>CM068583.1:2492666-3240166 GCA_035048485.1 Pteria penguin
AGTAAACATCCCCTGCCGACCAATCACACCGCCGTGATGCAATAATTTAAGTCGTTATTATAAATTCGAAGTCACATTCAGTAGACAGTATAATACCGTTGCCATACTTGGTAAAACGGCACAACTAGTATTGTTATTGCGATAGAAATCTACAACAATTTAAACGATAAACAGCATCTTCAACTGAAAAACGAAGTCAACATGTCCTACAATGATACCCGATAAGACAAACAAGATCGTCCATAAAATATGCGGAAGGAAAAACAGTGAAACAACACATAATGCAAAATACAAAAGTAAATGGTGTCAAGTAAATATGACACTAAGAACAATGTGCCAAAGCTTACTTTCATGGACCCCTGGAATTCAGAGGTTTGACCAGGTGCACAGGGGTCGTGAGCATCTCCTGAATGGGTAGCCACACCCGCCATGAATGCTCTTACGAACATTGCAACTCACAGATGATTCAGATGTCTTCTTCCTTTTAGACTTCCGATCGGTATCTTATCATTTTACATGATACATCAGGGACGTCTTTTATGCATTTCTTCTTATTCTATTTTTATTTTCCTTTCCTGAGGTTAATTTTGTTAAACGATGGAGTCAGATAGCTTATTTTCTGTCTTTTAATTAAGTATTGCACCGTTGTTAATTTAAACATCATGGGAGTAAATGGCCATAAAATTAGTAAAACAGCACGTTTTATGACTTACTTTGTAGAATAAGGAGTGCATGATCGTACTCTAATAGGGATTTAAGTCTAGAGGTCGTTATATCTTGAGCCAATCTAATTAGCCTCTCATTTTGCTGTTAGTTTTGAATTAAGCTTTTTTTATTATTTAGAATAATGTATGGATAACATGTCAACCTGATCATAATTCACTGGTTTTAACACTCTACGTCATACTTATCTCCCTAAAAGCGAAGAAAGCGGCTTTCACGGAAATTATTATTATTGATCCGAAGATCTTAATTTGGACAAAGGAAATTAATTTTTTGTTTGATAGATCTAAGGATTGTTTTTGGTTATACTGTAATTTATCAAAAGGAATAACTCTATTTGCACAAAATCACATACAACTTTCGGGTGAACGACTAAAACAAACAAGCATATTAGTATAATAGTCACGTGCAGATTTCTGAGAAAAAACCGTAAAGGAATCATTCATAACTGCCACAAGGGGAATTTAAAGACAGATAACTCACATAAATCGGAAATGGTGATATTGGTTTTGTTTCGCAAATGACAAAGCAATGTTGGAAGCTCTAGCAATTATAAATAAAAACAATTTCAATAATTTGTGTAGATCTCAGTATTCGTCAGTTTGAAGCATGCATACGATGTATTTAAAGTTGAGGCTAGCAATATATAAATATTTATCACTCTGTAAACAATTTTTGCAAGAAGGTGCTTAAAGGATCACAATTTAATACAATATTTATTGTCATACATATTACAAACTTATGCAAGAATGAACAATAATCTAAAGGTGACAAGAACTAATGAGATTATTGGATAAACTATGATAAAAACTCAAAATTCCTTTGCATCAGCTAGAGTTATCCTGCTTTCAAAATTCATCTTGGAAACGTTCTTTCATTTTCCCTCTTTTATCAAAAGTGAATCAAGGATTTTTAACAAGATATTGGAAACTTGTCGATACTTTTCTTTAAACAAGTTTAGTATGCACTTCTGTTTCAGAAAACACATGAAGGAGACAAGAACACGAATTACGCAAATCTTCCTATTCAAGGCATAAAATTTTGTTTAACTGAAATTCCGGCATTGGAAATGCACGTGAACAAATTCCTGTATAAATGCGTATTATGTCAAATCAAGTATAGTAAAAAAAAATTAAGATGGTTAGTTTGTATCGTCGGGTCCCAAAATACCCGTTAACATTCTTGAAAGAGGAATCTGAAATTGTACTAGATCCCTATATCGACCATAGAACTTCCTCAATGACAATTTTAAAGGTCCTCAATATATCCTTGTGAGAGTAGTTTCGTGGCAAGAAGCCTCACTCTCAGAGCATGCTCTGGCATGTGAAATGAAGACGCCATATGCGAGAGAGGAAGGTATGTTGCTACTCAGAAAAGGGAAGTTGGTAATAATGAAATTGAAACCGTCACGTTTGACATTGAGAGAGGTTACTAATGAACCATCTTCACTAACTGATAGTAATATATCGAGGTACGAAGCAGATGATACGCTCTCGAGTTTTATTTCGAGTTCCTTTGGATATATGTTGTCGAGGTGATCCTCAAATACAATACAAAAATATGTCAGCCAGAAGAGGGGCGCAATTAGTACCTATCGGAATGCCAACAGTCTGCTGGAACACTTTCCCACCAAGTATCATAAAAAAATATTATCTATAAGAAATTCTAACATTTGGATGATCTCTTTCTGTAGACTAGCTGCTGGAATCAGACTGTTCCTTTATAAAATATGTGTCGTTGTGGCCTATAACGAGATATTTATATCTGCGAATTCCTTTTTCTTTTGTTAAGCTCCATGGTGACTTCTGCCACATACCTGAGCCAGTAACTCATCTTTTTTCTTTCTTAAAGAAGGCGTTTGGAATAATTGATATTATTCTGTTTTTTAAGTTTTTGATGAGGAATGGTTGTATACAGAGTCGAAAAGTCAAAAGATTTGATGGTAGTGACATTATTGAAAATAGGAGATTTTAAGTGCTCTAGGAGTTCCTTGGAATTCTTAAGAATCTACATCTGATTGATTCCGCTTCTCGAGTAAGCAGGAGAGCAGTATTTCTGAAAACCATGTTTGATTTCTGTTAGAATGTTGGTGAGTAATATGGAAAGATGCTTGGTGGAACACTTGGAAGATCCAGCTATGAATCGATGCTTATATGGAGTTGTTTTTGCATCTTTGGAATCCAAAAAGGTATGGTAGCTGGAGATCAGATTCATTTGTAGTAATACCGAGTGAACTGAGAACTGACTTGTGATTATCTAATACCTCTGCAGGAGACAAACTTGTAACTGTGTAAGTTGGATTACCAAGCGTTGAATGAGGACCTAACTCTTCTATAACGCATTTGATATAATATGCCTTACATAAGAAAGTGTAAATGTTAGCTGCCTTGTCAGCAGGAACAACAAGGAAATTTACGTGAAGTCGACGCAGTTCTCTAACGACACTGGAGTCACGAAATATAGAATAGTGTTTGTTCTTGAAGAAATGACAAAGTCTTCGAATTCTTTTTAGCAGACTTCTGATCGACTTCAGCCATTCAGAAAGAGTGTCTAATTCAACCTCCTTTCTCTTAGCCCAACGTCTGGCATACCCTTCACATGAGTTCATAATAATATCACTGTGGCTATCTATATTTTGGGTCTTTACTTAAAAGATCTCTAAGTTTTTCATTGCAAACAATATGGAGATCTCCTGCCACAACGTGACCACATGGATAATATTTAAACTCACAAGAGGAACAGGAACACTTTATGAGGTTATGAAAGTCTTTCAGATCTACACATTTGATATTTTGTTCATAGTTAAAGATTTTGGAAGCAATTGTTGGTGTATATTTATAGGAAATACAAGGCGACACCCTCAATTTGAAGTATGGAGGAATATTATCTTAAATAGACTTATAATTTCAAATGTTACTTAAATTAATTGCGTCAATTCCCTTATTTGCAAAAAAAAAAAAATTAAGAAAGGGGCCACCGACAGGCTTGTCAGAATGGACGGCTTGAAACTGTCCAAGATAATAACTTAGAGTCGATATTCTGGAGTGCCAGATTCGGTGAAATGTAAGTTTCGCGTGGATTCGAACAACTCATGTAGCTTTTGTAAAGGTAGTGAATAAAGCTTAGTACGAATATAATGAGGACCTAAAATTTGATTGATAATTTGATGGTAGAAGGCCATCGAAGGATATGTGATGGATTTCAGGTCTATTACATTTTCGTTAACCATGACTTCGACGTCTTCCTGTTGCATTATCAAACAAATGCGTAACATTACTGACCGACATCCAGATTTCAAAAAAAAAAAAAAAAAAATAATAATAATAATAATAACTGATTGAAGCAATGTACGTGTATTCACAATGATCGAGCAAAAGGTTTGGGACAAAAAGTATAATAAATGTTTATGCATATCTCAGCAGGTAGCGTGCTTTATTCGTTTAAATTGTAGCATGTTCTTTGGATGTGGACTTTCATGGGTTTTTAAAACGTAGACAAAGTACACGAGAGAAGTAAGCGTCTCCTGCCCGATGAGTTATATCCACCAATAACTGATATATACAGAAAATATTTCAATACTTAAATTCAATGAGTAAAGGAAGAGTTCAGCATAGGAATACTAATGCCAGCATGAACCTACTACAAGGAAAATGTTAAGGCACCAAGAAGTATTCCGTAAGGAATATCTGTTATACAAGTTATTACGGACTCCAGGAAGACCTTGAGTTGGGATTAGGCATCATCAGTCGAACAAAGACGTCAAAGCGAAGAACAACAATTTCAGGCAAACTGATATATCCATTATCAAGAGTTATGATAACTACGGAGTAAAATAAGCCATTCTGATGCGTTTAGAATAGTCAGGTGAAAGGGAAATGAATAAAAAAAAAATGAATAAAAATAAAATAATAATAAATAAATAAATAAAGTTTTAAAAAATGCCGTTTAATGCTGTTGGTATGATTACTGTAAATATTACATTCATAGATTATTTCCACAGTTTCGAAACATTGTATGTCGAAATACTTAACTGGTGTACTTGATTACTTCATACGTGCTCTGCCGTATTGCCGTTATAAATAGTTTCCACCGTTTAGAGACAATATTTGACAAAATGCTCATCTGGTGTACTCAAAGAATCAGAAGTGGAAGAGGGTGGCAACAGATATTTGATGGGATTGTTACCAGATACCAGACGTAAATGTAGTCATTTGCATCGCTCGTACAATTATTGTAAAAACATATCACCATGCTAATAATCCATCACTTAGTAGCCCGTTCCGTAGGCAACGCGAAGAACTCTGAATAAGACAGCTAGGCAGTTCATTTCCATATGGTTGCAATGATAATATTAATATCTTAAGTAATTTATCAAGCCCAAGGTGTAGCAATATTCATGTCATTGGTCTCTTCAAGTACACCAGTAGACGTAAACGTAGTAATCGCCATTGCTCTTACAATAAATCAAATATATACACAATGTATCTTTTTCTACGCTTTTACAACACGTCAATAAGCAGTTTGGTGCTCATCATACTCGCAGCAAACTAATTCTCTACAAGTACTCCATCATTTGTATGAGGAAGCAAGAGAAGATAGAATATTGACCCTTCTATACCAGAATTTAGATTGAGCTTTCTATTTATAAACGTCGCCAAATTTCGGTTGTTCAACCCAGAACACTTCGAATTCCCGTTGCTTGTTCTTGAAGATGAAGTTTTCCAAAAAAGGCTCAGACGCATTGAACATTGGCAATGTCCTTAACGATAAAATGTGCAGTCTTGCATTCCACCTTATTTAAAACATAAAGAAACACACAAAGAATGTATGTGGTGTATGTTAATAGTTTTCTTCATTTATATTGATTTGATGAAATATTAAAAAAAATCGTTGACAGTAAACAATATCTCCCCCATCCATAGCTGTTCTATCCTAGGATATTTTTTTTGGTTCTTACTTTCAGGTCAGTTTGTAATCTGATTGCTATTTATATATCTATGCTCTGGATTCCAATAGTTTTGGCCTTGACTATCACTAAAGAGATATATTTTGTTGAAATGCCTATATGTTGCACTTAAGAAGTCCATGTATAAATGTTCTTATCTTGTCTCGCCCCTGACTTTCAGGGGTCCGTGAATGTCCACTGTGGTACATTGTTGTTGGTGTTATAGTCATGTGACACCAGTTACTTTCGTATTTAACATTATAGTCCAAAAGACGGTTAAGGAAGCAGAAAATAATAAATCGTTATCTAAAGCAGGAACCAGAATCGAATCTGGGTCAGAAAATGTAGTCAATGCGAGCAGGTGTTAAGGGGAAAGTGGTATCAGGAGTTATAGAGTAGGTGAGAAGCTTGCGTCATGAAGGAGGTGTCACTGACGAGGTTGAAACAGGTGGCATAATCAGATGCCATAAAGAAATTTGGAGCATGTTCTATGGGGAAATTTAGGAGAAGAAGGTGTGGGCATGTGTTATGAAGGAGATGGGAATGGATTCTATGAGGAGGCGGGAACAGGCACTATGGAGAAGAAAATAGCAGGTTTCGTGGAGGAGGTGGGAACAAGTGTCATAGATGAGATCGGATTTTCTGCAATTGAGGAATCTGGAGCTGGTGTCACGGAGAAAGCGTACGGAAGCCCATTTAGGACCTATCAAAAATATTTTTGAATTTGATGTAACGAATTCTTGAATTTGTTAAACGGATTAAATTCGTTTCAACAATTTGTTAAAACAGATTAAATTCGTTTTAACAAATTTGAGAAATTCGCTATAACAAAATAAAAAATGTGTTATAACAGATTTAATTCGTTATAACTAATTCCTCGAATTTGTTATACAGATTTAATTCATTAATTCATTCGTTACATCAAATTCAAAAATATTTTTTGATAGGTCCTAAATGGGCTTCTGTAAAAGCGGGAGCAAGTATCATGCATGAATTGGGAGCACGCATCATGAGGGAGTTGGGATTAAGTGCCATGAAGGAGTCAGGGATTGGAGTCATGGAGAAAGCGGGAGCAAGTAACATTAAGGAATAGGGGGCACATGGAGAAGATGGGATCAGGTGCCATGCAGAAGTCAGGAACTGGTGCCGTGGAAGTGGTGGGGTTAGGTCTATGAAGGAAATGTGAGAAGCCATCATGAAAAAGCTTGAAGCGAGTGCCATGGAGGAGGACGGAGGTGCCATTGAGGAATCTTGAGCTGGATTTATGGAGGAGGTGACTTGGTTAAGTGGAAGCAAGTGCCATAGGATTGCGGTCACGTGGAGGATTCGAGAGCCGGTGCTATGGAATTATGTTAAATTTTGACTCAACAAATATGTACAACAATTAGATACCGGGTAATGTTCCGTCGCAAAATCGATATAGAAAGATAAAATAGTGAGTAAAAGCAATCACGGACTCCAGAAAAATCCAGAGGTGGGATCAAGTGCCATGGTGGAGTAAGCATCCCCTGCCGGCTGATCACATCCGCCATGGTGCCATAATAAAAGTCGAGCTACTATAAACTCGATGTCATATACAGTACACAGTATAATACCGTAATAACACTTCATAATACGTCGCGATTAGTATTGTTATTGCACTAGAAATTACCACAATGTAAACGATAAAAAACATCTTAAGCCGAATAAAGAAGTCAACATGTCGGACAATGATATCCCGATAATTGTACACAAGATCGTTGCATCGCCCGTAAAATTTGCAGAATGTTGACTTAAGACGTTTACTGATAATTCTATAAATATATTTTTATGGTCAGAAAGAACACTTCACAAACAAAGAAAAAAGAGGAGTTACTGGCTCAGTTATGTGACAGAAGTCACCATGGATTGAAACATTCATAAGTAATTTTTGTACGTTTCAGTATAAAATTTTTTGATGACGTCATGAAACATGCACATCTACATCTATCTATAGATTTTAATTTAAAGGAGAATGGGCAATCATCAGTTTACCTTTCAATTTTTATGCCCGGCGCTAGCTTGTACCATATAGAACACAAATATTTTTATCAGTAATGTATGATGTACGCTATAAAAATAAACTTTTACCAAAATAAATTATATCCTCGTCTTGTTAGATGTCAAAATAAAATAAGAATCTATAGTCAATTAATAAGGATATAAAGATTTACAGTTTCGTGTAACTGCGTTTAAAGAATAATTAACCTACCATCTTTGACATAGTGGTCACCTGCCGTAATGGCCGTTCTCAGATCCTCCAAATGTGTTTTACTCTTTATTTTAACTATTATAACGGCCACCCTTGACGTTTCTAAAGTTTTGCGCAAACCTCATTTAAACTGTCATTTTGATCAAGAGTCATGTTACTTTTGTTACTAAGGTGGGCCACTAAAACCAGTTAACCACACCAATTGAGTACCATTTGTTACTCAATTGATCGTGCTATGTCGGTATCGCATCTGTCTTACAATCAATATTTTTATAATGTCATTTCATGTATTTCATTACCTGTTACCAAGTTTTATAACACATCTCCTTGCTGATATCTGCCCTACAACTAAGTAAGATGTCTTTCCCTTTTCCCTTTGTCACATGAATTTTGCATATTTGCGTATTCTTATGTGCATAATAAATATAGAACATATATACCTATTAATTTAGTGCACCATATGCGTATTTCGACAACTTATGTCACTTCAGTGATGCTCGTGGCCAAATGATTGGAATTATCAAAATAGATAAATATTTGAAGAGCAGTGTTGAAGCCAAATGACCGAAAAAGTGAATCAAGGAATCTATCTAAGGACAGAGCTATGCATGAGGGAGATACTCCACCTGCGCTGTATACATTCAAACCAAATTTATTAAATATTTGCGTTTCTTTACTTATTCAGCGAAAATAAAACGATTAGTCCTATTTACCTCATTTTATTCATATACTGGAAACAAACAAAAGCTTATTGTGTAATTTCTTTAGTTTCGTATTTTAGAATTTCAGGAGTCTGTGAATGTCCAATGTTGTACATTGTTTTTATTGTCATAATCATGTGACACCAGTTACTTTCGTATTTTACAATTACTTCCATTCAGGTACTAGTATATACAATGTCAAATATGGATTTGATGCAGATTTGCTTACTTTCATATTTTGTGGCATTTTAATTTCTTATTCTCCCGCTCCTTTCAGACCCTCAACTGCGACAAAATATGTTAACTAAGAAAACATCACATTCCCAACGTCCTGCAAAATGTATAAATTTATCCTTGGCACTATTGCATAATTGGAATTCAACAGCATCTCTTCCTTGTAACTTAATTTGAACGTGGTTTACGTCTACTTATTCTTTATTTAACGACATCGACGCATCTGGGATTTAGGAAATTTGGTCATATAATTTATCGACAAATGAGGCCAAATTCAGCTGAAGCTTTTATCAAACGACTTTCTCTTACAATGCACCATGCATGTACAGACAAAAGGAAAATTTGTATTACGCTTTACATAATATCAATATTTAAAAAAAACTGTAAAAATGTGTTTCTTACCTGTATTATATTTAGATGGTTTAAATCCTCTGTAAGTAAATTCGATTTATATCATAGTATATTCGCTTTATGTTATATAATATTTGATTATTATAACATTATATTCAATTTAGATTAAATAATATTCGATAAATATTACATCGTATTCGATAAACAAAGTAATATCAAATTTTGTGATAATGTATTATATGAAAGTAACTGGAGCTAGATATACAAAGTGAAACACAAATCTTTAATGTAAAATATGTTCTTGTACCTCTACAACTGAAACCAGAATATAAATACAACATTGCGGAGAATTAAAAAGTGACCTTGACACAGAGGTTACCTTTAAGCAACGGAATATTCTGTGGGAAATCCCAGGGAGTGGCAGTTTTAAAGGAAATCTTATAAGCCGGTGACCCTCTATCTAAGGAAGTTGTTTAAACAGATTATAATATAATTTAGTTTCTTGTGAAAATAACCTGTGGTAGACATTTGGTCACAATTAACAAGTACCTTATGATTACAGTATATGATGATATTACTTAAAGCTACCAAGGAATTGAAAGACAAATTATTTTCAGGTTTTAAGATATTCGTAATTTTTAGGATAACTCCAATGTTGATAATGTCATCAATAATCGTGTTTAAATCCAATGATGTTGTCATGCACAGAGCATTTTACAAAACTCTGAGAACGAACTTTCAATAGCTTTAGCCCACCATGTCAGCCGATAATAATTTAACGCGATTTCTGTTTTAAATTCGTAATAATTATACATAATTAGTCTCCGGGAAATAAAGGACACTCGCCTGATTCGGAGTTAAACAGTCAAGATAAATAGTTATGGGCCTATAATTGTACTCAGTGATATGAAAGCATTATATTTTAGATGTAAACAAGTAAATGAAAAAGCAATATGTAACCGACGAAAGATATATAATTCAGCACTGTATATATAGATGAATGTGAACAAACACTGTGTAGAAAGTGTCACAGCCCCATAACATCAGGAAAAAGGGTATGATAACACTTAAGTCAAACCGTCTACGAGGAACTTTTTACGAGCTCCACACTGCAAAGGGAATAAGTGTGACGTTCATGTTAAATACGAAAGTAACTGGTGTCACATGGCTATGGCACTAACAACGATGTACCAAAGTGGGCATTTACGGACCCCTGAAATTCAGAGGTGAGACCAGGTGTCTGGGAGGAGTGAGCGTCTCTGTTTGGCTAGCCACACCCGCCGTGAATGCCCTTACACACCAACGAAAGAATTATAATTCAGCACTGTATATATAGATGAATGTGAACAAACACTGTGTAGAAAGTGTCACAGCCCCATAACATCAGGAGAAAGGGTATAATAGCAATTAGGTCAAAACCCTCCGCGGGGAACTTTTTTTACGAGCTCCACACTGCGAAGGGAATAAGTGTGACGTTCATGTAAAATACGAAAGTAACTGGTGTCATTGACTTTGGCACCAACAACAATGTACTACAAAATATTTCATAAGGATGTACATTATATTAAAGTGTCGGAAGATATCTTAGAACTTCTGTAATATTATTTACTACGACACAATACTCGTTATAAGCATATGCTTCTGAAGGGAAAATATATGTGGAAAAATCGTTTTGTTGGAAATTTCATATATCGTATAGCAAGAAAAAATGTACTTAGTCTCCCAAACCACTTTAAGGGTAAGACGACAATGAAACACAATTCATTAAAGGTTGTGATTTTGTTGAATTATTGGAAACATGAAAAACTTTCATTCTTGTTGTTGCAAGACTTTTGCGACGGGAGCTGCATGCAACCAGGGGACGCTTTATCCTCCCGGGCTCCTGGTCTCACCTCGATTTTAATCGGGGTTCACATGTGTCTGAATATGACACTAAGCACGATATTGTCCTTTTATTCCATGGACTATGAGATATGGTTTACCCTTCGCTACTCCTTCGTTTTTTATTCTTATAAATATAATATGAGACATTAAAACTACTTCGGGTTAAACCGTTTATCAATTTCCGGCATTTTATTGAACGGGTGAAACAACAAAGAAAACATATCTATATATTATTTAGCATCAACTAAATTCACATACAGGTATATGGAACAAAATTACATGAATTACTGGGTCAATATAACGGTTCACAGATACTCATAAATATTAATAAAATTTTCTTTTCTCTTATGCGTGCATGTCGCTGATATTCATTTTATTGCGTTGCATTAAACGGATAATCCAGTGTAATATATAGCAATAACAACTTTTTAAATAGAATGAATATCACAACATACATACATGTATATATGCACAACCATTGAAGTTGTCTGAGATAAAGCTTTCAAGACCTATGTATTTTATTTCTGTATAAATTACATTGATTGGTGACGTCATAACGCCCCACATTTGACCCACTTCTCAGCACACAAAACGATGTTTGGCAGACTTTTGATTGTTAAGCATAGGACTTCATAGTGAAATGTTCGACATTTCCAACCATGCGTGACGTCATCAAAGTAGGGGTTTTTTGCGCTAAAGTGCTTGACATTCGACGAAAGTATGTCATTTTGGATAAACGTTACGTTGTCATGGGACACCGGCTGTTTCTTTCAATTCATAACTTCCCTCCGGAATGATTTAATGATGCGGTTTATAAATGGCGTTCTTTATGTATTATTTGTCTTGCAAAATACTGTATAAAGGACACTTTTAAATTTTCCCTTGGTAATCATAACACATCTATTTATTGTAATTATATCACCCTAAAATATGAAAGTAACTGGTATCACATGACTGTGGCACTTACAATAATGCACCAAAGGTGAGGCCAGGTGCTCAGGAGGAGTGAGCATCTCCTGTTGGCTAGCCACAGCCGCCATGAATGCCCTTGCATACAGACGGAGCAGATATAATTCAGCAGAACTGTATATATATATACAAGTAAAAATGAAGAAAACACATGGTTTTCTTTCCAGAATTCTGTATTTGTGGACTTCTGAATCCCTAAATTTTGACATCAAAGTTGGTTTTGTTTCTCATCTAGATTACATAATACTCAAGAATAATCATAGCTCTATAATGTTCCATCGGAAACAGTTATGAGCACAAGATGTAGTGTTTTTCTTACTTAATCACTGTCATTTTTACAGCGTTTCAACATGTAGGAACTTCTCCGAAAAGGAATGAACATCAAATATGCAGTATACATATAACAGTTACAGATATGTCAAACGGCAATAGGAATAAATATTCTTTCGTATTCTATTATCGATACCAAATTACTGATTAATTGCAAAAGAAATAGATGCAATATTATTCAATGAACTGTATCTACTAGTAATTATACTCTTTCAATTCTCTTTTCAGAATACACTTCCAAAAAGGAGTTTCAATCCTGAAGTTTTCAAAAGTGTGTGTTTTTATCATGCTCAAAAACTATTTCGTAAGCATATGCAGAAAATTAATTTTAAAAGAAGGGGCAAAATAGAGAAAAAAAAAACCAAGCAAAAACAACAATGATTAGGATCATAGAAAGATATCACAAAATATTTTATTGTAGCATAATTGAATTATCACTCAGTGGGCGTGGTTGACCTCACAGTCTATGACTCCTTCCAAAAACATTTCAAATCGTATTTCTATCAATACGAGGAAAGTAAAAATCATGGTCATCCAGGATTCTAGGGCATTTAAATATATAAAGAAAGTGAAGGGTGCTCTGTCCCTTTATTTAATTATCTAGGTACACAGACATTTAGAAACTCTGGGAAATTAGAGTTGTTTTTTGGCGGCATTGCTTGGTCCATAATGTAAATGGCTGGGCGGAACCGAGAGTCCCAGTATCAGTTCCTCTGTGTACTCTCTTTCGAATAAAACAGTAAAAAGATCCCGATGTCCTATATCTTGTTTGACGCTGACAAGTAATTACCCCATTCTCCTTGCATAAGTCTTAATTTCTGTGTTATGTATCAAGCAGATGTCGTTACCATATAAATGAGTTATTCTATGCATAAACTAAAACGTATATACTTTGGTTCTACATGAAAAGATTAAAGTCATAAAACTAAATGAGAAATTCTTTCAATTATTTTTAATAGCATATTAACTTTAAAAGCGGCAAACAGATTAATTGTATATAATTGTATAGGGAACAAGAGTAAACAAGTATATCTGATTATGTCACTGTTAAACGATAGTCTATACAGAATATCTCTAGAATTAAAGACAGAAAACTATGACAAAAAAAGGGAAGCATGGTATCAGAATTAATGGATACTTTGTAAAAAAGAAATAAAAAATAATAAAGAAGAAGAAGCAGAATAGGAAGAAGAAGAAGAAAGAAATAAAGAAATTAAGAAAGAAAGAACGAATATTAGTTGTCTGAGAAAAGTTACCAGGGGCATGGAGAAAACAGAAGAAATTGCACACAAAAACATCACAAAATATTCGATTGTAATGAGATTATGTTACAGTCTAAGGACGGCCAATTACATATACAATTGATTCTGAACAAAATGCAGTTAATGTTAGCAAAAGCTATTAGCGTGAGGTCATTAGGAACATAGAGTGTAGCATTCGATGTTCCATGTTTATAGTCAAGATAAAATACTGTAAATTGGGTGGTGCTGGTTTCAGCAAAAACAATAGCGACACTGTTTCTTCATCTTTACTGAATGGCTTTGCAATTCGTTTTTGAAATTATATTTTCAAAATATTTTACGAATTAATGTACAGCTTTTGGAACTCTGTCGCTGCTATCCATCAATGATGAGTACATCGTACAATTGTCATTTTCTTTGAATCAATTTTGATATGAATGAAGGTTTTGCTTTTTTTATTATTAAATTTTATATGTATGTCGATTTCATAAAATACTGGGTAAAATCAAATATATGTATTTCTTTTTTTTTTAATTTCAGCTACCCTCGTTTAAGATCTTGAAAAAGAATCATCATCATCATCATCATCATCATCATCATCATCATCATCATCATCATCATCATCATCATCATCATCAACAACAACAACAACAACAACAACTTAAAATAAAAATCATAAATTAATAGAATGAGAGAAAAAATCAAAATAAGTAAATAGATAATAAAAGAAATGAAATTAGAATCCCCCCTAAGCAAACTAAATCATATACTAATGCTTCAGATTGGTTGAGATATATTTTACAACAGCAGTAACCTTTGAAATTACAAAAGATAAAATAATTTTGATTGGTCATAAGTGAAAACACATGTAGTAAAACAAAACGTAGTCCATACCATACACAGCGTGAAAATAATTGTAACATTGTCATAAATCGTAGGCATTCATTCGAGGCTTTAATTGAACCTATGCGGATATCTTGAGGTTCCATCTCTCCGTAATTTACTTTGGAATAGGACAATTAGATTTTCTGTATTGTTAATTATAAGCGAGAGACTCTATGACTTCCAGTGATGGATTACGCAGCAGCGGTGCCTCGCTCGTGTTTACAGCGTGCGACCGTAGGGTGAAAGCAAGGTCATCACGTCATTTTACTGGTCTTGTCATTTATTTCTCTGTCAGAAAGGCATGCACGACATCATTGTTTGCTAAACTTGTCATTTTGTTTGACATGTTCTTTCTAAATCTATTAGACATCACACATACAATTCGTATCAAGTTTAGACAATTATTTGTATTCGCAATCCGTTTAGTGATTTCTTTTTCTTGCATACGAGACTGAAGAATTCCACCGGAAGTGGGGTTCCAGATCAATCGATCTGGAGCATCGATCTAGCACGGTGTATTACTACGTAATTATTACTCCACATATTGAGATACCAAAACGTTTTGACTCTTTTTATATTTATATGTTTGTTTACTTTTGTTGACTGGTTTCATGATCTTGTTACACACTATTATTGTTATTAAAATAACTTTCCTATCTGGAACTATTTTAGCGTAGTATTGAAACTAGGTCAAAGATGTAGAAAGTGTCAGGAATGAAAAAGCACTGTAAGGGGGTATAAAGGGGGTTTATTTGTCGAGAAAAAGAATCCTATCTCGGGTGACATACTTCGACATAATCCCAACTGAGGCGTTAGCTAGTCGACTGATATCTTTCGATCTGGGACTCGAAGTGATTCTAGATTCTTATAATGAAAGCATTATTCTTTGGTGCTTGAAGACAAAATACGAAATCTTTGGAATTTTTCTTCTCTTACTCATACTTTTCACATTTGTAGTATATTTAGGTCACATTTAAAACTGCAATGTTTTTGTGCATTTATCACTACCGTAGTAATAAACAGTGTAATATTTAAGCGAAAAGTAGATATTATTTAAAACAGAGGCCTCGTGTCGCGGTATATGTTGGCACAAAAAAGTTTCCTCACCGTGTGTCTGTAGCATAGGGCAAAATTATGAAGAAATCCTTCAAGTGTCGTCACCAAATAAGTGGAATAATTTTGGAGTAGCATTACACTACACTCTCGTACCTTAAGCAGAATAGTCGGAGGTACATTACATGTACATGTATCGTATTACAAAAATTGTTATTAATAAAATTATTATTAATAGATATCTTAAATTTCACATAATTGAAATGTTTAAATGTTCTAATATTGAAATCTTTTATCATTGTTTGTGGGGTTTTCCTTTGATGATTGCTATTTTTGTTTCTGATACACCACACAGTTTAATATGGTTTATTAATTATGCTTCATCTCAATTAACAAACAAGAAAAAAAAAATAAATAAAACTGATTGTATTGAATTTTCATTAAAAGAAAAATCCAAGTTTTTGCATGTATCACTGGAATAAATAATAAAATTCTGAAATTGTTTCTTTTATAAAAATTGTGTAACAATTAACATCATAAACATACTGTACATTATACTCTTTGAGTTCATATTTTCTTCTCATCCTTTGGTAAACAGGGCCCGTTTGACGTACTTTATTGCTTAAGTCCTTCAGTAATAACTCCTTTACAACAATTTCATGTTGTGAATGTTTTCGTTAAACAAGTTACTCAGTAATCCACAAATTATTTAATACAGAGTACATGACTGGTATTGTATAGCTCCATGGTGACTTCTGCCACATAACTGAGCCAGTAACTCCTCTTCTTTCTTTCACTGCCATCGGGCTTGCGAATCTCCAAAACAAAACGTTGCAACCAGATTGATTGATTGATTGATTTTTGTATTACGTCACACTACGAATATTTCACGTATATGGTGACGGCATCTGCCTGATGCGGGGCATACAAATTTTGACCTTTGCAACGGACCCACCCGAAGCAGTGAGGAATCTTTAATGTGCCATGCATACCACGACACGGGGCCTCGGTTTTTACTGTCTCATCCGAAAGACAGGACACCGGCATGACTAGATGACTCGAACCCCGGCCTCCGGATCAGGAGTCCGACCACTAGGCCACGCCGGTTTACGTTGCAACTAGTAATTCAGCATATCAGCATTCGGTTCATTAATGCAAGGCATATTTTCTCATGATGTACGTAATGTAGTGAACGTTTCGAGTGACCATTTCTTATTTTTCAGGATATTCGGGTTAGTCTGAGAGTTAATCATCTGCTGTACATCATCCTCAGATACGGACTCAGCAAGTCCCGTACATTGTCTACACACTGAATATATTTTCGAGTCGCTTTCCATTGTGGTTTCAATCGACACTAACAGAAAAATTCCCAAATGAAAATCAATGTATTGTTCCTAGGTCCATGTATATATCGGGTATTTCTTCTCCTAAATCGAATAGTTAAATGTTCTAATGATTATTCTACCATAATTTCTTTTTCCATTTTTTTTAAATTGCTATAAAATAAAATCACAGCCGTTTTCCATGCTCATGATGCAATACTGACTACCCTCTACGTAAGATTCGAAATGACGTCAGAGCTGAAGAAGCGCGCTATTTGTGCGTGACGAGTTAAGCCATGTGCCGCTTTTTCATTGGTCAGGCGAAATAACACAAAGTTTGATAGAGCATAGGTGATGCAATGCCTGATAATGCAATGATACAAACCATTTCTTACTCGAGCATTTTCAGATACCGGTCTCGGGGGCTACGCGCTTTGCACGGTATCTGAAGCCACACTCTTTATATGAGACTCTATATATTTCTAATGTTATAATGAAGTAGAATGAAATCTTGGTTAAAGTAAAACTTCCTGACATAAACCACAGAAATTCAAGGTCAGTATGACATTGTTATTTTTAAATCGTGAAAAATTTCCAATCAGAATGGAAAATGTATTGTGTTCCATTTTACAATTATTAAAATGTATTGTACCTAATTCATAAATGCAAAAATATGTCAATATCTCATAATTAACCAAACCATAGATCTGCCTTAATGCCAACAGCTTTTGTACTCTGGTAATCATAATATAGTGTGTTCTATTGTCCATATATGAAGAAGAACTCTACGATGCGAAAGCAGGAAAAACACGACTAAATTCAATGACACGAAAACCTAAAAAACAAAGCCAATACTTCCAACCTGTTACAGACACGCCATAGTTTTCCAAGGCGATTATTATGATCTGATTCGTTGCGTAGGTTTTTCACCACCGTATATTGTTACTTGAATATCTTGATTGATCATTATTCTGTATAGGTCTTTTGAGCTGAATGTATTGGAACATTTCATTATTAGCTTAGCTTAACAGGACCCCAAGAAGTACATATAGATGAGCGTCTCGTGTTCATGTAAAATAATTGGCTTTGGTAATGCAGTTATGATTTTATCATATTGCTGGGTAAAAGGATAACGGTATGGTTTCTGAAGCCTACGCATGTTTGTATAACGATTACGACATTTATATTATACTGATTACATTGAGCGTGTTATTGTTTGTATTCAGAATCCTGGCAATATAATAGGGGTTTTACCTGGAAATGCCATCGACTTGGCAAGAACAATGAACGAGGAGTTCTTTTTTCATCAAAGATGTTTATATTGGAGGAAAATTTAATGCATGTGCATTTCGACGGATAGCAAAAAGTTGATAAAGCGTAATATAGTATCTTCTGTCTCAGAATACGATACGTTGTGTTAAAATATCATTGTATAATATTTGGTTTTTGTTAGATAAATAAAAGTAAAAACACACAAACTATAGGTCTACAGCGATAATATTGCCCATGTTTATAAACACAACGAGTCTAACTTTTATAATAAAAGGGGAGACAGGTTTATCATGCTCAAATACTCCTAAAAGGTATATTATTACTTTGAATGATAGTAGATTTTCGCCCCAGTTCATAGTAGCGGTGGTGGCGTTGGGGATGAATACACCAGTCACCGCTAAGCCACATAGACTCTTATTATGATGTTTAAAACACGGCCATTTAAGTCAATATTAGTATGTATTGGAAGAAATATGCATTGTTAAACACCCCTATAATTTGATAATGGTATATTTTTTTGTTTTGGATTTTTTTAAAAGCCCGGATGAGCACAGTTATCGCTGTAGACCTATAACATACCCGAAACTAAAAGCTAAAGAACCAATATAAGGACAGAACTATGCACAAGGGGCACTCCTTCGTTTAAATATAATTCACAAACTTTTGTCACAGTAATTTTGAAATATATATTTCGGGTAAGCACAGAAGCACTGAAAACTGGGCTCATGATAATCCTCGGGAACAGGCAGTTCACCTGCGGCTGTTTCGACCCAGTGGTTGTAAAAGATATCAGGAGGTATATATTTATTAATTTAGAGCACCATATGGGCATTTTGACATATCTCTACAGTGATACCCAACGCTGAAACCGTGGAAATCCAACGTATTTACATATTTGAAGAGCGAACATAGTAGTATTACAAATCTGATATAAAAGTAAAAACTCAAGAACAAATCTGAGGACAAAGGTAAGCACGAAGAAGATGCTCCTTAATTTCAAAATATTTTACGAAACCTGACTTCAAAGTCTAAGATTTTTGCGCTTATATGGCGACGACACCTGTCTTGCGCAATACTCATAAATAATTCTTGCTGTTGAAAGGGGCTCATTCAAAGCAGTGAGAGATCATTTACGTGCGGGTCTTTTGCTTTCACTGAGGCGTCCGAGGATAGAATACCTACGAGCCAAAGACAGGGTTTGAACGTCCCTGTCACGAACCAAGCACCGAACCATTTCAGCCACGCCGGCGCAACCATTTTATAAACAGACACAAGTAAGTCAAAGAAGTGAGGGTCAGACTCAACGTTTTCAGGTACTGCAAAATATGAAACAAGATGACACATATTTACAAAAAAACTTATCCCGACTTAGTAAGGTAAATTGAATCAGTACCGACTTAGTATGATCAATCATAAAACATGAAAGCAACTGGTGCATCACCACTACGTCACTCCGACATCGGATACAGTACGTATCTCCTACATTAGTAAAATGTAGATAATAAATAGTTAATTTATATTTCAACATCATTATGGAATAAAAGGGTCTCATTGAAACATTCCAAACAAAGGACCCTCCGCGATGAACTAGATTACCATGAGAAATCTTGGTTCACATTAGGATAGTGTATAACAACAAAAATTATCATTGTACTTTCTATAAACACGACCTCAAGACGTATCCATGGTTTTTTTCCCTAAAGTGGTGGAAAAGGACAAGGCGATAAGGTGAAATTCTTTCATTTGCGCATAAAGGTCCAGTACTCCTCTTTTTCCTTTCTATGTGACAAATAAAGTGGAAAACCCTTGTAAGTATGTGATGTGGGATTTTAATGTTTAGAAGGCCGTGACCAAGTATTTATCTCCTTACAAAACTTGTGATCTTACTGCAAGGTAGAAGTAAATATCATTAAAGTGTATTACTGTGCATCAAAACGGTCTTACGACAGAAAATCGTTTGGAAGTGACAGCAAATAGAGCTAGAGAGAATGGATCAGAGAACGTAGCATTTTCTGGTGGTCATAAAGAGACCCCCAGTAAAGTTAGGGATCAGACATTCGGAATAAAGAAGCAGCTTTTTCTTTAGGATAGCATCTCTCCTTAAATTTGATCGTGATTTAAGAACCGATGGAAAAATAATACTAACAAAACGCGAAAACAATTCGCTTACAGGAAAGAGTGAGAAAGACAGAGAGATGATACAAAATATTTGAATCCTATTTAAAACATTTTAAAAAAAGCAATGTATTGAATACAATGTATTCCAGTAGTTTTGCTGATTTAAAAATATAAATGTACTTTATACTTGTTTTGGCTGTAAATCCCTTAGCAGTATCTTCTGTAACCTATATTCCAGCAACAGGGATCTAAGAGTAATAAGTAGAGACTAAGAGTAACTAAGAATACACAGAAAATATCTGAATAATATCAATCTCATTATGTTTACTTTATTTGTTTAATGGTGTGATTTGTAATGAATAGTTTTGTGTCCTTTGACTGTGCTGCTTTTGCGGTGAGTGGGAAAGTGGGCGCCCTTAAATCGGTTACCCACACCAATTGAATGACGTTTGTTACTTTAATTGACCGTCCTAAGTCGGTATCGTAACCGCAGCACAATCGAATATTTTTGTAATGTCGTTTTTCCGTGTATATTCTACCATTATCAGGTTTTGTGTGCATGTCCTTGGCGATTTTTGTCATACAGCTTTGTCAGATGTCTTTAGTTTTCTCTAATAAATTACAAGTAATAACAGTCCTTTTTGTTTTCGATTTTAAGCACGTCTAGATTCGAGACTGAACACGCTGTATAGTGTATCGTGGCCAAATCCATCTACAAGCGACAATTTCTTATGTCTCTGGATTCCTGACATAGGAAACTTGATAAAATTTATGAAAGTGTTTAAAGTAATGGAAGGTTACGTCTACAGCTGAATCTTATTCTATACTGGAAGACGTCATTATAAAATATATACACAACACCACCTACTCTCATATTTTCAGGTTAGAATTCATCTTCTATGAGCACTTAGTCAGGAAAGTACAAAGAAGTTATTTATTAAGTTTTTAATTCCCTATTATTAACAGGCCGCACCATTATTTCAAGTGTACAACTGGTTGTTTGTGTTAGCTGTTTGGAAAGCAAATGCAGGAAAGAATAAAGATTATGAGGAATCTGCCGTTTAACTTTCCTCAGAAATCGCTTATTAGTGAACTGATGGGCAAAGGGTCTTCACTTTAACACACAATAAATCATTTCTCCTCCGTCATGTCCGATCTGGAATCGATTCCCGAAACACACCACAATGTCTAAGGGGTTGATATTCTCCTGCTTCCATATCGTGATATAACTGACAAATTGTTGAAGGCAGAAGAGAAGTTACTTATTCAGCCGTATGACAGAAGTCACCATGGAAATATACAGTATATAGCGTAATGATATGAAAAATCCCATAAGGACATAACAAAAATAGTTGATTATAGTGCAGTTACGATACCGACTTAGGACGGTCATTTGATACAACAAGAGTAAATCAATTGATGTGGTTAAACGGTTTACGGGCCCACATTCCCACTCACTGCCACAGCAAAATAATCAAAGGGCACATCTAAACATATAAGTATTCCTCCATATAGAGATCAAGGGTCAACAAGCGTCTCAAAGTGAGAGGTTATAAAACTATATAAACACGTATGGTAATGCAGAAAAATGTATCAAAAATATATGAAGCGACATCAAAATGAGAAAACAGTGCTCTGCCGGTCTGGAAGCAAACTCAGACCCTTGGTTAGTAGGAGTCCCGAGTAACAGTTAGAGGGGACAAGTTTCAGGGTCATGTCTCCTCTGAAGGAGGTTTCAACAAGGCCCGTCATTTAGTCCCCACCGCCAACGTTCAAGTAAAAGTCTGTGCTAGACTGTAGAGAGGCCCAATACAAGACTTATAGTCGTTTTGATGATCTGCGAGTCATACTGTCTATGACGAAGGCGTTGTGTTATTTTGGGTCCCGACGAAATAAAGTTTTCGCAACTTTTGACCCTCCTAAGTTTGTATACAAGTTCAACGTAGAAACTGCGATGGGAAATTCCATTGGATACATTTTGTTGAAAAGTGATATTTCCGAATTTACATAAAAATTGTGAATACAATCTAAAGAATTTGCAATTTGTGATATCTGTAACCCTGCGTTAAACGTTTCAAGGTAATTTGTAAATTTTCGGTATGAAAGTCCAAAATATCAGTGCAGCCCCTGGAAAATCGAACCAATAGGAAATCCAAAATTATCAATCAATCAATCAATCAATCAATCAATCGTGTCTGATGATAATCCCCAGTTACATACAGATTGATTAAATATTGTTTTACGTCATATTTTACGTATATGTTGACGGCATCTGCCTGATGCATTGTATACAAATTTAGACCTTTGCAACGGACCCACCCGAAGCATTGAAAGATCTTTTACGTGCCATGCCTACTGTGACACGGAACCTCGATTTTTACTGCCTCATCCAAAAGACAGAACACCGGTGTGCAAAGGGCAGGAATCGAACACCGGGAACTCTCGATCACGAGCCGAGCACCTTATCCACTAGACCACACCGGCTTCCCAGGAGATAGGAAGATGCCCAGGGAATCTGTTTTCTGAAATGACTTTCCCAAGGAAGTCAGATTTCCTAGACTCCTTAGGTTCTCAAACGTTCCACAAGGCATAAAAATCAACAAAAAGGAAAAAGATATAGAAAACCCACAAGAGAGCATCTACTCACTGTAAACGTGGAAATTTTTGGCATTGGGGAAATATTCGCGTTTTCGCAATTACACAAAAATCGCGAAAATAAGCCCCGTGTGATATAAAACCGGTCGGTCCGTTGTGTATGGCATATTGTGAAACGAGGGATACGAATCTTACGGTACTACTGACATTTTCCGTTAGAAATCATTTTTCGGGGATAGCGGCCCTTTCTGGGTAGGGGAGACCAGCGCTTAAGGAAGAGTCCATTTTTCTTTCCTTCAACCAGCACAAAATGTCTAAACAGAGAAGTCAGTATCAGGCATCAGGAACGTGTAATTAGTGACATTTTAACACTGATAAGTAATCACATCTTGCTTACAGTGAATCAATATTTGGATGGTGTCAATTCTACTATGAAGGATTGTTTACATTAACCAGCGATATGTAAAAACATTAACATTGTATATGTGCTCATTGTGGAAAGTGCTCTGGGTTTTAAGGAAGAACGAGGCGTGTGCAATAAATAAATATATATATAATTAAAAAAAAATAAAAAATAGATAAATAAATAAATAAAAAACAACCCTTGGAGTCGCCAAAAACATTCCCTCAAATTATCGGACTGAGTTTTTTCTTGTGAAGGGTAAGAATATCATGTCTGCTAGGGGCACCAGTCATTTGTGACCATTAGTAACCGACAAACAATTAAACTCCATGTACGCCATAAAGATTATTCATAAAATACGTTAAATATGTGAGTTGTATGTGTACACTAGGACCAACTAAATTTTATAGTGTCAGTATATTTCAGTGGTGATATAGATGAAAAAGGCCGTGAAACACCTTAGCATGGCCGGAATCATAACAAAGACATGAAAGAATAGTAGATAATTCTATACTGAAACGAAAAAAAAAAAAACGCAACTTGGAAAATTGTTATTAATTTTGTATTAAATATACATAGCTGTATGAAAAACGGGGAAATAAAAGTGCATCCTGCCTATCACCCTATCCAATGTTCAAAATCAACCAGGTGTGACGAGAAACCTATGCACATCCGGCGCGGTAAAAACATTAAAACCCGTGCCTGTACAAACACGTGCGTTCTTTTTTCATTCAAACCAGTATCAATTTATCAATAACATCGGGACACATCATCGCCAATACTTTTGCAAACAATAATTCCTTTTACAATTATGCCACGGTTATCACAGGTTGATAGAGGACGTGCTATCGCGATGCTTATGGCAGGGAGCACGCAACTTCACGTCGCTCAACACTTTAGAGTTCACAAATCGACTATTAGTCGATTAGTTTCACGTCTTAACGCCACAGGAAGAGTCGATGACCGGCCGAGATCAGGACGTCCACGTGTAACGTCGCGACGTCAAGACCGGGTTGTTAGGCTGGCACACCTGCGTAACAGGAGGTTAACGGCTGCTGAAACGACAAGGAATGCGATTGGTAATCATAACCATCGGATTCATCCCCAAACAGTGATCAACAGACTGCGTGAGGCTAATTTGCATGCATGGCGACAGTACGTTGGTTTACCACTAACACCGCAACGTCGAGCACGTCGTATGCAATGGTTGACGGCACATATGCCCAGACGTTTTCCTATGAGACGTTGGAGGTCCATGCTCTTCACCGATGAATCTCGATTCACGTTATTTCGATCAGATGGCCGTCAACGTGTGTACCGGCGTCGAGGCGAACGTTTTGCTGACGCCTGTGTTTTGGAGCATGGCCGATTTGGGGGTGGGTCAGTTATGGTTTGGGCGGGAATCTCCCATGGTTTGAAGACACCTTTGGTGATAGTCATGTTGTGCCGTTTGTTAGGCAGCATAATCTAACCTTGCAGCAAGATAACGCGAGACCACACGTTGCAAGAGTCTGTAGAGACTTTCTTGCGACACAGAACATCGTTCCTATAGATTGGCCTCCATACAGCCCCGATTTGTCCCCAATCGAGCATTTGTGGGATGAACTAGACAGAAGAATTCGCAATCGCCGTTATCCCCCAAATACCCTCCCCCAGTTAGCAAATGCACTCGTCCAAGAATGGAATAACATTCCAATACGGACAGTCAATGCCCTGATGAACTCGATGCAACGACGAATTAGAGATACTATAGCTGTTCGAGGAGGACACACACGATATTAGGGCACGGTTTCAAAACTTTGCCATTTCAACTTTGATACACGTAGGGTACTACCAATCATGACCTTCTAGCGAAGTGACCTGTTCTGAAAAATCTCCAAACATTTATAAGGATGTTACATCAATATTCAATATTAACTATTACATATTAAATTTAGACATTATGCTCGCAAGTATTATTTTATAAAACCTACAATTTGAAGTTGCGTTTCTTATTCGTTTCAGTATATAAAGTGGTTGTAGCACTTGCCAAAATAATAATAATAATAATAATAATAATAATAATAATAATAATAATAATAATAATAATAATAATAATAATAATAATAATGAATAAAAAAATGATAAAATAAAAAAAAAAATAAATAAATAAACATACAAAATATTTTTTATCTTGGGATTAAAGCACTTCGAATCGAATGTAGTGTTAAGAGGCGTTCTCGAAATCTTCAAACATAATACAAGTAATGCTGTAATATTGCATACTGCTTATTCTATTTATTTGAGTGCCTCAAAGAAAAGGACCGTTGACCTTGCTTGGCTATTTGCATAATAATTCATAATAATGTATGACTTCGAATTAAATCAGACTTCTTCAGCGTGAAAAGCCGATTAGCCCCATGAATTCCTATTTTCTTTGTGACAAAATAGTTAGTGCAAAGATGTTGGTATTAGGGAAAGTCTGGAGCATTTGTCTATGATTCAAGAGAGCACAGAGTCTCTGGTTAAAATTTAGAAATGGAGGTTCGTATAAAACACAACAGATACTGAGCTAATATTACAGAGGTATTCATAAACTCCTGGAGTCCAGATGGACGGTAGAATATAAAGTTTCCTCTTGGATTGATTGATTGATTGATTGATTGATTGATTATTGATTTATGTCACTCCACGATTATTTCACATATATGGTGACGGCATCTACCTGATGCATTGCATACAAATCTAGACTTTTGTAACGGACCCACCCGAAGCAGTGAGGGATCTTTTACGTGCCACGCCTACCGTGACTCGGTTTTTACTGTCTCATCCGAAAGACAGAACACTGCTGTGCCCAGGGCGCGGGTCGAACCCGGAACCTCTCGATCACGAGTCGATCACCTTATCCGCTAGGCCACACCGGCTTTTCGTCTTGGAAGCAGCGCCCTCTATGAATGACCATATCATACATGCGACAATAACAGTCATTTTCATCATTCAAAATTATTACATATACAATACGATCTACGATAAATATAGGGTGGTCAAGTAGTAATTAATTAGTAATCTATCAATACAGCAAACAAATAGTAATCACATGTGTGAAATGGCATAGTTATTCACAGTAAAGCATTTATTGAACATAATCATAAAATCTTAGACGGATGAAATAAATTCCTTCGTTCGGGGACATGAAAAAGAGATGGGTCATTATTGATTTTAGATTTACGTCAAAAACATCGCGATGAAGTATTGAATGAATGACATGAGGTTATACAAGACCGCTTTTCTTCACAACGGCAAACATTTTTGCACATAAATTCAGTAAGGACAGAATCCAAAGACGTGTGAAGAACGGAGAAATGAAGAAAAAGAATTTTGGCAAGCAATAATCGAAGACGCTTTATATAAAGGTAAGAGAACATACAAGGGTATATGATAATAGACATTATTGAAGATCATATTAGCAATATAAAGAATTGTCTGAATTACTGTTTTAAATGAACATGGAATATGTAGAAAAAAATGATCAAAAGGTTATGCCTATTTAATACTGAAGTATTTGTTGTGAGAAAGGGGGGGGGGGGTATCTAAACACTTAAAAAAAGATACATACAATACTCTTTTAGTCTTTATCATGCATCATTAAAGGTCTTCGTCAGGATTTTGTGTGCAAAGAGACAATTTATTCAAAAATTAAGGAATATGTCATGCATGTTCTTTGTTCTGGTTAGCTTTTCAAATATTATACTTCGGATTTTTACCGTTTCTGTCCCAAACATTACTAAAGAGACATAAGGCACATAAATAAACCATTATATGTTTTTCTGTCATGGGTAAAATAACTTAGTCATACATTTATGTTTATTTGTATTCATCGCATTTAGAAATTTAAAAGAGAACATGTGGATCGGTTATTGAAATACATCCGTGAAAAAAAAATCTGGTTTTCTGTATTAATTTATTCATATAATAAAGTCTTAAATGTCAATTATTAAAATTATTCAATTAATAAGGTATCTTATATTCATTATTTGTTAATTATTTCTAAATTAAGTTTCACACAAATTTCCCGTCCTTTCACTGAAATTAATAAACAATATGGTAATTGTAGATATTGAGCTTGTAGTGAGTTATGTAATGCCATGGATGGATGATATCTATGTGCAATTTAATGTCAAGATTTAGAAACAGATTATAGGGATTCATAGGGGCACTAACTGCGCTGCCCTTATAGCAGATTTATTTTTATATTGTTATACGAAAGAAACGTTTCGGCCTTATTGACCATTGACGCCACTAGTTATCTCGTTGATGTTTTTAGTAATTTATTACTTTGAGTTTGAAAAAAAAAACTTATAAATGGCATTTATCGACTCGAACTCTAATCAAGCAAAGGAAAATATAAAAGTATTTGACTCAGCCGTATGAAAGAAGAAACTATGGAAATGCACTGTTAATAATGTATGATTTTTAAAAACATGTGACTGTTCAACAATACGCATCCAGCAGCGGAATTTCTCATCCCAAATTCTAAGATCTTGTGTACAGACCAAGGAGAGTAAAAAGTTCCGACAAAGTCATCTCGTCGGACTCTAAAATATTAACGCCTTCCACATCGACAGTATGATCCGAGATCATCGCGTAGGCCATAGGTCTTGTATTGGGTCCTTCTACAGCTTTTTCATAAGCGTTGCACGTTGACTAACAGGGCAATGGGGACTCACGGACCTTGTCCAAACCATTTCAAATGAATCAAGATCCAAGCCTCACCCTCATGTACTGTTAGTTGGGCACCTACAAATCTAGGATCTGAGCTCGTAAACAGACAGGCAGAGCACGGGTGACTCATAAGTCAGATAACAATCTTAGTGGACCTTTTATCACTTAACCACACCCTGATTGCAGAGTATAGAATCATTCATTACGAACTCTGTGTTCTCTCATCTAAACGAAATAAGTATTTTCATTAAGTAAGCCACATACCTTCCCCTACTATGTGACATTGCATATGTTATGAAACCGAAAATCATAATCGAAAACCGAGAAAACAACACATCCCTGATGATATTGATGAAATGAAAGCTTTGTTTTCTAAGCCGAACCTTTAGGAATGAGTGCGAATATGGGAATTTCATTCCATTTATGTTACATACTATACAAAATATTTAAGCACTGTGTGCTTGAGATGAATACAGAACCTTACTGAGTAGAAAGTGTGAAAGCCTTAAAACAGTAAACAGGAGTGTGGCACTGAAGTAGGATAAATAATCATGACCAAACTAGCGATACAGCTATGTGGGTTATAAACAGAGTTCTGCCATGATTACTTACTTTTTAATACGTAAATAAATCACATGGAACAGAAAAAACTGCAAACGAATACTTATAGAATATAATTGTATAAGTTGCCATTTTCAGTGTCGGAAATGATATTACGATGCCCATGTCTCCATTAGCTTAATGATACAGTTTATATAATAGAATACTCAGAAGCAGGGAGTGTTACATATCTCAGAGAGCAGAGAATGAGGTTTTTAGAACTGGTTATTAAGTTCGCCTTCATCTTCCTAATTCTTTAATAGATAATCTGCTATATTCAGGGTTGCACGAAATGGGAAAATCTATTTTTGATGCAATTCTCCAAAGAAGTCGAATTTCTTTTCTTCTTTTTGTATTTATCATTGTGTTATCGTGGGTCAATTATCTAAGGAAAACTGTGACTTTTAGGTATATTTTTACGGTGTAGAAATTTAGCTGATTAGCATTTCATTGTAGTCCTTTTCAGACTTTAAAGAAGTTGAATGGTATCGCTATCATGATGAGTATATATGAGTATATATCAGTATCAGTGTTGTGTAAAGTAATATTTGTATTTGCATTTTGATGTTTATTGTTAATAGTATCATTGGCAGCTTGTACATACTCATTCAGCCATTGTCAATTATTTACAGATTAATAAATATAGGAAATTTACCTAATTGCCAAATGTATGCTATAACATGAAACTAGAACCCATCGACAACGTTTATATACATATTCTGAAACTTATTCTTGCCATTTGAGCATATGCTAGTGCATCAATAATAGTTATTTTATCGTTTTCTGCTTGTACTTCGCTCTTTGATCTGCTTTCATTTTCAAACGTAAATAACAATTACAAGTGGATTCGGACAAACGTCAAATCTTACCTAGTCAATATAAGAAAGATATCATGTATAGTTATCTTGTTTCTACTCCCGTGATCACTAAATCTTCATTTGAAACCATCTAATGTCATTTAATGTCATCACACTCTGTATTACATTGTCGAGCGCCGTCATTTTGTTACCTTTGTGATGTATGTTAATACAAGTTCTATGGTGCATTAATTTGAATTTCTTGGTGAATCGTTTTTCTAATATCAATATCTTAACTAGAACTGTAAAAGATGGCAATGGTTTTGAAGTATTTTTCATATTTTTTTATGTTAACATTGTGTATTCTATGTAAATATGCAGTAAGTTTGTTGCATGTTCAACGCCTGTTGCTAGTAAACTTACGCGGTATGGCAACGATGGTAACTAGTTCCAATTTTTGTATCACCGATTTTAACCACATTTGTCATCAGATTTTTGTGTAAATACTATTTTTCTTTACTTGAAACTCAATAGTATCATTTTAAAGTTACGAGATTAGAAATCCCTTCATTTACTTAGAAAGTTTTATCTGTCAGGAATCTGTCAGGGAAATGGAGCGTTCCCATTGACTAGTGAGGGCTATATAAGGAGCACAGAAACGGCTCCATTTCACTTTCCCTAGTTCTAAACAAACAAGGTACCCAAAATGAATTTCCAACTGACGATCAGATTTTTTGTAAGTTGAAATAATAACAAACTGAAGATAAGCTATTACATGAAGATAATTGTTAGTATGTAAAGTAATACGGAAAGTCAATATTTATAGAGATTTCAATGTCAAAAGATTTCCTGACAGTTAGCTCCCACTATAAGTACAAATCCATGTTTAAATCTATAGGACCAATGCCATTCCATTCCTCAGCTGCTATGTCAATATGATATCATTTTAACAAGAGTCAAAATGTGGTACCAAGGCTCATCTGCTGTTTTCCGATATGTTTTATTGTAAACAAGAGTACCGTTGCCATCTCCGTTTTTATACATGTTAATGAGATCTATATTGACCCATGTGTGAATCATCCTGACAAATAAAGTTAGAAACGTCATCCAATGGTTTTTCCACAAAGTTGTAAGAAGAAATGCCATCGGCCAGACTGCTACAGTATAGCGCAGTCAAGTGAATTTGGATCCAGAATATCCATGTCTTAAAAGCACTGCGTGCATTTCGATGATTTGATTAAGTGTAATAAATATTTACGTATAAATTTCTCTATTATTGCTACGTCTGCAAAACCTGCATGCACCCCTTCTTAATCGACTAAAAATTAATTTCGCACATGTTTGATGACTTCGCTGTTTCGCTTACCTAGACGTATGCATCACGGCGGGTGATACCGAACGGCTGGGGATGCTTACCAGTTTACAGCACTTAATCCAAAGTCTGTTCCTTCTTCTTCCAATACGAAGTGTACTCAAAAGTTCAGCGTTATGCTTCCATGGGTAAACTCTTATTTATTTTTTTATTTTGAACTTTTTTGTTTGGCATCTTCACATTTTATATGAAAGGAATTTTCTTTAACTTTTGCTTTCTGAATTAAAAGATATGAATTTAAGATAAATATTAGAACATATATACGGTACGATTTTGAGCACCAGATGTGCATTTCGATTTATGTCTTTTTTCAGTGATGATCGTGGCCGAATGATTGGAATTCTAATAACACACACACACACACACACACACACACACACACACACACACAGATATATATATATATATATATATATATATATATATATATATATATATATATATATATATATATATATATATATATATATATATATATATATATATATATATATATATATATATATATATATATATATATATATATATATATATATATATATATATATATTATTTCCAATTCTTCTATATCAAATATAAAAAGATGTTTACATAAATAAATCTATTTATTTCTGTATAGTTCCTTGTACACACTATATGACCCTGTACTGTTATAACATATTTATTGTACTTTTTGATAGATTTATAGTTATAATTGTCATATATTTATAATTAATTCATAGAATTTGTTTCGAACAAATATATGTATTTCACAGCAAGACATGGATGGTGGCCAAACCTCAGAACTATAAAAATTATAGGATAACCCTTACCCCCTCCCCATATCTGATCATTAAATTATCCCAAATGATATAATACTTCGTCGGTACCCACAAATAAAAAAAGATATATAAAACATATGCATTTCTGTCAATGAGATAAACGATGTAATACAAATTGGGTAACCAGATGACTATTTAATAAGTTATCGGGAAGCCACCGAGTGTCGAGGACGCTCTGAGCAACTTGGACTTTGGAAAGTCATCAGAAATTTTAGACATCAACTTTCGCAACTATCTTATCATCGGTGGACAAGCCTCCGAGCATTGGTCGATGTTTTTCGCTTGATCCGTTGGGTTCGGCAGATGTATTTGATATCGGATGGGTATTGGAATTGCAAGGACATGCGTACCTCCAAAGTTTATAAACATTCAGATTTTGCTGCTCGCTTTCCGTGTTTTTCAACGCCCTAGCAAGTGTTAATTTTTAAAATCAAGCAAAACATAAATACACCCCGAAAGATAAGATACATATACATGTTTCCGAAAAATATACGTCCAAGAAATACATGATAATTTGGCGTACAACATCCGAATATGTGATACCTCTGGAAGGAGTTGGTTGGTTGGTTGATTGGTGTTTTACGTCGCTTTCAACATTATTTCAGTTATATCGCGACATGGAAGCAGGAGGTGACCAACCTCTTAAACATAGTGGTGCAACCCGGGATTCACACCCGGATCATCGGCGCCGCAAGCCAAGCGCTTAACCGCTACACCAAGCCTGCCCCTCCCCAGAAGGAGTAGTTTCGATCCCTGTGCAATGTCTGTATATCGTATGGTGTCAGCACGGATAACAAGTGATGCCCAGATGGAGTCATTTCGGTCTCAGTACAATTTCTGTATATCGTATAGTGCCGCACGGATGTCGACCAATGATAGGAGTCGCATCCTATGGAATCTATCAGTACCTGGCAGACATCTTTCCAGCACATAGTAAAAAAAATTCTACATTTCAGATGTCTGCTGTCCGATGAAGTCTCTGGACCACTACTAAGATTTGTCTTCGATCTATTTGTGAAAGCCTCCGTTCAAAAGTCGTCCGTCGATCTCTAGAGAAGGCAATAACCAACCTCATTGTATATTTGTGCTCTACCAAACTTCCTTGTTACAACCGCGGACCGTTCCCCATTACGTGCGATACAAGGATATCAACTAATGCCATTTTTTTCAACCAAGGGTCTGCCTCCCATATTAAGGGAAAAAATTGTCCTAAATACATAGCCCTGGGAAACACTGACATAATATCCAGCTAAAATTAACTTATTGGTATCTCTAAGGCAGAAGCATTACATCATCCTTATTACTACACTGCTCTTTATGATAATGTTATCGTAATTTCTGATACGATTATTTCTATCTAAGATGTTGTTTACAACATCTAAGAATCTTTCGCATTGTTTTAACTGTTATATAGACTTAAAGATAAAAACCGACTCACGTCACTACACGAAGTATACTGACTTTTGTTATTACCTTTAAGTTTGTATGACAGTAAACAAGAATCAGAAAGATTCCTTATAATTCAAATAAAACGAAGATAGTTAAGACAAAGATGAAGTTAACAATTTATTTTTAAACATCGAACGAATTGAAAAAAAAATTGTGCCGTATTCAGCACGCATGAATACATACATGACCATCTAATGTCCCTAAGTTACCACCTACGTCAAAACGCAACACGGTAAAAAAAAAAAAAAGGGGGGGGGGACTGTTTTAGAGGTATAAAACGGCTTTATTCAACGATGAATAACATATTGTTTTTGGATGCACTAAAGTAGTTCCGCTAAGGGGGTGTATTTCTTTATGATCACGTCATGAAAGTTCTAGTGACAAAATTAACATCAATTGTCAGATCAATAAGGAATACTAAGTAAAAAACGAAGAAGAACCGAAGGGTAAACCATATGGCATAGTCCATGGAATAAAGGGAACAATATCGTGTTTAGTGTCATATTCTGACAAATGCGAACCCCAATAAAATCGAGGTGAGACCAGGTGCCCGGGAGAAGTAAGCGTCCCCTGGTTGCATGCAACACCCGTCGCAAAAGTCCTGCAACAACCTTTCAAGTTGAGGAGGTAAATACATAAATATACACGCATGAACATACGAAGGAGACAAGAACACGAAATTAAATTTCCCACTCAAAGCAAGAAATGCTGCCTGTCTGAAATTCCGATGTTGGAAACACAGGTGAACAAATGTCTGTATATACATGTATATACGTATTATGTCAAATCAAGTATAGTCAAAAAGTTAAGATGGTTATGTTGTATGATAAAATTAAATGATAAAATTAAACCAGATTAAATTATATCACTGTTAAATTTCTGGCTGACATATTTCTTTACTCATACGAAGCTGAGTTCATTCAGTCTTTGCTTTCGCAAGGAAAAAAACAATTGGCTCTTGGCTTCAATTTTACTTACAGATATATAGATGACTTGCTTTCAATTAATAATCCTTCATTCGCGGATTACCTTAGCATCATCTATCCAAGTGAACTGGAGGTCAAAGAAACCACAGAAAATAGTAATTCTACTTCGTATTTAGATATTATGTTGTCTTTCGACATTAATGGTCAATTGAACACCTCATTCTATGACAAACGTGACGATTTCAATTTCGCTATCACAAACTTTCCTTTCATAAGTAGCAACATTCCATCATCGCCCGCATACGGCGTATTCATATCTCAGTTAATACGTTATTCCAGAGCATGTTCAAATTACAATGACTTTGTTCTGAGGGCTTGGCGACTTTCAGTTAAGCTGCTCAACCAGGGTTATATATGTGCTAGACTAGCAACGTCACTGAGGAAGTTCTACGGTCGTTACGAGACTCTTATTACTCCATATGATATCTCGTTATCCAGACTTTTAAATGATATTCTGGACTGAGACCGATTCCGATCACTTTACACAGATTTGACACCTTCTATACTAGAAGGTTACCTACTTCGACTTCTCCATATATAAATACATATGGAATTCACACGATTTGACTCTTTCTACGGGGTATATGTGACGAGTGTTGCTAGCAAGCAGGAGATGCTCACTCTCCCCGGGCACCTGATCTCACTCCATCACAGGGGTTCACATATGCTCTTCAAGTAGACATATTTTGTTATTTTCCATTTGTTTTTCATTTTCACTGATTTTGTATGTCCTATGGTTTCATGATTTTTGGACTTGTGGTTTGGATTTATCCATCATCTTTACAATTCGATTAAAATAGAATTTCAAGTAACTGCAAAAACGGAATCCATCCTGTTTCTTTACATTTTTATTTGCTTGTTTGTTCGCTTGTTTTCGTTTTTTCTTTTGTTTTGTTTTTTCATTTTGGTTTTTGTTTAATTTAGTTTTGTTTTGTTTGTTTGTTTTTTTTTTTGTTGTTGTTGTTGTTATGTATTGTATCTGCTCACATGAAAACTTACAATTGTACGATAATGCTGTATTATAGAAACCTTTATATCATATCTGCAGAGAATAGCACTTTAAGTTAATCGCTGACTTAAGATGACTACATACTTGCATGTACCTCAATTACTAACTCAAAAGCTTAACGAGCGATGTAAGAGACTTAACCGATTGCTTGTTATTTGGTATCTCAATCGATGAACAAAGGCTATTATATTTCACTGTATGTGCGCTTAATTACTATAATTGTAACCGAAGAATGACATAAAATCGTTTTGGAAATTCCTGGGAATTGTCAGGATTCTCATTGTTCCATTCTTAAGACATCCATGAGGAATGTCGACAAAGTCACTATCAACGCATGAAATTCCGGGAATTCTGATTTTGCCTTCATTAACTGAAAAGTATTATGGAATACATTAGGGCACGCAAATTTATAAATGTATTTGACCCTTTTTTCCAGATTATATACGAATAATGAATGTTATCAAAATAGATGGCGTGCATCTACTTTATAGGTTTTACTACCTCTTCTTTGAAAAATTTAATGTACTTAAAAAAAAAAAGAAGAATAATATAGTTTACTTTTTACAAAATAAAGAAATAAATCATTAACATTTTACTGAAACTATTATTGGAAATCTGAAAAAAGAAAAGGACTTGTTGACTTGTAAATTCATCAATATCTCTTCGAGGAAGACTTGCAATATTTGAAATAAATGTAGTTGAGATGGAGACATGATACAATTATTGGAAGTTTTCCACCACGTAACCATTTTTGTTCTTTTCCTTTTTCCATAATTTCTACTGTCGGTTAATATAGCAATAACATAAATAGATAAATGAATTAATGAATAAATCTTTTCCTATTATGATATTTCAGATTTCAATAAGACAATAACGTAATGCAAGTCCCTTTTTTCTGTAAACCGTGTACATTATTCATCTATTTAAATGCAACATACTGGATATCTATAATATTTAATAGAAAATTCTGACGGTACCTACTATGCACACTGTCACTGACAATTCATGAAAAGTAATATGCTACTGCAAGCTTTTAAATTAGTTTACATCCAACCAACGCATTGTGGCTGGCATGGTTGATGAGCAAGAGATATAAATCCTTTTAAGGAATTCCATTTATTTCATCTTTTTTTTGTGTGTGATCCTTCTCGGATTCATGATAAACTTTCTTCCTGTATGACATTTTCATCCTTTATTCTACTTCCGTTTATCTTATGATATTATTTCACTCCACCTTTCATTTTGGTTTTTGCTCGAAATGGTTATCTACTTCAGTATACATTGTTGATACTCATTTTAAAATGATAAAACGATAGACATATGCTCATGAATGAGACTTTTTTCAAGTAATAAATTACCAGAATGTCATCATATAAGTACACATCGTGAGGCTAGCAAACATGCAAGGCTTTTACAAAGCAATTAATGTCTCCGATAGCAATGAGCTTTGCCGTCCGTCATCATCCGTTAGACGGCGCTTGTGTTTTATGAGATAGAAACGACGTTGAACGTTAGCAACCTATCAAATATTTATATGTTATGAGAATTCCAATCATTCGGCCACGAGCATCACTGAAGAGACATAACTTGTCGAAATGCGCATCTGGTGCACAAAATTAAAAGGTATATATGTTCTTTATTTATTATGACGTCATAAGAACGCGTCATTGTTCTTTACGTCATCTTTGCGGGAATACGTTTTATTTTCTCCCTTAACATTAGGACCGCAGTTGATGGCGGCGAAGCCCATTAAGACTTAGCGTGATCAGGTATTATGAGTTTAGGTGAAGCATTAAGAATAAGTGGTGCGTCGTGCTTTCATTAATCTGTACAAATCTTGACAAATATCCAGGAAGGAGGATAATGTATTTGATGAACAAATTAATTATCTTATTTTAATACCGCACGATGTCGATGGAAAAAAGAAACAACATACTGTGATGCGCAGGATTTCCCTTGAACAGACAGGAGGCATTGTGCGGTGGACAACAGAAATGATGTAGAACAGTGGATAGTAACATATGTGGAACAGTGGATCGTGGAAAAGATGAGGAAAAGCCATATTAAAACTTATTATGTTTACCGTATAGTTGAACTGATGTGGTACAAGAGATAGTGGAACTGATATAGAAAAGGGGAAATGGATGCATCATTGTTCTTTATATATAAATAATGTGGTAAAAGTAATAGTGAAACTAATGTGGTACAAACGAATGTGGAATTGATATAATGGAGGGGATGGTGGAAATATACTACGGTAATAGTGGTAATAAATTGTTACAGGGGATTATTAATCTGATGGGGTTTGGGGGATGGTTAAACTGATCTGATATAAATTTAGCGGAACTGATGTAGTACAGAGGTGTATGACTGATGTGGTACTGGGGATAGTGGAAATCCTGTGGTACAAGAGAGAGTTGAACTGATTTAGTACAGGGGAAATGGAACTGATATTGAAGAAAGGATAGATGAACACATGGTACATGTGAGGGTGAAACTGATATGATCTGAATATGACACTACACACGATATTGTCCTTTAATTCCGTGGACTATGAGATATGGTTTACCCCTCAGTACTTCTTCGTTTTTACTTGATACAGGGGATGTGGTTCAGGGGATAGTAGAACGGATGATGTACATAGGACAGTAGAACTGATGTGATACAGGTGAAAGTAGAACTGATGTAATACAGCTGAATGTAGAACTGATGTGATACAAGGAATAGTAGAAATGATGATGTAAAGGGAACAGTAGAACTGATGTGATACAGCTGAATATAGAACTGATGTGATAAAGGGGTAGTAGAACTGATATGGTAAAGGGGATAGTAGAACTGATATGGTACATAGGATAGTACAACTGATGTGATATAGGTGAAAGTAGAATTCATGTGATACAGGTGAAAGTAGAACTTATGCGATACAGGAGGTAGTAGAACTGATGTGATACAGGGGGTAGTGGAACTGATATGATAAAGTGTATACAGGGAATAGTAGAACTGATACGGTAAAGGGGATAGAGGGGTAATAGAACTGATATGGTAAAGGGGAGATTAGAACTGATATGGTACAGGGAAAAGTAGAACTGATGTGATATAGAGGATATGTGGTACAGGTAAGGTTGGAACTGGTTTGATCTGAATATGACACTCTACACGATATTGGCCTTTTATTCTATGGAATATGAGATATGGGTTACACTTCGGTACTTCTTCGTTTTTATTTTGATACAGAGGATGTGGTTCAAGGAATAGTAGAACGTATGATGTACATAGGATAGTACAACGGATGTGATATAGGTGAAAGTACAATTATTGTGATACAGCTGAATGTATATCTGATGTGATACAGGGGGTAGTAGAAATGATATGGTAAAAGGGATACAGGGGGTAATAGAACTGACATGGTAAAGGGGACAGTAGAACTGATATGGTACAGGGAAAAGTAGAACTGATGTGATACAGAGGACAGTAAACATGATGTGATACAGGGGACAGTAGATGTGATACAAAGGATAACATAACTGATGTGATACAGGGGGTAACAGAACTAATGTGATACAGGGGGTAACAGAACTAATGTGATACAGGGGGTAACAGAACTAATATGATACAGGGGGTAAAAGAACTAATGTGATACATTGGGTAACAGAACTAATGTGATACACGGGGTAACAGAACTAATGTGACACAGGGGGTAACAGAACTAATGTGATACAGGGGGTAACAGAACTAATGTGACACAGGGGATAACAGAACTAATGTGATACAGGGGGTAACAGAACTAATGTGATACAGGGGGTAACAGAACTAATGTGACACAGGGGGTAACAGAACTAATGTGACACAGGGGGTAACAGAACTAATGTGATACAGGGGGTAACAGAACTAATGTGACACAGGGGATCACAGAACAGATAATTTACATAGGATAGTAGAAGTGATATGGTACAGAGGATAGTAAAACTGATGTTGTACAGGGAATACTAGAACTGATGTTATACAGAGAATACAGAACTGATGTGATACAGGGAATACTAGAACTGATGTGATACAGGGAATACTAGAACTGATGTGATACAGGGAATACTAGAACTGATGTGATACAGGGAATACTAGAACTAATGTGATACAGGGGGTTGTAGAACTGATGTGGTACGGAGGATAGTGGATCTGATGTGGTACGGAGGATAGTGGATCTGATGTGGTACGGAGGAGAGGGGATCTGATGAGGTACGGAGGATAGTGGATCTGATGTGGTACGGAGGATAGTGGATCTGATGTGGTACGGAGGATAGTGGATCTGATGTGCTACGGAGGATAGTGGATCTGATGTGGTAGTAGGATAGTGGATCTGATGTGGTACGGAGGATAGTGGATCTGATGTGCTACGGAGGATAGTGGATCTGATGTGGTACGGAGGATAGTGGATCTGATGTGGTACGGAGGATAGTGGATCTGATGTGGTACGGAAGATAGTGGATCTGATGTGGTACGGAGGATAGTGGATCTGATGAGGTGCAGAGGATAATGGAACTGATATAGTACAAAGAATAGTGGAACTGAGTTGGTACGGAAGATATTAGAAGTAATGTAGTACGGATAATAGTGGAGCTGATGTGGTACGGAGGATAATAGAACTGAAGTGGTGCAGAGAGGATGAAATACGGTAAGATGTGATAGTTTCGCTGTCAATAATTTTGTCGTAGTGTATTGGTGTAAACGGTGTAAAGTAATGGATTCCGCAGTCAATAAATTTGTCGTAGTATACCCGTGTAAACGATATGATGTGATGGATTTCGCTGTCAAAAATTTTGTCCTAGTTTATCCGTGTAAACGTTGTGCTGTGATGGATTTCGCTGTCAATTATTTGGTCGTAGTACTGAATTAGACTCACTGTGCTAAACTACCAAGCAGTAGGGATAATAGTCAATAAGAAACACTTATCATAACAAAATAGAGATATACAAAAGTCCTGCCATGGTCATATGTATATTGATAGAAGAAAAACACCCCATAAACGAAAGAAAATTACAAACATCATTCAAGACATAAGTAATTAAAATTTGTAACGAAGCGACCGTACTTTTGTACTTGAAGAGTCTTTTACAAACAATGGTCAGGTAGATTATGAACAGTTATATTAGTAACATGGCAACATCGAAAATAATGAGTGATGTTTATGTACTGCGTCGATATCATGTTTCAGTGTGTAACAACATCATAAAATGAAAATAATCTGAATCATTCTCAAATAAAAGGAGTCACTAACCTAAGTTCTGTCTGGGTAAAATGACATTAGAACTGTTGCCGGAAACGGATGCCATCCTTTGTAGTGTGTCGTATAATCTGTCCATATTCGTAATATGATCAAGTTTGAGTAGCACGAAGCAGTTATATACTATGATACACAGGAATGCAGAGTGGACTTGAAGAATGGTGTAGTATAAAATTAGAAGACTAAATTACCAGAAGCCATTTAACTAAAGAACTAGCAAGTTTTTAATTACATAGCAGATAAAACAAAAACAAAAAAAAAAAAAAAAATAAAAAAACAAGCAAGGAAAAAGAAGTCATTTTTGCAAATATCTACGATTAATGCATCTTTGCATATTCATGAATTGTTGTATTTGTTTTTAGTAAAACGGGCTAAAGAGATTAGGCTTATACAATGAAGGAGATGGTATCTCATGTCGACCGATCACGTCCGCATGATTGCAAATTTTGATTAATAAATATATTTGGCATAATAATTGTATAGATTAAAAAAAAAACAAAAACAAAAAGAAAGTTGAAAGGTAAAAATTACCTTAAGAGTTAATTAAGAAAGAAAAAAGAGGAGTTACAACCTCAGTTATGTGGCAGAAGTCACCATGGAGCTATACAATACATGAATATAGATAATATACTAGAACATATAACACATTACAAAAATATTTGATTGTAGTGCAATTACGATACCGACTTAGGACGGTCATTTAATTTGACAAAAGCCAAACAAATGGTGTGGTTAACCGGTTTACGGGCCCACCTTCCCACTCATCGTAACAGCAGAACAATCAAACGACGTACATTTAAAAATTTACAAATAATCATCCATGTAAAGAACAAGGGTCAACAGGTATCGCATATTGAGAGGTCATAAAAATATAAACACGTAAGGTATTGTAAAACACATAATGGTATAAAAATATATGCGACATCAACATGAAAAACCGTGCTCTGCCAGTCTGAAAGCGAGCTAAGACCCTAGATCTGTAGGAGTCCCGACTAACAGTCAGAGGGGACGAGGTTCAGGACCATGTTTCCTCTGAAAGAGGTTTGAACAAGGCCCGTCATATAGTCCCCATCGCCCTGTTAGTCAGCGTGCAACGTTCAAGTAAAAGTCTGCATAAAGCTGTAGAGGGGCCAAATACAAGACCTATAGTCTTTTTGATGATCTCAATATTATATTGTCTTTTAGAAGACGTTTGACTATTTTATTACATGATAAAATAGCGTTATCAGAGCCTTTTACTTTCCTTAGTTTATATACAAGATCACCGTAAAAATTAGGATGGGAAATTCCATTGGATACATACTGTTGAAAAGAAATATTTCCAAATTTAGATAGAAGTTCTGAATAAGATATGAAGAATTTGCCGAATGTTTTTCTTAGCTTGTGATATCAGTAAAATAAAATAAAATAAAAAAAGAATAAAATCCCTCTCATAACAATAAAGAAATATATCTGCTATCAGAGGCGCGCAGTTAGTACCCATAGGAATCCCAACTATTTGTTGATATATCTTGCCATCAAATTGCACAAAAATATTATTCATGAGAAAATCTAGTGCTTTACATAATTACAAGTTATTCTATGGTTTCTTATTTTACTAAAACTATGCGGGAATTCCGAATATTGGTTCATCTTTCTGTCTAAGATACATTTTTACTGGGAAATGGTTTTATCAGATTTAAGATCAGTAAATATTGTTTTGCAAGGAATTCTACGCAGTTATTCCTTTGACGGTCGATCTGATAAAACAGGCAATTAATAGAATCACGCACCGTCATCACATTTCATAGAGGGCTAAGTATCTCCTACCAACCAACATCATCAACCATGATACAGCAAGCACCGTGATACAGCATCTACTATGATACAGCATCCACCGTTATACCTCAAAGTTTATCTAACTACTCGTGCTTTAAGTCACCTTAAAGTGATAAGTGGGTATAACTCGCTGTCACAAGCAGTATGAATAGTTTGATATTACAATATCAAAGAAAAATTAATGCAATCCATTTTTAAGGTAGCAAGGGAAAATGGGATGTAGACATAACAGTGTTTTTGTTACATTCATCATTCTCTTCTTTTAAAGACGGCATGAAAAAGATTAAGAAAAGTATATATAAAACATGAAAAGCAAAAGTTTAAGAATTTTGTCATTATTATCTATTTCACACTAAAAGAAATCATGATGCACTGCTTGCCATTTCTCATTTCTGGGAAATGGTTACCAACACCTTAAACAGCTGCTGAAATGGTTTACAATCGCTAACTTTTAAGCCAGATAATTTCGAAATATCGAATCACGAATTTGATATCTCCATTATTTTCTTTTGACGCATTTAAAAATGGTAAAGTAATACTGCTTTTTTGTGGTCCCACATAATTCAGTTAAAATCTTGACAGAAATTGCTTTGGTCTACCTTAATTGGTTTCTAATGCTGTCTGTAGGATTTAATCAATGGAATTGTGGCAAATTTTAGATAATTCTAAAGCTTACTGCGCCCAAACGCTTATTTAATCACTGTGTCGATTAGTGCAAAGTCATGAATTAGAGGCTGGATTTGACAATTCTTCATTTATAAGAAATGAACTACATACTCAGTATTATGTACATACCACTGAGACTAATATTGTCGTCATTCTGTGTGTTTTATGTGAAAGAGTCCCTGATTCCTAAACTGGTTATTAGCAATATACCGATTCGTTGAATCTTTTCTACCCTCTTAATATTTAAAAAAGGAGTAAGAACTCTTTCCTATAGTGCTACAGAACACATCTGACCAAGCTGTATGACACGAATCACCAAGGACATGTACATTAACATGATGATAGTAAAACACTCAGAAAACGACACGATGAATATGAATGTGCTCAGTCTGATGATAAAATTGTGAATGGATATTTTGAATAATATATATTATATATATATATATTTCTATAATATATATAATATTATTATTATATTTAAAATAAGCCGTCGTCAATCAAGGGCAACTGAAAATGGAGACTACGGTACAAAGTTACTTTTGTTTATAGTTTATAGATTTTTAAATGTGTGTCCTTTGATTGTGCTGCTTTTGCGGTGAGTGGGAAGGTGGTAGTGATGATTATGGTACAAAATTTAATGTTTTCAACAAATTAATGAAAAGGGCTCTGTCGGAAGTTCAAATCTGTTGTCGTGGTATTGTTAGTAGTAGAAGTAGAAGTAGTAGTAGTAGTAGTTATGGTGGTAGTAGTAGTAGTAGTAGTAGTAGTAGTAGTAGTAGTAGTAGTAGCAGTAGTAGTAATATCTCTTCTACTTTGTAACCACTATCTTCATAGTTTGTTTTCGTAAGCTGAATGCCATTTCCAGAGCTTCAGTATTTATAAGAATTATATGCATTGTGTTATTTTACTTCGATAAGTTAATATTATTCAAGAACTAAGAATATTACGTGCAAAGCCCATTTTGTCTCTTTTCATCGATTCACCTTGGCATTACAGCATCTTACAAGTTTAATATAAGTATCATCACTGAAGAAATATAACATGTCATTATAAACACCTGCTGCACACATTAAATATAAATAATTGTTCTTCACGGTAGATTTGGTTGGCAAAACAGGAGACGCCCATTCCTCCCGGGCTCCTGGTCTCACCTCTGAATTCCAGGGGTCCGTGAATGTCCACTGTGGAACATTGTTGTTTGTGCCATAGTCACGTTAACACCAGTTCCTTTCATACTTTACATGATAATTATTATTATATGCCTTCATAATATCAATGATGGAGGGCTCTTACGTCTACATGGTATAAGGGCAGGTAATGAGGTACGACATTTCGTCCTTTATCAAGTCATTAATGAGTGTTATTAAGAAACTCTAATCAATTTGGATTCAAAGTTCAATTAGTAGCAACAGCACATTATTATGTGGAGTCTTCGTCATGATTGGCCTTCGGAAATTTCATTCACATAGTTCCCAGCTTCCGTTTGATTCATTGTCATATTCACCAGCCTATCAGAACTGTTAACAAACAACTACCTCAGAAACACCTGTACCTTCTGATGCTTGCCTTTAGTGGTAATGCCATTCTGACCTTGCCAGGGGGTTAAATAATTAATGTAGAATACGAGTGTAAATCGTCACTGTGGAACTCACAGTACTATACCAAGGTAGATATACACTCTGGAATATTAGAGGTAGAACTAGAAGTTTAGAAGTAGTAAACGCCCTATGTTTGACTACCGTAAGTCGCCATTAATACACAAGAGCAAACAGCCTTGCACATTTTCATAAACCATTGAATGAAAAATTATCGTTATTGCTACAAAACAGATGCTAAAGCATCACGTTATCCTAAGAAATCTAGCATATTAAAGCAAGACAAAACTGGCTAAGATGGGATTAGGTAAAACTTTCTGTTGTCTAATCTAAATGTATTAATGCATGCTTTGTGATAGATTTATGGGAGTCTTTTTTTTTTCTTTTTTTTTCAAATCACTACATTATTAACAGCGCATTTCCGTAGTGATTTCTGTCATACAGTTGAGTCGGATGCTTTTATATTTTCCTTTATTCGTTCACTTATACGGCTTATACCCATTGCTTGGAAATCAAATATGGTTTCAGGGTTTTCTATTTGAAGCATTCTAGATCCTAATATGTTAAAGTAAGTTATCGGAAAGTTCTTGAATAATGCCCCAGACATATGCATTTAGAACCTTTATCTGTAGGTTAGAATTTTTTTAATGAAAATGACGATGATCTTCAGATGAGTTCAGTCCATATCTCCACGGCAACATCAGAATTAAATGCATCATAAAGAGAGATAATTAATGCTTAATTAAGCAGATAGTAAGGTATATATTAGTAATAGAAATACTGATTTATTTAACAGAAAATGTCGGCTAATTCCCCTACTAGAGGCTTTTTTTTATTATGAATTAAGTAATGGAAACTTCACCATAATTGGTTCTATCGATAAATTTCTGATAAAACTCAGTCCAGCGATCAGATCAAATGAAACCGAGGCAAATCAAAACACGTCGTGAGGACTATTTTTCATTCTAAACGACAATAAAGCTCTCTTTACGCAAAAATATTAGATAACCCATCACCAAGACACCCCCACTCCCCCCCCCCCCCGAATAAAACCCCCCTAAAAAAACAAACAAAAAGTGAAATGTGTATGTACAAAACAAAAGGGACTCATGACAAAATCACTGTGACACTCAACTATAATAAAAATAATAATAATAATAATAATAATAATAATAATAATAATAATAATAATAATAATAATAATAATAATAATAATAATACCACGTTGGACCGTCGACTGGTTAGCTACGACACAATTAGTGTTTGTTTTGCAACCCTCTTTTTGTTTGTTTTGAACCATTCTCAGAGAGAAGTTCAGACAATAATCGTCTGTTAAAGGGTAGGTGCCGGAAATTTAATGAATGCGTATTATAAATATGTTATTGTCATTCTGTTACCGTTACATAATTATATATGCTCTGAGAACAAACATTCACTCTATAATAAGCTTTAAAAAATTCTTTCTCGAGAAACATAGCAGGTTAATAACAGTTGAAGATAACTGTGAAGTCACACTGCGCTGAAGAAATCTAGGAAATAATTCAAATGATCAAAATTCCGATTTTGCGGCTTGTTGATATCATAGAACATTAAAGATACTCTCAGTCTCACTTTGGAAACCTTAATAGTTTCAATCTAAAAAGTGGGTGATATGATATAGGGCCTACTATTTCTGTTGACAGCAAGTTACATGGGCCGTCTCTTAACAACATGTGTGTACAATAAGCCATGTGATCTTAAGGTGATAGATAAAAGAGAAAACAGACTGTATATAACTGTATACAAGCTGTATGACACAAATCACCAATGCACATAAAACATACTAATAGTAGAACATACACAGAAAACGACATTACAAAAATATTCGATTGTACTGCAGATACGATACCGACTTAAGACGGTCAATAAAAGTAAAAAACGTCACTCAACTGGTGTGCTTAACCGGTTTAAGGGTGCCCACCTTACCACTCACCACAAAAGCACACAATCAAAAGACACACATTAAAAAATTAATTTAAAACATAATCCTCCATATAGAGAACAAGGTTCAACAGTATTCCTAAGACGAGAGGTGATAGAAGATTTTCACACTAAACTTTTATAGAATAATATGCTGGTATCAAACATATGTAAAGCGACATCAACATGAGTATACCGTACTCTGCTCGTCTGTAAGCGAGCTCAGATCCTTGATCAATAGGAGTCTCGACTTACAGTCAGAGGGGACGAGGTTCAGGACCTTGCCTCCTCTGAAAAGGTTAGACAAAGCCCGTCATAGAGTCCCTACCTCCCTGTTAGTCAGCGTGCAATGCTCAAGTACTGGACTATAGATGACCCAATATAAGACGTAAGGTCTTAACGATGATCTCGGGTTCATATTGTCCATGTCGAAGGCGCGTAATAATGTCAGAACCCGCCGATATAAAATTATCGGAACAGTTTACCTACTTTAGTTTGTACACTAGATCACCGTAGAAATTGGGATGGGAAATTTCGCTGGATATGTATTGTTGAAAAGTCAAATTTTTGAATTTAGATAAAATGTATGAATAAGATCTGTAAAATTTACCAAAAGTTTTTCAAAGTTTCTGGCATCTATAACCCTTAGTAATCTGAGAAGTTTTGCGTGAAAATCTAAAAGGTTGTTGCAGGCTCTGAATTTACACTAAGAAATCCAAAGTCGTCACATTTATTATATATGTTTGTATGAATACTGTAGTCAATAATTTTAATATTTCAAGTCCAAGAAAGTTGTTTCCTGATCAGAGGTATGTAAGGTGCAGCATCTGACATATGATGTTTTGCCGCTCAAATTTACGTCATGTTATTGCGACTCTACCATCAAAGCAATAACGTCATAATGAAAATCGCGGCGAAAAGTGGTTTGTCTAACTTTAATTCGCTTACATCATGTAAAGCTGGGGGGGGTGGGGGGGGGGGGTGGTTTAAGCAGTACAAAAACCATCAAACCGAACAGCATACAAGGTCAGCAAGAATAGAAAGTGAAAAAAAAAACAAACAATTAAACAAAGAAAATAAAAAAATGAAAAGAAAGAAAAACAAACAAACAAAAAACAAAATCTCTTCTCCCCCCCCCCCAAAAAAAAACCCCAAACAAACAAACAAACAAAAAAAAAAACCCCCAAAAAAAACAAACAAACAACTTCTACTCAGGGGCATAGGTGAACACCAAAAACGGCATGAGATCAAGTGTCTGGGGAGAGAAGTACGAAAATTACATAGTTCAATGTAATGAATCTGCAGACAAATAAATGCAGTCGAGTTTAACTGGTCGGGTTAGAAGTGACAGGGCTGTCCTTCTGTATGCATGTATGAGAATTTCCATTCATATATTTTGTATTTCGTGTAACATTTAATTGTCAAAGATTTTGCTGTCAATCCTTCCACAAATTTCAGTACATAACAAAATGCGATTCAGAACAAAAGTATATACTGCTACTTCCATGATACTCATCGGCTGAATTTTGTTTACCTCACAAAGAAACCATTGTAGTGTGAAAACGTGACAGAACAAAGGAAACTCAAATCATAAAATCCAATCTACATACACAATGTGCTAAGACTGGACAAAATAGGAAAGAACAATTGAGCTTGAATGATATTACATAAATTATCTTCAACATGGCCTTCTGAATAAACGAGACCTCGGAGACAAAACTGTTATATTAGCAGTGATGCATCATGGGAGTAGATCGCTTGGCTTTGAAGTCATGCAGTCATAAGGGTGATAGTAATGAGAGCCTCGTAATTTCCTTAAAAGCCATCAGATAATTAGTCTATCTCTTAGAGATGAAATTGCAATATCTTGAACATAAAAGCAAAACTGTACAAACACGGATCCACAGGGATGCACTGGGGGGTCTGGACCCACCCTGAGATTCAGTGAAAATGACTTTTCTTGTTCTGTTTCCATATAAAATAAGTAATTTTGAGCATAAAAACAACGGTGGACCCCCTTTCGGAGTAGTCATCGAAGGGTGACTTCCTCTCCCTAAAATCTCTGGATCCGCGCTTGCTGTATATAAAATTTTATTATTTTATAGACCTTCACCTTCATTGATCCACCGTGTATAATTAGCGAAGTAAACGTTAATCTGTAAGTGTAAGCAAGGAAATTTGCAAAATCCTAATCAAGGATGCACTGGTTTTAATTCAATTGAGTTTATAGGAGATGGGTTTTCTCCCAATAAATAAAACGCGATAGATAGATAGATAGATAGTTATAATTAAAACTTCACGCTGAGAATATTCACTCATATGGTGACGATAAAACGCGATTGAGAAATTCCTTTCTTTTATATGACGTATGTAATAGATGTATTAAAGGGTAGATAAATTGAATAAAGTTTTGTCAACGCAGCACAAGAATAATTTAGATTTTACAATCATATAACGCAGTACAGTTTTTTCTTCCTTATTCTGGTTTATATATATATATGACTTTATCCTGATTTGATCGCAACTGATAATGATTTCTATGAAAGGGAAAGATATCTGACTAAGGTGGAGCAGAGCACTGGCTACAGACATGTAGAGGAAAAGAGAACGATTACATAAAAATACATCCATAAAACACACATAAGAAGAAGAAAATAATAGCAAACGAAAACCAATCAAATTTAAGGAGGGAGAATGATGTTTTCTAACTTGTAATGAATTCAAATTTCATACATGCATATTCTCTACTAATATCTCTATCGCTACTATATAAATGAGAAATCTAGCTTGCCGAACAGTCAGAAAAAAATATACAGTCATTTAATAGCGAATTTACTTCCAAGCAAATCACGGCAGCTTTGTCGCGAATCATTTTTAAATGACCAAGACACGAACGATCATGTTTCTGTCATGAATCTGAAGCATTCTAATAAATCAATTATGTGTTTATCTGTTGTGACATATCCTTCATATCAAAAAATCTCACGAACCTGGAATCATCGCTGAGTAAACACTGACGTACAGTAAATTCTCTGTTATATGGTGTTTTTCATATCACTGTCTTTAATAATGTCTATAATTGTTATGATCATTGCAGGAGAATGAAGTCAGACAAGCGGAGAAAAAGTTAAGACTAGATAGTCAATATCTGTCAGCGCCTAGCAGAGGTGGTATATATAGACTGAGTATAGACCACTTCGAGACAGAGGACGCAATATGAACCACAGCACAGGAGCTCTCAGCTCCAATGATACGGCCATCAACGATGTTGGAGCCTATTTCCTCATTTCCTTCATGGTGGTCCTTATCGTGTTAACCATTCTAGGAAACATTTACGTCATAGTGGCAGTGCTAATTTACAAACCGTTACGGTCGGTGCAGAATTTTTTCATTATTTCTCTGGCCTTTGCTGACTTGGCCGTGGCGATGATCGTGATGCCGTTTCATATATCGAACTCTGTCCTCGGATACTGGATGTTCGGGGAGCATTTTTGTGACATCTGGATCACATGTGACATCCTTCTGTGCACGGCATCTATACTGAATATTTGCGCAATCGCACTGGATCGCTACTTTGCCATTCATGATCCGATTAACTACGCACGGAAGAGGACTATCAAGCGGGTGCTTATTATGATTCTTATAGTATGGGTGACCAGTGCGGTCATTTCTGTGCCGCCATTATTCGGGTGGTCTGACAGCAATGGAGGAACGCTTTACGACTACCATAATGAAGCATGCCATCTCACGGACGAGAAAGGATATGTCGTTTACTCTGCATTTGGATCATTCTTTATCCCATTGGTCATCATGTCTTTTGTATATTTGAAAATATTTCTGGCGACGCGCGATCGACTGCGACGGCGCGCAAAAGCTTCAGCAGCGTCTAAAATGGTATTACTGAAAGCGCGGGCAAAACCTTCTAAGGACCCAACGTCCGATCAAAACTCAGATGATAGCGTGGGCGAATCCAACGCAAACAGTGCATCATCAAAATCAACCAATGCCACGTTACTCACAAAAACTCAGAACATATCCGATAGTAATAACATGGAAAACTTTTTTGAACAAAAACAAAAAATATCGCTGTCAAAGGAAAAGAAAGCTGCACGAACACTCGGAATCATTATGGGGGCGTTTGTCCTTTGTTGGCTCCCGTTCTTTCTGATGTACATAATCATGCCTTTTTGTTCCGAGTGTCATGTGTCCGGAACAACTTTAGAGTTAACGTTTGTTATGCTTGGGTATGTCAACTCTAGTTTAAATCCAATCATTTACACCATTTTCAATGTAGAATTTCGTAAAGCTTTCCATTTCATTTGTTATAAACATTTTGGTTGTAAGTCGCAACAAAATCGAAGTATAAGTTCCAAGAAATGCAACATGCTTTAAAAGTTATATATACAACGTATGGTTTGAAAATTAAATAAATAATTTTGAGATATCATCGTCCACTTTTTACATACCTTTCCATAGCACGAACGCATGTCGTGTCTCGTGGATGAAGCTCGAGGGACATTTGTGTTTCGTGTTCAACATTGATGCATGGATTTCAAATCTTCCAGTGTAAGTAAACAGGATAGATATATTGGAGTTAAACGTCCCGCCAGGATTATTTAGCTTGCAAGGCGGCGTAGTAAGTAAGGAAAGCATGTTTAGATTTTACAAGAATCAAAATTAACAACGTACACTTATCTTGTAAAAAATAAAATAAAATAAAATAAAATAAAATAAAATAAACAATTAAAATAAAGTAATAATAATAATAATAATAATAATAATAATAATAATAATAATAATAATAATAATAATAATAATATATCTCAATTTGTGAATTCTCGTTCTCTTGTTACATTATCTGAGCTAAAGATTATACCGCTGAGCTACAATAAGATAAATTCTTCTAAAGACTCATTAAGAATGTGGTAAACCAGCAGGGAAAAACTAACACCTTTCTAACACGCATCTCTGTCACGCATTTCTGACACGCATCTCTGACACGCATCTAATCACAGACTATTTCAGTAATCTACGTCAACTAACACCTTTCAGACATGCATCTCATTACAGACTATTTCACTTATCTACGTTAGCTAACACCTATCTGACACTCATCAAATCTACGTGTAGAAGTCTACGTTAACTAACACCTCTCTGATATGCATCAAATCAAAGACTATTTCCGAAATCTACGTTAGTTTACCTCATTTCATTTTCGATTGTGTATAATTGTATCTTCTTTGCATTTTACATACATATAATTTGAATTCTATTTGTTTCCATGATGAAATTATTATTATTATTATTATTATTATTATTATTATTGTTGTTGTTGTTGTTGTTTTTGTTGTTGTTGTTTTTGTTGTTGTTGTTTTTATTTTTTTTTTATTATCATTATCATTATTGTTATTATTATTATTATTATTATTATTATTATTATTATTATTATCATCATCATCATCATCATTGTTGATGTTGTTATCTATTTATTTATCTAATACTTTATTGTTTAATTTACTTACTCGATTAGGGTTTTTATTATCGTTATTATTATTCTGTTCGTGTTGCTCTGTTATATTAAGGATACAGGATATCTTGCATTCCATTTTGGAATATTTTGACTGATTATCATGAATGTGGTTGTTGTTGTTGTTTTTTATGTTGTTGTTATCATCATCATTATTATAACCGTTCTCTGGAATGACCGACAGAAGCTGGCTATTTCTTTGGGTATATCTTATGACGGTATAATTGCCGTTCTCTGGAATGACCGACAGAAGCTGGCTATTTCTTTGGGTATATCTTATGACTGTATAATTGCCGTTCTCTGGAATGACCGACAGAAGCTGGCTATTTCTTTGGGTATATCTTATGACGGTATAATTGCCGTTCTCTGGAATGACCGACAGAAGCTGGCTATTTCTTTGGGTATATCTTATGACGGTATAATTGCCATTCTCTGGAATGACCGACAGAAGCTGGCCATTTCTTTGGGTATATCTTTTGACGGTAAACTTACTGCTCTCTGGAATGACCAGCAGAAGCTGGTTATTTCTATGAGTAAATCTTTTAATGGTTTACTTACCGTTCTCTGGAATGACCGGCAGAAGCTGGCCATTTCTATGGGTATATCTTTTGACGGTAAACTAAACGTTCTCTGGAATGACCGGCAGAAGCTGGCTATTTCTATGTGTATATTTTATGACGGTGTACCTACCGTTCTCTGGAATGACCGACAGAAGCCGGCTATTGCTATGGGTATATCTTTTGGCGGTATACTTACCGTTATCTTGAATGACCGGCAGAAGCCGGCTATTGCTATGGGTATATCTTATGACGGTGTACTTACCGTTGTCTGGAATGACCGGCAGAAGCCGGCTATTGCTATGGGTATATCTTATGACGGCATACCTACTGTTCTCTGGAATGACCGGCAGAAGCTGGCTATTTCTATGTGTATATTTTATGACGGCATACCTACTGTTCTCTGGAATGACCGGCAGAAGCTGGCTATTGCTATGGTATATCTTATGACGGTGTACTTACCGTTGTCTGGAATGACCGGCAGAAGCCGGCTATTGCTATGGGTATATCTTATGACGGCATACCTACTATTCTCTGGAATGACCGCAGAAGCCGGCTATTGCTATGGGTATATCTTATGACGGCATACCTACTGTTCTCTGGAATGACCGCAGAAGCTGGCTATTTCGGTTGGATATCTCATGACGGTATATTTATCGATAAGTGGATTACCCCACACTTCTGAAGGATTGAAATTCATAATCCACTGATTCAGCTGTTACCACTACCGCACATGACCTTGCAATTTGCAAACCCAAATTTCAGTGCAAATGAAAATAATAAAAAGATAGTGATATAGCGTAAGCATTCTGAAGGCATGACTTTTACACCATATTTGTTTGGGGATACGTCTAGGTGTCTTTCGTCGCTTCTTATGAAGAATATGACATTTGGGATATTTATCTTTTGATTATTCGGTCACATGATATTTAGAGATTAAGTAGAATCAGTCTCCGTAAGTGTTTTCTATGAATTTCAGAAGTTTTATGATTCATGTAGCTATTTTACTCAAATTTTGATTATTTAATTGATTGACTGACTGACTGATTGATTGATTGATTATTGTTTTACGTCACTCCACCATTATTTCACGTATATGGTGACAGCATCTGCCTGATGCATTGTATAAATATTTGTACCTTTGTAACGGACCCATGAGAAGCAGTGAAGGAACTGTGATATACCACGCCTACAGTGTCACTCCTTCCTTTTTTACTGTCTTATTTTAACACGTGTGCCCATGGCGGGAGTCGATCCTGGGACTTCAAGGTCATCCACTGAGCCACAGCGGCTGTAGATAAATAGTCTTTATAGATGTATAAATGAGCAAATACCAAACAAAATATAACATTTACAATCGATAAATAATTAAATAAATAAATAAATAAATAAATAAATAAATAAATAAATAAGTAAATGAATAAATAATAAATAAATAGATAAATAAATAAATAAATAAATAAAAAAAATAAAAAATAAATAAATAAATAAATAAATAAATAATAGTAACACCACTAGCACCACCACTACCACCACAACAACAGCATCAATAATAATAATAATAATGATAATAATAATAATACCCCCTCCCTCCAAAAACAAACAAAAACAAAAAAAAAAAAAAAACAAAGAAAAACACCAAAACAAAACAAAACAAAAGTAACAGCAAAGACCACATACAACTCGAGCTGAACAACAAAAAGATTTGAAAGAAACGTAATTAACAATTATGTTGCCTTATATAAGAATCATATCGCCTTTGATCATATTTTAAAAAGTCGGTTCAGTGCAAGATCAAGATGGATTTAATCGTTAGTATGAGGAAGAAAAGTATTATGTCAGTTACCTAGAGGTTGTGGAATGCCTTCTTTTTCAGGTCCCTTTTGCATCGATGTCCTACAATAACTAATGTCTTGATGTTTCCACTGAATATGTTTTCACGTGCATGTATTGAAAGAGGCACAATGTTGTAGCTCTAGGAAGACCCTTATCCCACAATGCCCGACCGGAAATGTTTGATTTATGTACAAATTCCGGTGGAAGTTTGCAAAACAGTACATTTACGAATTTAGTCTACATTTTAGGTTCTGGTATGCACAGTAAAGCACAAAGCTGTACATACAATTAACCATACATGCCGTTAGCCATACGTACCATTACCAAATGATTTTCCTATTGAGGCAGACCATGGGTCAATTGTTAGAAACTTTAGCAACTGGTTAAGCTAACCAATGGCTAAATTTCATCTGATTATATCTTTGAAATGAGAAGACTTTAAGTCATGATCTGTGTATTGGTTTATAACAAATGAAACCAGCATTGTAATGTGATTAAGATATTTATATGGAAGTCCTATAAATTAAATTAATTGTCTCTCAAACTTTAACCACTGGTTAGCTTAACCAGTGGTTAAAGTTTCGAACAACAGGCCCCATGTGTCACTATGGTGAAGGTTTTATGATGGCGTGACGTCATCATTACGACAACGTTAAAATCATACTCATAATATCGTCCATAATAAATACTATATAAGTAGATATCTGGAATGATTTTTCTATTGTTGCAATAGGAGATAATTGTCGTGAAATACTGGCTAGTGTATTCTTTTTTTGCGCCAAAAATCCTCAAAAGTTCCGGGTTTTTTTCTTCTTTTTTTATTTATTTATTTATATTTTTTGTTGTTGTTGTTGTTGTAATATGGAAATATTACATAACATTTTGTCAGAATGATACCCTTATTGCATGCAACGTTTCAAATGTCTTGAGATTACTCATACCATATGTCATATTATGTCACATGATTGTCATATGTCATATGGTGTCACATGATTGTCATAGTTTCGTAAGAAATGCATACATGTGGATATAGCGAATAAATGTTTTATTTGATGCGAGATCGCATGCCAGCAGGAGAATTGATGTTGACATGTTGATACTTTCCTGTTCCTGTGTTGACACGTTGTTAACCTTTTCCTACCTTCATGCTGACAGGCTGATAACTGTCTGTTAATGTATGTTGACAGGATGGTTACCTTCATGTTAACACATTGATTACCTCCTCCTCCCTCAATGACAAATTGACATCCTTCCAATGTTGACTCACATGTTGACAAAATGATGTGGTAACTCCTGTCTTCGAGTTGAAAGGATGGTGGCCTCTATTTCTACTGTTGGTTGGTAAACTTTTGCTGCCATGTTGACGGTTTAGTAACTAGCTGCCCTATGTTGACAGATTAGTAACTACGTACTCCGTGTTGACAGGTTGATAACTAACAGCGCCGTGTTGACAGGTTATAAACTACCTGCCTCGTGTTGACAGATGAGTAACTACCTGCCTCGTGTTGACAGATGAGTAACTACCTGTCTCTTGTTGACAGGTTGATAACATGTCAGCGGACTAGAATGAGAAATAATAGAAGAACCTTTTAACCTTTGGAAATCGAAGACTAAGTCGTGCGTGTAATCTCTAGATTTATGGCTTACTTTTAACAATTAATCCAGAGGGCAATAAGTCAGCAAGTCAGCTCTTGAGAGGCTGCTGTGATTGGTTTATAAGATGATAATAAATGATATCGATATATTTGTAGAGGTACACTTTATATATACGATATATCAATACAAGGGAGTTACAGAGTGGCAGAAATGACCAAAATGTTATTTCTTTACTCCAAATTGATATATAAATCGTTTTCTCTTAACACTTCACCTAAAGTGCACCTGGTTCTTACATAGGGAATGATAGTAATTAAGGACAAAAAAAGGAAAGAAAACAAGAAAAACCAGAAAGAAAGAAAAGCCCAAAATGGTATGTGGACCAATATGGTGATATTTTATTTATATCAAATTGTCATAAATCGTCAAGACACTGAGCAGGCCTAGTCGACCATGTGCCTGATTCGATACACAGAGGGCAATGATTCAAGACCAATCCATGTTCTTAGAATGGTAAGGTATTCCAATGTTCAAAGGGAAAACGAGGCAGTAACTAACGTGACGTCATTATCATGTATCACATGTTTCCTGTAACCCGACCGACCCTAATTTTGGGCCCGACCTCATTTATTTATTTTTTTTTTTTTGTGAGTCTTCCAAATGCATTCTAAGTGCCATCAAACATTGATTCAGTGATAAAGAAAGAAAGAAAGAAAAGAAACAAAAAAGATTTTTTCAATATCTTGTAGGGAACATGCATATTTTGTTTGGCTTTACCTGAAGTGGCGTAGCACTATCGGTTAGGTAATTGATCCGTGAAAGAGAGGTCCAAGTTCGAGTCCTGTCCGTGATTCGTCGGACTTGGATGAGACAGTAAAAACCGAGGCCATCCGGTAGACGCGGGACGTACAAGATCCCTCACTGCACCAGATGGATTCGTGACAAAGGTTTGAATTTCTGGGCCATGCAGCTGGCAGGTGTCGTTATCACATAAATGTAATCATCAAATAAACTAAAGAAAAACCCTTGATGACCTTAGATTGAGCAGTTTTCAGGAATATCTATACAATATAGAGGTATGAATAGATATATTACTGGTTCGGAATGTATGGCCTCCGCGATCCAGGTTATGGGTAGACATCTATGATGAAAGTGGATCGGTGTATCGCTGTAGGACTGACGTTTTAGTTGCCAAATGATAACTTATCCCGTAAAATTTTTGACGTCATAATAAATCAAAGTACTTATAGTACTGATAGCCGGGCTTGTACATGTAGTACCTGGTCAAGTAGCAAACGTTTAAATTGCAGTAAAAATTCAGTTAAGAACAAATTCAACAATTTAAATTCAACAAAAAGTTACAAATTTTACTGTGGAAGGATGACAATTCTTTAATAATAATGAAATGAAAATTATCATTGATTAAATTTGCTAAAATATTTCGTGAGGCATGACATCTTATTCTTGGTCCTGATGAAAACTATATATTCATGAATGTTTTAAAAGTTACACTGTTCTTGTTGTGCTTCAAACTGTTGAACATGAACACGTGTTAGCCCTACATAAGGTTTATCAGTTTCACAATTATATCTGTCATCTCTTGTCGCTATAGGGGGCAGTATGACCTTTCTACCAGATTAATTGTTTTAGTACAAGTTCATAATAATAATTACCTGTAAAAACAATCTATGCTCATTAAGCCTGTTCTGTTTAATAGCAAGGTATTCTGTATATCCTTGAAAATTTCAACAGATATCGCATAGAAATTCAGCATATCATGACAGAAGCCCACCGTTCGAAGAGTAGTGCAATAAAGAAATTCAATTATCGCCTGATTTAGTCAAATCTGATAGAGGAATTGATTTTTTTTTTTTTTTTTTTTGGCTAAAATTGCCAAAATTTAGATGTTATCTCCGAATAATTACCTGGAATGATGCTTAGTTGTTATCTATATATAAATATATATATATATATATATATATATATATATATATATATATATATATATATATATATATATATATATATATATATATATATATATATATATATATATATATATATATATATATATATATATATATATATATATATATATATATTATATCTATCTATAACACGGTACCGAATTTTATTAAATCCAAGATGTCTTGTATTCCTGTTCATTGTGCATTGTACTACAAAATCTTGTCACGCACGTTTATGTCAGCATTCTTGTAATACGTCAAAAGCAGGATCAGGAATATCTGAGGTATATACAAAGTGTCACACGAAGCCTAAAACTGAACTCGGGGAAAAACCAATGACAATGTAACTCAACTTTAGTATGACAATATAACCGCAATATGCCACTATATTTTTTGTTTGATCTTTGTTTCCGACGGTAGCTGTTTACATTACCCAGAGGGAAGCCTTATGCCTGGAGAGGCTAAGATGTGGAGTAAAACTAGAGGCAATGTGAACATTCCGCGGCTGTAATATTAAGGATTCAAGGAAGATGTCACAATTATTTTTATGACAGGTTACTATTGCAATAGAATAAAGTCCATCCTAGTTAACGGTAGGTGAGAAATAATTGACAGGGGGGATTTGTCGCAGATAAAACAAGATCTCATGACACTCTATTACAGAATACCGCTCGTGTTTGTTATGATACATGTCATGGACATAGACATCGAAGAAGACAATCTGTCTGATGTCCTTGTCGATCTTGCGGAGTAGATGGGTCGGCGTTTGGTTTGCAGTACATGTGATCGGGGATCAGTCTCTGGATGGTACTACTACTTCCACTATACCTCCAATACCTCAAAGTGATAAAACATAACCAGCCAATCAATTTCCTAGAATTCATAATACAGCTAGTATGGTTTTTTCCCGTGTATTCAATTATCTAGAGAACAAAATATTTCAATAACATAAAGCAAATTTGGCTTTGGATATATCAGCATGATCTATTTTCAATTAATTGGTTCGGGCTCCACACTCGCATCGGACTCCTGATCGGGAGGCCGGGGTTCGAGTCCCGCTCTGGTCATGCCGGTGTCATGTCTTTCGGATGAGACAGTAAAAACCGAGGCCCCGTGTCGTGGTATGTACGGCACGTTAAAGATCCCTCACTGCTTCGGTTGGGTCCGTTGCAAAGGTCAAAATTTGTATGCCCCGCATCAGGCAGATGCCGTCACCATATACGTGAAATATTCGTGGTGTGACGTAAAACAAAATCAATCAATCAATCAATCACTTTGTCTAATCTGTAGGGAAATCAAATCTTGAAAAAGAACACCCAAAAAGAGGGATCTGCCGAATTGATGGTAAAAATCATGTTTTACCACGAAGCATCCATGTGATCATTATCAGCTCTAGACAAATTAAACCCGAGCATGCAAACCATTTTGCTTCCTTATTGATATCGTGATTCCGATTTGATTTCACACCGTGTTTCCTTATTGCTATCGTGATTCCGATTTGATTTCACACCGTGTTTCCTTATTGCCCTCGTGATACTGATGTGATTTCACACTGTCTTTCCTTACTGCCCTGGTGATACTGATGTGATTTCACACTGTGTTTCCTTATTGCCCTCATGATACTGATGTGATTTCACACTGTGTTTCTTTATTGCCCCCGTGATACTGATGTGATTTCACACTGTGTTTCCTTACTGCCCTTGTGATACTGATGTGATTTCACACTGTGTTTCCTTACTGCCCCCGTGATACTGATGTGATTTCACACAGTGTTTCCTTACTGCTCTCGTGATACTGATGTGATTTCACACTGCGCTTCCTTATTGCACTCGCGATTCCGATATGATTTCAAACTGTGTTTCCTTACTGCTCTCGTGATTTCAATGTGGTTTCACACAACATCTACATTATACAGCAACAACATCTACATCACACAGTAACAACATCTACATAATACAGTAACAACAACAACAACATCTACATCATACAGTAACATCTACATCATACTATAACAACATCTACATGATGCAGTAACAACATCTACATCACACAGTAACAACATCTACATAATACAGTAACAACAACAACATCTACATCACACAGTAACAACATCTACATCATACTGTAACAACATCTACATAATGCAGTAACAACATCTACATTATACAGTAACAACATCTACATCACACAGTAACAACATCTACATAATACAGTAACAACAACAACATCTACATCAAACAGTAACAACATCTACATCATACTGTAACAACATCTACATAATGCAGTAACAACATCTACATTATACAGTAACAACATCTACATCACACAGTAACAACATCTACATCACACAGTAACAACATCTACATAATACAGTAACAACAACAACATCTACATCACACAGTAACAACATCTACATCATACAGTAACAACATCTACATCATACAGTAACAACAACATCAACATGATACAGTAACAACATCTACATCATACAGTAACGACATCTACATAATACAGTAACAACAACAACGTCTACATTATTCAGTAACAACATCTACATCACACGGTAACAACATCAACATTGTACAATAACAACTTCTACATAATACAGCAACAACTTCTACATTATACATTAACAACGTCTACATCATACAGTAACAACATCTACATAATACAGTAACAACATCTACATCACACAATAATAACATCTACATAATACAGTAACAACAACAACATCTACATCACACAGTAACAACATCTACATCATACAGTAACAACATCTACATCATACAGTAACAACATCTACATGATACAGTAACAACATCTACATCACACAGTAACAACATCTACATCATACAGTAACAACATCTACATCATACAGTAACAACAACATCTACATGATACAGGAACAACATCTACATCATACAGTAACGACATCTACATAATACAGTAACAACAACAACGTCTACATTATTCAGTAACAACATCTACATCACACAGTAACAACATCTACATTATACATTAACAACTTCTACATACTACAGTAACAACTTCTACATTATACATTAACAAAGTCTACATCATACAGTAACAACATCTACATTATACATTAACAACGTCTACATCACACAGTAACAACATCTACATAATACAGTAACAACAACAACATCTACATCATACAGTAACAACATCTACATTATACAGTAACAGCGTCTACATCACACAGTAACAACATCTACATTATACATTAACAACGTCTACATCATACAGTTACAACATCTACATAATACAGTAACAACAACAACATCTACATCATACAGTAACAACATCTACATTATACAGTAACAACGTCTACATCACACAGTAACAACATCTACATTATACATTAACAACGTCTACATCACACAGTAACAACATCTACATTATACATTAACAACGTCTACATCACACAGTAACAACATTTACATAATACAGTAACAACATCTACATTGTACAATAACAACTTCTACATAATACAGTAACAACTTCTACATTATACATTAACAACGTCTACATCATACAGTAACAACATCTACATTATACAGTAACAACATCTACATCATACATTAACAATATCTATCATACGGTAACAACTTCTACATAATACAGTAACAACAACAACATCTACATCATACAGTAACAAAATCTACATTATACAGTAACATCATCGACACCATACAATAACAACATCTACATCATACAGTAACAACGTCTACATCGTACAGTAACAACATCTACATCACACAGAAACAACTTCTACATAATAGAGTAACATCTACATCATACAGTAACAATTTCGAGTCACCGTTGTGACTTTAAACCAATACACTATACCTATACCTGATACGTAAGATAGCAAATACAGATTTCGTTCATGCTTTGTATTTCAGTCACCTACCAAATCTACTATTCTAAACTTGGGCAGAATTCCCGCCCCACTTGAGAACAAAAGAATTGTGTGTATAAAAGCAGGAGTCAAAACGGTCAATTAGTAATCACGATCTTGCGTTATTTTCTACCGTTCTAGTATTTTGAGATTACCTTTGTTTTTCTCTACCGTCTTAGTATTTTGAGATACCCTTTGTTTTTCTCTACCGTACTAGTATTTTGAGATACCCTTTGTTTTTCTCTACCGTCTTAGTATTTTGAGATACCCTTTGTTTTTCCCCTTGATACATATATTCTGATATCCCTTAATTCCATCCGATGACAACATTGCCATCGATAACTCATTACACTGTCTTCTCTGTCGTAAATCAATATCAGAAGAAGAAGAAAAAGAAGAAGAAGAAGAATTTTAAAAAATGAGGAAAGAGAAAATAGATTAGTAAAAGGATAGATGGCAAAGATAACGAATGTCTTATGGCATTATTTGTTGTGTAGTGCTGTACCAAGTCTTTGTGGCGATTGTGGAGACGACCTATGTTGTGGAACAAACCAAATTATAGAAAGGAAATCACATATCCATCGCAAATACATTTCCGCATCTTCCCACCTGCCATACACCCAAATTTGTGAGGGTGTACAGTGATTGATTAATTGATTGATTGTTGTTTTACGTCATTCAACAGTTATTTCACGTACATGTATATGGAAGACATCTGCATCTATACATTGCATAGTTTGTACCTTGGCAACGGATCCACCTGAAGCATTCTGGGATCTTTTATGTTCCACGCCTACCATGATACAGGACCTCGGTTTTTACTGTCTCATCCCAAAGACGGGACATCGGTGTTGTTACGGCGGGAGTCAAACCCAGGACCTCTCGGTCACGAGCCGACACCCTATCCACTGAACCGCACCGGTTTAAGAATCTACTCTGAACACAGTGCGTTAAACAGAACCGAACACCCACTTACATAATGAAGGGACATGTATTTAAGTAGGAAAACAAGACGGCAGAGTGGCACCCCTTGCCTGTTGCTAGGCTGTTTATGATTTGGCAGAAGATGATACCCCTTGCATGTTGCTAGGCTGTTTATGATTTGACGGTACAGTGGTACCCCTTGCATGTTGCTAGTCTGTTTATGATTTGGCAGAAGATGGTTCCCCTTGCATGTTGCTAAGCTGTTTATGATTTGACGGTAGAGTGGTACCCCTTGTCTGTTGCTAGGCTGTTTATGATTTGGCGGTAGAGTGGTACCCCTTGCCTGTTGCTAGGCTGTTTATTATTTGACGGCAGAGTGGTACCCCTTGCCTGTTGCTAGGCTGTTTATGATTTGGCGGTAGAGTGGTACCCCTTGCCTGTTGCTAGGCTGTTTATGATTTGGCGGTAGAGTGGTACCCCTTGCCTGTGGCTAGTATGTTAATGATTTGGCGGTAGAGTGGTACCCCTAGCCTGTTGCTAGCCTGTTTATGATTTGTCGTAGAGTGGTACCTCTTACCTGTTGCTAGGCTGTTTATGATTTGTCGGTAGAGTGGTACCCTTGCCTGTTGCTAGGCTGTTTATGATTTGGCGGTAGATGGTACCACTTGTCTATTGTTGAGGTGTATATGGTTTGGCGGTTGCGGCCAGACAATTGGGAGACTTTGACTTTGATCTAATATCTGGTTTCCCTCCCCCCCCCCCCCAAAAAAAAGGGGGGGGGGGTTACATAGATGTTAATCGTGGCACATTCTTGTTATAGTGCACAGTTAAAGTATACCATTTACATTCGTATACACACGACTTTTTATGTATTATATCATTTTCTACATTTTATATTAATTATACGTGGGCCAAAAAAGTATTCTATTCATATACATATATATGTATAGAGATAGAGAACTTGAAAAGGAAATATTAGTTAAAAGTAGTCCAAGATGTCAGACACAAGCATAAGACCAGAGCCTGAATTCCTCCCATAGGTATTATCGACCGTGATTTTAAAAATGAAAACCTTTTATTATTCACAATTAGCTTCATCACTCACCAGTTTACTTCCAAAATATTATGCCTTCATATCAGAAATTTCAATGTAAGTCCGGTAGCAAGTGATTTTAACATTCTTTCCTCGAATTTTCTCCTATTTCATTCAAATTGGACTTCATCAAATCGTGGGAAAATACTGCTGAAATATGTGTAAAATAGCTTGCTACCAGCATTTTATCGGTTTATAGGACTTTCTGATATTGGAACATTGTGATATGGATGTAAACAAGTGAAAGACAAAGCCATTTAGAGGTATAATCTAGCAGCATATTTTTCTATCTTTTCAAATTGCCATAGAGTCTCTCTATAGGAAGAATTCAGAGCCAATTGTTTTGCTTGGGTATGACATTTCGAACTTAGCTAAAAGCAACTGAAGCCTCCGAAGTTTACTCATTAAAACAGATATAAGGTATCAATAAACGAACTATTTTTGTAAATCGTTATTAAGATTTGATTAATACGCTGTAAACTAGCAATATACACCATCTCTTAGTGAGTATTGTAAATAGGAAATCAGATTATGGGAAGCGATAGAATAAATTAAATTAGCCTGGAGATGATTATAAAAGACGTCGTATAGGATACTCGGACGATACTGGAACGTAATTGAATCCGTCAGCCGCCTTATCCAGTCACGGACGCCAATGGCTTTACACAAAGTCAATCGAACACTCGTAAATTGGATCAACTCCGTCCAAAGAGACGCAGAAAAGAGAATTTTACACTATTGAGGCATTTTCTTCTGTTTTAGCTTCTCTGAGTGACTTTCAAATGAAGTTAGAGGTAATCTTATTATTCCTGGGTAATAGATATAGCATGATGGATTACGCATTCTTTGAGTATTCCTGTTCTGTTTATTTTATTGTGAAGTGTGGTGTTGCGCACCTCTTGTCTAGAGAAGCAATAATTGACCAGCCCTAACACCACTCGTTAGTACAATCAGATCGAATGTGGTCTCTAAGTATTTTGCCCCCTGTCAACAATAGATAGACATATAGATATAACGTTACACAAAGAGGTTTTCAGAGTACGTCTTACCATAATGTGGTGCCAGGTTAAAGTGGTTCCAGGTTGTACTGGACACGGTGTAGCGTGAAATCCGCCAGTCCGTGAAATCTGCCAGTCAAACCGGAAGTCTGGTAAATTTCACGCGGGGGTCGTGAAATCTGCCAGTCCCGTGAAATCTGCCAGTTTATACGTTTTATTTAAATGAGAAAATTTAAACACATTAAAAGAAATATTTTCATGTAAGCGAACTGATCACCAAACAGTATATTATAGATCTAGAAAAAAAAAATCCGTGTCATACGCCTACAGATGTACGTGCACACACACGTGTTGCAAAGGGTGTCGGACGCCTGCAGAGCCGAGGATGATGGATGAATATTTCATAACATTTAATTACAGGTCATTTAGTAACTAAATTATACCTAAACACACTACGACATACTTTTACAATAGCTACGAAATAAAAACACCCAAGCTGAAATATAGTCTACCGTTTTTACCTGTGCAGGTATGGTAAAAATTGAAGATGTAAATTTTTTATATGTAAGAAAAAATATTTGGATGTGTTGCAAATCAATGAATTCATTTTCACTCTGAATAAGTTTTACCTGTTTTCACTTAATATACAGGTAAGGTAAATTTTACTGGTGTAAAAGTGTGATACTTGAAAACTCAAGCCAATGACCCATTTAACACATTCTGACAATTTCATCAAAAGGTTGTCTTTAAAAATAATAAAGTTAGTTTAGATGTATTGGTTCAAGGGTTAAAAAATGTCATACTGGTGCTGTTACTTCATAATATTGGTAATTTACAGTACTGTTCAAATAAATCAACAATTTTCTCAAAATACATACTACTTTACCTACCGGTACTTCAAATGCCTGTATCTCAGTAAGTATATATACATGCCACCCTGGCAAGTAAGGCATCAAAATGTTGGTTGGTTGATAGGTGTTTAATGTTAATTCCTTTCAACAATTTTTCATTTATATGGAAGCAGGAGGTAACTAACCTCTTAAACAGTGGTGCAACCCAGGAATTGAATCTGAATCGTCGACACCGCAAGCCAAACGCTTAACCACTACACCAAGCCTGCTGCTATCAAAATGCTTGTCCAAATCTGTTCATAAGATTTCAAATCGGACCAATTTTTAAAATTCATTGAACACCCTACTGTAGGCATGCGATGTAGTACTGATTCCCAATCAGTGGTATTTTACATTATTTTCTATTAGTGGTATTTTGCATGATTTGTTTTATTTTCCATGCAGTGTTGTCCTCTTCGGGAATCTTAAAATCAACATGTATTTTTATTAAAACAATTTCTTGTAAGCAAATTGTACGTAAGAACATTTGTGTAAATGTGAGACAGATAAACACAACAACGACTCTGTCTCACATTTACACAAATGCTCTTACGTACACTTTGCTTACAAGAAATTATTTTAATAAAAATACATGTTGATTTTAAGATTCCCGAAGAGGACAACACTGCATGGAAAATAATGCTCCCCTCCATCCATCCCAAAATTTTGATGGGAGCATACAAATAAAGACATGGGGTATTCATTATATTATTTGAAATATTCCTGATACCTCAACGACAAAATAAGCCAATTTTTAAGAAATTTTTGAAACCTGAGTTATGAAATAAGAGGCCCAAGTTGGCCTATATCGCTCACCTGAGTACTTAAATTATCAGTCATGCAGGAAGGAAGAAGTTATTTATTTTTGCATTACTGTGACTAAGTCAACACAAATGTTGAAAATATGTCAAATTTTATTTTAGACCAGAATAAAAAACAACAACAGTTTTTTGCACATCCATTCAGGTGATTTTGATATTAAGCATTTGCTTTGTCTCTGCAAGATGTGATTCAGGGCAACGTAAGTTAGTCATTTTCTTTAGGTGGGGCCTTTTGTTGACTGATTTCAAGTCTGGGTCATGAACAACGATTGTTTCAAATATTGTCCAGATCCAACTTAATAGGCCTAATTTCATATGTTGAGTGTTGAGAAACCTCTAAAACTTATTTAGATGTGTAAAGAAATAAAAATAATTTTTTTTGACCACAGCTGGATTTGAACCGCTACACTCCATGTTTTAATTACCAAGTGGTATAGTATGTACCATTGTGAGACCTAGTTTTTAAATACGGTGGCACCATCTGTTGACCAATTTGGATGAAATGTACAAAATTGATAGAGGACCTATAGTACTTCATGTATACCATGTTTCATTAAAATCTTTCATGTGGTATAAGAGCAGAAGTTAAAAATGTGAAGAATTGTCCCTAAAAGCCCTATCTGGAAGTCTTAAAAAATTCATAGGAAATCCAAAAATTGAGATATTGACAAAAATCTTTCACAATAATATTCCTTACCATAATTATGATCAAAATAGTCCATAAGAAATCATCATTATCAATTAAGCGAAAAACATGACACTTTTCTGCATTGAAATTACTAAGTCCAAAAAGATGTCGAAAAAACGTCAAAAATTTGATTTCGGAACAGAACTAAAAATAACAACATTTCTTCAAACATCCCTCCGGATCATTCCTATGCATTTATCTCTGTATGCCCCCGGTCTGAAGCAGAAGTTTGTTAAAGGAGGATATCCTCTGTAACTTACTTTTGCCTGTTGTGGTGCCACCTATTGACGGATCTGGACGTAAAACAACAACACTTGTAGGGGACCATGAGTACTTCTTTACCACCATAAAGAGAAATAAACTCATATATAGATTTCAATGTGTTGTATGGATTATTCTCAAAGTGTGAACCAGAACATACGCACATTCAGATGTATTGTTCCATTGCAATAGCAGAAAGGGAGGCAAAATATGCAAATTTGCAAGGATTTAGCTATGAAATTTGCCAGCACACCTACCTTAAAGAGGAATAAGGTCACGCGTAGTATTCAATATCTTATTAGGACTATACCCAATCTCAGAACAATGAAATAAGTAAATTCTGATGAATATTGCATTTGTTGTATGTGAAAAGCAGTCTAAACAGCTTATTTTACAAGATTTTAGTCGTGAAATTTGCCAGCAAACCCACCTTGTATGCATGTATCTGTATACACTGCCACCAATAAGAGGTGTATGGGTCACTTAGCTCACCTGAGCATCTAACTGCTCAAAAAGAAAAGCAGAAAGGTATCTATAAACTTTTTTGATCTTTCAATATGCATCCATATTCATGAAAAGAATGTGTAACTTTGATGTTTGGACTTACTGTGGGGTGGGGATCTCAATACCTTTAAAGATATTAGACCATTTATATAAGCATGGGATCAGACATGACCCCGTGGTCCTCTACATGCATCAATGAACTTTTCTTGACACAAGGAAAAAAATTACCTGGTTTGAGGGTGGAGACTTCAGTTGTTTCTAAGATAATTGGCTACTTTTTAAAGAAAAGAGGCCAAAGTGATCTTAAATCGCTAACATGGAACATAAAAACCCCCACTCTACCTTTTCTGTAATTTTGAAAATGTGAAGAAAGTACCCTGCCCCCTTATACATTTTTTGCAGTCTTAAAAATTCATGGAAAATCAAAAAAATTAAAATTTTGTCATAATTCTTTCAGAAAAGCATTCCTTTACTATATTCTGGCTAAAATAAGCATTTCGGTGCATTAAAAGTAATCCATAGGAAAAATATTGAGGAAAACCATGCTATTTTGATCAAAAGAGCTCGCTTAAGCTTTCAGGTCAGGTTAACTAATAAAACAATCAGGAATAGTCTAATATATATATATATATATATATATATATATATATATATATATATATATATATATATATATATATATATATATATATATATATATGGATGAACCACCTTTATGCGACTGGAACTTAAATTGCTGCTGTGTGTCAATATATATAACATAACTGTATCTCTACAAATGTCATTGTGGGTTTTTTTCTTTCATTGCCAAAGAAATGGTAACCAAGACATCTCCATCTGTCACATTAAATTTTATTTTATCTTCACTGCCAGTGTAGAGTTAAGTTCCTTTAATGCTCCATCTTCATCTGTGACTTTTCTCTTTTTGTATAATCGTTACTGTGCGTAACTATTTCAAAACTCCTGACGATTAATTAACAAATACTTTGTAATATTCCTTTCTATAAACAATTGGATGTACATACCAGATAGATCTACATAAATTTCAAACTGCATTTATAAAGATGGATAACTGAACAAATACATTGTATGAGCTGATTCATGCAGTGCTGTGTATTTATTTATTTATCAGAAAATTAGAAGATTGCTCAGGTATTGAGGTCCAGCGTCTAGATTTACTGTATTTTGCCTAATACTAGCGATAGTGTAGAACTTTATTAGTACATGCAATACTTAGACATTACCCGTGTTATCTTTGCTATAGAGAGTATTAAATAACACAATACCGATGAAGGAGACGAATAAAAGGAACCTAAACAATTTTGAGAGTACAAGTAGTTTGAATGAAACCTCGAGCGGTAGATAATTAACGTTTTGTATGCGTTTGTATCATCTAAGCAGACTCGTTGTCTGAAGTGAAAGTAGGATATCCATGAGCATTTCATTAAGAAAAAGTATTTTTAATAATCGATCAGTTTTTGACAGTGCTCAGATTGAATCAGTATTAGATTGCTACATACTATAAGCAGTAAATGATTCACAATTAACGTAATTTAAAGGAATATATAAACTTTAAACTAACCTGACTGGAAAATTTCACGGGGTTGTTGATATGATGCTTGCGCATGCGCATTGGCAAATTTCACGGGACTGGCGGATTTTACACTACACCGGTTCTATGTATCAGAGAATTAATATTTCATACCCGAACGCACCACCTCGTCCTTATAACTTCTTTATCCTGATGATGAGAAGCCAACGAGGAAAAGGGGCAGGCGTGGTGTAGTGGTTAAGCGCTTGGCTTGCGGCGCCGACGATCCGGGTTCGATTCCCGGGTTGCGCCACTATGTTTAAGAGGTTGGTAACCTCCTGCTTCCATGTCACGATATAACTGAAATATTGTTGAAAGCGACGTAAAACACCAATCAACCAACCAACCAACGAGGAAACGATGTAATGGAACACTGATTTATATTAACAAACCAACAAGTTTATTGCGATAAGGTAGATGATAAGACTTGAACCTAGAAAGTCGAATGATTACTGAGCGACGAAAAGTTTGTAAATTATTATAAAACTAAGGAGTATCCCCTTCATACATAGCTCTGTCGTTATATGGGTTATTTGGCTATTACTTTCAGGTCAATAGACGATCTTCATATTTTACATAATCAAATATAAGCGGCCAAGACCCGACATGTTACATTTTGTCGGGGTTTTCCTTTTGACGTAAAGAACTAAACAGTGACGTCACAATTTAAGCAATAACGTCAGAATAAAAATCTCGGCAAAGAGTTAAATGTCGGGTCTTGGGCCGCTTATATCATGTAAAATATGAAGATCTATTTGTTAATCAGTTTGCTCTGCAAATTTTCTACTTTCGATTTCATGATTTAAGGCTTGAGCAACACTGAAGAGACAAAAAGTTGTCGAATATGGTGCAACAGAATTATACACGTATGTAAGTTCTGATATTTATAGTAAGCGGAAGAATCGGGATTGCGGGAACCATCATCACAAACCTAGTATTTAGTCTTTTCGTTATACAGAGTTACTTCCCATTTGGGACGGTATCTGACATAAAACACTTATGACGTCATCAAATTCTATGGAAACTGATCTAAAACTCAGGGAAACGATAGTTCACAAATGACGTTTTCATAGGAATTTAATGACGTTATAATGAGCTTCGCCGTCCGCTATCATCCGTCAGGAGGCGCTTGTGTACTATGAGTTAGAAACGTTAGCAACCTTATGATGTCATAAGAACGCTTCATTGTTCTTTACGTCATCTTTGGGGGAATACGTTTTATTTCCTCCCTTAACATTAGGACCGCAGTTAATGACGGCGAAGCCCATTGTTTTACGTCAGATACCGTCCCACATGGGAAGTAACTCTGTTTAACGAATAGACTCAATAAATAAGCATCGCTTGCACGTTTGCTACATATGCCGTATAAATTCCACAATTTATAAAGCAGAGGAGTTTATGTTTTGACTTGTTTCTGATGAATTATCGTATCCGGAGTAGAATTTATACAAAAAATGATTGTATATCGATCTCCAATACCCTTATGTACAGTGTGTGGACTATAAATATCTCTGACGAGGTTATAATGTCAAAGTCCGGACGAGCTTGGCAATTCCATCCATATACATGTATCAGAACCACTTTATTCTGTAAAGTATTGAATCGGAACACACAGTTTTGGGTTTGAAGCACAAACTGATTTTACGGTTTGTGGAGACAAGAATTACTTTATGTGTTCTTCTATGACTTTATTTCTGTCTTTATTTTCTACAGGTATTTCTTCGGAGATCCAAAGTCCATAGTACTCCCAGGTGTTTCACTGATTCTATTTGTGAACATTTTGTCTTCTATATATATATATATATATATATAGATATATATATATATATATATATATATATATATATATATATATATCTAAGGTAATTGATCACTTTAGGAAAAATCAGCAGAAAGTCAGCTGACGACAAAAACTCAAATGAAAGTAATAGTCAGTTGACAGCAAAAACTTAGCTGACGACAAATTCAGCTGACAACAAAAACTCAGCTGACAGCAAAATGTCAGTCAACGTCATCGGATAACAAATCCTTTATGATACCTCAGGATGAACCTGTCCCATTAAGACAAGAAAAATGCTAGGTCAGCGGTCAAGGTCAAAGTTGACAGTGCCATAAAATAAACGGTATTAAGAGGTTGCTATCTAAAACTAATTAAAATCGCCAGTTTATACTTGTTTGTGATAAATGTTCGTATGACGGTAGAATAACAAAAACTTGAATAAATCCTTTGTTCTGTTCGCTAAGATGCGCCATAATATACAGGATATTGTAGTCACATGTGGTGACTCATTAAAATGTCTCCCCCGGTCATCCGGGTCGTGTTCAGCTGTAAAACGGAGGTTTCCTGGAAGGCATGTTTTCTCTTTTAAAACGATATCGATTGTTACACAAAGTTTAGTTTTTAATTAATTAATTAAAAAAAAAAAAGAACCTAATTAAGTGAAGAATGAACGTAATGAACCTGAATTCCATATTATGAATATCATTCCCGTGTAAACAAGATCCGTTAAATTATTGCAAATAGTAGGTGTGCGTTTAGAGAATTGTTTGTTTGTTTGGTTTTCATTTTTGTTTTGAAACTCATCTTCCAATATTTTGTATATCATTGATCATTAATGTTCTTAAAAGTTGTTTCCGTTTTTGTTGTTTGGTTTTGTTGTTTTTGTTTATGTCGCTGTTGTTGTTTCATAATGTTTTGGTATGTATGTATGTATGTATGTATGTATGTATGTATGTATGTGTGTGTGTGTGTGTAGGTGTATGTATGTATGTATGTATGTATGTATGTATGTATGTATGTATGTATGTATGTATGTATGTGTGGTGTGTGTTTGTGTGTGTGTTTGTGTGGACGTGGCCATGCTTTATATTTATTAAAGAACTAATTATATAATTGATTATATTTGTATTTCTATTACATTGATGAAATCTTTGGAAATTATTATAATTATATGGTGTATGTATGTATGTATGTATGTATGTATGTATGTATATAAAGCAGGACCGCTATGTCAACTAGTCATTAGCTAATTTGTGTCATCCTGCATTAATAAAGGTTATTATTAGTATTATCATTATTATTATCATCATCATCATCATTATCATCATCATCTTCAGCATCATTATTATTTATTATTATTATTATCATTATGATTATGATTTTATTTATTATCATTATTATTATGATTATGATTTTGATTATTATTATTATTATGGGAGTTTTTTTTTTTTCATTGGTTGTTCCTTACTTCTTACTCCATTTCTTTGTATTGTTCTTTACCATTAACCGTCTATATAAAATGGACTTGCACCAGTAGGCTTCCTGCATAATTTAACTACATTTCCACCCTCGCCGTGGTGAAGATGTTTGACTGTATTTTAATGTTTCAAATACAGCTAAGTTCTCTTTATTACATAAGAAATAAATTTGTAAACCATGAAAATAATGGAATTCTAATTAGTTCCTCATCAATTATCTGGTACATAGCTTAATAGACAGGAACACGGTATAAATTCATTAACCATAATCTTATTCATGAATTTTCAAATAAAACTGTATTAAATTATACAAAACCTCAATCAGTGAATGACATTTCACAAAATGTCACAGTACGGGAACTCCGGATATTACCATACCACGTGACAATGCATCTGACATATGGAGGCATAAATAAAATTTCCACTTAAGCCGTCGGAACTGACTGAAGGAAATATGGCAGTCATTTACGTAACATGGTTGTATGATATATATTTATTATCTCTGAAATTGGAACGTGATTTAAACCGTATACTTATGAAGTATAATCAATTTATAGTAAACGTATATCAAAATTTCATTTTTCCGATAAGAGAAAAATAAAAAGGAAAAGAAGGAAATGTGTAACACAGTAAGTTAGTAAATAGGTAAATGAATAAATGAGTAAATATGTGTTAAGTAAAATATCGAAAAGGAAAAGAATTAATAATTAAAAAAGAAAAAGAAAAAAGAAAGAAAAGTAAATGAATAAATAAATAAATGAATAAATAAATAAATAAATGTCTCCAAAACAGCATGATTTCATAGCCTTATAAAGATTTGGCACCAAATGTGTAATCTCATAGTGCTGTCAACCTGAATTAAAGACCATCTGTATTAGGAGTTCACCTGTCTCAAGCAACCACCTCTCACTGTTCCTACTACTAACCATTTATTTATGGTTGGTTGGTAAATTGGTGTTTTATGTCGATTTCAACAATTTGTCAATTATATAGCGATATAGAAGCAGGATGTAACCAACCTCTTGAACATAGTGGCGCAATCCGGGATCGAACCCGGATTGTCGGCGTCGCAAGTCAAGCACTTAACCACTACACCAAACTTGCCCCTAACCCTTCATTGAAAATCAACATGTGTAGAAGAGCTTATTTACCTTAAGTGGTAATTTTTTACCTGCCCTCTGGTGGTCGCTTTAAACAGCTTTGAGGATGTATACAGGCTACTCTGTTCTCTATTACTTCTAAAGACACACTTAGTCTTTGATTCCTTTGATTCAGTCTCCATCTAAGCTGAAATTTCACTGAGCAATGCAATACTAAGGGACGATCTGGTCAGAATGTTTATTGTTTTCTAGACTTAAATCAATCGGTTAGGCGCTTGGACCGGGAGGTCCAGGGTTCGACTCCATCCGGCGGCTTGTCGGTGTCCTGTCCTTTGGAAGAGACCGTAAATCCCGAGACCCCTTGTCATGATAGACGTGAGAGATCCCTCGCTGCTTAGCATGCTCTAAATTTCTGTGCAATGCACCTGACAGATGCCGCCACCGTATAGGTGCAAAATTCTCAGTGTGATGTGACAAAAGGATTTCACAAACAAAATTAGATTTGGGAAATTAGTGATGGACACAGCAGGTTCTTTACGTCATGGATACTGCGCTGTACTACCCCCAGAGATCATTATATGTCTTTTTCAGACAAGGCCTAAGAATGCCGAGTATTTTTTTTAACTGAGTAGCCTTTAATCTATCCACTCAACCCATTTACTGTAAGACTGTAAAAAAATAAAAAAAAAAAAAAAAAAAAAAACAGAAAGAAAATACTGAATACAAAAAATAATTGTCATCAACATTTCACTATTAGGTTTAAACGAGGAGAAAGCTGAACAAATGTAGATGTTTCTCCTTAATTATGACCATGGTAGAACACTTGTTTTACACGAGCAGTCATTATCGCTATTTGTTTTCAATCCGAGAAAACTTTCAAGCTAAATGCTTTATTCGTGATAATAATGCAACCACTTCATAAATACGGTTTCACTTTTGTCTTTCACAGGGGAGTTCCAAAAACGGTAAATCCAGGAAAGCACAATCAAAACTAATGCTCATTCATGCTTTAATATTTTCCTAATTACAGTCTCCATGGCGATTTATTTCTGGCCTTTCTCCCTCGGGGAGTACACAGTAATTGATATAATTCGTCATGGCAAGTTGTCTTGTCGTGTATGTATTGCAGTTTTCTGCGACATGTTATGAGTTTATGGAAGGCGGCGTGGCCTAGTAGTATGGCGCTCGTCTCATAATAGGGAGGTCGGGGTTCGAGTATATTTTGTTTGAAGTTGTTGGTAGATTTACGGTTATTTTTGGTAAAAATTGGATTTTTAATGTGATAGAGTTTTATTGTGGGGATATATTATTTTTTGTTTATTATTAATTTGTGTTTGATTGATTGATTGATTTTTGTTTAACGTCGCACCACGAATATTTCACGTATATGGTGACGGCATCTGCCTGATGCGGGGCATACAAATTTTGACCTTTGCAACGGACCCACCCGAAGCAGTGAGGGATCTCTAACGTGCCATGTATACCACAACACGGGACTTCGGTTTTTACTGTCTCATCCGAAAGACAGAACACCGGCATGACTAGAGCGGGACTCGAACCCCTGCCTCCCGATCAGGAGTCCAGCGCGATACCACTAGGCCACGCCGGCTTAATTTGTGTTTGATTACAGATTTTCCTTACATATTGTTGATAGATTTTATTTTTTTTTTTTCAGATTTTGTTTTTGCTTTGTATCAAAAAAAGTTTATTCAATTCAATCACACACCAATATTGATCATTTCTCTTTATGTGTCTTATCTCTAATCTCTTTTCTGCATGACAGTGAATCCCCCCTTTCGTGTTGTAGTTTACGTCGTCTATATCCAACCTTTTTATGTAGCTCTGTCCTCCTCTCCCCGTCCTTAATACAAGACTTCCTTTTCGTGTCGCTTCGTTTGCATTACTTTGTCAACACTTTGTATTTCTGTGGTAACAACAAAGCGTGTATTATCGATACATCACGTTTAATCCTCGACTTGAATGGAAGGGAGATAAATCTGATTACGACAGTTCTGCAATCTCGACCTTTCCGAATAAGACGCGTGGTAATGTTCTTTTAATGCAATTATCAACAAAACGTTCGTGCATATGTGACAGGACCTTAGGAAGAAATGAAGGAAATCAATAAAATATTTAAACCAATGCATAATATTTTCCTTCTTTTTATTTTTAAAACAATTGCATAAAATCTGTGGCTTTCTCCCATTTGATTTCTGGATAATGAAATTTACGAAAACAAGCCGATACAACTACGGCTATTTCTGTTAAAGCAATTTAACGAATATCAATTGACCGTTCAGAGTTACCGATGTGATTGCTTTGCAGCGTTGTGCATACGTTGTTCCAACCTTGTTCTCCTTTTGTACCTCGCTGAATCAAACTTATAACCCTTTGTCTTCCATGTTTTTTCATTGAAGTTGATTTTGGATAGTTTTATTTCGCCATCTGATAGAGTACATTTACCCATATACTGTTAACATGTGCAATAGCTGTAACAAAATCAGTATACAAAATAGTCCATAAATCCAAACATTTAATACATGTCTACTTTGAAAACTTCGTTTATTTCCATTGCCGATCACCGTTTCATAATTAATAGATTATTGTTTTATGTCAATCCACGATGATTTCACGTATATGGTAACGGCATCTGCCTGATATGTTGCATACATATTTAGACCTTTGCAACGGACCCACCCGAAGGAGTGACACGGGACTTCGGTTTTTACTGTCTCATCCGAAAGACAAAACACCGGTGTGCCCAGGGCGGGAGTCAAACCCGGGACCTCTTGATCACGAGACGGGCACCTTTTCCACTAGGACACACCGGCTTATGTTTCATAATAGAAAAGATCTATTTACAACACATTCACTCCTTGTTACTCAGTCCTGAACCTTTCTGTATGTACTATATAATCCTGAATAATTTCATCCGAATAAATATTGCTTAAACCAACACATACATTTATTGGTAAACTGACCTGCTTCAATGGCATAGAGTCATACTTGGCAGACATAGCTAGCCGTCAAAAAATGCCGTCTGGTATATGGTACTATAGATACTTACCGTCTAATTTATTCGACATGAATTCTGAATACTACGTGTATGTTCAACTTTTCGCCGTCCTCTGTCGGTACCACAACGACATACTTATCGAATATTTTTATCATGTCTTTCTATGTGAATACTTTCTTTCTTCACATGTTTGTTACATTTTCCGTATAGCTGAGCTAGATGTTTTCTCTGCTTTTTTATTTTATTTTATTTATTTATTTATTTTTATTATTATTATTATTTTTATTTATTTATTTTTTTTTTTTTTTTTGCATAATTATGGTTATTTCCGAATTACCCGAATTCAAATGAGTTTATTAATATTATATGTAATTTAAATCCAAAATTTGATAAAGTTGACGCGTGTAGCCGACAGGAGACGGTTACCAATACCGAACATCTATTGACGATCCGTGTTTCCCCTTACTGCTTTAGACTATCCTAATCTCACAATTCACTATACAGCGATATGGCTCGATTATTGTCTGTTTTCCGTGTAGGTTTGTATTTACTTATTGGATTGTATGTTTTCCTTATATGTTTGTATTTCTGAATCGAATGCTAGATTTCGAAGATGGCAAGTATGGACCTTTTTTACATTTTACATTTACATTTTAGGCCATAAAATTGAGAAAAAATCTTAAATATATAAAGAAAGTCATCTGTGTGATATTTGAATGATTTATACATAAGTGTCTTTTAATACAAAAACGTATTTGTAAATAAATTTTATGGCAAAACGGCATGATTAAGTAGTTTAAGATTTCGATATACAAGTAGATGAAATACGACCACATCTCCTGCTATCGTAAACAGAATTGTAAATTTTAAGAAATAGAAATATTAGGACATTTTCCATAAATTCTTCAATAAATCTCAATAATAAAGTCCAAGGAGATTTGTATTCCAAACGTAGTACTGGCCGTACCTCGGCATTACGTGTTGGTTCTCAACTTTAGAATTTTGAGTGATGTCTAACGGTTTGTAGTTGCACATAAATATTACGTTCGCACGATAAGCTGTAAACAAAATGCTGGGAATTAATCCCCAACCTCATGTTTGAATTGGATAGATGAACTTTAGCATGCAATTAGCTGAAGAGCAAGTGCTCGCGCATTAAGCAAAATGATTTGAATTCAGTCTTTTCATCCCTCACTAATTGGCTTTGTATCGCATCTTCAAGGTTATTTGTGTTTGTGTAGGTACCAAGCCGATCGAATCCGATCTGTTCTCGTGTTTAATTCAGTCGGAAAAGATGGAAATAAAAATGACAACATGTTGACATTAACGCAATATGACAAATATTATTTGCCATTTGTTATAGAGGATTATTGGCCAGTCAGGAATCATGATCTGTTGTGACATTGAGGAGACGGAAAAGAGCAAGACGGAGGCGCTAAAGAGCAATGGCGAATCCTGAAATCATAGAGTTTTTAGAGAAATATTTTGACAAAAGTATGCAATTTGGGATTGTTTTTCTTTTTTTTTTTTTTTTTATTTGTTTATTTATTTTTTTTAGGGGAAAAGGGGGGGGGGGTTTATAAGTATGCTTGCTTCGCTTTTGGAAAAAAATTCTTTTTTTTCAAGACCGACTCGATAAAAATGAAAAACAAGCATGTTTATATATGGATATATTTTTTTCATACTTTCAACCCACTGAAAACCTTTTTTGTATCGTAATTCCAAGGGAGGGTGCAATTAAGTATAGTTTTTCTTTTTCTTTTTTTTTTTCTGGTTTATTTTTTATTTTTATTTTTTGTTTTTGTTTTTGTTTTTGTTTTTGTTTTTTGCAGTCGCTTTTGGGGAAAAAATTGTGCAGCATGAAGGGCTGCAAAATAATTTTTTTTCCAAGACCGACTCGATAAAAATGAAAAGCAATTAGATTTATACATGGATATATTTTTTCACACTTTCAACGCACTGAACCCACTTTTTGTATGTCTAAATCGTAATTCCAAGGGAGGGGTGTTCAAATGACTAAACAGTTACCCAGCCGCTCAGCTGTCAGTTAGAAGTGGAGAAGTAGTTCTCTATACAACTCCAAGTTTTTAAAAATACCAGTGTTTTAACTCTCATTCTTTATTTATTTATTTATTTATTTATTTATTTATATATTTATTTATTTATTTGTTTTTTGTTTTTGGTTTCGAAGAATTGCATTATTTGTCATAATATCATGGGAAAAAGAAAACGTGACCCCAGAATGATATTATACATGTACCTGTTCTTTCGCCGTGATGATGTGTTTGGTCACGTGACAGCGACTGCAAACATTGCAAAATGCAGCACAGTTGCCTTGCTAACTTGTATATAAAGGAAAAACAGTCAATATGTAAATATATGATATAATTAAAAATAAAGAAAATAAATAAATAAATAAATAAATAAATAAACAAATAAATAATTAAATAAAAAAAGATTGACAAAATATACTAAATCATATTGAATGTATGAAAATATTGTGTTTTACCGATGAAATTAAAATGGAGTTTGATTAAAATATAAGATAATACTCCCTTGGACTGGAGGTGGTTATTGAATATTAAAATTCTCCTACAGCATGTAAGTGGCCTTTTTCTTCTATCTTTTGCAACCGGCCAATGTGTTCCATTCCGACTAATGGACGAGATCATGAATGGGTTTATGCATAGCTTTTTACGACAGTCTAACCTGAAGCGTAGTTTTAATCGATCCTAGACGCAAAGAACTATTTTGTGTGATTAACAAGCAGGTCTTTTTTTCTGGACAGAGTTGAAATCAAGGTCACTACGTAAATTGACGAATTTACAAAATGGTGATGTGACATGAATGAAGTTTTGTGTGATAGAATCAAACTTCAATTCGCTTTGGAAGGTGATCACAGATGGCGTTTTGTCAATATCTTTCAGTATTGTCATCGTTCATCTAACCTCGCTCCGTTGTTTTTCTAACGTTTACAAGTCAGTATACAACAGTAAATTTCTTTCCTGTCAACATTTGACAAATATGTAAACCGAAGTAAGGCAGCCCTTCTCGATATTAGGTGTTTCGTGAATTTATCTCTCGTACATAAGCGCTATTGAATGTCCCCGTTGTAATTGATGTCCCAAGGTATTTGTTAGGAGAATAGCCACCGTGGATACTCGAGTAGAGAGCAATACTTTAAAAAGTATATTATATATGTAATTAAAAAAATGTAAAATTTGTAAACAAAACTGTAAAATAAAAAAGAAAAAAACGTTTTTGTGAGCTTTACTCGTGTAAACAGAAAGTAAACAAGAAAGAAGTACCAAAGGGTTAACAATATCTCATAGTCCATGGAAAAAAGACAATGTAGTGTACTCTGTCATATTCAGACAAATGCGAACCCCAATAAAACGAGGTGAGACCAGGTGCCCGAGAGGAGTAAGCGTTCCCTGGTTGCAAGTAACACCCGTCGCAAAAGTCTTTCAACAACACATATGTATATATTTTTCTTTTACGCTCACTTACTATTTGTCTGTTTTACGCTACGATCGGGGTTTTACTCCTCGAGCATGGCGATACTGTTGTGTAAATAAGACTGAAATAGAAACTGCTATTGGATAAAACAAAAATAACATTGGAATAAGAAAAAGTTTTTTTGATAGAAACTTTTTCACTATTACTACAATTGATTTTATATCAACCAAGATGTTTTATTATAAAAATATGTCCATTCATGTACATATCGTCCCTAAATCATTTCTAAATTTCTATAGAATTTTCCATCTTTTTCTTATATCTTCTTGTTGAAATGAATCATTCAATGTAAAGATTTTAAAGATTTAATTCATCGTATTAGGACAAAAACGATATCTTACATTTGATCAATGTACAATAAAACAATTGTCCTGTTATGTTCAATAACAATTGTTTCGGTAAAGCCCAAAATATTTCCTGGTGATTATCTGTCCCCTCATATCTGTTCAGCCCTGGTTCGATCCACATGTGAAGCATGTATGAAAGACCATGTGTGACCACCATGTAGACCAACTTGATTCTTAGAAGAATCTGTTCAGTATCATCGCGTACTAGTTTTCTATTCCAAAGATATAAAGAATTTGAGAGTCTGAATTTCAGAGAAAGTCGAAAGTCTAAATTGATCAGAAATGACTGACGACGCGTTCAAACAAATAAAAGACTAGGTAGGCTTTTAAAGGAGTGAAATTACTTTATAGAATTTTTCAATGATGATGAAAATGTCTCCAAGGAATTTTTCGTTGAAAATAACGAAACCCTCTGCGATGTTTATATCGTGGTCTAATGCTTCAGTACTGAAGCGAAACATATAATTCAATGTTTACTGTAATGACTCTTTTGTAAATTATTCCAAAAACAAAGGGGTATTTCCCTTATGCAAATTTTTGACCTTATATGGGTTTTGACTCTAATTTTCAGATCATTTGTTTTATTAGTTTGCCTTCAAATTAAAATATGTTGGGATTTTTATACCTTTGGCCTTGGGCATCAGAGACTGAAGTTGTCGAGACGCACATAACTTGCACCAAATTCAGATAAACAGAAAATTTATCTGTCTACTCGAGAGCATACAATCCCATCAATCCATTAAAGAATCAACGTAACAGGTCAATTTTCATTAGCTTATGCCTGGTACAACATCTTAGAAATTTGCTGAAGGAAAGTATTTACATATATATCGAGTTCCCCATTCAATCAGATTGCAAGTACCCAATCGAGCCGAAAGTGTTGACGTAAGCAAACAAAATGACGAACTTCCATGTGGACAATGCAAATAATTCACAACACAACACAAAACGAAATGACAACACCTTTGGCCTTGTTCATACATTGAATATTCGATGCTCAAAGAACTATGAAATGGAAGCGAGACGATTATCGAATAATAATAAAAGAACTTATCAAACTAGGATTTCCATACATAGAGAGATTAATTTTGCGAATAGGTATTTGGTACCATTCATTTTGGCAATTCTGGTCTTAAACTGTCGTATAGTCCGTATTTATTGTCGGTATGGATTTGTTGTAAATTGATTGAGTATAAGCGTTTTGTTTTCAATGCAGTTTCGGGTATAGCATGTTTGTTTGGTTGATTGGAATAAATATAGAACATATATACCTTCTAATTCTGTGCACCAGATGCGGAGTAATATACCGAGAACTAAAGTCGGATATCGAAATCTCTAAGCTATCGTACATTGAAATTTATTCGACGGATTCATTCTTCTTCACTTTAAGTTTCATTTTTGGAATATAGCCCCCCCCCCCCCCCCCCACACACACACACACATACACACACACACACACACACATACACACACACACATAGAATAGAAAAAGTAATCGTATCCAAAATCAAATAAAATGGTTAATCCATATTTTGGCGAATGTAACTACGCAATCAGGAGATGCTTACTCCTTTAGGGTGTCTGGTCTCACATCTGACAGGAGATGCCTACTCCTCTCGGGTGACTGGTCTCACATCTGACAGGAGATGCTGTCTCCTCTGGGGAGTCTGGTCTCACATCTGACAGGAAATGCTGTCTCCTCTCGGGTGTCTGGTCTCACATCTGACAGGATATGCTTACTTCTCTCGGGTCACTGGTCTCACATCTGACAGGAGATGCTTATTCCTCTCGGGAGTCTGGTCTCACATCTAACAGGAGATGTCTCCTTTCGGGTGTCTGGTCTCACATCTGACAAGATATGCTTACTTCTCTCGGGTCGCTGGTCTCACATCTGACAGGAGATGCTTATTCCTCTCGGGTGTCTGGTCTCACATGTGACAGGAGATGCTGTCTCCTCTCGGGAGTCTTGTCTCACATCTGACAGGAGATGCTTACTCCTCTCGGGTGTCTGGTCCCACAGCTGACAAGAGATGCTCACTCCTATCAAGTGTCTGGTCTCACATCTGACAGGAGATGCTTACTCCTCTGGAATGTCTTATCTCAAATCTGACCGGAGATGCTTACTCCTCTCGGGTGTCTGGTCTCAAATCTGACAGGAGATGCTTACTCCTCTGGAATGTCTGATCTTACATCTGACAGGAGATGCTTACTCCTCTGGAATGTCTGATCTCACATCTGACAGGAGATGCTTATTCCTCTCGAGTGTCTGGTCTCACATCTGACAGGAAATGCTTACTCCTCACGGATGTCTGGTCTCACATCTGTAGTTCAGTCCAATGTCCACCAAGGTATTGCTATGATTGCATAGCGCCATTTACTCTTTTGCCTCATTTTCATCCTCCTCCTCCTCCTCAACATCATCAACATCATCATCATCATCATCATCATTTATTATTATTATTATTATTATTATTATTATTATCATTATTATCATTATTATTATTATTATTATTATTATTATTATTGTTGTTATATATTTTTCCTATGTTATGGTTAAAATGTTTTCAGAGCTTATGCGAGTTTTGTAAATAGAGAACGACACAATGACAGAGAAGTTTATCAGCCTTACAGCCATTGACTACCATTACTATACAGACAACCAACGTAGGATACATTCCTAATTATAAAAAGCTGCTTTGCTGAAAAGTGTTTCCTAATTAGTTACAAGTGTCTTTAAAATTAGCTTTGAAGTCCAGTTTTTAAATAGCAATGTTTGTCAAGGGTTTGTTGAAGGACAATCACAAAGTCTGAAGGCTGTCAAAATGAATGAAAGAATCCTTATATGGAAACACTGCTCATTTCTGGATTTTCCACACGTTTTGCTTTCACTTCTCCACAAAAGATTTAAAGTAAAAATATAAGTATCTAAATTTTGTGTACTATATACTGTAAACGATATCTAACATCTTTATATTAAAGTTTCAATGTACATGAATTAAGCTGTCTGGTACCTAAATGGCTTTTTGCATATGTTTCAACAACGACAGTAAAATCAAACTAGTTAACGATATTAACATTAAATAATTTGACCAAATCTCCTGCTTTTTCTGTTAAAACCGTGTTAATTGATTAAATTCATACGATATTCCAGTAGCTCTCGCTGAAAAATAAACTCCTCTGGCTTATGAACACCGAAGATACAAATATTATAACGGCAATATGCGTTTTTAAAGACATGATTAAAACCTTATTTTCTACATTATTACACGAAGGAGTCATATTCTATTTGGAGAGATAAATGTGCTATTATTGACAATTTTAACAACACCTTCTGGTGATCTTTGCATTGAAGCTTTTGGCTTAATAATAGTACTTATGCTCTTATTGTATTAATCATACTGTATATGCTTTGTTGCAGATATCCTTTCTAGTTGTTTTAATTAGGCTATGATAATTATATATGGCTAAGTAATTTGCGTTGAATATGTACTGCCTACTGCTGTTTGTTTTAAATTATTTAAATAAATTATTGTATATCATAGGCTGATTTGCATAGTATTTCGTGTATCTCTCTCTTATAGTATTTAATTATGATTTAATATAAATTTACATATTTGAAGCATTTCTTGGTGGTTGTTGCAGGCTAAACATGTACGTCTATCTATATATCTTTAATGTCAATATTATGACATTTTTGTATCCACCACTAGCCCAGCATGTTGTATGTGGTGCTCAAAGTCCCTAATTTAGACAATAAAGTCTTTTCCATTATTTCATAATATTCAGAAAATACAAAATTATATTACATGAAAATGAAAACACGACTAGGCGTATTTTGATTTATATCCCTTTATGTCAAAATTAAATTATACTTGGCCTTTCTGAAATATTACGTAATAAAAACCAATAACATATGGAATTATACGGAAGGTATAGATTATTATATTCGATGAAATCTGTACAAAAAGCAAATTCTGCTTATCTATATGAGAAAGATGTATAATCAAATCTGATATTAATTAACTTGGATAAACAATCTCGGTAAAACATGTTCAACATATTCCTTTCACAGACAGAATCAGAAATAAGGACAGAAAAAAATATCAGTTCAATCTTCGAACAAAATATCGCTATAAGCTATAATATATTTTAGAAATTCAGGACTTGGGGAAGACAATACCACAAGGTTTGAAAAGGGCAACAAAGTGAGAAACTCTTGCCTCAGTCGATTATCAAAATAGAGGGAGAAAAAAAATAACAACAGAAAAGATGGATCACATGTGACGAATTGATTTCTTTACGAAAAAACAGTGGAATGTTCTTTCAAGGAAATAAGCAATTAAGCTTTCATTTCCGTGTTGCATTGTAATGTCAACTATTTCAAGCACCAAATTATCTTAGTGGTATAAATTGTAAAATAAACGTAGTTATATAAAATAAAAAAAATAGATGCTGCTTGACAATTCTGATTTCAAATTTCTCTCTGGGGCTGTTTGGGGTGAGGATTATTGATGGGTTGTTTTGAAGTTTTAGAGGGTGGTACTGGTTTGGTGTTTTGTTTTGGATTTTTTTTTTTTGTTTGTTTGGTTTTTTTTTTTTACTTTTTATTTATTTATATATCTATTTATTTACTTATTTATTTATTTATTTATTTGTTTATTTATTTATTTATCTATTTGAGGAGTCTTCTTGTTTGTATTGTTTTGTTTTGTTTTGTTTTGTTTTTGTTTTTGTTTATTTGTTTGTTTTTAAAAAATATTTTTATGTGGTGGTTTTCTTCAGTGGCTGGGGGATGTATATATGTTATGTTTGATTTTATACTTTATTTTATTTATTTCTAACATGCAACTCTTTGCCGGGATTTTTATTTTGACGTTATTGCTTAAACTGTGACGTCCATATCTAGTTCAAAATGAACGTCAAAATGAAAACCCCGGCAAAAAGTAACATGTCGGGTCGGCCGCTTATATCATGTAAAATATGAAAATTGTTTTTGGTACCACAACTGTATAACAATCAAATATATTTGTGATTTTATTTCGTGTGATTATTCTCTTATCATATGCATGTCCGTGGATATTTTTCATGTAACTGAGTCTCATGTCTTTTTCCCTTTCCTTTTGTAAATTTGATTAGCCCCTGATAATAATAGGCAGTTTGGTAATGTGTACAACTATGGGGAATATAAGATAAGAGTTTAAATACACAAATCTCTGGCGCATTTCTTATCTGTATTTTCTTATTTATTGTATTACGGCCATTATCATATACACTGTTTAAACCAATTAGGATTATCGGCGGATCTTCAAGGTGCTCCAACAAACCTCTATCCATATTGCTTACGAAAATACAGACCCGCATCAAACATGGTCTTCATTGATTCATTAATTGATTGTTGTTTAACGTCACACCACGAATATTTCACGTATATGGTGACGGCATCTGCCTGATGCGGGGCATACAAATATGACCTTTGCAACGGACCCACCCGAAGCAGTGAGGGATCTTTAACGTGCCATGCATACCACGACACGGGGCCTCGGTTTTTACTGTCTCATCCGAAAGACAGGACACCAGCATGACCAGAGCAGGAATCGAACCCCGGCCTCCCAATTAGGAGTCCAGCGCGATACCACTAGGCCACGCCGGCTTAACATGGTATTCAAACACACTGAGGAACAATATACCCCAGAAGCGGAATCAATCAGATGTGGATCCTGAGGAATTCTAAGGAACTTTTAGATATCCGAAATCCCCCAATTTCAGTCATGTCTGTTCCCGAAATACTTGACAATCACAAATCTGTTGTTCTCTGGTCATTCGAAATTCTAAGCGACGATTCTGACCCTGATTTGCCGTACATCTTCTTGATTCCTAAGATGCACAAGAACTCTTACAAACATGGTTTTATCGCAGAATCTTCTAGTTCCTCTACCAAAACTTTCTCCATACTGTTACGAAAATACTGACCCGCATCGAAGCATGGTCTTTAAACATACTGTGAAACGATATACTCCAAAAGCGGAATCAATCAGATGTGGATCCTGAGGAATTCTAAGGTGCTTTTAGATAATCTGAAATACCCCAATTTCAATCATGTTAAAAGCATAAAATCTTTTGATTTCTCCACGCTCTACGCTACCATTCCTCACCAAAAGCACAAAAATAGACTGACCAAGATAATACGAGACTCCTTTCTTTACAAAAATGGAAATCGCAGATACAAATACCTTGTTCTAGAGTTGGAGGACACATATTTCGTGAAGGAACACTCTGATTCCGACAAGAAGTATACTAAAGACATCATCAAAATGCTGGATTTCCTGATAGAGAGTATTCTAATAGTGTTTGAAAGAACAGTTTTTCAGCAAATCGTTGGCATTCGTATAGGTACCAAGTGCGCCTCACTTCTTGCTGACATTTTCTTATATTCATACGAAGCAGAATTTATTCAATCCTTGCTCTCAACAAGAAGAAAACACCTTGCATCTCAGTTTAATTTACTAAAAGATACATACATAATTACATATATAATTATAGTTGTTAATTAATAATCATAACTTTAAAAATTACCTACATGAAATGTATTCCCACGAACTGGAGATCAAAAAGACAACCGACCCTGTATGACAAACTTGGCGATTTCAACTTCCGCATAATGAATTTCCCTTTTCTGAGTAGTAACATTCCTTTCTCCCCTGTCTATGGCGTTTTTGTATCTCATCTTATAAGGTACGCTAGGGCATATTCGGCTTTGTAACAAGGGCTAAACGGCTGACCAATAAGCTACATATTCAAGGTCATGTTACAAAATGCCTGAAATCGTCATTGAAGAAGTTCTACGGTCGCTTAGGTGATCTCAGAAGAGAATGAGGTCCCGCTTTGCAGAATGATTCATGACGTTCTGGAGTGCGATTGAATGACTGTTCGACAAATCCTATCATGACGTCACTTTCACCATTTATGTACACTCCTGACGTGGTTCGTCAAGCAGGAGACGCTTACTCCTCCCGAACACTTTTTTTCGCCGATGATTTACAATCCACCATGATACATTATTGTGAATGTCAATGTCACGTGACATCATTCACTTTCATATTTCATCTACCCATTCCCTGAACCCGGTTTCATTTTCGTTTGATGATCTTTGCTTCCCATAACAGAGTCTGACTGCTTAAGCGCTGCTTTGACTGTCTAAACACTACAGCGATATCGTATATTTCCAGTATGTTGTCCTAGTAATTTTTGTTCCTTTTATTTCAGTCATTAGTCACCACACTTCAAGAAATTCATTTTATTAGATTTATTTATACTGTATCATCATTCAGAATTTTCTTCATTTCAGTGCGTAAAACAAACTCAACATTACAAGCAAAACAGCCGTAATGCATATTGTAAAGAGAATTACGTGGATCTTAATCAAGGAGTGTTCGGATAGAAAAGCAGACGCTAACACCTCCGAACATCGGTGTTATTGTGATTTCTAAGCACCTATAAATGCCCATAGGGGTATCTTGTCGTGAATTCTAAATTGACATTGTGGCATTCCCTAAACTGAAATACAAGTACAACATTTTATGTTAAAATTTGGCACATATGTCGCTCTGTCCTTGATCCACTCTATATTGGATCTGCTCCCCCCCCCCCCCCACCCCACCCCATCCAAATACACAACAGTTGTAGGTGACCTTCAGTTTTTATCCCTACCAAAATTCATCACAATCTCTTCAGAAGTTCCAAAAAAAAAAAAAAATGAAATGGTACGGAAGTGCTTAAACTCGCAGATATATCTAGCAATATTCATCTATCATCTGCTTATGGTGTCTACAAGTCTCAAGTCTGATCCGAAATGCTATAGCTTCTTCAAACTACACTTTTTCCGTTTACCGAAGCAAATTACTGAGTGAAAAGTTGATATCACAAAGATACGAAAAACCAAATTTGAAGTCAACAATCCACAATTATACGGTTACTATAAAGACCTTTTTTGCTGTTATCAAAAACTCATTGTCTGACATGTTGCACATATTTGATTGTAGTATCCGTTAAACTCATTGTGCTATGATTATACAATATCATATAATACAATATCGCACAACTTACATCTAAATTGACTTTTTCATCGATTGTAACTATGGTATTGCTGTTACAGCCTCATATCACTACGAGTTACAACTAGCTGAACTGATATTAATGCACCACGGTTGGTGTGTCCGGTCAGCAGGGGATGCTTACTTCTCCATGGCACCTGATCCCACCCCTGGTTCTTCCAGGAATCCTCTATAGCCATTCTCTCAGTATTACATCACGGCGGGTGTGACGGGTCAGCAGGGGATGCTTATTTCTCCATGGCACCTGGTTTCACCGCTAGTTCTTCCAGGGTCCTCTATAGCCAGTCTCTCAGTATTACATCACGGCGGGTGTGACGGGTCAGCAGGGGATGCTTATTTCTCCATGGCACCTGGTTTCACCGCTAGTTCTTCCAGGGGTCCTCTATAGCCAGTCTCAGTATTACATCACGGCGGGTGTGACGGGTCAGCAGGGGATGCTTACTTCTCCATGGCGCCTGATCTCACCCAGGGTTCTTCCAGGGTCCGTGATAAACAAATTTGTCAAGTAGAATGGACGTTCCTCATTGCCTACAAGCCCGGTATATAAGCACTTTTTCTGTGGAGTAATTACTCCATAACTTACCTAGACCTTTTAGTATACATCTGCCATTGACTCTCATTGTAACGATGTACATAATGCTATACGATAATTCGCCATGTTTTCTGTGTTTGCGTGTGAAATATATGTTCTAGTTTGTATACCCACACAATAGAAACTATTTCAACTTTAGATTTATAAGTTTCACTGGGAATTATTTGATAGACAACTACAAGGAATAAATCTCCTTACTGACATCCTGCTCTCGTATTCAGCTTATATCTTAATCTAAAATTACATGGCCATTTCTTTATGATAAGCTTTATGGAAATGGATTGAAATCGCGATGGATCTTGAAAAAAATGTAGTGAATCTACCTTTTCAGCTATCTGACGAAGTCCTAATCAATAATAGACTGTGTCTTGGTGCAAGGAAATAAACTTTCTGACATTCAGTACCAACTTCTTCATTTAAATATTTCACGGAAAAGGCAAAATGATTAGCCAATCAGCAGTCAAAAGACTGGGCGAGACAGGTGAGATATTGTAAAACGATACACAATAACAGAGATTTCAACAATATAGATATCTGATACGCGTAATCCGTATTAGTTGAAAGACGGAAGATTTCATCCTGCCTCACTGTGCTAATTTTGAACAATTTACTTTCATTTATCTGAAATTGCTTGTTTTGCAGCGATGGTCTTTATAATATATACTTTCTTACAGCTTATTGGCAAGATAAGGTTATTATTTAATGAAAAAAAAAAAATGATTATAGAGATCAGAATATCATTTACGTTTCGTAAGGAATCCAATTTGAACCATACATCCTTGATCTCTTTTTTATATGACACCTTTTAAATGAATATCACTTGGTGTAATATATTCGACTTTAATCATCTGATTTAAAAGTGTTTATATGTCACTGGTGCATTTACACTAGTGAACATAAACTGACAGTAAATAAACCTCGGAAATCAAATGCGTGACTAAATTTCAATGAGGTGTAAGCGTCTCCCGTTTAACCAAACATGAATTATACCAATAGTAGTTTACTTTGTCAGTTGAACATTACAAGAGAAACCTGAAGACATCTGACAAAGCTGTATGACACCAAATCACCAAGGACATGCACACAAAACATGATAATAGTAGAATATACACGGAAAAACGACATTACAAAAATATTCGATTGTGATGCGGTTATGATACCGACTTAGGACGGTCAATTGAAGTAACAAGCGTCATTCAATTGGTGGGGTTAACCGGTTTAAGGGCGCCCACCTTCCCACTCATTGCAAAAGCAACACAAGCAAAGGACAAACATTTAAAGATTTATAAGTAATCCTTCATATAAAGAACAAGGATCAACAGGTTTCTCAAGAAGAGACGAGAACAATCAAATGGATGGCGATGTCTGTGGTCAATTAGTTATGGAATAACTTCCCTTGATGCGAGTTTGCTCTTGAACAAAAGATTAAAAAAATTTCTTAAAGTGGATTTTAAAATTTCTTACTTCGGAAACAGAAAATTGAAATGCATGCCTAAAATAATAAACGTGTTTTTTAATCTTATTTATTTATTTTTTTTATTGCACTTGAATAACTCATGATATTTACACTGCACACAAGAAGCAAATTAAATGCCCTAATGATTGTCTATATAAGTTTAAGAGAAAAAATATCAAAATCATGGAATAATGTGCATATGCATTATACTCTATTACGCCATTAACGCCGGCAAATCAATCTCCAAAGCTGCAAGCAGACAATTATTCTTTGTGAATTACTTGGATGTCTTCCATTATATGCGCGTTTATACTATATATCTCCTACACACCTGGGTGGTTAAACGGAGGGAGAAGCGGTATTAGAGCCGCAATATCCAAAATTAGAAATACGTTTTAAAATAACATCGTGAAGTATTTTGAGCATAAGATTAATTTTAATCTTCTTTCTCTCTTTTTTTTTTTATGGAACAACATCATAATATAGCCTCGCCTTATAGAGTTCGACACTGGATAACTGATCGGTACTTCTTCGTTGTTTATCTCTTGTTAAACAATTAATATAAACGCAAACTTACCAACTTGCATGTTTAATGACGTAGTCACGTAACATTCCCCGTATAAGAGACATATTAAGAATAAATCTTTGCATAGTTTGCTCAACTATTTTCTGTAGATAGGGATACTAATTAATGAATCTTTGCATAGTTTGCTCAACTATTTTCTGTAGATAGGGATACTAATTACTGTTGAGTGTATCCTTAACCTTACATAGAATGTACTTAAAGTTAATAACCCGGTGCAACCGAGTGAATCAGGTACTCGATTTATGACAGTGGATCCGGGTTCGACTCCCGCTATTGGATTAGGTACACCAGTGTCCTGCCTTTCGGATGAGACAGTAAAATCTGAGGTCCCGTGTCGTTATAAGTGTGGAATGTTGGGGAGGAGGTCCGTTGCAAAGATATGTATTTCTATGCAATGCATCAGGCAGATGCCGACAAGTGAAATAATCGGGGAGTGACATAAACTCAATCAATCTGCAACTTAATTCTTTGACTACAGTTTTAGTTCACATCGTGACCACAAAGCAAACTTGTACTTCATGTTACTAATAAACTTGATTCTACGTTGCTAGCAAACTTGATTCTTTCTTTTTGTTTTGTTTTGTTTTGTTCTGTTTTTTTTTTTTTTTTTTTTTTTTTTTTTTTTTTTTTTTTGGTTTGGTTATTTTTTCCTTGAAGTATCAAACAAAAAAATTACCATGCAATGACAATTTACCATTTAACCTTTTTGTATTGTTACATGGTAAAACTCAAATTATTTCGTTTATATATATATATATATATATATATATATAAAGCACAAACACTACAGTTAACAAGGCACCCTATATTTCACTTATATTCGTTCCCCGTCTGGGACTCGAACCCACGACCTTTGGTACCGAATCACCTAGCTGTCATGCATCCGACCCTCTAACCGACTGAGCTACCCGAGCTCCACAAAAAATGGAGCTTTAATAGCCAATCATTAGCTAATCGTATGCATGACAACACGGCCGCGGAAAGTGAAGGAATTTACCCGACGTAAACGCAGGCGGATCCCCTGAGAGGATACATCACTGAAAGAGAAATAAACATATAAAGCACAAATAGAATAAGTGAAACACCTGGGAGTACTATGGACCTTGGATCTCCGAAGAAATACCTGTAGAAAATAAAGACAAATTAGACAAACATATAAAGCACAAACACTACAGTTAACAAGGCACCCTATACTTCACTTATATTCGTTCCCCGTCTGGGACTCGAACCCACGACCTATGGTACCGAATCACCTAGCTGCCATGCATCCGACCCTCTAACCGACTGAGCTACCCGAGCTCCACAAAAATGGAGCTTTAATAGCCAATCATTAGCTAATCGTATGCATGACAACACGGCCGCGGAAAGTGAAGGAATTTACCCGACGTAAACGCAGGCGGATTCCCTGAGAGGATACATCACTGAAAGAGAAATAAACATATAAAGCACAAATAGAATAAGTGAAACACCTGGGAGTACTATGGACCTTGGATCTCCGAAGAAATACCTGTAGAAAATAAAGACAAATTAGACAAACATATAAAGCACAAACACTACAGTTAACAAGGCACCCTATATTTCACTTATATTCGTTGATTGGCTATTAAAGCTCCATTTTTGTGGAGCTCGGGTAGCTCAGTCGGTTAGAGGGTTGGATGCATGACAGCTAGGTGATTCGGTACCATAGGTCGTGGGTTCGAGTCCCAGACGGGGAACGAATATAAGTGAAATATAGGGTGCCTTGTTAACTGTAGTGTTTGTGCTTTATATGTTTGTCTAATTTGTCTTTATTTTCTACAGGTATTTCTTCGGAGATCCAAGGTCCATAGTACTCCCAGGGTGTTTCACTTATTCTATTTGTGCTTTATATATATATATATATATATATATATATATATATATATATATATATATATATATATATATATATATATATATATATATATATATATATATATATATATATGTCAAAATAACAATTTCTAGTCTCATTTCATGCTAATTATGAAACCCATGCCTTTTCAGTTGAGAGATTTAAAAAAAAAAGGGGGGGGGGATATGCAAATCTCATAGTTTTTGTTTTATTTTGTTTCGTTTTATTTATTTATTTATTTTTTTTTTTTTTTTGATGCCACATCATTTTTTTTTTTCTGTTTCACAGATTTTACAAACAGGACTTTTGATATTTGTCATCATGCTTCTGAAATATATCCTCAATTCAATATTAAATTTTCAATGCGAATGAAAAACAAAATGTCACATTTGAGGATGTTGTAATTCAAGGATATTTACTATCAGGAATAAACATCTTCCCAATACTGGTATGAATATTTATTCCATGTATAGCCAAGGACTTAGATTTGTTTTCTTTCTGTGTCACTTGTTTGAGTGACCAAGATTTCCATTCGTCATTAAATGTAATACTACTACAACACTAGAGGATTATATGGCATTAACGCTAAGTAAGCCGAAGACTAAGGCAGTCTAAACAGGAAACACGGATCCTGACCCTGTAATGAGATCAGACACCCAGTAACACTAAATATCTCTTACCACAGACACTGTGTCTAATCCCATTATCCAATTTGGGCATAAAGCAAAATTTGACTCATTAGTTTGGACTGGTCAAACAAAGCTATATAATTTATTTGTGTAAAGAACATGCATTAGGCAAAAGTAAGCAAAGTGAAGTGCTTAGGGTTAATGAAATCTCAAAGTTCTGTAATTTACAGACAATATAGTGTATGGTTCCACATCAAGACGAGGACGAAACCCAATTTAGAGACCAGGTATCCGAGAGGAATGGGGTCTCCTGTTTGCATGCAACACCCATTTTCCGGATTAAGTTATCATTCTAAGATGTCGTGGTCTATATAACAAACCTTGTCTTGTCTTTTAATTTTCCCTTGAATGTGTGCAAAGTTTTATTTTCAAATCATTTTCTGTAGAGGAATTTTATTCTGTTTACAAGTATATAATCTCAGTGATTTAAGCAAGGATCCTGGGTATACTAAGAAAACAACAAAAGAATGCTGCGTATGATCATAACATAATTTCATAATTTAAGTGTGTCTTTACAAATCGTACTAAGATTTTTATTGGCAAAACTTGCTCAAAAAAAAAAAAAAATAAATAAAATAAAAAAGAAAGAAAGAAAGAAAAAAAAAATAAAAGAAAATTAAATGAAATAAATTATGATAAAATAATAATAATAATAGAAAAAATCATACAATAAATAATAATAATAAAAGATCTTGCTACTAGGGTCTTATCAATGTGGAAGATAACTGGAGCAGGAGCCATAATAATAATAATAAAGTCCCTGTTATCAGAAATCGTAGACAACTTTTTAAGTTGAAAGACCACAACTTTCTTAGGATCTCGTATCTCGTAACATTTTGACAGAGGCTTAATCTAAAATAGTTCGATCGTAACAGAAAGCACTCACTGACTTCACAAAGGGAAGTGCAATGGCTATCATAGCAAAAAAAATATCCAGTGTTTCCATTTTTAAAAATTCAATACTAATTAATCCATTTTATCTCAAATGATTTTAATAACAAGTCACCGTGTATTGTAAACTCAAAAATAAAATCAAATAATTATCTGAATGTTTCAAAAAGTAAATGATGGAATGGATAACAATGGATGGACAAACTCTCATACCAAAGCCAAACAAAGATAAACCACATAAATAAATCCAAAAGTATATTTGAGAAAAAGAAAAAGGTTGGATTGAGTATAAGTATAATGAAATTCATAGGATTTATCACGTGATGTACTAAATGATATTATTGAATACAAAGAATTGATAATAAGAAAATGAAAACAAGACAATGTTTAAATTATTTTTTTCATTTTTTGATCTTCTCGCGAATACCTGTTTTTATATTTTATTTTCAGAGGCCATTGCAATTCCACGGTGGTGCATTGTTGACAAATTTATTGCTTTTTAAAAACAGAAATGCATAAAAAAACCCTCCGATAAATTCCTTCTTTGACCAATGCAACCATATTCCGGTATCTGATCGTGCATCAAACTATACCCAAGCAAACAATATGAAAAACACCAACAGATATCATTAAGAGGTCAAAATAAAACAGTTCTGTGGCCCAGAGTAGCATAAATCATTAATCAATTTGTAGTCGCAAGGTTTTATCAAGTGATTTTATGGTAGTTCTTTCCTTATGTTGAGTTTTTTCTGTCAATTTATACCAAATACTTGTCAACATTGTGTGTAAGGTTTCACAGATACTGAGCAGGGCTGGGGTTATTCCGAGTTTAATAGCAACGCCTCATGTAAATATGACAGCTCTATTTTGTCATTTCTCACCCCGATCACGTCTAAAGAGAGCATAAAGAGAACAGTTAGAAGTACTTGAGGGATGAATACCCCCACAGAACAACCATATTTAAAAGAGTAACAATATAAACAATATGACAACAGAAAGAATCGTTATTTAGCCATACACTTGATAAGGCAAATAATTTGGCACCAACCGACAAATTTTTTACTTTCGCTATTTATTACATTCGATAAATCGTTCACCATTGGCTACAAATAGTTTAAGGGTTTATACTCTGTTTGACTTCAAGGTCAATAATGAGGGTTTTGTTATTTATTTTTGCTTTGTTTTAGTTTTTTTTTTTTTTTTTTTTTTTGGGGGGGGGTTCTTTATATTTTCTTGTTTTGTTTTGTTTCTTTCTTTTTTTGTTGTTATTGTTATTTATTTTTTTTTTCATCTGGTGCAACATGCAAGTATCGTCAATATTTTAAGTGATCTTAATAAAGCATAGATAAATAATCTCTAAAAATTCTGCGGCATCATTAATATGTAATATATTAATATCACTAGGTGTTTCTAATCAGAAAAAAATGTATTTCTGCCGGACACCTTATCTTCATTCTGGTTTCTACGGATCCATGAATGTTGATCTTGGTACTTTGTTATTAGTGTAGAATGATATTACTTTCGAATTTTACGCTGTTGTGTTGAGAGTTTGCATTGTGATTGTCAACATTTTTGTGACGTGGTTTATCTCATTGTGCATTTTTATTGTCTTTTTTGTCTTAAACTTCAATAAACAAAGCAAACAACTCTAAAAGGAAATAACGTTCCTTGGACAAAATTATCAAAATCATTGACAATAATATACACACTACATTTAAGACGCACTTGAAAACGTTGGATCTCTTATTGCTAGATGTCTCATCACCAGATATTCCTAGACTTCAGTCATTATTCTCAATTTTATTTCCTAGATTTCCGTACAAATATCTACAAATTACAGAATTCATATCATCTTAATTTTTAGATTAACGTAATATACACATACTAAGGAGGGTAAAAACTTTAGAGAATTTGATCATAAAGGACTCAAGAACAGTTACACACCTTCCACATCGACAATATGACCCTGAGATCATCGCAAAGACCATAAATCTTATATTTGGCACCTTTGCATTATTTTTCCCCATAGCATTGCACTCTGAAACCATACCGAGCCGTCCTAAACATTGTCAGAAGATTATAAGCCTTGAAACTATTCTCCTCTGATTGCTTGTAGGCACTCCTACAGATCAGGGACTTTAGTTCGCTTTCAGATAAGCAGATCATGTTTAGTCCAAATTGATGTCACTTTATATCTTTTACATTCGATTTACTGCATAATACTTTTTAATACATTTATATTAACCTTATATTAACTTAATAAACCTGTTTCTCTTTGTTCTCTGTAATCTTTTATACGTGTGTACTTTGATAAAGACCGCATTTGTTGTGAGTGGGAAGGTAAGGCTTGTAAACCGATTAACCACATAATTGATTAACAGTCGTCATTTAGATTGGCCGTCCTAAGTCGGAAGCGACCGCAACTGCATACAGTCAAATGTTTTTGCTTTTTGTTTGGTTTATATATATATATTCATTTCAATGTGAATTAGAGTGGAGATGTTTTCATGCCACTGCGTCAGATGTGGTTATTTCCCCTCAGATGGTTATCCCCCCCCCCTTTTTTTTCTGCCTTTATTTAACAATGTGGATTCCACACTGATAGTTCTTACACCGTCATTTAAAGAGCATTTGTGTGCGTGGGAAATTCAATCATAGCATACGTTCAAATACATCGATAGCTATCTAAAACTTCGCTTCACAAATCTTAAGAATAAATGATGTATTACTACATTGTTTACTGGGATTTCCTGATCTTAAACTATTTGTTTGCCAGAGTTTGTTTTCCATGTTTTTCACAATTTACTTGTAAATCAGCAGATAACAATATCGTAGGCCGCATTACAGCGCCATTGCGACTGATGAACATGCAATTTAAGATATTGAATTTAAATTCTTGCGTTCGCATTCTAGAAGTAGTTCAATTAAAATTCTTCAGATATTCCTCTAAGAGATAATTGGTGGGGAAGACTACATTGCACATTCCATCTGCATTCAGATGTAGTTTCATTAAGGTGAACATCAATTTTATGAAACCTTAAAGTTCTGACTCGATAACGAATAATGGAAAGTCTTATTCCACAATGATAGATTACTACATATTGGTTAGGCTTAATCCAAAGCAAGCTATTTAACGTCAACAAATAGGGGTGCCCAAGTGCCAACTATCGATTGACGTATAAAAACCATATCTAGAATAACTTGACACCCCTGTTATGGTAATCTTAGACTCTTGTGTTTCTGTTTATGCATAGCTTTGTGGCTGTGCGACTATAATAATAATAATAATAATAATAATAATAATAATAATAATAATAATAATAATAATAATAATAATAAAAATAATAATAAAAATAAAAATAATAATGATAATAATAATAATAATAATAATAATAATAATAATAATAATAATAATAATAATAATAATGATAATAATAATAACAAGAGCACCGCCTAGCGTGGCATAATACGCCCGTCGCTTAATTCGGACGGGATCAATTCGCATTTAGCATGAGTTTCATCAAAAACATCTGACGTTTACTAAAGTTAATTGCGTTTCATAGCATTTTATCATAGGAATAAGTCCAAGGGCAATAACTCCTGCAGAAATGGTCCTTTCAAACCCATCTTCGAACTTGACCTGCAAAAAAACAAATCTTGAGATGTTTTAGTCTAAGGCCCCCCCCCCCTGTACACTCCCTCTCCTAAAATTATAAATTTCTCAAAAATGAAGAAAAAGATATCAATACCTGTAAAATATGTGATAGTTGGTACATTTTACTTGTTTCATGATAAATTTCATAATGTTTTTACAAAAATTAGATTTTTAATGAATTTTCAAAGAAAGAAATCTTGAAATTTATAAGTCCAAGGGCCATAAATCCGTCAAAAGTGATCAATCATGACAAAACTCGAACTGGTACTGACGCCGCTTGATATAAAGCAATATACCAAATTTCAATTCAATGTCTTGAAAGACGGCAAAAGAAAGTCTGGAAAACATGACCTTGGACAGATGGTCAACCCCCCCCCCCCCCTAAAATTATAAATTTCTCAAAAATGAAGAAAAAGATATCAAAACCCGTAATCTATGTGATAGTTGGTACATTTTACTTGTTTCATGATAAATTTCATAATGTTTTTACAAAAATTAGATTTTTAATGAATTTTCAAAAAAAAAAGAAATCTTGAAATTTATAAGTCCAAGGGCCATAAATCCGTCAAAAGTGATCAATCATAACAAAACTCGAACTGGTACTGACGCCGCTTGAAATAAAGCAATATACCAAATTTCAACTCAATATCTTAAAAGACGGCAAAAAAAGTCCGGAAAACATGACCCCGGACGCACGCACCGACGAACGGACGTACGGACAGCGCCATAACATAATATGTCCCGTTTAATGACGGGCGTATAATAATGATAATAATAATAATAATAATAATAATAATAATAATAATAATAATAATAATAATAATAATTCGGTGGTGTGTTATTCTACCTAGAGAGTTCGAGAAGGTATATTAGCCATATTTAGTGAATGATTTATTTCTCTAAACTATTTCTAAGACGACATCTTATATGACGGATTTCAACTTAGTAATCTCACTTGTCGTTATAATCTGTAACATTTCAACCTAAATAATAATAATAAAAAAAAAAAACAAAAAAAAAAAAACAAAAAAACAAAACAAAAAATTCACATTAAAATGTTGTATCATCAAAGATTCTCGCCTATTATAGATTATATCAGGATTTTAAAAGGGCACTGTCCTCTAAACATCCATAAGTTTCAAATATATGTGTTCATAAATACCATTTTAATTAGTATATTTATAAGGCTGCTTATGGCCTGGAGACAGCTGTGGAACAAAGGACATAAACTATTGTTAACAGTATCCCTAGGAAATTCTAAATTTCGTCTAAGTCTTCAGAATGGAGTATCGTTCAACCATTAGTCATAATAACGATATACTGGGGGGGGGGGGGGGGGGGTGGGCTATAACGCACTCTGTAAAGTGACGTAGGCGAGCCACCGAATACAAAGGTGAAAATCAGTTGCTGATTGAAGATTTGAGACAAATTGAAGGCAAACAACGACTAGAGGTGCAACAACAAAAGAAAAGCTATGATACTGGAACTGGAAGAAAATGGTGATTCTGTTAGCAGGAATTCAAAGTGTCTGCCTAAGTTAGCGCCAAATAAGTTGAAAATACTACACCTTATATTACGATACCACAATGTAACACTTTATACCATCACGGTCATAACATCATCATACGACAACGCAACACTTCATACCACCACGGTCATCACATCTTCATACAACAACGTCACACTTCATACCACCACGGTCATGACATTATCGCACGACAACGCAACACTTCATACCACCACGGCCATGACATCTTCATACAACAACGTAACACGTCATACCACCACGGTCATGACATCATCATACGACAACGCAACACTTCATACCACTACGGTCATGACATCTTCATACAACAACGTCACACTTCATACCACCACGGTCATGACATCTTCATACAACAACGTAACACGTCATACCACCACGGTCATGACATCATCACACGACAACGCAACACTTCATACCACCACGGTCATGACATCTTCATACAACAACGTCACACTTCATACCACCACGGTCATGACATCTTCATACAACAATGTAACACTTCATACCACCACGGTCATGGCATTATCGCACGACAACGTAACACTTCCTACCACCACGGCCATGACATCATCATACGACAACGCAACACTTCATACCACCACGGTCATGACATCATCATACGACAACGCAACACTTCATACCACTAAGGTCATGACATCATCATACGACAACGTAACACTTCATACCACCACGGTCATGACATCATCCCATGACAACGTAACACTTCATACCACCACGGCCATGACATCATCATACGACAACGCAACACTTCATACCACTACGGTCATGACATCATCACACGACAACGCAACACTTCATACCACCACGGTCATGACATCATCACATGACAACGTAACACTTCATACCACCACGGTCATGACATTATCACACGACTATGTAACACTTCATACCACCACGATCATGACATCATCACACGACAACGCAACACATCATACCACCACGGCCATAACATCATCACACGACAACGTAACACTTCATACCACCACGGACATGACATCATCATACGACACCGTAACACTTTATACCATCATGGACATGACATCATCACACGACAACGTAACACTTTATACCATCACGGACATGACATCATCACACGACAACGCAACACTTCATACCACCACGGCCATGACATCATCACACGACAGCGTAACACTTCATACCACCACGGTCATGACATCATCACACGACAACGCAACACTTCATACCACCACGGTCATGGCATCATCACACGACAACGTAATACTTCATACCACCACGGACATGATATCATCATACAACAACGTAACACTTCATACCACCACTGTCATGATATCATCACACGACAACGTAACACCTCATACCACTACGGTCATGACATCATCATACGACAACGTAACACTTCATACCACTACGGTCATGACATCATTATACGACAACGTAACACTTCATACCACCACGGCCATAACATCATCACACGACAACGTAACACTTCATACCACCACGGACATAACATCATCACACGACAACGTAACACTTCATACCACCACGGTCATGACATCATCACACGACAACGCAACACTTCATACCACCACGGTCATGGCATCATCACACGACAACGTAATACTTCATACCACCACGGACATGATATCATCATACAACAACGTAACACTTCATACCACCACTGTCATGATATCATCACACGACAACGTAACACCTCATACCACTACGGTCATGACATCATCATACGACAACGTAACACTTCATACCACTACGGTCATGACATCATTATACGACAACGTAACACTTCATACCACCACGGCCATAACATCATCACACGACAACGTAACACTTCATACCACCACGGTCATGACATTATCGCACGACAACGCAACACTTCATACCACCACGGCCATGACATCTTCATACAACAACGTAACACGTCATACCACCACGGTCATGACATCTATCATACGACAACGCAACACTTCATACCACTACGGTCATGACATCTTCATACAACAACGTCACACTTCATACCACCACGGTCATGACATCTTCATACAACAACGTAACACGTCATACCACCACGGTCATGACATCATCACACGACAACGCAACACTTCATACCACCACGGCCATGACATCTTCATACAACAACGTCACACTTCATACCAGCACGGTCATGACATCATCATACGACAACGCAACACTTCATACCACTAAGGTCATGACATCATCATACGACAACGTAACACTTCATACCACCACGGTCATGACATCATCCCATGACAACGTAACACTTCATACCACCACGGCCATGACATCATCATACGACAACGCAACACTTCATACCACTACGGTCATGACATCATCACACGACAACATAACACTTCATCCCACCACGGTCATGACATCATCACATGACAACGTAACACTTCATACCATCACGGTCATGACATTATCACACGACTATGTAACACTTCATACCACCACGATCATGACATCATCACACGACAACGCAACACATCATACCACCACGGCCATAACATCATCACACGACAACGTAACACTTCATACCACCACGGACATGACATCATCATACGACACCGTAACACTTTATACCATCATGGACATGACATCATCACACGACAACGTAACACTTTATACCATCACGGACATGACATCATCACACGACAACGCAACACTTCATACCACCACGGCCATGACATCATCACACGACAGCGTAACACTTCATACCACCACGGTCATGACATCATCACACGACAACGCAACACTTCATACCACCACGGTCATGGCATCATCACACGACAACGTAATACTTCATACCACCACGGACATGATATCATCATACAACAACGTAACACTTCATACCACCACTGTCATGATATCATCACACGACAACGTAACACCTCATACCACTACGGTCATGACATCATCATACGACAACGTAACACTTCATACCACTACGGTCATGACATCATTATACGACAACGTAACACTTCATACCACCACGGCCATAACATCATCACACGACAACGTAACACTTCATACCACCACGGACATAACATCATCACACGACAACGTAACACTTCATACCACCACGGTCATGACATCATCACACGACAACGCAACACTTCATACCACCACGGTCATGGCATCATCACACGACAACGTAATACTTCATACCACCACGGACATGATATCATCATAAAACAACGTAACACTTCATACCACCACTGTCATGATATCATCACACGACAACGTAACACCTCATACCACTACGGTCATGACATCATCATACGACAACGTAACACTTCATACCACTACGGTCATGACATCATTATACGACAACGTAACACTTCATACCACCACGGCCATAACATCATCACACGACAACGTAACACTTCATACCACCACGGTCATGACATTATCGCACGACAACGCAACACTTCATACCACCACGGCCATGACATCTTCATACAACAACGTAACACGTCATACCACCACGGTCATGACATCTATCATACGACAACGCAACATTTCATACCACTACGGTCATGACATCTTCATACAACAACGTCACACTTCATACCACCACGGTCATGACATCTTCATACAACAAAGTAACACGTCATACCACCACGGTCATGACATCATCACACGACAACGCAACACTTCATACCACCACGGCCATGACATCTTCATACAACAACGTCACACTTCATACCAGCACGGTCATGACATCTTCATACAATAACGTAACACTTCATACCACCACGGTCATGGCATTATCGCACGACAACGTAACACTTCCTACCACCACGGCCATGACATCATCATACGACAACGCAACACTTCATACCACCACGGTCATGACATCATCATACGACAACGCAACACTTCATACCACTAAGGTCATGACATCATCATACGACAACGTAACACTTCATACCACCACGGTCATGACATCATCCCATGACAACGTAACACTTCATACCATCACGGCCATGACATCATCATACGACAACGCAACACTTCATACCACTACGGTCATGACATCATCACACGACAACATAACACTTCATCCCACCACGGTCATGACATCATCACATGACAACGTAACACTTCATACCACCACGGTCATGACATTATCACACGACTATGTAACACTTCATACCACCACGATCATGACATCATCACACGACAACGCAACACATCATACCACCACGGCCATAACATCATCACACGACAACGTAACACTTCATACCACCACGGACATGACATCATCATACGACACCGTAACACTTTATACCATCATGGACATGACATCATCACACGACAACGTAACACTTTATACCATCACGGACATGACATCATCACACGACAACGCAACACTTCATACCACCACGGTCATGACATCATCACACGACAGCGTAACACTTCATACCACCACGGTCATGACATCATCACACGACAACGCAACACTTCATACCACCACGGTCATGGCATCATCACACGACAACGTAATACTTCATACCACCACGGACATGATATCATCATACAACAACGTAACACTTCATACCACCACTGTCATGATATCATCACACGACAACGTAACACCTCATACCACTACGGTCATGACATCATCATACGACAACGCAACACTTCATACCACTACGGTCATGACATCATTATACGACAACGTAACACTTCATACCACCACGGCCATAACATCATCACACGACAACGTAACACTTCATACCACCACGGACATAACATCATCACACGACAACGTAACACTTCATACCACCACGGTCATGACATCATCACACGACAACGCAACACTTCATACCACCACGGACATGACATCATCATACGACACCGTAACACTTTATACCATCATGGACATGACATCATCACACGACAACGTAACACTTTATACCATCACGGACATGACATCATCACACGACAACGCAACACTTCATACCACCACGGCCATGACATCATCACACGACAACGTAACATTTCATACCACCAAGGTCATGACATCATCACACGACAACGCAACACTTCATACCACCACGGTCATGGCATCATCACACGACAACGTAATACTTCATACCACCACGGACATGATATCATCATACAACAACGTAACACTTCATACCACCACTGTCATGACATCATCACACGACAACGCAACACTTCATACCACCACGGCCATGACATCTTCATACAACAACGTCACACTTCATACCAGCACGGTCATGACATCTTCATACAATAACGTAACACTTCATACCACCACGGTCATGGCATTATCGCACGACAACGTAACACTTCCTACCACCACGGCCATGACATCATCATACGACAACGCAACACTTCATACCACCACGGTCATGACATCATCAAACGACAACGCAACACTTCATACCACTAAGGTCATGACATCATCATACGACAACGTAACACTTCATACCACCACGGTCATGACATCATCCCATGACAACGTAACACTTCATACCACCACGGCCATGACATCATCATACGACAACGCAACACTTCATACCACTACGGTCATGACATCATCACACGACAACATAACACTTCATCCCACCACGGTCATGACATCATCACATGACAACGTAACACTTCATACCACCACGGTCATGACATTATCACACGACTATGTAACACTTCATACCACCACGATCATGACATCATCACACGACAACGCAACACATCATACCACCACGGCCATAACATCATCACACGACAACGTAACACTTCATACCACCACGGACATGACATCATCATACGACACCGTAACACTTTATACCATCATGGACATGACATCATCACACGACAACGTAACACTTTATACCATCACGGACATGACATCATCACACGACAACGCAACACTTCATACCACCACGGTCATGACATCATCACACGACAGCGTAACACTTCATACCACCACGGTCATGACATCATCACACGACAACGCAACACTTCATACCACCACGGTCATGGCATCATCACACGACAACGTAATACTTCATACCACCACGGACATGATATCATCATACAACAACGTAACACTTCATACCACCACTGTCATGATATCATCACACGACAACGTAACACCTCATACCACTACGGTCATGACATCATCATACGACAACGCAACACTTCATACCACTACGGTCATGACATCATTATACGACAACGTAACACTTCATACCACCACGGCCATAACATCATCACACGACAACGTAACACTTCATACCACCACGGACATAACATCATCACACGACAACGTAACACTTCATACCACCACGGTCATGACATCATCACACGACAACGCAACACTTCATACCACCACGGACATGACATCATCATACGACACCGTAACACTTTATACCATCATGGACATGACATCATCACACGACAACGTAACACTTTATACCATCACGGACATGACATCATCACACGACAACGCAACACTTCATACCACCACGGCCATGACATCATCACACGACAACGTAACATTTCATACCACCAAGGTCATGACATCATCACACGACAACGCAACACTTCATACCACCACGGTCATGGCATCATCACACGACAACGTAATACTTCATACCACCACGGACATGATATCATCATACAACAACGTAACACTTCATACCACCACTGTCATGATATCATCACACGACAACGTAACACCTCATACCACTACGGTCATGACATCATCATACGACAACGTAACACTTCATACCACTACGGTCATGACATCATTATACGACAACGTAACACTTCATACCACCACGGCCATAACATCATCACACGACAACGTAACACTTCATACCACCACGGACATCATCATACGACACCGTAACACTTTATACCATCATGGACATGGCATCATCACACGACAACGTAACACTTTATACCATCACGGACATGACATCATCACACGACAACGCAACACTTCATACCACCACGGCCATCACATCATCATACGACAACGTAACATTTCATACCACCACGGTCATGACATCATCACACGACAGCGTAACACTTCATACCACCACGGTCATGACATCATCACACGACAACGCAACACTTCATACCACCACGGTCATGGCATCATCACACGACAACGTAATACTTCATACCACCACGGACATGATATCATCATACAACAACGTAACACTTCATACCACCACTGTCATGATATCATCACACGACAACGTAACACCTCATACCACTACGGTCATGACATCATCATACGACAACGTAACACTTCATACCACTACGGTCATGACATCATTATACGACAACGTAACACTTCATACCACCACGGCCATGACATCATCACACGACAACGCAACACTTCATACCACCACTGTCATGACATCATCACACGACAACGCAACACTTCATACCACCACGGTCATGACATCATCATACGACATCGTGACACTTCATACCACCACGGTCATGACATCATCATACGACAACGCAACACTTCATACCACCACGGTCATGACATCTTCATACAACAACGTAACACTTCATACCACCACGGCCATGACATCATTATACGACAACGTAACACTTCATACCACCACGGTCATGACATCATCACACGACAACGTAACACGTCATACCACCACGGTCATGACATCATCACATGACAACGTAACACTTCATACCACCACGGTCATGACATCATCATACGACAACGTAACACTTCATGCCACCACTGTCATGACATCATCACACGACAACGTAACACGTCATACCACCCGGTCATGACATTATGGTGCGACTCGTGTGGATCAAGCTGTTTAATGAATACAACGCATCTAATACATTATTTGATTCAGTGTACATCATACACAGCGGACATGGCCTGCTGACAGAAAATACTTATTTATCCTGATTTTGTCAGATGATGCTAGATGATCAATATTCGTAAAGTTCTCATCTGACGCCATTACCATTCAAAGCAATATAAGCGCTAACTTCTACTTCAGATAACAGATGCCACTTTCATACATAAATCTTATGTCTACTAAATGTTACAGCTTACACTGCGTTAAGGCGTTGTGTCAAGGTCATACCTTCCTTTCCCCTAGCGTAACATTAGTTTCTTCTTCTTCTTCTTCTTCTTCTTCTTCTTCTTCTTCTTCCATTACGAAGTGTACTCATAAATGAGTGTCATACTTCATATTTCCATAGATCTGAATTGCGTGACAGTTATTTTACGTCAGATTCTTACTTACGGATAGAAAATCCAATTTCCAGAGAGTTTAAGCGCTTGGTTTGCGGCGCCGACAATCTGGATTTGATTCTTGGGTTGCGCCACTATGTTGAACAGGTTGATTCTCTCCTGCTTCCATGTCGCGATATAACTGAAAGATTGTTGAAAGCGACGTAAAACACCAATCAACAAAACAACCAAATAAACAACCAACCAACCCACTTTCCACTGGTCTCTTCCGATCGCCTTCTGGCCGTGCTAGTCACGTGATCTGAATGGGTATGTCTATTGTTTGATCGAAATTTGATAGTCCCCAAATTTACAAAACGTCTAGCGTATTATTCACAAAGAAATTTGAGTCTAAGATTTGAGGCCTATAATAGCGTGTGTCTTAATTCTAAGAATGAGTTCAATGTTTCTCTGTAAATAGTATGCCCGATATACTATTTACAGAGAAACTGTTGACTTATTCTTAGAATTAAGTTCAATGTTTCTCTGTAAATAGTATGCCCGATATACTATTTACAGAGAAACTGTTGACTTATTCTTAGAATTAAGACACATGCTATTATAGGTCTCAAGTCTTACATTTAGACTTAAGTGTCTTTGTGAATAATACGCCTGACTTCGCTGTATGTGAAAAAACAAATCGTCAAGGACAGGCTTAGTCTAGGAGAACAAGGACACTGAAAGGCATCACAAAAATATCCGATAGTCATGCGCAGATCCAGAGGGGTTGACCGGGGTTATACTCATCCTGAGATTCGGCGATAGTTACAGTTTTCAATGTAAAATAAGCAAACACATGATCGAATGGACCCTCTCTCGGAAATTCACTGGGGCTGAAAACCTCTCGACAAAATTCTAGATCCGCGCCTGATAGTACGGTTAAAGTGTAGTCATTCCTTTTTCCATAGGATCCCAAGTTAAATTACCAAACTTCAAACAAGATTTACACAATTTTATATTTCTAAGCGTTATATAACCTATATATCAAAATGTTCGTCAGTCCATCCTCTATCAAAAAATATTATCAGTTTACTACTGGTCATCCAACTTAATTTTCAGAAAATGTTGTTGGAAAAAAAGGATCAAAGAGGTTCATTCTCAAACGTTAAGATGATCAAAACAACTGATTTTGTATGGAGTATACCTCTCGGGATTTATCCTCAGTTTCTACGTAAAAACTTATTTTCGATCTTTAGTTATACTATGACTATTGCTTAAAGTGAGAAAATAATTCAGGATATTTCATCTATATATCCTTTTCCAGTGAATTCAAATGCTTATATTCATATATTTACAACGATATTAGTGACATATAACCGAAAATATCCATTATCGCTTACGATAAAACTAAAGTCAGACCTCATAATACATTCGGAATATTTCGGACCTCTTCTCATTACGCATGGGGCATTATGTAAAAGTCAAAGTGGACGCATCTAGCTGGTGAACCGAAGTGACTATTCTTGCACGTACAATATATTGCAAGCTAATGGCAGACGATATGAGATTGTATTTATTTGCTCCATGAATGACTGATTGCAATATAAAAATGTCTGACATTTACAGCTGGGTAGTGGGTATTTAAAGTCAGTAGTTACGCTTTATCTTTGCAATTAATTCCTTAGAAAGACTCGGTGACCTAGTAATTTATCCAAAAATAGACCGTATGTTTGACCGTGTAGCTTGTTTGGTCTTTAGTCGTAAACTTTCCCCGCTGGGATTGTTTTCTTGGTTAGTGCATTTTGGTTTCTGTTGTTTTATTTATTTCATTAGTCACTGAATTTCAAGAATTGTAACTGTGACCCGATCATGCCATGATTCTGATTTTGAAAAGTACAATGGTTTCTATTTTATTTATGTTCTTGGCATTTTAGCTAAACAAGCTTAAAGACGATAACACAATTAACAATATAGAAATAAAAGATATCGGTCTTATTCCTGTGGGTATTCATTATAAAAGCAAAAAAAAACAAACAAACAAACAAACAAACAAAAACACAAAAAACAAAAAAACAAAAAAACAAAAAAACAAAAAAAAAACAAAAACAAAAACACCCCCCCCCCCTATTCCTATTCTAAATCAGATGAATTATATTAGGAAGTGACGGCACTATTCTAAGTTTCTCTAATTTATAGATTCATTCCAGCTATTTTACTCGCACTACGCAGACTCGAACTCCATTTTAATTCATAGTGGGGAAAGTAATCGGTTTTCTATTAAAAAGCCTTTCCGTCGTATTACCGGTAAGGATCGAGAATTTGTAATGGGAACAAGGACGGTCATCTTTGATTTCCCGGGGAAAATAACGCTTTTGACCAGACAAAGATATCACGGTCGTAGCTTTTCGTGCATGTACTTATCATGCTTGGGAAAGATACGAGGAGTTCTGAGTTGAATGTAGTCGGGACTTCATTATTTCTCAGATTTACAGAGTGCTTACTAAACAAATTCTCCAAATAATATTGATAAAATATTATCAGGGGTTTTTTTTTCTTTGTTTGTTTTGGGGCTTTTTTATCATTTATTTAAACTGTACAAGGTTTGCAATCCAAAGTTTTAAAATGTGTCGAAGAGTTTTCATCAGGAGAACGGAAAGTTGTTTGATCGGACACTTCTCATTTACATACACATTTACCTCACTATTGTTATCGAATTCCTTGATGTCGTAAAAGTAAGACGTCATTAAGTAATGGTACAGAATATTTCTATTTTTAAGCAATGCTTTGTCCTTTTTGTAATCCCCTTTTGAATGAAGCAATGTAAATGTAAATGCATGTATAATAAAACTCTTCATCTGAGTAACGAGAAATATTTTGACCCTCGTGAAGTAGGATATCGAAACTCATGTCATTCGGAAGACCTTTGATGTCTACTTTATCTGGAGGTTAAGGGTACTTAGATGCTATGGTGCCGGGAATCCCCACAGCTATCACAATTATCTGATATAATGAAATGTTAAACGCAATTTGGTTGTGAAAAGTTGATGCTAGATGAAAAAAGTTGTCCTTTTTGAAAAAATATTTACGAAAGATGAATTGTCGATTAAAAGTTATTCGCGGACCCAGAGGGGTGAACTGGAGTCAGGACCCGCACGGAGATTGGGCGAAAATGACTTTTCTTGTTATCTTTCAATGTAAATAAGTAATTTTACACACCAAAACTTTTGTGGACCCCCCCCCCCCCTTTTCGCAAAAAAAATTTGTGGATCCGCCCCTGACAATTAAAATAAATACCAGAACATATAATATATAATATATATATATATATATATATATATATATATACGTGTATACTATAGTGCATCATATGTGCATTTCGACTATCTATCTCTACAGACCGAAACAGTGGAAATACAAAGCATAAATTTAGTACGAAGGAACCAATTATGAACTGTACTTAAACTGAACCAAAGAACCCATCTAAGGACAGAGCTAGATAGGAAGCAGAAACTGCCTCGTTTTAGAATGATTCACAAATTTTTATTACAGTCAGTTTCAGGTACATATTTCAGTACAGGTGAACTGTCACTGAACTAAATCGATTTAAATTATTTCTTGAACTGATTACCATGATCAGTAATCAACAAGAAATTTGGGGTAGGGTAGAATTACGCTACATGTGGGTCTGGTGCTTTGAGGATTTCTTATTGCTAGTTTAGACAATACATTGCTATACGCGAAGTATAGGAAAAGTTAACTGTATACTAACCCAAGAGTCCAATGTAAACTTGATCAAATTAATTTAAAAATAGCTCAATAAATAAAAAAAAGAAAGATCATGAAAATTCCATTGCCTTTCTCTAAAGCTACCATTATCATGTATATCTGAACAAAGAATGAAATACTCAATATATCATACCTTGCCCTACTCCTGGTTCATGTAAAAGAAAAGTCAAGGTGTATGATGACATGCATATTACAATACGACCTCTCAGGAGAAGACAGGGGGTAGGAAGGGGCGTCTCCTACCGCCACTCCGATTGATAAGATATTCTTTATATATTGAGTATTCTACGCTGGTCACATACTCCTCCCCCACCCCATCCCCTTCTTTCCTTTCATACTCTTTAAGATAAATATGTATTCGCCTATATGATATTGGGTCGTCACATCTAATACTTATGTGGCTTTTAATAACAAATAAACAAACTTATATTATGATATCGCGTATGAATACAAACAATGTGGCATTATATTACGGGTATTGGAACTTTTTATTCATCATATAATAATAAATCTATACGTCACGATTGAGTACGCATACATGACATTGTTTACTTACATTTAAAAACCATTTCTATACACTGAATGAAGCTTTGTATGTGATTGAAAATGTTTTTCAAAAGATGCAAAACGCTCACATAGAAAATAAGAATTAAAGCGAAAAGAAATAGGTATGTTAAACAGACAAGTGTATGTTATAGCAGAACTTTGGTCTGTTCTGAAATATTCATATTTAATTTCTATTTACAAAAGCGTACACAAAATGCGTAAAACAAATTAATATCAGAGAAGATATTCACAATGATTTGGGATCTCTTTCGAACTGGACATACAATGACGCACGGCTGATCTATTTCAAATTTCACTTATTGCCGCATATGTTATACAATTTGTGTTATATGATTTCAGTGTATATGATATATACAATTCACTGGTATAATATTATACATATTTGATATCTGATATACTTTTTGAAAAAGTTCGATGTAGGAAAATGCAAATTCTTATTCTGTGTTTTGTGGGATTTTGGATTTCTTGTTACAGAGTCGATAGTAAGTATTAAAGAAAAAAGAGGAGTTACTGGCTCAGTTATGTGGCAGAAGTCACCATGGAGCTATATAATACATGAATTAAGACATATAGATGAAACAAAAGACGGGTGACGTGTGTTTTGTGTCTTCATTCTGAGTTTTACTCCATTTGGGATTTTCTTTTTAATTTATTTATTTATTTTCTGTTTGTTTAGTTGTATTATTATTACTATTATTATTATTATTGTTGTTATTATTATTATTATTATTATTATTATTAATATTACCATTATTAATATTATTATTATTATTGTTGTTGTTGTTGTTGTTGTTTCTTTTAATTAGATTATATATTTTTTTACACTGCTCTCTCTCTCTCTCTCTCTCTCTCTCTGTCTCTCTTTCAAAATCAAAGCATATGGTTGAGCAATCTGTTTTCTCTATAGGTTTTGGGATTACACTGAGATCTCTCTCTCTCTCTCTCTCTCTCTCTCTCTCTCTCTCTCTCTCTCTCTCTCTCTTAAAATCAAAGCATATGGTTGAGCAATCTGTTTTCTCTATAGGTTTGCGTATTACACTGAGATCTCTCTCTCTCTCTCTCTCTCTCTCTCTCTCTCTCTTAAAATCAAAGCATATGGTTGAGCAATCTGTTTTCTCTATAGGTTTGGGTATTACACTGAGATCTCTCTCTCTCTCTCTCTCTCTCTCTCTCTCTCTCTCTCTCTCTTAAAATCAAAGCATGTGGTTGAGCAATCTGTTTTCTCTATAGGTTTGGGTATTACACTGAGATCTCTCTCTCTCTCTCTTTCTCTCTCTCTCTCTCTCTCTTAAAATCAAAGCATATGGTTGAGCAATCTGTTTTCTCTATAGGTTTGGGTATTACATTGAGATCTCTCTCTCTCTCTCTCTCTCTCTCTCTCTCTCTCTCTCTCTCTCTCTTAAAATCAAAGCATATGGTTGAGCAATCTGTTTTCTCTATAGGTTTGGGTATTACACTGATTGAGCAATCTGTTTTCTCTATAGGTTTGGGTATTACACTGATTGAGCAGTCTGTTTTCTCTATAGGTTTGGGTATTACACTGAATCCTACGTCAGCCACTTTGGCCGAAGACAACACAGCGGAAGTGTTGCTGAGTGACATCACGTATTCAGGGGTGACTGCCGGGGACACAGTATCTTGCTCCGTGACATCCGCCAGCCCTGCTTCCACAGATTACTTCTCCAAGGTCAACACGGCTACCAGCAGTAAGTACACAACACGGCTACCAGCAGTAAGTACACATCACGGCTACCAGCAGTAAGTACACATCACGGCTACCAGCAGTAAGTACACAACACGGCTACCAGCAGTAAGTACACAACACGGCTACCAGCAGTAAGTACACAACACGGCTACCAGCAGTAAGTACACATCACGGCTACCAGCAGTAAGTACACATCACGGCTACCAGCAGTAAGTACACATCACGGCTACCAGCAGTAAGTACACAACACGGCTACCAGCAGTAAGTACACATCACGGCATATTGAACTTCTCCTTATATATTAGGTTTATCGAAACAATGTATTGGCGAACGACCCCCCCCCCCCTCCCAATTTCATTCCGACCAGACTTATTGACCGATTGATTACTGTTTTACGTCTCTCCTTGATCATTTCACGTATATGGTGACGGCATCTGCAGGATGCATTGCATCGAAATTTATACCTTTGTAACGGACCCACCCGAAGCAGTTTGGGATCTTTTACGTGCCACGCCTACCGTGACACGGGACCTCGGTTTTTACTTTCTCATCCAAAAGACAGAACACCGGTGTACCCACAACAGGAGTCGAACCCGGGACCTCTCGGTCAGAAGCCGAGCGTCTCATCCACTGAGCTACAGCGGATTTTGACCGACTTTAAAAATTCCACTTCCGCTCTGGCGACCATCAAGAGATAAAATAGTTTTAACAAGGTTAGCTTTTAAAAAGATAATGGTCACAAAGTCAAATGGTTTTATGTTAATTTACAGGAATTACTTGTTCTTGAAACCATAATTTTGCGCAGTTGTGAATTTTCCCGCTAAAATTTCTAAAGCTACACCTCGTTTTTTCCTTATTAGGAAAGTAGCCGCCCTCTTTTCCTTATTAGGAAATTCTTCGGGTGTTATCGTTAATATTCGAAAATAAGTTGTTTTTTTTAGTGAGCAAATCCTTTTTTTTTTTTAAAGTTGTGAACATTTTTATAAGATTTATTTCTAGAACTTTCAATATCAAAAATAGAATTATGTGCTAATATTGATTCTTAGTACTAAATTATTACCCAACATGCCACGCTAATGGAGTTTGCACATGCGCTTTCAAAGCGAATTTGTTGTCTTGATATGCACCGGCCGAGGCCGATTGCAATAAACCCTCAACATCTTTGTTTTATTGTGTACTGACCGTTAGCGTTAGAGGTTCAGTACTAAAGGCAATGGTGCAGAGAGTAATTATGTTGCTTTTAGTATAGTCACGAATCTCACGACGCCTGAAGTTATTTCTGCTACCATCAGTATATATATAGACAAGAATTGTGAGGTTTACGCATGCTTTCAAGTGTTTACCATCCACTTCTGATTTATATGCAGCAACAAAATTCAAAACCAAATTGGAGTGGGTTCCTAATACTGATAACGTGTATGATTAGAAAATGAATATAGGAAACGAATTCGTGTGTTCAGTCTATTATGATCACAAAATACCTAATACGAAAACGGTGCAATTAAGGAATATCTTTACTTTTTAAATCAATGACATGTACACGAATCTCTGACAAATATGCTTTCCAGATAATGTTTTAGTCGTGACCACCACTGTCTATATTTTCCATATGCATTGATTCGTGCCCACCAGTGTCCATTCATTTTCAGATTTGGTTTGGCGAGCCGGCAAGTGTCTTTTAATTTTTCAGACTGTACTTTGGTCGTGCCCACATGTGCCTTTTTTCCAGATTATGCATTGTTCATGCCCATCAGTGTCTTTTTATTTTCCAAAGTATGCTTTGGCCGTGCCCTACAGTGTGTTTTTATTTTCCGGATAATCTTTTGGCCGTGCAAATTAGTGTCTTTTCATTTTTCAGACCACTGTTTTTATATTTTCCAGATTATGCTTTGGCCCTGCCCACCAGTGTTATTCTATTTTTAAAATTAGGCTTTGGTCCTGCCCACCAGTGTAATCTATTTTCCACACTATGGTTTGGTCTTGTCCACCAGTGTAATTTTATTGTCCAAATCATGCTTTGGTCCTGCCCACCAGTGTAATTTTATTTTCCAGATCATGCTTTGGTCCTGCCCACCAGTGTAATTTTATTTTCCAAATCATGCTTTGATCCTGCCCACCAGTGTAATTTTATTTTCCAGATTATGCTTGGTCTTGCCCACCAGTGTTTTTTTTATTTTCTAGATCATGCATTGGTCGTGTCCACCAGTGTCTTTTTATTTCCATATTATGCTGTATAAGTATATGTAGCACGGCAGTGGTCAGCGGTCTCACATTTTATCAAGTTAAAGCTCATCTTCCCAGGCACTGCCCGCCAGATTACGCTGTACATTACTAAGCAGTGCCCACCAGTCTCTCCTATGCTTTAGTACAAGTCTATATCGATCTCGTTTTATTTTCCAGATTATGCAGTATATTATCAAGCAGTGCCCACCAGTCTCTCCTATGCTGTGGTACAAGTCTACATCGATCTCGTTTTATTTTCCAGATTATGCTGTATATTGTCAAGCAGTGCCCACCAGTCTCTCCTATGCTGTAGTACAAGTCTATATCGATCTCGTTTTATTTTTCAGATTATGCTGTATATTGTCAAGCAGTGCCCACCAGTCTTTCCTATGCTGTAGTACAAGTCTACATCGATCTCGTTTTATTTTCCAGATTATGCTGTATATTGTCAAGCAGTGCCCACCAGTCTCTCCTATGCTGTAGTACAAGTCTACATCGATCTCGTTTTATTTTCCAGATTATGCTGTATATTGTCAAGCAGTGCCCACCAGTCTCTCCTATGCTTTAGTACAAGTCTACATCGATCTCGTTTTATTTTCCAGATTATGCTGTATATTGTCAAGCAGTGCCCACCAGTCTCTCCTCTGCTGTAGTACAAGTCTACATCGATCTCGTTTTATTTTCCAGATTATGCTGTATATTGTCAAGCAGTGCCCACCAGTCTTTCCTATGCTGTAGTACAAGTCTACATCGATCTCGTTTTATTTTCCAGATTATGCTGTATATTGTCAAGCAGTGCCCACCAGTCTTTCCTATGCTGTAGTACAAGTCTACATCGATCTCGTTTTATTTTCCAGATTATGCTGTATATTGTCAAGCAGTGCCCACCAGTCTCTCCTATGCTGTAGTACAAGTCTACATCGATCTCGTTTTATTTTCCAGATTATGCTGTATATTGTCAAGCAGTGCCCACCAGTCTCTCCTCTGCTTTAGTACAAGTCTTCATCGATCTCGTTTTATTTTCCAGATTATGCTGTATATTGTGAAGCAGTGCCCACCGGTCTCTCCTATGCTGTAGTACAAGTCTACATCGATCTCGTTTTATTTTTCAGATGACGCTGTATATTGTCAAGCAGTGCCCACCAGTCTCTCCTATGCTGTAGTACAAGGCTACATCGATCTTGTTTTATTTTCCAGATTATGCTGTATATTATCAAGCAGTGCCCACCAGTCTTTCCTATGCTGTTGTACAAGTCTACATCGATCTCGTTTTATTTTTCAGATTATGCTGTATATTGTCAAGCAGTGCCCACCAGTCTCTCCTATGCCGCAGTACAAGCCTACACCTTGACAATACAATGTAATGAAAACATAAACACTGGCAACACTGCCACAGCCAATCTGGCACTCACCATCCAGCAAAACCAGGCACCTGTCATCCAAAATCTTCCAGGTAAGTAGCAATGGTCAAGGGATTACAAAACATCTGTTATCCAAACCTTTCAGCTAAGTAAAAATGGTCAACAAATGACAAAACTCCTGTCATCCAAAACCTTCCAGGTAAGTAGCAATGGCCAAGGGATGACAAAACATCTATCGCACAAAACCTTCCTGGTAAGTAGCAATGGTCAAGGGATGACAAAACACCTGTTGTCCAACACCTTCCATGTAAGTAGCAATGGCCAAGGGATGACAAAACACCTGTCGTCCAAGACCTTCCAGGTAAGTAGCAATGGTCAAGGGATGACAAAACACCTGTCATCCAAAACCTTCCATGTAAGTAGCAATGGTCAAGGGATGACAAAACACCTGTCATCCAAAACCTTCCATGTAAGTAGCAATGGTCAAGGGATGACAAAACACCTGTCATCCAACACCATCCTTGTAAGTAGCAATGGCCAAGGGATGACAAAACATCTGTCCTACAAAACCTTCCTGGTAAGTATCAATGGTCAAGGGATGACAAAACACCTGTCGTCCAATACCTTCCATGTAAGTAACAAGGGTCAAGGGATGACATAACACCTGTCATCCAACACCTTCCATGTAAGTAGCAATGGTCAAGAAATAACAAAACACCTGTCGTCCAAAACCTTCCTGGTAAGTAGCAATGGTCAAGAAATAACAAAACACCTGTCGTCCAAAACCTTCCTGGTAAGTAGCAATGGTCAAGGGATGACAAAACACTTGTCATCCAAATCCTTCCTGGTAAGTAGCAATGGTCAAGGGATGACAAAACACCTGTCATCCAAATCCTAGCATGTAAGTAACAAGGGTCAAGGGATGACAAAACACCTGTCATCCAAAACCTTCCTGGTAAGTAGCAAGTGTCAAGGGATGACAAAACATCTGTCGTCCATGACTCTTTCAGGTAAGTAACAACGGTCAAGGGATGACTGGGGATCCAAACCATTCCATGCTTCCGCATAATTTACATCTCTCTCTACATTATAAAATCATAATATCAAATTTACAATATAACACAATATAACAGATATTATTTAATTTTAGAGACATTACGTATATCTGGGGGTAATTATATACTCGTGCTTGTTCTACGATGTCTTAAAATCTTAATATCATATCATATTATATTGTTTCATAGGTTCTCAATCATTCCCTATGTAAGATATTGTAGAAGGAGGTCTTTAAAGTATGGTTCTTGGAATTTTAAAAGCTGTTGTCCTACAGATTCTCAAAAATATTATATATGTTCTCTTTATTGTGATATCATACAGGTTCTCTAGATTATGGTACTGCCAAATAAACTCTCTGGATGACAATATTGTCACATATGTTTTGGGGTTTTTTTTCTTGAATAATGATATTGCCACAGAATTTCTATATAATGATATTGCCAAAGAGGATATATAAATTAGAGTATTGTTAAACAAGAGAGCCTTGGATTATGATATTTTCACACAGGTTCTCTAGATTATGTTATTGTAATACATATTTTTCTAGACTATAATGATGTCAAATACGTTCTCTGAATTATGATATGAATAGATTCTCTACATTATAATATTGTCACACATATTATATAGATTATGATAATATCACACAGGTTCTCTACATTATAATATTGTCACACATATTATATAGATTATGATACTGTCACACAGGTACTCTACATTACGATATTGTCACACATATAATATAGATTATGATAATGTCACACAGGTACTCTACATTATGATATTGTCACACATATTATATAGATTATGATACTGTCACACAGGTACTCTACATTATGATATTGTCACACATATTATATAGATTATGATAATGTCACACAGGTACTCTACATTATGATATTGTCACACATATTATATAGATTATGATAATGTCACACAGGTTCTCTAGATTATGATATTGTCACACATATTATATAGATTATGATAATGTCACACAGGTACTCTACATTATGATATTATCACACGTTCTCTAGATTTAGATATTGTCACACAGTGCTTGTTCTCTAGATTATGCTATTCTCACACATATTCTCTAGATTATGTTATTCTCACACACGTTTTCTAGATTTAGATATTGTCACACAGTGCTTGTTCTCTAGATTATGCTATTCTCATACAGATTCTCTAGATTATGTTATTCTCACACACGTTCTCTAGATTTATATATTGTCATACAGTGCTTGTTCTCTAGATTATGCTATTCTCATACAGATTCTCTAGATTTCGCTATTCTCACACAGGTTCTACGTCTATCTCGAGCCTCGGTACCAGCAGTGGTCAGCATGTATTCAACGTCACGGTTACAGACAGTGAGAGTGACCAATTGTATTATGGAATTTCATGTGACCCTTCCGGATGTCCATTTCAAATTCAGGAATGTAAGCAGGACATGGAGCTTGTTTATTTATACATTCAAGACAGAAAGTTCTACTCCTCAGCTACGTATTATCTTATTTAATGAATAAATGAATTTATTAATTTGCCAGAAATTTTTGGGTTAACGAAAATATAATCGACATTCTATGGTATAGATGTATACAAAGCAAAAGTCTTTGGTTTTTTTAAATTTCTTTTTTCTTTTTCAAAATTTACAAATAAATGCTTATCAAAAGAAATAATTTTCTTATTTTACAGTTTTGGCAAAAACGAATGCTTACAGTATTTACAGCTTTGTGATAACTTAAAAGTACAACAAGATATTTCTAGCGTAACATATAAACAATACGGGTTTTTTATATCCCAAACATTATTGCGATGTCAGAATTGTTGTGGAATTTCAGCTTTTCGACATTCTTCTACAAAATAATCTTCCTATAAAAACTTTTCCTCAGAAAGTAGATCCCCCTTCGAGGGAAGCAAACTCTTTATGAAAATTTTCTTGATATTCATTGTATGATTTACTATCAACTTTTCCTGTTGATATGTATAGCGGGTCACATCATCGCGACGTCCGATCTCACGGGTACCGCCGTCACTTCCTATGACGTCAGCGTCTCCGTCAACGACAGCCGGAGTACAGATGGCCCCAAAGTTCTTACGGTCTCCATTACAGGTATATTTTTAACTTAAATGCCGTGAGTTCCTTGCTCCCGTTCCGGGAGATAACAAGGTAGATATGTCATTTTAGCGATATTTCTTCTCTGATATGGTTGTTTATCTCTCAGGGTTTTTTGCTTTGTTTTGTCAGTTTTGTTTTTGTTTTGTTTGTTTGTTTCGGGGTTTTTTTTTTCTTTTGTTTTGTTGTTACTTATTTATTATTTATTTATTTTTTAAGCAAAATGGATACCCATGTATTCAATGTTCAGAGATGTTCAGTATGAGCTTACAGAAAAGAAAATAATATTCTATATACTAGTATATATACTTAACAGGGATAAAAAAATCGCCAAATTATAATATTAACTGTGTTTTCGAACCTGAGGTGCGAAGCACCTTAACCCTGATTATATCAGAGCTAATTTTTATGGACATTTTAATAACGTTCATGTCCTTAAGGAACACGAATATACAATATTTTAGAGGAATTACATAACTGACGTAATTGCATGTGCTACGTTGTCTTCGATGAAAACTATCAATGAGATTGGCCGTTTTGACTAGTGCAGTTACACGCACCATTCGTTTAAAATCTGCCCAACTTTAGAACAATAGATTTGGTAAGTGACTAAAATACAAAACATGAACGGACTGAGTATCTGCGAATTGCGTATTGCTTATGTATTTTACATATAAGATAATGCAACTTAGAAATTAGCTAAATGTAGTTATGCTTCCACATTACTTTCGTGTGTTAAAATTTTTATGACCTCTCGTCTTGAGAAACCTTTTGATCTTTGTTCTCTGTATGGAGGATTATTTATAAATTTTTAATGTTTGTCCCTTGATTGTGCTGCTTTTACAGTGAGTGGGAAGGTGGGCGGCCGTAAATCGGTTAACCACACCGTATTGACCGTATCGTAACTGCAGTATAATCGAATATTTTTATGTCGTTTTCTGTGTTGTACTATTATCATGTTTAAGTGCATGTCCTTGGTGATTTGTGACCTACAGCTTGGTTGGGTGTCTTCTGGGGGTTTTTTTTAAAGAAAAGCGAAAAGTATATCCTTGAGAGAGTGTGGTGGGGGGACTCTCCAATACGCCTTCACTATTTTCTCATTTTCTCTCAACCAGTTACAAATATATCTTCTACTCTTCCCCTTGATACATTTCCTCCCTAGTCCACCCTTTCCCTCCCTGTTATGAGACGTACACTACATGTATAATCAATTAGTTATTACTCGTCGATGTAATTTATAATACGTCTCTGCTGTTACCCTGTCTTCCTCCTCCATCTTTTTGAAAATGAGAAAAGAAAATATATTGCCAAACGTACTTTCATCAAGATATTAAATCTGCCATTTTTTTTATTGTTGATTTTTATTTATTAGTATCTATTTTACTATCAAATTCACCTCAATCGATAACTTTTCAAGTTTAATTCTGTCACTCCACTTGCACTGATTCTCTGACTCGTTCCAGATATCAACTCCGTGCCTACCTTTAATAACCCTCTAACGTCGCCGGTGTCTGTGGCAGAGAATGTCGCCCTGTCTTACTCCATCTATGACCTGAATGTTGACGACAGTAACGCAGGTGATACTCACACTTTTACCGCCACCTACAGTCCATCTACAGGCATCAACTATTTCTCCGTGGACTCCTCCAGTAAGTTTAGAGCATAGAATTTACTTGTATATTTGTACTTACGCTTTAAGCCTACCCTGCTATGTGCCACACTGAATGTAATGTGTTAAGGGGAATTTCCGTGTGTAAAAGGCAGTCATCGTATATAAGGAGGCGGGGAACACTCTGTTCATCTGTTAACATCTCCTACGGATTGTTACAGGGTGAAATCTATAAATTGGTCTTTGATCATCATTTACGATAGATAAACAAACATGTAGTATGTACAATTTATATACCAGTCCTTGGTCCGGCGCCATAAACTGTGAAAATACTTAAGTCAAAATTTCAACAACGAATTACTAACTGGGATTTGGATTTTATTGAGTTTTATTCTATCGATAAATAGAAGTAAACTATTCTCTTTGACAATTTATTTGAACGTTTGATAATGGAATATATTAAAATTGAATAACTGACTTTGGTATTTTCTCGGTTTATGGCGCCGGACCCTGCCTGATGGGGTTCATTCTCGAACGCTGAGATGTTCCAGGTAAGTGACAATGCATGAGGAATACCCCTCAGAATTAATCTTCAATTTCTGTATGAAATCTTATTTTTTGGACCTCTTCTCATTAAGGAATCGGGCATTATGTAAAATTCGAAGCAAACGCATATAGCTGATGAACCCCATTACGTTATTTCGTCTTTTGGAACGTGAATTTAGGAGAATTTTTTCACGTGATCGTATACAATGCATATGGCTCCAACAAATAAAATTTTCAGAAATTCTCGTTTCGAATGCTTTTTATAACACAGTAGCCGGTAACTGGTCTTAGCTGGGAATCGGTCCTCCATCAGTATAGACAATGTTCAGTATGGATCTAGCTTTGTACCCGACGATTGAATTGATTGAAGATAATGTATCACGTTTTCCTAGATCTGTATCTTGTATCATAATTCATTAGAAAAGAATTTGATAAATCTTCACATTAAGCACCATACCTTGTTTATTAGGTTTCTGTATTAGAGAGGATGTGGTACCTGTAGAGGTTACTATATCCGAAATCTCTCTGCTTTAGATGTTACTTGTGGGACTAAACAAAGTTATTATAAGAAGCTGCGGATCGAGACGCCTTATATAGCATCCGAAATAAATCACGTGATCCACCGCAGTCGGACTCTTTAATAATATATGTAAAATAATAATATAGAAAGCTGGTCGCAGTACATTGTATGTCCTTACAACATTTATGATATAAAAATGAGTTGGACGTAACAGCCTGAATTAAACGTGTAAAGCGATTACAAAAGAACAACGTTTGAATGGTAGACGACATGCAAGAGTACAATATCGCTGTAAAATATAGTTCTGGATAAACGATAAAAGTTTATCAGTAATATCATCGTCCGACAATGTTCTGTTCCAAGAACACACAATATTATGTCAAATATAAAAAAAAACCAAAAACAAACAAACAAACAAAAAACAACTAGAACAAAACAAAACCAAAACAAAAACCAAAACAAAAAAAAAAAACCCAAACAAACAAAACCCTTGATATGCTAAAGATAAGTACAAAAATTTACAAGTATGTTTTTATGATAAGAGTTGCCTCCCATGATATTCAAAGATGGACGGCGGCGAAACCACGAAGTATTTGTCAAAAATAAGAGTGCATGATATTAATTATCTAAAGCTCTATATTACAAAAATAAGAAGTACCGGAAGAATAGTAATGTGATCTAAATAAACATAATATGATATTACAATATAATAAAAAAAAAAGGTAAAAGTAAGTTTCATTTTCACAATACCCTGAATAAACATGAATCATGAAATAATACATTATGGAATGTGTCATCTCTAGTATTGCTTGATAAAGGCCGTGAGGTCGAAAATTTGCAGTATAGAGTCTTTGTGTTCTTTTACTTTTAATGTACCGGACTTCCCTTTGGAGTACTACATAGAATCTTCATAATGGAATTGACTTGAATATGTGAAATATAACATTCCTATAAATAGAATTTTATAAAAACCTTAGGCCTAGGAGAAGCATTTACACAAAGTAATATCAATACAAGTGTCATGTTCTAATTTTTGTATTTACCACCCCCAAATAAATTTTTAAATTTAGTAATATCTTATCTTATTGGTAATCTTAAATAATGGATTATTCCTATAATTTTTCTTCCATTTTAAGAGAAATATGTTTTAATAACTAAACATTTAATCAAGAATCTTGTCATGTTCTAATTACCACCCCAAGTGAATTCAAAAATTAGAACATGACACAAGATAGAAATTATGTGTTGGAATTTTCATGTAATTGGAGTTACTTCCCTTGTCCGCCATCTTGGTGGTGAAGTAGTTTTTAGAAAGTGTCTCTATTTACACTCCTATGAGAATTATTTTAACATTTTTTGATGGTTTAAATATTGCATAAATACTGCAAAAATTCAAGAGACGTCCATTGTTTGGAGAAAGTCCTTACATAATTATTTGGTTGATTTATACATAGATGTTCAGTCATGTACCTTCCAGATGGCGGAAAGGGGAAGTAACTCGTATAAAATTTTATACATTCGAAAACTATCTGTAAAGTTCAGTCGGTGGCTTGCTCTACCCTGGACCAAAGTGTTCTAGCTTCGAACACCGTTACGAATCGTTAGTTCCCGCCAGAGACAAAAGATGCTGAGGCCCCAAGTCGTGGCACATGTATCTATTTGCTGACTTAAACATTTACATGAGTAGCTGAAGACATCTTATTTACAGTGACGAATAACACAAGAGAGATAACTACTGTAATTGATGTGTCTTCAACTCTAATATTACAGCTATATTTGTTTATTTATTTATCTATTATTATTATTATTATTATTATTATTATTATTATTATTATTATTATTAATTTTTTTTTATTTATCTATTTATCTTTTTATATAAATATATAAATGAGATTTAAGGTAGGTCTTTTTGTGCCTTTATTTTTCTTTAGTTTTTCTTTTTGTCTTCTCTGGTGAGATCGTATGACTCCGATGTCTTACTTCATGTCTTTGTACTTATGTTTCAACTTTACATTTTGTTATGCGGATATTTAAGATGGTGAATGTTTATTTCAGCTGGATTGATATCTACATCTTCATCCAACAGCATCAACTATGAAGCACTATCCACGAGCGAGAGAACGACTGTAATCACCGTCACGGTGTCCGATGGTCAGAGTACGGCCACGACCACCGTGACCATTCTCGTCACGGACGTCAACGAAGCCCCTGCATTTTCAAAAACCAGCTACGTTCTTAGTGCCGACGAGTCCGTTGTAAGTAAAGGTTTGCACAAAGATCGTCTGAAGGTTTCTATCACTGTGTGGAATAGACTGCTTTGTGTTGATAATCATAAAATCAAGTATAACACATGAGTAATTTAACTATCAATGCTACATTGGTGACAAAAATGTGGAAAATCAAAACGATGACTTTGACTATTTTGAAAAAAGGTAGGACCAATATCACCCGAAAGCAAATCCACAATGGACATATAAAGATACTCAAAGGCTAAAATTTTGTCCAATTTCGTACTTTTTAAACGCTTTTTCGGTACTTGCCCGTATATGAGAAACTGATAATTTGATTAATTAATTGATTGATTGATTGATTGATTGACTATTGTTTTACGTCACTCCACGATCATTTCATGTATATGGTGACAGCATCTGCCTGATGCATTGCAGAGACATTTCTACCTTTGCAACGGTCATAGCCGAAACAGTAAGGGATTTTTACCTGCCACATACCTCTAAACACAATGTTAGATTTAAAAGTATTTATTTCACGAATAAATTCAAGGGGTGTTCCCTTGATGGTAATAATAACATTACAAGCTTTCAATGACTAGCATGTACATATCTTACAGTCAGGGACAGCCGTTGGTCAACCATACTTTGACGTCACAGATCCGGAAGGAAACGGTTTGGCATACACACTGAGCTGTGTGGAATTTACTTATAATCCGACCACCGGAGTTGTCTCCTTCGCCACCAACTACGACCTTGACGTCTCCGGAACGGCGACGTCCGTGACGTGTAATGTCGGCGTAAGTGACGGCACCTTGTCTGACACCGCCACTCTTACCATTAACGTGAATAACATAAACGACAATACGCCCACCCTGGACCAGCCAGCCTACACTTACGTCATCAACCACGACACGGCTGTGGGGACAACTATAGGCACTATAACGGCCACTGACAATGACGCTTCACCATACGGTAAGGAAAGGACTCGATGTACTGGTTAAGTGATTGGTATCTGGTACAGACGATTAGGTTTCGATTCCCAGATTGCGCCATATTTGTTCTTAGTGAGTGATTGAGTGAGTTAGACAGTTTGTTAGTTTAAAGTAGTTAGTTAGTTAGATAACTGGGGGGACAAAACTACATGTACAGTTTGTTTTTGCGAGCCAAAGGAAATTCAGCTATCCGTTTGACAATTTCCTTATAATTCATTTTAGTATACATGGTCATTTTAGTATACATGGTTATTTTAGTATACATGGTTAATTTTTTGTAGGGATGTGTATCGTCAGAAGTGACACGATACAATACAAATAGTGATATAAAGGGCACGATACAATAAGTTTCGCGATCTTAGGATACGTATCGCGAAATAAGGGACAAGATACGATACAAATCACGATTAAAGAGTAACGATACGATGTGTTTCGCGAAATAAGGGTCACTGTAATATACGTGTCGCGATATAAGGGACACGATATACAAATCGCGATTTAAGGGTATTTATATAGACCCTTAAATCACGATTATCTTATCTTACGATACAATTCACATCGCAGTATCAGTGTCATGAAACGATGCGTATAGCGATATAAAGGTCAACATACGATACATACCGTGATATTCAATTCAGTTTATTGTCAGATAAGTATCGCAATATCAGGCGCATGCGTATAGCGATGTATTTCACATATTTGATATTACTTATCAAGATGATTTGAAATTTAATTCATTCAAATGAAAGCAAATTATCTTTTAACTTAAAAAAAGACCACGTGATGGAATCGAAATTAAGGGTTTGACACATTGGAAGTGCTTTTAGTAAAATGTCATGATGTCATTTATACAACGCAATTTAATAGGAAGATATCTCTGTTAACTGAAGAAAATAATTTTATGAATTGACGAATTGTATCTCAGATCTGAATGATAACACTATTATTCTGGTGGGATATTCGGGTTCGATTTCCGGGTTGTGCCACTATATTTAGAATGTAGTATACCTTTTTATTTTACGTTAGGATTGAATTATTGTTAAATGTATGGTAAAATTTCAAACCAGTAAATCTTATTTTTACTTTTTAATTGAAATCATGAACAAAAAAAAAAAACAAACAAAAACAAAAAACAATTAAGTAAATAAAATGTATTTATAAATCAAATATTCCAGGAACTGTCAGTTTTTTCATAGACCAATCCTCCCTCGGCAATGAGTATTTGGAAATTTCCAGTGCCGGTGTCGTAACAGTAAAGAACACTTTAACCAAGTACGGTACAGGAGAAACATTAAGTTTGACGGTGACGGCTACGGATTCCGGCGGATTGTCGGTGTCGGCACCCGTAACCGTCGTCGTTCCGGCTACCACCACAGCGGCCTCCACCACCACAACGGAAGCAGCCAAGACTTTTTTCGATGATGCCAGAAACATCGCTTGGTTCACCGCAACCATGGTAACGATCATCGGTGTAACAGCCGTGGCAGGTTATGTGTGCTTCAAGAAATACACACCTCGGAAAATCCCAGAGAAGTATGTAAAACTGTTATCAGTTTGAATTAACTAAAAAAAAAGGGGGGGGGCTGATTACGACCGAAACTTTGCTATTACTATGTTCTAAACTTAATGTTAGGTGGAGTTTTCTATTAAGATTCTTCATATATGCTTCTAAACAGACAAATGCATGCATGTAATCATATTCAAAAGTATGATTTATTAAAATATATTGCTTTAAACCGTAAAAAGAAATTATATAATCAACATTTAACACAATACAATAAAAACATTTTGTATCCACAAATTCTAGTCCACCTGGCATTTAATATTTTTATTCTTTTTTTTTTTTTTTTTTTTTTTTTTTTTTTTTTTTTTTTTTTTTTTTTTTTTTTTTTTTTTTTTTTTTTTTCTTTTTTTTTTTTTTTTTTTTTTAGTTTTTTTTTTTTTTTGGTTACTATGTATAAATGATTACTCATGTTTATTTATATTTTATTACTGTAAAGGAAGCCCAAACAGTTGAAGAAGAGAATAGGTGATAAACCAGGTATGTATAAAGTGATATTTATAAATTTGTAGCATATCTCCCTCAATGCCAAACACATGTTCAATACTAATACCAAGCCGGCATGGCCTAGTTGTATCGCGTCGGACTCCTGATCGGGAGGCCGGGGTTCGAGTCCCGCTCTGGTCATGCCGGCGTCATGTCTTTCGGATGAGACAGTAAAAACAGAGGCCCCGTGTTGTGGTATGCATGGCACGTTAAAGATCCCTCACTGCTTCGGGTGGGTCGGTTGCAAAGGTCAAAATTCGTATGCCCCGCATCAGGCAGATGCCGTCACCATACACGTGAAATATTCGTGGTGTGACGTAAAACAATAATCAACAATACTAATACCTACTGCTATATAGTAAGACCAAGGTAAAGTGGTACATGTTTATAAACACGAAGAGTCCAAGTTTTATCATAACAGGGGTAACAGGTTAATCCAGACAAAATTGTATATCTGTGTATATCCCCTATCATTGAAAAACTGAATTTGGTTTTGATTTATGACGAGACAGAATGTGTAAATTTATCATGGTCAAATCATATATACCTCTGTTGCATGAACAGCCACATTACATCCCCGTCTTTTAAAACTCCGATAACAAAATGTTATGTCGGTAGTATTCTTTGCTTCTGGTTGAGATGCGCAATTGACCTATTGATGTGTTGTCGATTGACTGGTGACCTGTTCAAGATCGGGAATACGATAACAGACTTTCTTGTCTAGATAGGGATTGTGGTAACAGATTGGTGACTTCTTTTCAAGTTATGATAACAAATTGGTGACTTCCTGTTCCAGATCGGGGTTTTAATAACAGATTGGTGACCTCCTGTTCATGATCAAGGTAAAAAATAATTGGGGACTGGAGAATTTCTTGTTAAGATCGGGGTTGTGATAACAGATAGGTGACTTTTTTTATCAAGATAAGGGTTGTGATCAAAGATTGGTGATCTCCTGTTCATCATGGTAATAAAAATAACAGATTGGTGACTTCCTTATTCAGATTGGTGACTTGTTTAAGATCAGGATAATAATAATAAGAGATTGGCGACTTCCTCGTTAAGATCGGAGTAATGATATAAGATTGGTGACAAGGCTTGTGATAACAGATTGGTGACTTCTGTTTAAGATCGGGGTTATAATGCCAGAATGGTGATTTCCTGTTGAATATCAAGGTTATGATAACAGATTGGTGACTTGTTGAAGATCGGGTTGTGATAACAGATTGGTGACTTGTTGAAGATCGGGTTGTGATAACAGATTGGTGACTTGTTGAAGATCGGGTTGTGATAACAGATTGGTGACTTGTTGAAGATCGGGTTGTGATAACAGATTGGTGACTTTCTGTTCAAAATCATGATAATAATAACTGATTAGTAACTGCCTAGTTAAGATCAGGACTGTGATAACAAATTGGTGATTTCCTTGTCAAGGTCGGGGTTGTGATAACAGAATGGTGACTTCCTGTTTTCATATCGTGATATCATTATACATTGTTGAAAACGACACATAACCTCCAACAAACGATGTTATGGAAGGCTTTACCTGTCATAATTTGACTTTATTACAGAATACCCCGGAGATCCCTGGGATCCGTGGAAGATATGGGAGCATACTCATAGTACAACATGAGCTCATTGTGACGTCATTTTCACGCCTATCAAAGACTTGTTACTTTAGTTTTAATTGGTCTAGCATTCCTTCAGTGATGACGAAGCATCAGTTTGTAAAAAAGATGTTGGAATATAGTGTATGTGGATTTTAAGTTGTCAGTTCAAACATTTCATAATACATAACTGTCTTTTTTTTAGTGAAAAATACAATCATACAATCTCAAATATACTTTCAAGTTCCAACGGTTTCATGGCACATGGCTAGTGCTTCTTACAGGAAAACTAGTGATTCATAATCACCTGATCAGGTCAAATATTATGAGTTCATTTTCTTTTCATAATTTATACAAATCTATTCATAGTCTATGGTTATTTTTAATACTGCAGTTTTTCATTTCTTGTCGGGGTAAATTAAAAATAAAGTTTGGACTTTGTATTATCTTTTAATGATCACATTGTATTGTTACATTCATTAAATTTTTAAATAAGAATTTTAAAACGCACGACCATGTCACACAAAACCCCAGTTTGTTCAATTTTGTAAGTAAAATTTGTATTTTTCAATTAACTGGAATTTCCCGAAATACAGTTTTGTATTTATTCACAGTTTGTGACACAGTTAATCAATATTATTGTTATAGGTAAAATCGAAATATTTGGTTTGTTTTGTTATCATCGTTTTATAATTGAATAAACTATACAAAATGTTTAGAAACAATTCCTTATATTTCATTTGACCGGCCTAAGTCGGTACCGAAACTTGTAATCTAATATTTTTTTATGATGTCGTGTTTGCCTATTTCTCTTTTTGCTGTGACCGTGGAGGGTTTGTCTCTGTCATGTAAAAAGAACAGACACATGTGGACCATCACATTACAGTAAATAACGTAAATTAGTCAAGATTACTGATTCGACGGTTAGTTATAAATGAAGGAGGGACATTATAATCGATTTATTGGGTAGACTGACAGACATACCCATTTCCTCCGATCGGGAATGGAAATGAGGCTAGACAAAATTGAGAGGTTACATTGTGGTTCAGTGTTTTAACCCACATAGCCACAGGGTTCAATGATGCTTCCGGTCATTTAGAACGACCTCGCGAGGAGTTCTGAATGGTTTCCATTGTATCAAAAACTATTTCAACGTGGGATAGGTAAGGTGCTGTTACATTATTCATTCCACTAGACATGTGTACCAAAGATTTTCTTAAAGTCTTTTATATTATTATTATTATTCAATAATATAACGTAATAATTTAAAAAAAAAAAACAAGAACAACGTCTAGCGTGGTTTAATACGCCCGTCGCTTACTTTAGACGGGATCAATGTGAACGTATGGTATTATTACCCCCAAACATGGGTCTCTTTGGTAATACTTTTATGAAATATTGAAAGGCTTCCCCTACACTATTTAACCATTCTGTATACGTTTCATGAAAAACAACTGCCTTTTACTTAAGTTATCGTGTTACATAGCATCTCCATAGTATCTTATCATAGTAAAAATCCAAGTTCCATAACTCCGTAACGACAAAACAGAATTTGCTCAAAATCAAAATGCCGCTTCCCCTACCCTATTTAAGCATTCTGTATTAGTTTCATGAAAAACAGTTGACAGTTACTAAAGTTATTGCATTCTATATCATTGTATCAATAGCAAAAATAAAATCCAAGTCCCATAACTCCGGAACGACGAAATGGAATTTTCTCAAAATTAAAAGGTGGCTTCCCCTACATTATCGAAGCATTCCGTATGAGTTTCATGAAAAACAACTGACGTTTACATAAGTTATTGCGTTCCATATCATCTTTTCATAGTAAAAATAAAATCTCAGTCCCATAACTCCGGAACGACAAAACGAAATTTGCTCAAAATCAAAACGCAGCTTCCCCTACATTATCGAAGCATTCTGTATGAGTTTCATGAAAAACAACCGACGTTTACTTAAGTTATTGCGTCCCATAGTATTTTTTCATATTAAAAATAAAATCCAAGTCCCATAACTCTGGAACGACTAAACGGAATTTGCTCAAAATCGAAAGGCGGCTTCCTCTACACTATAGAAGCATTCTGTATGAGTTTCATGAAAAAAAAACTGACGTTTACTTCAGTTATTGCGTCCCATAGTATTTTTTCATATCAAAAATAAAATCCAAGTCCCATAACTCCGGAACGACAAAATGGAATTTGCTAAAATTCGAAAGGTGGCTTCCTCTACACTATTTAAGCATTCTTTATGAGTTTCATGAAATACAGTTGACGTTTACTAAAGTTATTGCGTTCCATAGCGGACGGACGGGCGGACAGACGGACATCGCCATACCATAATACGTCCCGTCTTTCGACGGGCGTATATAAAACTACAATTTGCAGATAAATATTTCCAAACATTATTTCATGTTCAGCTACACTTGTCCTTAAGCTGAAATTAAAATACTACAATGACAATAAATAGCTTATGTAACATAGATTGCATATAAACCTAAATGAAGTCCACTTATTACCCATATGGCTATTTATCCCACAGTTCATGCATGTCCCAACAATAAAACAAAACACAAGATCTACATGTAATTATAACCCGGAAGATCGGACTCTCTCCTTCTCTCCGTGCGTGTGTGTGTGTCTGCCTTGGTATTCGGTTTGTGTATTAAACATGTCAAATCAGATTTAAATTTACTCGAAATCACCTTCACCAATTGTTATCAAGAAAAAGCTTCTTATCGTGAGCCGTAAAGCTGCACTATGTACTGCATGTTCATGATGTGCAGATGCAAGTTTGTTTCGGTTTTTTTTTTTTTTTTTTTTTTTTTTGTCTTAGTGTTTTGTTTTGTTTTGTTTTTTTTTGTTTGGTTTTTTTCATGCCCCCCCCCCCCCCCCCAGCCCATCCAGAGAGATGTATCATTAAGTCTTGTCCGTGCATCCAACCGTCACAAAGTTTAGATTTGAATTATCTTGCTATATTTTCAATCGGATTAAAAAGGAACTTGATAGAAATGTTAGATTGTAAGATATTTTCTCCTGTCTAGCTGTTTCTTAGTTTGTCTGCTTATGGCAAACTTTCGGAGACATTTTCTGATATAATCGAGCGACAATCGATGGAAACATCAATGCTTCCTTGCTCCTTACATTCACCATTACGTCATAACGACATCAGTTGCAGCACATGCTGGAATTTAACTTTGTGTTTGCATTTTTGGTTTGAGCACCGGTTTCCAGAAAGAATTTGTTGTTGATTATTCCCGCGTCTATATTGTCTGCAGGTGTATTATCACCTGTGAAATGCACTTCAGTACATTTAGTCACGTGACCATCTCCACTTATGGCAATACAATCTCCAAAGTGAGCTTTGCGACTTTCGTGAAAACTTGCTTTATCACGCCGAAAATCTTCAACGAAAGAGTAGATCCCTTTCAAAAGATCGCCATTTGTTATCGTCTGCAAAGACGCGATGTGAAACCATGAATCTTTCTCAAAATCGTAGACGTAACAGGAATAACATGTCCAAACCTTGTTTTCATCACACTCTGCAGTAACGCGAAATCTGATTGGGTAATCATTTTTCCATTGGTATGGCATCATTGTTTTTCCTCCCGTCCCTTCGTTTCCGAAGCGCGATACTTCCACTTCCGGTCCTGCGTACAGTACCTTAACTCGTTTATCTGGAGTAGGATCGTCGTCACTGCTGCTGTCCCATACAGAGAAAATCAGTTTCTTTCTACCGTCATAAAGTTCTTGAATCCCCGAATAGCCATGTTTGAAACCTATAATGCAGAAATAAGTACCCGGGCACGATCTCTTTACACAGACCTCGTTAGTGACGGATGTGACGTCATGTGGCAAGCGCCACCACAGGTGTACTGATCTAGCAGCGTCTGGGTAACTACAGGTACCATCTTTACCGGTATTGGAGTCACAGCTAACCATGCTGTCCGCCATATTGAACCTAAAATATAAACTCATTTGTTGAGATTCGTCTTACAGTCTTGCATGGTTTTCATATATAAACAGTGATGTGACTTTTCTCATGCTTAAAGAAGAAATTATTCCTGCTCCTTCATACATTTTTCATCCTGTTCTTTTTATGCCCCCCCCCCCTTTTCGAAGAAGGAGAGGCATAGTTTTGCTGCTGTCGGTCCGTCAGTCTGTCGGTCGATAACCGCAATACTATATGTACACGTAATAACCGCAATACTATATGTACAGGTAATGACCGCAATACTATATGTACAGGTAATGACCGCAATACTATATGTACATGTAATAACCGCAATACTATATGTACAGGTAATGGCCGCAATACTAGATGTACAGGTAATGGCCGCAATACTATATGTACACGTAATAACCGCAATACTATATGTACAGGTAATGACCGCAATACTATATGTACAGGTAATGACCGCAATACTATATGTACAGGTAATGACTGCAATACTATATGTACAGGTAATGAGCACAATAATATATGTACAGGTAATGAGCGCAATACTATATCTACAGGTAATGACCGCAATACTATATGTACAGGTAATGACCGCAATACTATATGTACAGGTAATGACCTCAATACTATATGTACAGGTAATGAGCACAATACTATATGTACAGGTAATGACCGCAATACTATATGTACAGGTAATGACCGCAATTCTACATGTACAGGTAATGACCGCAATGCTATATGTACAGGTAATGACCGCAATACTATATGTACAGGTAATGACCGCAATACTGTATGTACACATAATGAGCACAATACTATATGTACAGTTATTGACCGCAGTGCTATGTGTACAGGTAATAACCGCAATACTATATGAACAGGTAATGGCCGCAATATTATATGTACAGGTAATGACCGCAATACTATATGTAAAGGATATGACCACAGTACTTTATGTACAGGTAATGACCGCAGTACTATTTATACAGGTAACGACCGCAATACTATATGTACAGGTAATGACCGCAGTACTATATATACAGGTAATGACCGCAATACTATATATACAAGTAATGACCGCAGTACTATATATACAGGTAATGACCGCAATACTATATATACAAGTAATGACCGCAGTACTATATATATACAGGTAATGATCGCAATACTATATATACAGGTAATGACCACAATACTATATGTACAGGTAATGGCCGCAATTCTACACGTACAGGTAATGATCTCAATGCAACATGTACTGGTAATGACCACAATTCTACATGTACAGATAATAACCGCAACTCTACATTACAGGCAATGAGCGCAATTGTACATGTACTGGTAATGAGCACAATTCTACATGTACTGGTAAAGAGCACAATTCTACATGTACAGGTAATGAGCACAATTCTACATGTACAGGTAATGAGCACAATTCTACACGTACAGATAATAACCGCAACTCTACATGTACAGGTAATGAGCACAATTCTACATGTACTGGTAAAGAGCACAATTCTACATGTACAGGTAATGAGCACAATTCTACATGTACAGGTAATGAACACAATTCTACACGTACAGGTAATGAACACAATTCTACATGTACAGGTAATGAGCACAATTCTACATGTTCAGGTAATGATCTCAATGCTCCATGTACAGCTTATGACCACAATTCTACATGTACAGGTAATGAGTACAATTCTACATGTATAGGTAATGAGTACAATTCTACATGTACTGGTAATGAGCACAATTCTACATGTACAGGTAATGAGTACAATTCTACATGTACAAGTAATGAGCACAATTCTACATATACAGGTAATGACCACAATTCTACATGTACAGGTAATGACCACAATTCTACATGTACGGGTAAGGAGCGCAGGTAATGAGCACAATTCTACATGTGCAGGTGTGGTAGTCATAATGTGACGATAATTAATGCAATGCAATATAAACCTTAATCATACACACAGAGGTACAATAGTCATACTGTGACGGTAAACACCAAAATGCTAACCATAACTTCGAGGTATTCACTGAGCATAAATACAATGGATATATTTTACTTCATGGGTGACAGAAATCCGCTTGCTGAAGATTTTGTCTTAATTCTTGCCAGACATATAGATAACAAATAGAAAGTGATGGTGATTTCATTTCCGGTGAACGACCTAACGAAATCAATAAACTTTTTAGGAAAGAACATTATGTGAGCAGATCCATGCCTTTAAGTAGATGATTCAGCCGTCTTCCGTCTGTCAATTACCGACACCGTGACTGCTGCATGTTGCATGGTAGATACAAATGGGAGGAGATAATGTCATTTGTGGCGGATCCAGGATTTTCGAAAAAAAAAAGGGGGAGGGGGGCCACGCACAAATGTATTAGCCAAACTACTCGGACAGTTTTGGTGCCAATCTGGATTTTTACTGGTAGATATGCGGCTATACGGGGGGGGGAATTTGAACCCTTCCCCATTCCTTCTTTACACAAAAGTTTAGTCGCTATAAAAATCTGAGAATCCTCTTTTTTCACCTTTGTATCCACCATCAGTTTAAAAGATCATCCATTTTTCTCGCACGTATAGATCTAATCAGTTTATATAATACAAACTATTGATCCATACATAATTGTTGATCTGTCCATGAACGAGTTCAAGGAGAAGGTTTGTTTTCCCTCCTGTTATTATTATTTTTTTACCATAAATAGGTTATATAATTTGAAGGATACTGAGCTAGGTCGGACTTCAAATCTGAGGACCCGAGTTCGATTCTAGCTGTTGACTCGAATTCTGCCTATCTGACCGTCGGAAGAATATACCAGACACGTGTTGCAACCTTAAGGGAATTAATTGTGGAGTGGTGTAAAAGAACAGCAAAACAATCCTATTAATTATTAAGGTTGGAGCTGGACACCCCTTTCACCACTTTGTAACATCCACCCACTATTCCAAATGGTGCGTCGTGGTTAAGTGATAGGTAACTTAGAAGGAAATAGAAAGGAGGGGGGGGGGGGGTAGGAGGCAAGGGGGAGAAGTAAAGATGGTCGGAAGGGGAGTGAAGACATGAGATATAAGGAAACGAAAGACAGATGAAGAAAGCCTAACCAAGTCCTCTCCCTCTAGAATGACACGTGTGTAATCTGAATGCGTAGCGGAGGCCTTCCTTGCGGGGAGGTCTCACGATCATGGAGAGGGGTGTCCGAGTTCCACCCCTCTTTTCCCTAGCTTTTCCTTATTAGAAATAATGCGATACCTAATATTGGTATGATACACGTATTCAATACCAGCCATGTGTTAAAGTAAAGTAAGAAAACATACCTATTACAACCACAAGCTACACATGTATACACTATACACACGAGGGTTCATAACAAGAACGATAATCAAAAAGAATATGTACACAATTACCTGTGAGAGTTACCTCGCTTAGCAAGTATTTGCGGCTACCATGGAGAATACGGTGAATCGCAAATTATTTTGCACGCAATAAGAACTTAGTTTGACAAATGTCGACTCAAATTGGATTCTTTTGTAAAAATAAACTCCTTAATGGCATATTTGTATCTTTAATGTTTTTGTCTAGGTAATTTCTAACTTGTAAGTTTTGTTGACGAGCAACGACCCACATGCGACGAAGTTATTTCTACAAAGTCGCTTTCACACATCGATGGTCAGTCTTTTCAATAAGACGATTTGTACTTGATTTCCGTAAAATCAAAGTCGTGTTCTGATTTTGAATTATTTTGAATTGTCAGTTATTACTTATAAATAAGCATTAAGTGATCGGCTTTACACGCTGTACAACTGGACAATGGATTTTGAGGACAGGCGGATATCGGCGGCCATTCAGGAGAGACGCAGGATGTCGTTGATGACGGAGCAGGCAGCCCGTCATGGATCCATCATCCACACCCAGCCTCGGCAATCCATCGTGTCCCTCATGTCCAGCGAGTCACCAAACTCGGACATGTTGCTGGACATGCAGAAAAGGAAACTGTCCACCCGGTCAGTGAGGAGAAAGTCCGTTATTCCGAAATTGGATCCTCCCCCTGGCATGGAAGGCCTTGCAGACAAAGGGTTTGTGTATGTCAAACAGCAAATGGAGTCCGATCTGAGAGGTAACTAAAATCTCAAATGTAAAACCACGAAAAGTAATTTTCTGTAACGCTAACATGTATAATTTCTACATCGCCAACGCCGCAATATACAGTGCTTGGCGTGAAAACGCTAACATATATCATTTCTACAACGCTAACGCGGTCATATACAATGCTTGACGTTAAAACGCTAACATATATCATTTCTACAACGCTAACGCGGTCATATACAAAGCTTGACGTGAAAACGCTAACATGTATCATTTCTACAACACTAACGCGGTCATATACAATGCTTGACGTGAAAACGCTAACATGCATGTATCATTTCTACAACGCTAACGCAGCCATATACAACGCTTGGCGTGAAAACGCTAACATGTATCATTTCTACAACGCTAACGCAGTCTTACACTACGCTTGGCGTGAAAATGCTAAGATTGAATGACAAGTAGAATAGAAAACATAAACGTTAACGAAACACCCTCAGAACGAGGCACTCCCAGACACCCTAAAGGAGTCGCACTGGTTATAATGGAAACAGAAACATGCAATATCGCATATTGTATTAAGCGCTGACGTATTATATAATGTGACTAGAAACGCTTTAGTAGAACTAGAAACGTTTTAATTAATCGTTTGTAACGCTGTATCAGTTAGCATAAAACTAATATGCATCTCTCATCTATTGTATACCGTAACTGTAATGTATTAATCCACTCCTTAAACCTTTACCTAAATATGATATATTAACTCACTCCTTAAATCTGTCTACTGTATACCATATCTATGATACATTAACTCACTCCTTAAATCTGTCTACTGTATACCATATCTATGATACATTAACTCAGCCCTTAAATCTGTCTACTGTATACCATATCTATGATACATTAACTCACTCCTTAAATCTGTCTACTGTATACCATAGCTATGATACATTAACTCACTCCTTAAATCTTGAAGGTGGCTGTGGTACTCCTAACACGTATAAGATATGGAATGAGAACGAAGAGGAACTCTTCTACGTTCTGGAAGGTAATTCTACACCAGAGTGTTTAGTCACCTACTGATATCTGTAAACGATTATATCATTCACATTTGTTGTAAATTCTAATATTCGTTTTGTCAAATTCAGATTTTTGAAGATTATATCTTAACTGTCAATTTGATGATTTGATTGCATCCTGTCTGAAACACTTATATTGTCCCTGATGTTGTATCTCACATGTCGCTACATGACCCTGTCAATTTGTCATCTTGGACCAATCTTGAAACGATATATTTAGAACATACACAAAGTCATGTATAATCATATGGCAACCATCGTTTCTCAGATGCCTCTTGCTGCTGCCGATGGTTTTGTGGACCACAGCGCCGCTTCCGCTTGGACTTTTTTACTCCTCAGGATGACCTCGTTTTCACGTTGAACCGGAATTGTTGCCGTTGTGATTGCTGCTGTTGCTTAGACTGCTTCCTGTGTAACAACAAAGTCTACGTCACGGATTGTCTGAACCGAACTCTTGGTTCCATCAAACAAAAGTTAGTGCAATACTTCCTGCGTTTGAAAAAGCATGACACTGAATATATTTTATTTGTTTGTATCTTACAAAGATCTACAGATTTCAAGTTGAGCGAAATCTAAACTACAAGTTTCTTGCATTTTTTATCCAGTTTAGATCTCTTGAGACAATCATTCCTACAAATTTATCAAAAATCGTCAAAGAGATGATGGGAAAAAATTATTGTTTGAAGAAATCAAGATGGTTGCCATGGTAACCATATTTTTAAACACTATTTTCTCATACATTCGTCGGGTATCAAAAATACATTATTCCTATACAATTCACAAACTTGCTAGGGGCATGAGGGTAAAAGTCCATTTTAAATATTCGCAAGATGGTCGCCATGACAACCATGTTTAGCTTATTAACATCACTCTTCATCGTCACGTGTCATGAATATATTATTCTTTTTAAAGTTTCGTTCAATGAAAATAGGAGAGAAAATCCGGTTTCTTAGAATTTTAAGTTTGTCACAAAAGTTTTCGTTATAACACCGGTATATAACATGACTAGTCGGGATATCGTCCTACAGTAAGCACCTTTCTTCGAAGAAAAACCATTCAGATTGATTTCTTTTCACCTTCGTTTGTTCCAGGTTCAGTTTGTTCAGCGGCAAATTCGACGTTCTTGATTATGATGGAAATTTGGTGGCAAAGATATACGGACCATGCTGTGTCTTCCGATGTTGTACAGAAATATCGTTTGAGGTTATTGTCAGATGTTATTATCATTTATTGACCCCGGTGACGGGTGACACGAATGTTCTTTAATCTATAAAGTTCTCTTTTGTGATAGGGTGAATCATCGTGTTGAATAGTCATATTGTTAATTTATTTCTTTATTTATTTATTAATCTATTTATTCATTTATCTATTTATTCATTGAGTCTGTGTTGCCCAGTGGATAAGGTGCTCGACGGGTTCGACTCCCGCCTTGGGTACACCGGTGTCCTGTCTTTCGGATGAGACAGTGAAAAGCGAGGTCCCCCGTGGCACGTAAAAGATTCCTTAATTAATTATTGATTTACGTCACTCCTCGATTGTTTTACGTGTATGGTGACGGCACCTGTCTGATGCATAGAGATGTATACCTGTGCAACGGACCCACCCGGACCAGTGAAGGATCTTTCACGTGTCACGCCTTCCGTGCTAGGTTTGATACGGAATACCGAATTTACCCTCTCATCTAAAACAGATTGCTTACAAGTCTCTACCACGTATCCCTATGATTTTAGGTGAGCACAATGTAAAACGTAAAGAAGTTTAGGCAAAGCACACATTATCATTATCATTTATCAATTTTTTATTTATTTTTTTTTTTTTTTATCTTTTTATTCATTATTTTTTCATTTTCATCATCTTTTTTTTTTTTCTTTTTTGGCATTACTATTTTTATCATAAAAACCCCGGAATTTTAAAATAGCGATATATCTTTATATGCCTTAGTTGACAAGACATTTTTAATAGAACAATACAAATCATTATTTATCTTTAAGTACACTCTTGCTCACAAAAGAAGTGACAGGTATCACCTAAAATACCTGTATAGATGTATCACATAAAACACCTGTATAGATGTATAAACTAAGAACAATTAGTTTCGTGGTCACTCTCTGCTGTCTGCTTCATCTATCTCACCAATAAATGTCACATTGTGCCTTCAAGCACGCTCTTATCAGTTGCGGATCCAGAATTTTCAGAAAAAGAGGCGGGGGGGAAGGGGGTCGCAGGAGGTCTCAAGGAGAAGATACAGATGATTTTATTCTCTCTCTCTGTCTGCCTGTCTGTCTCTCCCCCCCCCCCTCTCTCTCTTATGCTGTGTTAAGATTTTGTTTGATTGAAAGGAATGTGGTCGGACCTCGTCCCACCTACATTTACATATCCACCTATATCCTATTCAAACCTCGTGGAATGAATACATACCTCGGAAAAGATATAGCTCGCATTGACTCTTGTAAGGTAGCGGCATACCACGCTACTTACGAATTGTTTTTAAGAAACATCACCAATGGATCCTCCAAGGAACATTATATCTTGGACGATTTTTCCTGTGAATGATTCAATAACAGACACTAAAGTTCACGTTTGTTAATCTATTTTCCTTGTAGAATCATAATTAGACTGGTCAATTTACGGTTAATCTATTTTCCTTGTAGAATTAGACTGGTCAATTTACGGTTAATCTATTTTCCTTGTAGAATCATAATTAATCTATTTTCCTTGTGTTTCCTTGTGGAAATGGATAGTGCTTTAGTATATAAAGTAGTTGGGGAGTTTAAATAGGTTAGACCTCGGAAATACTTGATAGAATTGAGACCTCGGAAATACTTGATAGAATTCAGACCTATTTGATTTAGAAAGAACTTGAAGATACTATATTGTGAAATATAACATTGTGATCATCGTAACTGCCGGGTCTCCCCCTTTTCCACGTCGCACGAAGCCAACTTGCTATCTTGTACATTGCTGTAGAGATTTTATTAAAAGTATTAACTTTCTTACTGACTTATAATTTTGTCGCATAACACAACGCACCTTGAGGAATCAAACTCACACCACCCCAACGCAAAGTACTACCCTACACGTGCATGTGATTTGGTTGCCGTAGACTGGATTTGAATTTTAACCATCATTCTCTGTCGGTAAGTCTGATTTTTACTTTTCTGAAATCGTCATGGCTGAAAATATTGATGTACCTTTACTTTTTCAAGGGTTAGGTAGGCAAGTTGATAGATTAAGTGGGATTTTAACAAAACAAGGGGTAAAATTAGATGTCCCATCTTTTGACGGAACAAAACCAGATCAATTTGATAGATGGATTAAGAGCATTGAGAAATGTGCTAAATTAAATGGTTTAACGGAAGATGAGACAAAAGAAATTGCTTACAGAACGAGTAACGATGCCGTTAGCGACTTTATTGAACGATTATACGATGATCACCCCGGATTTAATTGGAATCAAGTTAAGGCAGAGTTATCAATAAGGTTCGCGCTCGTAACGGATCGACAGCACGCGCTGTCCTTACTACAAAGAGTAAAGCAAAAACGAGATGAAGAAGTATCGCTGTACGCGCATAGATTGTCAAAATTAGCAGACCAAGCTTTTGATAACTTAAATACAGCAGAAGTTCAGAAACAGTTAGTGAATTTCTTTATAGATGGGTTGGCTTACGATTACTTGAAGATCAAAGTAATGCGGGAAAATCCCGAGAATTTTCAGAGAGCAATCTCTATTGCTATAACTGAATTATCATTTCGGAAACGTGTTAGTCTTAGGACAGGTAGCTCCACCTATAGTTCACACAATTTTCTGCATGAGAATGGTGAGACGCCGATGGAAGTTGACCATTATAGGCCCCGTAAGCGATGTGCTATTTGTAATCGAACTAACCACACTACAAATCGTTGCCGTTTAAAACAAATTAATGATGTACAAAAGACAAATGAAGGACAAACTTTCCAGGCTCGGCGTGGTAAACATGCAGACATGAAATGTTTTCATTGTGGAAAGAAAGGTCACATTCGTAGGAATTGTTGGTCTCTACATAAGTCTATGAATCAGGAAAACTAGTAGGCTCCCGCCGAAACAGGACCGTCGCCGGGAGTTTTAAACGAACAGTCAGAAATAAAAGAAAATTCAAAAATAAAATTAAGAATAAAACAGAAAATTATCCGTCTTACAAAATAAATTTAGCTGGTAGTCCAAATTCGTCCCTTTTGAAAATTGGTAAAAAGAAATTTAGAGCATTAGTTGACAGTGGCGCTGAAGTTAGTTTGTTACACAGGCGAATTTATCAATCTTTAAATAGACCCCCAAATTTGGTAAAGAAGTTTATTAGTCTCCAATCTGTAAATGGCGGAAAATTAGAAATAGACGGTTATGTGGAATTAGAAATTAAATTAGGAGGGACTACAGTAAATCAACCATTTTATGTTATAGCAGATATGAATAGAAACATTATTTTAGGCAGAGATTTTCTAACAACTCACGGAGTAAGACTTTATTATGACTTAGGATATTTGAAAATAGGAAGGTCCTATGTACCGCTTGAAGAAGATTGTCACATAAACACCCTAGTAAGATTACAGAGAGGTGTAAAAGTGAAACCAAACACTATGAACATTGTTCCGGCACGGATAAAAACTCCGTTGAATCACACTGAATTTGTTGAAATAAGTGCAGTAGAAAAAGGATATGTGGATTCCGAACCTGGCCTTGAAATTAATAATGCAATAGTAAAATCAAATAAAATAGTGCCCATTGCTGTAAGTAATCATACAAACAAAACTATTTATTTAAAACGTGGTTGTATCATAGGAAAAGTAACTAATCTCACGATAAATGAAAAAGAGACATCCGCTGCAGATAAAACAAAAACGATCAATGAAGTTTTGTCAAATAAAACGTCTCTAGATTTAAAAGATTTAGATACCGAACCCAAACACTTGGAAAGTGTTAGGCAATTAGTTGTGAACAATCAAGATTTATTCGCAGCTAAAGATACAGAGTTAGGACAAACGGAAACTGTGAAAATGACAATTGACACAGGTGACCATGAACCAATAAAACTTAGACCCTATAGAATTCCCTTACATCATAGGAAAACAGTAGACAATGCAATTGATGAAATGTTAGATGCAAAAATTATTTCACGCTCTCAGTCACCTTGGAGTTTTCCCATTGTTTTAGTTGCAAAAAAGGATAAAACCACTAGAATGTGCATAGATTTTCGGAAATTGAATCAAATTACTAAAACTACATCTTATCCCCTTCCGTTGATAGACGACATAATCGCACAATTAGGAAAAGCTAAATATTTCACCACTTTAGATTTGAAATCTGGTTATTGGCAAGTAGCCATGGACCCAAAAGACAAACACAAAACTGCTTTTGCTTGTCATAAAGGGTTGTTTGAATTCAACAAAATGCCTTTTGGATTATGTAATGCCCCTGGCGTATTTCAACAATTAATGAGCATAGTTCTTGAAGGTTGTGAGGAATTCAGCACTGCTTATATTGATGACGTCATTATTTGGTCAGAATCTCATGAAGAACATCTAGCTCATATTCAACAGGTCTTTGACAGGCTAAGAAAACATGACCTAAAGTTGAAATTAAAGAAATGTACTTTCTTTAAAGAAGAAACCACTTATTTGGGATTTGTAATTAACAAAGATGGAGTCAAGCCCGACCCACAAAAGGTAGAGGCGATTCGAACTTTGCCCTCTCCCAAAACGGTAAAAGAAATTCGTAGTTTCATAGGTATGTGCAGCTATTACAGGCGATTCATTCCTAATTTCTCAAAGATAGCTGAACCACTGATCGCTTTAACAAAAAAATATGCAAGATTTCAGTGGTGTGAAAAATGTCAAAATGCTTTTGACTATTTCAAGCAAAGTCTTACAGTGGTTCCCCTTTTATCATATCCGGACTTAAACAAGCCCTATACGTTATATACGGACGCAAGCGACACTTGCATAGGTGCATGCTTGACGCAACCATGTGATGACATTGACGATGCAATTCCGAACGTAATAAATGAAAAACCAATTTATTACCTAAGTCACAAACTTAGTGATACGCAAACACGTTGGTCTACCATAGAAAAAGAGGCGTATGCTATCCATTATGCGCTACAGAAGTTAGATCATTACCTTCACAATAGTAGTTTTGTCATAAAAACAGACCACAAGCCCCTTAAATATATTCTTGATGCCCCTATGGAAAATAAAAAGATTCAACTCTGGGCAATGAATATAATGGCTTATAATTGCAAAATTGAATACATAGCTGGTCGTGAGAACACGTGTGCTGATTTGTTATCACGGTGCCCTCAAGAATCTGTCAATATGTCGGACGAAAACGCTGGTGATATACCAGATATCCACCGAAACACACTAGAGGTCAATGCTTTGAACTCTAATAGATTCGAACCTAGAGACCATGCTAGTTGCAAGGTACAGAATGAAGAACTAAAACTACCGAATGTGAATGATCTGGAAGGTTTTAATATGCTTGAAGAACAGGAGAAGGATTCGGACATATTAAAACTTAAAAATCAGTTGAAAAATGGTGAAGCTTCGAATGTCAATCAAGCTCGTCATATGATGGTGAAAGACATATTGTATTATATCTCTGATATCAATGACAACCCCACCTTAAGACTGTATGTACCAAGTCATTTGAGAATGAATGTTATAAAACAGTACCATGATGAGTTAGGTCATTTCGGTGTAGATCGCACCTTTTATAACATAAAAAGTAAATATTACTGGCCAAAACTCTATCAAGGTTTGTTAGAATATATTCAGTCTTGCGTAACGTGTCAGACTAGAAATTTGACAAAGATAAAACCTCCTCTTATGGAAACGGACATTCCACCATACCCCTGGGCTAAAGTTGGGTTGGATCTCTCAGGACCTTATCCCACTTCCTTATCTGGAAACAAATACATAATCGCATTTGTTGATTTGTATTCCGGGTACCCAGAAGCGTTTGCCGTAAAAGACAAGTCTGCAGATAACATCACGCATCTGCTCATTAATGAAATATTTCCCAGATACGGTTCACTATTGCAGTTGGTTACTGACAATGGTACAGAAAATGTAAACAAAGCTGTCAGAGAGACTTTGGAAGCTTTGAATATTCATCACGTGACAACATCGTATTACCATCCCCAAGGGAATGCTAAAGTCGAACGATTTCACCGAACCTTGCACGATGTTATGTCAAAATATCTGAAGGATGAACATTCAGTATGGGACGTATACTTGAATCAAACCTTAGCCGCTATAAGGTTTAACATCAGTGATTCGACCAAGTTTTCTCCCTTTTTCCTACTTTATAATAGAGACGTGGTTCTTCCCTTAGACAATATTTTGAAACCTCGACGCAAATATTTCGGTGACGATCAACATCAAATTGCGTTACAAATACAGCACAAATCATTTTTAGAAGTGCATCGCAATTTAAAGAAAGCTAAAAAGGCTCAAGCTAAATATGCCGATAGAAACAGTAAATCAGTCAAGTTTCAAATAGGAGACCCTGTCTATTATAAAAACCATAGTAGAAAAAATAAATTTGATGTCAGATGGAAACCGTATTATAGAATTATAGAACAAACTTCTCCGGTTAGTTTTATAATTAAAAGTCAACTTGATGGCACTACAACGAAAGCACATGCTGAACAATTACGTTTGGCTAAAATAGATCAATGGGAAATACCAAAAGATAACATGGGTAATCGGCTTAGGAGAACTAATTATGTAGTACCTCCTGAAGAAAGTGATGCAGGTGATAAATCTGAGTCACATTCTGACGAGTCTGATGAAAATATACCACTTAGCAAAATGGCAAACAGGTATAGAACCCGAAGGGATTCATCATCAAGTGAAGATGACATACCCTTGATGGAATTGTCTAATAGACTCAGGCGGAGAAAAAAGAGACAACTAAACCAAGAGAGTACTGAACCGGAATCAGTACAAGATTCGGACCTTGAAAAACCAGGCCCCGACTTTTCTGACGATGAAATGGTTATAGATGAAGTTGTCAACAGTGAAACACCCAGGAAATGTGAGAAACGCGGTAAAAGTCGCAATAAAGTACTATTGAAGGCTTTTGAATCTTTTGATAGGTTGATTAACGCCATGTAATGTCCATAGTAATGTGGCATGTGTAACATACACATGGAGGAGATGGTTAACTCCTTGATTACATTAAATGGCTTAATTAATAGAAAATTGCATTAAATCGGTTCCCATCACATGTGGTATTTGCGATTAACAAATAAAGAAGCTGAAACGAAAACTTCTTGAACCGGTGTATTTAGATCACCTCTTGATGATCTGTAGTGATTTGATGAGTTAGATTGATATGGTTGAGGATCGCTAACGAATCAAATTTCCCAAATAGATCTAGACATAAGCGAGTTAAGAAGTCCTTTAAATGACGCGATTTTTTTATATGAAAACATTGCTGTTGCAGTTTAGTATGCTAGGCTTGGATCATTTAAGTCCTTCAATTATTAGCCCAGACGACTTAAGAAATCTATTAATAGAAATTCAGAGTCAGCTTCCTTCGTCGTTAAACTTGACTCATGATGCTATCAAAAAAAAATAAATTGTGCACTAGATACTAGAACAATGATTAAAAAAAATAATTGTTGTAAAAAACGTGAATTTAGATGTTTAATTTCCACTCGCGGGATATATTTCGGATGGTTTTTATACGATAGCTATTGAAATTAAATCATCGTTTTCTCATGACGTAAGCAAACCTCAAACAATATTTATGTTTATACCTAAAGAATTAAATCATATTAAAAGTTACCAATTAATAAATTTATTGATACTATTAGAAATTTGAAAAAGGTTAAGATACAGGAGCCTCTTTCGAAATGGCATTATATGGGGATTTTTGTAATTATCGTTGTAGGATTTGTTGTTTTGATGGTTATCTATAAGAAATATAAGAAAAATATTTTTGCATGTAAGATTGCCAGACGATTTTGGAGGGTAAAGTCAGACATGGGGTCAAATGATGTTAATGATATGCAAGAGATGGGAAATCTTGTTGCTAAGGAACCAACTGCCACGCCCACTGCGCCAACAATGGACCAAGCCGTTACTGAGAAGATAGACACTGAAGAAAAGGTGTATCCGATTCTTCCGATGGCCTAAAGAACTTTGAGGGTATGGGATGAGACGACGTCCCTTGCCCGCCAACAATGAATTAGGGTATGGGTTGAGACGACGACCCTTGCCCCTATTGGATCAAATTGTATATAGTAATATAACGGAAGATTGGTGTGCGACGAACTGAGATGTGGGTTGAGATGACGACCCTCGATTTCATTGGACTAGACTGTAAATAGAAATTTAACGGGAGATATGCTGAACTTAATTTTCGTGTACATATTCATTATTAGTACATTGTTGCAGTATGGACTTCCAGGAACATTCGTATGCCGAGAGATATTGCCGAGGATGATGCTTTAAGGATTCATAACGTTGGACTAATACACAGAACATGTTACATAATCGATTGTTTTAAGAAAATATTGTGTTCGAATATTTTCTAGTGACATGGGGAGGAATGTAAGGTAGCGGCATACCACGCTACTTACGAATTGTTTTTAAGAAACATCACCAATGGATCCTCCAAGGAACATTATATCTTGGACGATTTTTCCTGTGAATGATTCAATAACAGACACTAAAGTTCACGTTTGTTAATCTATTTTCCTTGTAGAATCATAATTAGACTGGTCAATTTACGGTTAATCTATTTTCCTTGTAGAATTAGACTGGTCAATTTACGGTTAATCTATTTTCCTTGTAGAATCATAATTAATCTATTTTCCTTGTGTTTCCTTGTGGAAATGGATAGTGCTTTAGTATATAAAGTAGTTGGGGAGTTTAAATAGGTTAGACCTCGGAAATACTTGATAGAATTGAGACCTCGGAAATACTTGATAGAATTCAGACCTATTTGATTTAGAAAGAACTTGAAGATACTATATTGTGAAATATAACATTGTGATCATCGTAACTGCCGGGTCTCCCCCTTTTCCACGTCGCACGAAGCCAACTTGCTATCTTGTACATTGCTGTAGAGATTTTATTAAAAGTATTAACTTTCTTACTGACTTATAATTTTGTCGCATAACACAACGCACCTTGAGGAATCAAACTCACACCACCCCAACGCAAAGTACTACCCTACACTCTGTCCTCTAATTATCTGGATCACGTCGTCATCTTTCATTCTTAGATTTATGACAAGACCGGAGAAGAGAAAATAGGCTCCATAAACAAGAAGTGGGAGGGCGAACAGGATTCCTCCATTAACGTCGATCACGAATACTTTGACATCACGTGTAAGTATATGCTAGTTACTAATAGAGAGGCCCGCGTGTACCTAGTCGCTCTGTTGGGTGCAGGGTTAACAGTGAAATGCATATGGGTAATGTGCGTTAAGCACTTAAAAATATAAAAGCGCTATGTATTCGTGAGTTCTTAGACATCATGTTTCAGCTATTTTAGGCCGGATTTTAGTTCGTTTTATGTGTTAAGTTTGATTGAATTTTAATTGATTTTGTATCTTATCAATAACATATACAAAGAATACATTAAGCTTGTTTGACAAATTGTGTTGTCTAATACTGACTTAAACTTGTTTTCTTTTAATCTCTTTTTCAATTTAGTAAAATGTTTGTAACCCTTCCACTTATATATTTCTTGTCCTCTTTAGTTCCTGAGAAGATGGATCCAATTGACAAGATGTTGATAATAGCTGGTGCCTTCCTCGTGGTAAGTACATATATAATAAAACTTGCGATAACGGCCACCTTTTTTAAGAAACTACTTATCTGAAACACGTTTTGATGGGCAGTACTGCTAAATTTCAATACAAAAACCTGTATTTCAAAAGTTACCACATGTTGTATGCTGTATTTGTCATCTAAGTAAACGCTTGAGACAGAGTTGACTGCACTAAGATATGTTTTAAAACCCAAGTACAGAAATCGTTTATTAAGGCAGATGACCCATTAAAACAAACAAAACAAATACCAATACGTGTGCTGGACATCTAAACTGCCTACGTATACATGTAGGCACTATTATAAAGCACACAGTTTCCGGTATATATATATATATATATATATATATATATATATATATATATATATATATATATATATATATATATATATATATATATATGTATGTATGTATATGTACAATGCTGCATCGAAGATCGTCCTTGTTTTTCATTTTAGATTGATATAATCCCTTTCCGGACTTGTTCTTCTATAAGTCAAAGTACAGTAACTCCATATACCATAGGGTCCCATATTGTTTACATGCTAACTTCTACCGTGACAAGTGTCCTACGAGTTTACATTCTAACATCTACTGTGACACGGGTCCTAGGTGTTTACATGCTAACGTCTACCGTGTCACGGGTCCTAGGTGTTTACATGCTAACATCTACTATGGTACGGGTCTTAAGAGTTTACATGCTAACGTTTACCGTGTTACGTGTCCTCGGCGTTTACATGCTAACGTCTACCGTGTCACATGTCCTGGTGCTTACATGTTAACTTCTTCCGTGTCGCGGGTCCTGGGGTGTTTACATGCTGACGTCTACTGTGACACGGGTCCTAAGTGTTTACATGCTAACGTCTACCGTGTTACGTGTCCTCGGCGTTTACATGCTAACGTCTACCGTGTCACTTGTCCTGGGTGCTTACATGTTAACTTCTTCCGTGTCGCGGGTCCTAGGTGTTTACATGCTAACGTCTACTGTGACACGGGTCCTAAGTGTTTACATGCTAACGTCTACCGTGTTACATGTCCTCGGTGTTTACATGCTAACGTCTACCGTGTCACTTGTCCTGGGTGCTTACATGTTTACTTCTTCTGTGTGGCAGGTCCTGTGTGTTTACATGCTAACGTCTACCGTGATACGGGTCCTGTGTATTTTCATGACATGCTAACGTCTACCGTGACACAGGTCCTAGATGTTTACATGCTAACGTTTATCGTTACACGGGTCCTAGGTGTTTACATACTAACGTCTACCATGACAAGGGTCCTAGGTGTTTACATACTAACGTCTACGGTACACGGGTCCGAGTGTTTACATGCTAATATCTACCATGTATCGTGACTAGGTGTTTACATACTAACGTCTACTGTGACACGGCTAAGTGTTTACATACTAACGTCTACTGAGACACGGGTTCTAGTGTTTACATGCTAACGTCTACCGTGTCACGTGTCCTGGGTGTTTACATGCTAACGTCTACCATGACACTGGTCCTAGGTGTTTACATGCTAACGTCTACCGTGACATGGGTCCTTGGTGTTTACATGCTAACGTCTACCGTGTCACGTGTCCTAGGTGATTACATGCTAACGTCTACCGTGACACGTGTCCTAGGTGTTTACATGCCAACGTCTACTGTGACACAGGTCCTAGGTGTTTACATGCTTACGTCTACTGTGACACGGGTCCTAGGTGTTTACATGCTAACGTCTACTGTGACACGGGTCCTAGGTGTTTACATGCTAACATCTACTGTGACACGGATCCTAGGTGTTTACATGCTAACGTCTACTGTGACACGGGTCCTAGGTGTTTACATACTAACGTCTACTGTGACACGGGTCCTAGGTGTTTACGTGCTAACGCCTACTGTGGCACGGGTCCTAGGTGTTTACATGCTAACGTCTACTGTGACACGGGTCCTAGGTGTTTACGTGCTAACGTCTACTGTGGCACGGGTCCTAGGTGTTTACATGCTAACGTCTACTGTGACATGCGTCCTAGGTGTTTACATGCTAACGTCTACTGTGACACGTGTCCTAGGTGTTTACATACTAACGTCTACCGTGACACGTGTCCTAGGTGTTTACATACTAACGTCTACTGTGGCATACTGAGCTATTAGAAAAGTTCATACATAACTAATCAAACATCAAAAAACGATATAATTATACCTGTATCGTTGACTTTGTCCTTTTAAAAATCTTATTATATCTGAAGCATTTAGCACGTTATATTGATTTCATTGTAGGACTACATGTATTTCGAAATGTCCTAACCTGGAGAATATTTAGACGTGTATACCATGGTCTTTATTTCTGGATCATTATAAAGGATATAAGCGGCATTATAATGTCTCAAAGTGTCACATCAATAACAGAAAATCTACACCACAAAGAAGACACCAAAAACAACAGGATGCTGTGATATTCGTTATTTTGTATCTTACTCCCTTTATTGTACATAATTTTCGCTTAAAATTAATCACTCTTTTGTATACCTTGTTACCTGCAGTATGTAAATTTCAAAGATAAGTAATCAGATCAATGATCTACGTAGTTATGGCAACACTGTGTATAAGTTTCAATTAAATTTTATCATTTGTACATCTTTATTAATCACTGCAGTCAGAACAAGATGTTCAGGACACATATTCTGGTATGTAGATTTCTTTCTCATGTCAGTGCAATATGCAATTGTATGGTGGTGAGTAGTATTTATTTCTGGTGGAGGAGTCATGGTATCCGGAGGAACCATCCACTTCCGGTTGGTACACTGGCGAACCCTACCACTTATACCGACCTTGACCTTGTAATGTATCGGGTTTTCACTTACGGAGTACACGTGTAAAACTTTCTTTATTTGTTATGAATGTCTTGACCTGACATCACTCTAATTTTTTGGTTCATCGTCTCGAATGAAAAATTTAACCTCCTTGAAAGCTGCCGGAGATAAATAGTATAGGTTTGACCTTCACCTTGTCCGAGCTTTTTATTTGCTGTCATTGCCTATGTAAGATATGCTTATATAAAATGTGTTTTACTTATTGTATATCGCCACATTGGGATAATTCTATTATTGTGGCGGCTACCAATGTGTAGTATTGGAGTAAACTGAAAATACGAACACCACCACTGACCGCCGATAGGGTAACTGCCGGAATTGCATGACCGGGGGTAGATCGAAGGCCCGAGAGAGGAGCGAAGCTCAGCGAGTGCCAGTGCAGTGCTTACACCAATTTGGTTTAAACCCAGCGTTAAAAAAGCCAACGTGGTTATCGACTTCCTATTTTCAGAGGAAGTGATGTATATTATATACATGTAAATTGTATATACTGGCATTCTCAGCACAAAAGAAGAACATATCACAATGCACAAATACTTAAAATAGTGTCACCATTAGGCATGTGCAATTTTAGATATGTGTCATGTTCTAATTTTTGAATATACTATGTTGGAAGAAATACACAAAATAAAATTCAGAAAGATTTTTTTATTTATTAGAATATCATTATTGCACAACGATTACAATTTTCTCATTGTTTCATGACATAATTGTGTATGAAAATTATATTATACATACATGTAAATGTTTCCATTTTGTAAAATAATGAACAATAAAGCTGGCAGTGACTTTGAAAGACTTTGGCTTACATATGTTTATGTTATCAGATTAAAATGCGTGAAACAAGAGTTATCTTTCTTGAAGAATATGAAGGCAAATATTAGACTCTTTGTTTACTTAATTTAGAACTCATTAAAACTTATAGATTAAAATATCAATTGATAGTTCATTCATTTCTTATTACTATTTATTATTATTGATATACTGTTATTATTTTGCTACGCTTCAAAGAATTATAACACTTGTGTGAAATTCCTTGACTTGCTGCAGTATTAAACTGATTTAATTTCATTCCCCTGTACACGAATCAAACTTTACAAACCACAAGGTCGCAGACTTCGATGACATCAATACTTCATCCGGAACACCGAGCCCAGTGTTGTTTCTTTGAAATACATGCGCAAGCACAAGCTGCTAAGCAGTCATATAATATCATACGGTTGAAAGTATCTCGAATTTCTTCTGATTGCTAAATATAAGATATCAGTATACATATAGCTGAATGTCTGGTCGTATTTCCATCTCAAGATTATTTTAAGAAATGACACTACAATATAAATTACAGTTTGTAATCTGAAGACTTCCTGTTACTAAGCAACCGTAAAAATAAAGATTTTACTCTGTAATGATTTGGTTTAGAGCGTTGTAAAAACTCGTTTCACTAAACTCCTTGAGACTATTTCACAAACGCTTAGATGATCCAGACTGGTGACTTGTATAGCGTTATACTCCGCGGAATTTATCTTCAATTTCTAAGTAAAGTCTTATTCTTTAATCTTTTGTTTTACCATGATCAATATTTTAAACGAGAAAATAATTAAATACCTATCATCTATGTATGTCTCTTCATTGAATTCAAATGTGGAATTCAAAATATTTATAAGAGTATTTGTTTAAAAAATATAATAATGAAATGTTGCATTATGGCCTAGGATAAAACCAAAGTCGTACCCTACCTTGCATTCGGAATCTCTCGTGCCTCTACACATAAAAGAATGCTGTAATATGTAAAACTCAAAACGGATACGTACAGTGAATAAGTACTATGCCTTCAAAAATAAAAGACTTATTTCGTGGGTCTCTTCTGAATCATTAAAAGTTAGATAGTATAAACTGTTTCTTATTATCTGTAATTTCATTCCGTGAATGTGGTTCTCTTGTGACAGTAAAACCCCGCGAACAGGCCTTCTATAACATTATAGACAGAGAGCATAATTCAAGAAACAATGATACTGCAAATATTACCGATTTGGAATTCGTAAATTTTAAGTTAAAATCGAATCAGCATATGCAAATTCTAACCAATACAACTGCAGTACTGCCGTAAATGAGGTGCAGCATTCATGATACAGTATGCGGAGTTTCCGTATGAATTGATTCGGCTAATCTCGCGATTGTTCACTCGGAAGTCATCGGTTCTAGCCGTGTACTTCACTGTTGCTTCGAACATCCCATTTCCAGGAGATGTTACCACTGTTATTTGATAAAGACTATTTTGAGGAGGTACATTGTTGCTGAAATTTGCCAAACGACCGTCAGCATCCCAACTCCCTCTATATTTAGCAATATCGATATTTTCTGTAATCGAAAACGCATTTATGATGTTATTCAATATAAGATAATGACATTTTTGTCTGTATGGTTTTGTTAACGAATTGATAAATTTGATAAAAGCTTTAGCTGCACGTTGCACAGCCATACTGGAAGTCGGTAAAGGATTCCATTTTAGGCATGCGCACCAGTGTGAAGGAATACCCGCTTCGTTGCAACTCCGATCCTTCGGAATCCTCTTGAAGAGACTGATTCCTTTCTGCGTTTTCTTTGATCTATCGAAAGATGAATTACCCTTCACACCTAAAATGTCGAGGAATGTAGCATGGATGTCAAAGGGTGTAGTCAATCGCTGAGTATTTTCGGTGAATTTATTATAACTACTTGGATATTGGTTCGCAAACCAATCCGGAAAACGGAAACCGAAGTATGGCATTCGCTCCTCATATTTCCCCTGCACTGTTTTACGAATTTCATGAAATCGAGCTCCATGATCACTCATCAAAATAACTAGAGTATTGTTCAGATATTTATTTTCATGAAGAAATGTCAGAAAACGAAGTAAATCCTCATCCGCCCATTGTAAATTATTGGAATCTTTATGACTAAATTCCGAATGAAATCCGAACATAAATTTCCGTTTTTTACTATACATTGTAAATGTATCTCTAAACCAGTTTAGCATCACAGTATGTCTTGATTGGGAGCCTAAACAATATGGTTTATTAAAGGAATACATTTTCTCCGCGGAGAGATAAAACGGTCGCATGTAGTGATCGACTGGCTGATTCTGGAATCCTAACATACGAAGGTTAAACGTTCCAATGTGGGCCATGTCCTCAGCCCATTGCGTAACGTATCCCGCCTGTTGAAAATCCTTCCATATCCAAGGGTAATTATCTACCGATTTTGCGTTAGGTTTGCCTCGGCGAGATTCCGGAAGCTCAGTTTCGGATTTTCCGGTAAGTATGGGTAATAAAGCTTGCGGAGTACCGTCCCCTACTATATTATATCCTTCTAATAGCATTCCTCCCAGAGTGTTGACGAAATAATCGTGACTTTTAGGAAGTTTTCTCTTCCAAGTGTTCCTACTGACAGAGTCGTAACCAAACATGAGGATATTAAGTGGGATTCCTCCCGCTTGTGTTACATTCCCATCGGATTTAATCGTCTGCTGCGTCGCATGAACAGTAGCATGGATGTTAAAATACCTTGATCCATCTTTTCCTTTACACGAAATCTTGAAAAAGTCGGTAGGGGATCGAATGTAACCGCTCTGAAATGACTCTTTCTTTCCATTTTTGATTTTATAATCGTCATCACCGCGGAATATCGGAACATACTGACAATTTATTGCACCGTGTTTGGTTTTGGCTTCTTCTGTTATGAAGAAACTTCCGTTTTCTACCATTATCCAATTGTCTTCGTTGTTACACTCAAGGTTTGGCACATCATGGAAGAACTTTGAAACAGATGATTGATTAGTGTCTAATAATGGATGAATACAAGTCTGGTCCCTGATTTCTGCTCGGCTACGTATTACATTGTACAATATATCACTTTGTTCTATCTCCATTGCACGATGTCTCTTCAATGCCAAGATTCTGTCTCGCTCAATTTTTCTGCGATGCTTGTATACCAGTATTATTACCGTGATCATCACGAGTGGAATAAACATTCGGTACTTTCTTCGCTTTTTCCATGTGAGATACCGAAAAACGCCGAGAAACGCCATGGCGTCATGGAATGTCCCGCGTTAACAGAGTCCGAAATGTGACAAGTCCCGCACAGCTACATCACGAGAAATCTGCAACGACAATGCATACACACACATCAAAGGAAAATACAATAACAAAAGGAAATAGCAATGTCATGATAAATCTTATTATGATCAACAACAGTCGGCGACTACACACAAACTTGAAACACTGACCGAAAATAGATTTCTTTGATCTTGCGCCACTTCAGAAGTATTTCATGTATATTATGTCGAAAGTTTTCTGTGTATTGCATACAAATTTTGACTCGACGTAAACAGCAAGGGTTCTACAGCGAGGAAGTGTTTACCTGATAACACAAACTAACGGCAAGAACGGTTAACACCTCATCAGACAACACGACGTGCATCAGGAGTATTCGAACCCGGGACTTTATTACTTCTTGCCTGTTGCCCGACTCCCAGTATTGCTCTATAATATTCGCCCCATACATTATGAAGAGATTAAATCATGTATATCTTGGAATCCAAATTTTATGCATAATTTAAGTACACATTTTCACGATTTGATTTCTATTTCTTTTTCAAATCACTTACGAGAGTTTTTATCGAAACATGCAATAATTTGTCTGGCATTCGCGGAACACGATTATTTTTTTCCCCCAAAAGGGATGGGGGTTGATGTTCCTTTCAAGGGAAGCGGAAGGAGGGAGTGGTGTCGATCCCATGATTTTAGGTAAATGAAATGGAAAAATGGGGGGGGGGATGCATTTTCGACGAATTCCAGACTTCCCCCCTCCGCGATCCCCGCTAGATCCGCAAATGGCCTAGAATATCAAGAACTATAAAACTAAATAAACTGAAAGTTTTTTGTAAGATTACCAGTGGTAGTAATTATAAGATGAAATTATTTTCTAACACAGCATAATACTTTATGACATGGGGTGAGAAAGAAAACCTTAAATGTTGCTATTTTGTTCTGATGCACATTAAGGTGGGTGGAGATTTACGCCGCTTTCATCAAATTCTGAAGCCGGCGTGGCCTAGTGGTATCGCGTCGGACTCCTGATCGGGAGGCCGGGGTTCGAGTCCCGATCTGGTCATGCCGGTGTTATGCCTTTCGGATTAGACAGTAAAAACCGAGGCGCCGTGTCGTGGTATGCATGGCACGTTAAAGATCCCTCACTGCTTCGGTTTGGTCCGTTGCAAAGGTCAGAATTTGTATGCCCCGCATCAGGCAGATGCCGTCACTATATACACGAAATATTCGTGGTGTTACGTAAAACAAAAATCAATCAATCAATTTATCAATCAATCATTCATCAATTTCTGTGATACCGGGAGGTACTTAACCTCTCCTAAACAAAATAGCGCGATCAGGAAGTCACACTCGGACCGTCTGCACTACAAGCCAACCACCTAACCTCTATACCAGTCACCAAGTCTGCCCCGGCGCACAGTAAATTCTGCTTCACTTCGATACAGGTGCTTGGGAATTAATCAATACATCATTTTAAACAATGTTCTAAACTTGAGAAGTTCTAAGGATACACAACAAGTTGTGGTAAATTTTCATTCAGCTGCATTGAAGAATTAGTCAACAAAGTCACTTTTAGCAAATGTGTCGTTGACTCGTGTACCAGTGGCATAGCGCCCCTTTACACAAAACGCAAATCAATACGCGGTAATTTGTAGAGCATGTTAAACGTCTTTATTGTATTAATAATATTTATTATAATAATATTTATGTATGCAATTCATCCGATACTTTGAAGTTTGTATTATTTTATACATGTAGGTATAATTTAAGCTTTCTACAGACCCTCTACCTTTTTTCAATTTTTTTTATTTGAATTTTAAACTAGCTACGCCACTGGGTACATGGGTATCTAAGTAAGTGCACGACTATAACGACAAATGTTTCCATCATATCGTGACACGCAATAAGAGGATGTATGCTATAGTTTTACTTACTATTCACTTACTACAGTACATCAGAGGCCTATCTGTTGAATACTTAATCTATTTCTTAAACAAAGGACACCGACAAAACAAGCCAAGTAGCTTCTCTTAAACTTAAGGTGTTAAGAGTTTTTATAAGTTCAATAACTCCATGCTATGCCTTGAAGTAAAACAAACTTACAATAAAACCCCGAGCTTACCTAGTACAAAGAGCTAATGGTCAAACTACGCTGTCCCTATCCCTCGTAGAAGCTATGTCTCGGACCTTCACTTACAGTGCGTAACATTTCTAGTCTAAAACTGATAACGGAACCACTGCGTCTATGACTTTAATGTTACGCGAAAGTACTAATGTACAGTAGTATTGGGACCCCCCACTCGTAGCTTTAATAGCAGTTATTAGCGAATGATTTAGTGTAGACTTCTCGTATCTTATCGCTTTTCATCAGCCAGACGTATTACTCCGCTCTCTAATCTTAGCGAAAGATGTACGCCTTTATCCAATCCATAAAACCTACCATGTTACGATTCGAAAATAATACCACAGTTATGAGATAGAGAGATTAATAAACAAACGGGTTTTAAAAGGCTTTGATGATATGCCTTTATTAAGTCGACACACAGTGGTGTACGGAACAGAACAATTTGCGTGACTACCCTTCAGAACTAAATATAATAATAAGTTTATTGTAATGAAAGACATTCGCAAAATGTTTTAGTGTACACATGCAGTGGTACAAGGGCGGAAAAAGAAACTTGCCATGCGTACTTAAAACAGTGATTCAACAATTCTCTTTATCGTTGTGAAAATTTCGTTTGTTTCTGTTTTTGGCTTGATAAGTTTTTTTATGTATTTATTTATTTTTGTACGCTATGACATTATCTTCGAGCTGACTGAAGCCGGCGTGGCCTAGTGGTATCGCGTCGGACTCCTGATCGGGAGGCCGGGGTTCGAGTCCCGATCTGTCCATGCCGGTGTCATGTCTTTCGGATGAGACAGTAAAAACCGAGGCCCCGTGTCGTGGTATGCATGGCACGTTAAAGATCCCTCACTGCTTCGGGTGGGTCCGTTGCAAAGGTCAAAATTTATATGCCCTGCATCAGGGAGATGCCGTCACCATATACGTGAAATATCCGTGGTGTGACGTTAAACAATAATCAATCAATCAATCAATCAAGCTGACTGAGAATAATCCGGGGTCAAGTTCGATAACTCTCGATCTAGTAATGAGATTTTGGCTCATGCTGATTACACTGAAATGCGATCCGTGTCCGGGCCATCTTTACTCCAATTGATAAATTGTGTCCATTTATCCTGTGGCAGAACTTGTTTGCTGTTGCTTCCTTTATTTCAACAATAATAAAATCTTCTGTGTACGAAAACACATTTGTACAGAAATGAGAGTTTCCGATGCTGTGTCCGGGTCCTCCCAATTCTCAACCATTGTTTAGTATTTTTCTTACAACAGTGTATATTTATATAACCCAGTAACCATAGTTTCTCTCAGTTTTCTTTCTTATTCCTGACTTAGATGTACAATAATACCATGTGCAGGCACTTAACATCTGGTTCTACCAATTCACGACATGTCACTCATACAAATGTCTAGAGACACAAAAAATACACAAATATTTCATACGTACCGTTTTTCCTGCTGGTCATTCACAGCGAAATTCGATCCTTCAATGGCTGGCCTATCTCTTGCCTGCTATCGCACGTCTACCAGTCGGACCTCGGGCACATCACTGCTTCTCGCACACATTGATCTCTACCCTCTCCGATCACAGAGCTCGCAGTGCCCTACTGCGGCAGTAAACATAAATTCGCATATTGTTTAACTGTAAATTACGTACTCTACATAATCACACGTTCCCAGACAAGATTTTACAACTGGGATCATTCACAAACCGATTAGGGTCGAGACGGGGGAATTTATTGTTTTCGTCTTACATGGATAATTTTATAGATCTTGAATGCAGGTGAGCGGCCTTTGACATGCACTTGTCCCGGATACATTGTCGTCCCGCGTAAAGTATTCCAACACATATTTTAAGTTTTAGGCATATTTATTACTTCAATACATTTCGTATATTTCAAAAATACAAGACACTGAACTAAAAGGTTACAATAACGAATAAAACAATAGATATGTATATGATAAATATAAACGGCATGTACAAGTATGTACTAAGAGGTGATGCATGCGCAAATCAGAGATTAATCCAGGTTAGGTATGGAGTAGCACCTTATGTACACCGATCAACATTACACAGTATTTGCATTATTTGTTCACAATGTTGACATAGTGTTGACACCCCCCCCCCCTTCCTTTCGAGAGCATCTAGATCCTGCACTGAACACAAGTTTTGTCAGTTTGATAATATTTATACAATATATTAAATTTGACATACATTTATATATCAATTGATAACTGAAATACATCATAAAGATAAGATATCTACTCTACGTCAATTTTGTGTGTGAAATATATATTCTGTCACTAACGACCTCATACTCCATTTGCAAAACCCATAAGCAATGGAAATTACAGTGATTACGCGCTTAATGTCCTCAATTGCCCAATATGTTACGGAATAAGATCGCCCGTCGCCATTCCATCAAATGTTACAAAGGCTTCATTATAATACAAACATTTATATTTAGTCTTCTCAATAATGCGATATTCATTCATGCCATACGTAGCGGTGCAAAATGGGCTTGGGGAGACAGTAAATAGAGAGGGTCAGAATGCCAGACTCCCTTTTCAGCTATAAAACGTCTTCTTTGCACTCTTTGTAGTGTTTGCACAGCATTTGCATAATTCATTCAAACTTCTGGAGAAAAAAAACCCCTCCCAAACAGAGACATCTGGACCCGCTATTGTGTAACAAAGATGTTGCCCAAATAACTTAATGCGAATTCTGAACGAGCAAGATTTTGTTCAAAAATTGATAAGAAGGTACACGATAAATCTAGACGGAATGCAGGCTCTTTAGTGCACTGTACGAGACGGTAATCTCCCGCGTCTGTAGGCACGTGTAGAACACGATTCCGGTTTTACTGACATAGCAGTGCCTGTGAGTACTTACAGATACACGTGATCTGCGGTGCATTTCCATCACGGTGTGTCAAAGTCAGGAGAGGGTCGGAGACATCACCCTTAATAAACCTACGTATCGCTGATAAACTTACGAAAAGATGGAGAAGAGTGCCCTCAAAGGGAAAATGTTCCGCAGCTAATTGAAACGTTTTCAGATAAACCACTTTTTCTCACATGTTTCTGATTTTCGTGTTTGTTTTGTCATGCCAAGAGTCACCTTCCACCCATGTAATCGCTCGTGCTGAAAGATGATTTGACTGAAAATGAAAGCGGAAGTGCTTTGCTGTCTAAACGCACTTCAAGTAGGTACTAAAAACAGGAACCAACAGACGCTTCGTTACATACACTAACATGAAGATGAAACGGATCCAAAGAGTCATTAATTTCGTCAAAAGAATCATTCGGAACTCATTTACCTTTTATCCATTTCCTAGAGAAATATGTCTACAGAATACCTACGCTGTCTGCCCGAGGTCAAGGTCAAGGATTTCATCCGGGTCATGCGGTATCTCCTTACGTTATGATGAAAAATACAGAGCCTACCTTACGATGCTTATATTATCTATGTATACAAATGAATTTTATCAGATTTTAATACATGATTGAGTTGGCAGAATCAGATGTGGGTTTGAGTGATGTACGCGAAGAGTTGATGGAGCCTCTTTGTTCCATGAGCATGCGCTCTAGTTCTTGTTGGCTGGTCGCTAGTCGCACTTTGAACGGACTTCCTTCCACGTGTTTGCCTGACCATAATACATTGACAGTATACGGTCCTGGTTCTACCGGATTGTATCTACAGTGGAACAGCTTGTCCTTCTGACTGGTGCGTAGTAACTCCACCTGGAAGGCACCTGAAACAAATATCAACAATACTAATACAAGGCTGTACCTGTCATAACGGTCTCTGTAATGATGGCTACATATTGTATTAGCTATCCATTAACCACATTTCACTGTTCCAGCTTCACTTGTAATAAGTCGTACCAAACCAGTGGCGGATCCAGAATCCCCCCTCCCCCCCAAAAAAAAGGGGGGGAGGGGGGTTTGCATGTGAAAGTCAAGTATTAGTCAAACTACTCAACCTTTTATGGGTGCCAAATCTGGAGTTTTAATAGTAATCATGTGGCATAAAAGGGGTCGAGATGGCCCCCTCTAAATCCGCCACTGCAAATCTACTTCCTACTAGAAATACCAGCTGTCTTGATTGATCATTCTTTACATTTTGTCCGGGTAGCTACTTAGGGAGCGACCGTTTATCCGAAAACACATAAATATATCAATGGTACAGTTTCATGCTCGTTCGTATAAGGAAAAAACCCAGAATCCGATTAAAACAGTCATAGTTGCTTCTTCCCTACCCAACCTCATTAAAATCAAATGATCGCTTTCTTACTTTAGTCATGAAACGAACAACCACGTACAAAGTGAAAATACTAGAGATGCTTGTTCCAAGTGAACATGTAAAATTCTACATGGCTTTCCTCCTACCAACTACAGTATGCTTTGTTTTGATGAGGAGGCGTGTGATTTTCGAAAACAACCAGGAAATTTAGAGATACCATCACCATCGTCAAATTATTCCTTAAAGGGTCTTTACTCAAAGACAAAAATTCAAAGTGAGAGATAAAACCTCATGTTTGTTTTGACAAATTTTCAACGAGGTATTATTTTAAACTCTACAAAGAAATTTGAAAAATGTGTGTGGAAAAGGGGGGGGGGGCAGAACCTAGAACTCCTTTCCCCTTCTTCATGTTCCTAAGTTAATCGAGTACTTTACTACTGTTCACTTCAAAATTGACTAATATTAACTGTATTTCAGCATTTCTTCAGGATGAGTGTCTCACATTGTTTCAACAAGTAAAACATCAAACATAACATGTGGTAACCAGCTATTCTAAGTGCAACAGCAATCAAGGGAGAAACCCTACACGGCAAATCAATCAATATGATTGGACGAGTCCCTGCTCGTTCCCGTAGACACACGATCTTATTAAACTACGTGAACGGAATTGGCATGCACACACACGGAGAAACTCGTTTATAATGAAATCTGTCTTGCCTTCCCAGGGGATTACTATTGATGATAATATGATTGAAACCGTGTAATCTGGAATATCCCAACTAATCTTCACTTTCTTTGAATTAATAAATTGTTTCTGGTGGTGATAGAAATATCACAAAACATGTATATTACGATTGTAAAATGGGAAATTAGGTATTTGATATATCAATATTTGTTTTTCTTCGAATATCAATCATCGTGTTGACAACAGCGCTTAATCACAGGGGATATGACTGGTCAGCAGGGGATGCTTATTTCATTCTGACGCCTGATCCCACCTCTGGCTCTTTCAGGGTTCCGTCATTTCACCTTTTTAAATACTCTTTGTACAACCCACAACTACATGTATGCTACCACTTTTGTTACTTATGATTTTAGTACAAACAAGACAGTAAAGCATTTCTATATGCACAGTGTGAAAGATAAAAATTGTGTCCTACCTTTTGGCCCCATGATGCTGACATGAAGTTCCCCGGCACCGGCCCCTCTGGCGTCAACCATAAAATGACTCTCGAAGTCCGGCAGAATACCGTCTTCTACTCCCGGACCATATACCTTGACGGGATACTGTGGGGCTTTGGCAGTCTTGATGTCTATTGCATAAGGACTACCTACAGAGGGAAAACAAGATGTGTTTGTGAAACACTAATGTTCTCAACTGCAGCCAATGTAAAATTATTGAAAATAGGTCAAAGTTAGTAAAAGTTCTGTCTCTCTCTTACTGGTCACAAGTTACAATTATGATAAAGGTTATTTTTTATTTTTTCATTTTTTTTTATTCATTTTGTTCTTTATTTATAATTTTTGTCCTTTATTATTTTAATTTGTTTTTGTTTTATTTATTTTTTCCTCTTGTGGTACAAAGACAAACAGGGTTAAAATCTTTTATTCCAGGGCCACTTAAATTCAAAGCAAAAAGTGGAAAGTTATGTGGAATTAAGTAATATACAGAGTAAACACTGTCCAGGATTGTGATTTTACGCGAATTTATATTATTTCCGCGAAATCACTTACTACACAGCAAACTTTCCTCAACGCGAAGCATCACGTATTATAATATCTAACATGTCCGGAAACAGTATGTAAAAACTATTGTCTGAAATAAACACGTTAAATATAGACTAGACGGTTCAAATATAAAATCCTACGCAAATTTATAACATATTCACGAAATAACTCTTTACAAAGTGTGTGATGCGCAAGATAAACCGGATCACATCAAAACAATGTAGAGATTCAGAGACCATACCAAGTCTTGATCTATCGGATTACGTGGTTTCACAGACAAATGTATTACACATCAAAACCCTGTGATAACTAGGGTGCAGCAAGTGAATAAAATAGATGTCAGAGACAAATTCTCGGTCTCGGGAAATCTGATAAACAGATTACGTAGACATCAATCAAGTCCCTAAATCCACCATTCATCTTCTCTGATCCCGATCCCGATATTTTTTTTGTTGCGGTAGGTACACCATATTTTTATTTCATTAGCAGTATCTTTAGATGTTATAGATCGAGTTTCCCCTTTAGATTTACTCGTCGTGTACCTATATCGTTTTTATGTTGACCAAATTTGTCAGAACTCATTATGAAAGATTCTGATACATGATGGCTGGATCCCTGAAGTTTGTCGAAAATTCAACATTTTACCGACCTATCTCTCATGTATCACTGCATATCAAATGTCCATTTCATGTGCGGATCTAAAGAAGAGGTCGGTGAAGGGGGTGGTTTTCGGACCACCCTTGGAATTTGCAAAGTGAATACCATGATTTGTGAAAAGGAAGTTAATATGCGATCATTTTTTAAGGTGGAGCACTTCTTCCTCCCCCCCCCCTTTCCAATATAATAATAAATAAATAAATAGATAATACATATATTAAAATGAAAAAATCTAGGACCAAAGCTATAAATGCAGAATGTATGATAAAGAAAAGAGGATGTTATCCCCAAGCACATAAAGGAAGCCTTGCTGCAAAAAAGCCTAGGCTCACAACAGTTTTGGTTTTTTGGGGGTTTTTTTTTGGTTTTTTTTTTTTGTTCTGGTTTGGGGTTTTCTTTTTGTTTTATTTTTTGTTTGTTTGTTTTGGGGTTTTTTATATTTTGTTTTGGGTTTTTTTTTTCTTAACTTTTTTTATTGGTGGGGGGTGTTGTTTTTTAACTTCAGAAAAATTAAAATTTGAAGCTTGGACTTTGCTCCAATGATTTCGTTTTGAATAGAAAACTAACATTTTATAAAATGTTTTCAGATTTCAAAAGAAGTGAAATTTTTGTAGTAAAAACTCGAGTTTGAACAGATCTTCAGCAGCTTTTGCTGGTAAGTGGATGGGACAAAAGACAAACAAACACATAAACAAACAAACAAACAAAACCACACAGATACAAACACCCGAGAGCTGGTTTCTGTGTTGCAGTTCTCTAAGTTTAAAGGGAGCGGAACATAAGTATACATCTGCAGCCCGTCATGACCCCAGAAGATGTCGAGCTTCATGAAGACTTACAAATAATAAAGGCCAGTTACGTCGTAAAAATCCCACAGGAGCCGGCCTAGTTAGATGCATGCTCGTTACTGGACCGAAAGGCTCCGGGTTCGAGTCCCATCATCGGTGTCCTTTTTATCGGAGACCATAAAAATCGAGGCTCCGTGTCAAAGTACACATTGGCACTTAGAACACCCCCTCCCCTCTTGCGTCCAGAGGGTACGTTGCATAGGTTTAAATTGCTTTGCATTGCAGTGTGTAGGTTTTGTCTCCCTGTAAGTGTAATATTCAAGGTGTGACGCAAAACGAGAAATAAACAGGGGAGAAATTATAACATACTACCCAAATACACAGGATCTGATTATGTATTGTCTGCTACATTAAATAGTACTGGTTAAGCCTCCCATAATGCATTGCGACGAATGTTACAGGAAACATGCGTTCAACGTCTTACCCAGGATATGCTCTCCGCCATAACGAATGTTAAGTATATGTCGCCCAGGTTCTGCTGGCTTAACTTTCACACTTTGTGTCCCATCGAAGTTGTCCAATAAATGAACTGGAATGATCTGACCACGTGGTCCCATGCAGTCTACAGTTAGCTCTCCTGAATTGAGATAAGGCATTTATTAGGCAAGTAATTGCGTAAAAAATTGCACACCACTGGATGTTGATTGACATTCGGTTAACAAGTGCTAAATTTTTGTATAAAAATGGACCAAAAAGAGAATACAGTAATAAAACATCAAGGAACTGTGACAAAGAGCAGACAAACAGGCACACAGACAGACGGCAGACAGAATGATTGTTGCATGTCCTTATGTATCGTGGGAAACACAGACACACCCAAAAAACGAAAACACAAATAGAATGTGCATTTTAACAGATAGACAAACGTTGTTTGTGTTCCTCAACCCAATAAATTATAATATAAATCAAAAGGTCTTTATAAACACAGTGCCAATTAAAAAAAATTGGAGTTACCTTTTCCTGCGTCTCTGGGATCGATTTGCAGCTTGATGTCCCTGCCCACCACGCCATGACTGAGGGGGTCACCCGTCACGTGCACCATATGAGGGTACGCCGGTTTGTGTACGTTGATTTTGAATGGACAACACTTGAGTGGTCGCTTATTCCAGGTGATATCTAGGAGGTAGGCACCAGGCTGTGAAGGAGTGTAAGTACATCTGTACTGTTGTGGGCCGATCTTCTCGATCTGGACCGGATCCTCATGTTTGACACCCTTCAGTGTCGCTTCCGGTTTACCTGGTTGTTACAAAGTGAACATTATTAAGGCGATTAACGTGAATTTGTTTGTTTTACATTACTATGGAAACAGACGAGTCAGTGGTCCTGCCCGAATCCACAACCTCATGGTTTCAAACCGATCATTTTACCATTGGAATTACATTAGAGTTTTATATTATCAACATGCAATATATGTATCTAAAGTGCCACTTTCAGAATTTTTTTCCAATTTCACAATGAAAAAGAAATATTAACTTTAATGACATATGAGTGCTGGGGTGTGATTCTCACCCCTTCGTCCTCTCACTTGTCTCCCCTTCCGTCCAAGGTCTCCCCTTCACTTACATTCATTTCTCCTGTCTTTCTGTTTTCTCTCTCATACCCTCCTCCTATACGGACGACGCCAAAGGCCATTTCAACGATGTGTTTTACTTGCCTTAGGTATTAAGAACTCTCTCATTTTTTGCATATCACGGTGTGGTTAGACTTGCTCAAGTCTCTATGTTTAGTGTATATTTAGTCATAATGTCCCTTGTATGCAATTCTGCTCGTTGTCATACTGCATTCTGTAAAACATAGGATTTAAAAGTCTCTATGTTTTCACGATATCTAACGCAGTATAGGGAGCACAGAACAGAGAATAATTATTAATGAAAACTTAACATAGAGACTTGAGCAATTCTACGGTGAGGTATATAAACGTGACATCTACTTCACAGACCATATATCACCATCATCAACTGACCATACAAATTAGGTGAGTTATCTGCCCCTGATAAGAACTCTCTCATTTTCTGTATATCACAGTGAGGCATATAAAGGTGACTGCTAACTTCACTGCCCATATCTTACCATGGCCAACTGACCATACAAATACGAAAAATACATTAAATGACAGTCACTGTGCAGGCTTTATTCTACTTCTGTCGACTAAATAAACAAAAGCAGACAACCCATCCTATCAAAATGGCCTATACTAAACAGTGACTAATAAAACAGTCCTCAATATTATACCAAAGCATAGACTTTATTTAGGTCTGATATTTCAGATTTAACACAACGAGGGACTTCACTACTTCTGGTGTTATGGTGTACTGTACCTGGCTCTGCTTGTTGTCCGTCCACCTTGAAGGATGCCGGTTTGTCTAGTTGCGCCTCCTTCAGTCCTCTACCACTCAGTATTACTTTGGTAGGATCTACGTCTGTAGGAGATCTAGGAGAATTAACGCTGGAATCAGGACTGGTCCCGGAGTAAACAGTGATTTTCCGCGGCAGTGTCTGTCTGTCCGTGTCCGACGGGGCGGAAGAATACATACTCGCTGTTATAAAAAAACATAATGTATAATGGCAATGTTACATAACTAATCTATCCTCTCTCTCTCTCTCTCACACACACACACACACACACATACACACGCACACACTTTCACTCGGTTATTTCTAAAGGAATCGAAGTCTGACTCTAGACGATGCTAGTAAATATGACATGTGATGACAACAGTGTTAACATTATATACAATCGTAAACTTAAATATGTATGCATCATTAACATATTTCTATATAGAAATGCAAGCATAATTATACCTCCGTGCATCTTCATAATGTAAGAGCTTTGTCCAGACGTATCTCATACAAACCCTCAAGACAAAGGTCGATATTCAAAAGCCGGGCTCAAAAATAAATACTTAATTGGATCCAAATGAGCACTCGGATCCAATCAGAAAACAGCTTTCATTTAACAAAACCCTTTTTTTTTATAATACAGACATTAGTGATTGCCTTTTATGGCTTTTCACGGAAAACTGATTATCTAAGATGTCCTACAAGTTCCCAGCGCTGCATTTAAGAATTTCATTTAACACATACCCTATATTTACTAAATTTTCCTTTTATTAAATATTAAATATCGAAAAGAAAAAAATGCGACATAGTACGATACCGTCACGGAGCGGAGTTTTGTTAATATGAAGCCTTGGAACTTCTTCATTTCATTAAAATCTAAATGAAACGTCTAACTACACAAGCACGGCAGTATTTTACAGTTTTATGTCATAAACATAAACTTAGGCACCACTGTGGTCAATAAAATACTTGTCTCCAATATTGTGGTAGTAAGAGTATTACATTACATTGTTTAAGAAAGCCATATACTCACTGAAAAATGAGGGGATAATATCAGTTCATAACCGACCTGTTCGTTTTGATAGATATATTTTCTGTCCTACATGTTCGTTTTGGTAGATATATTTTCCCTCATACCTGTTCGTTTAGGTAGATATATTTTCCGTCATACCTGTTCGTTTTGGTAGATATATTTTCTGTCATACCTGCTCGTTTAGGTAGATATATTTTCCCTCATACCTGTTCGTTTTGGTAGATATATTTTCTGTCCTACGGTACATGTTCGTTTTGGTAGATATATTTTCCATCATACCTGTTCGTTTTGGTAGATATATTTTCCCTCATACCTGTTCGTTTTGGTAGATATGTTTTCCCTCATACCTGTTCGTTTTGGTAGATATATTTTACGTCATACCTGTTCGTTTAGGTAGATATATTTTCTGTCATACCTGTTCGTTTTGGTAGAGATATTTTCCGTCATACCTGTTCGTTTAGGTAGATATATTTTCTGTCATACCTGTTCGTTTTGGTAGATATTTTTCCCTCATACCTGTTCGTTTTGGTAGATATATTTTCTGTCATACCTGTTCGTTTTGGAAGATATATTTTCTGGCCGGATACGGGAGTGCCGATACCGATATCGGACCCTTTCCTCTGCACCGGGATCCTATTCGGCGGACTGGTGCCACGTGAGCTAGCGTCACTGGGCATGCGTCGTGGACCGGAATAGAGGTTCCGGACAGTGATTTTCGGTGACGCCATCCTCACGGGACTTTTTGCTCTGATTATGAGTCCATCAGGCTGTTCATCTCTGTAACAAAGGAAAATTTTTATTTCTCTAGCAACTTGATAATAGAAGATTGATATGAGGAAGCATTTTTTCACAACTTTTATGTAATGTAATATAATATAATATAATATAATATAATATAATATAATATAATATAATATAATATAATATAATATAATATAATATAATATAATATAATATATGACCTAGGTTCGGGACTCCTGGTGACAATCACGGGCTGAAACAGGGTCTGTGGTATTTGGCCTTCAGGCAGTCTGGTAGCGTAACCAAGGTATGGCGTCCTGGGCAACGGATGCCCCTCCCACAGAACGTCTATGTAGTGTTTACCTACATTAAAATATAAAGCATTATATACCGGTATCAGAAAATGAATAGCATTTGCTAACATCTATATGTTTAGTGGAGGGGATCCACCATTGAAAAATCTTACGAGAGGTCTCCACCATATCGGGAAGGTATATTTACTCTCTTTGACTAGAAAATATCTATAAAATCGTTATTGCCGAAATTGCCCCCCTCCCTTTGCTATGTATATACACAAAACCCTTCTCATTTAATCATCAAAACCAATTTTACCAAACGAATAGAAAGTCCTGTAAATATAACACAAGCGTAAAGCCACTAAAACAGCGAAAGCCGTCACCATATCAGCACAATATTCTAGGTATGACGTAACACAGGAGAAACAAAAAACAAACAAACAAAACCGAAAGAGCACACACACACACGAAATAAATAAAATAAGATATAACAAAAATACCATTTGAATTGTTGCCCGTCGTATTTTAATATGAACATCTATCATACAAGAGAAATAACTCGAATGAAATTATATAAAAGTAAAAATGTTGGACATACCTTCTTCCTGAGGTGTGAATATAAGAATATGTTTTCCTCCCACTCTTGAATCTATAGCCGTGGGGACCTTATAGCTAGGACCGTGTACGTCAGCGGTTAACTCCCCTGGCCCCGCCTCCGACGCATCAAACGGAATCTGTTTCTCTTTACCGACAATCAACGGTATCCGGTCGTGTTCGTCACATAGGGGGCGCCACCCTCCAGACACTCTGACTTTTGATGGATCGACGATTTTCGGACGGAATGGGCTATCTACAGTAAGAGTAAACGTAACATGGGTATTGTTCTACAATGAATCTAATACACACGACGTCACATTGGACTACACCTTATCACTGTGTCAATAAGCAGTATGGTCTCTTTCGAAATCGCATCAGATTTCTGATGAAAAGTCCGTCCCAACATCTTCACATACTGCACGTGACGTCATATCATGATTCAGTGCTTATGTTTAGAAAAGAATTTTTACGCCTATAGATCAAAGGGTAAAAATGTGCATCAATGAGGCGTGTAAGTGACTCAATCATGTACAACCGGTTTATAGCACACTCAACAAATAATTATTCAAATACTTTGTTTTCTTTTCTTTTCTAAAAGAAATAACACATACACTCTTTGCCGCAAATTTTCGGCCTCTTGGCCTTTATCAAGCAATAATTAGAATAGTCTATAGTGTATGTGATATTTCTTTTAGTATATTTTACTTCCCTTTGGAGGACTACTTATTATATATTTTCTTTTCTTTTTTTTTTCTTTCTTTTCTTTTTTTTTTTTTTTTGCGTTTAAGTGTTTGTCATTTGATAACTTTTCATACTCCTGATCAAAAGTGATCACATGAGGCGTTAATAAAATATGTTTATTTCACCAAGCGACGTTTTGATGTGCATGTATTTTTTCCGTAGCTCAAACTGTATGTTTCTTACATTAAAGTTTTACTTGACAGAAGTTTTAGCCCTTGTCATACTTGAAGACATTGTGTTTTTATTCAAGCATCAGTTTCTTACATTCACACTCCATAATTAACCAAAGATCATATTTCTTAATCTTTCTTGTCGTCAAGGATCACCTTTTATGTATTGATGGGGAATGTTTTACATTCAGAGATAACTTACGTTCTATTCCATGTCCGTCAAGTCTGATGTTGATTTCATGTGGCCCGGGTTCCTCGGGAATGTAGGTAATGGTCACCGTCCCGTCATCCTCTGGCTTCGTGGAACATCGTATAGGATAATGTGGTCCTGAAACGAAACCGAACATTAGTCACGTGGCCATGTCGCCACAGACAACGTTCACAGACATGGTTCTTGATCTAAGTCCGAGACTTGATTTCAAAAGAACGGATTTCAGTTTCATGACAATTTTGCCAAATATAATATGAAAAAAACGTAAAGGATGAAAAATATACTGCCATTCAGATAGTATGAAACACAAAAGGTTTGTGTTGTATAACAAATCACATAAACCCAAACAATTTTTTTTTCAAAACTTCCAAATTTTCAAGAGGATTTTGCTGATTTCTAAATTCGAGAAAGACTTCCTTCCGATTAAGAAAGGTCACTTTTCATTGTTGTTACCTTTTATATCAATATGCATTTCTCCCGGGAATCCTCGGGCGTCGACGTTGAATTTTGCTGGTTGGTCCACAGCTCCGCGTTTCAGTCCATCTCCGGTCGCCTTTGGAGAAAGTAACTCATCTATTTCTTGTATGAATGGAGACCCTGAAATACATATATTTACGTATAAAACCACGTTTTCATCCTAAATAAAAGTGAAACAAGCTAATAATCCAAAAATGGGGTTTCACTTCCCTATGATTGATAAGTACTCCATGTGAGTAAATTAAGAACGTTTTGTAGTAGAATTTCATTCCAGTTTTAAATCAGTCACAAAATTATAATAAACCTACTGATGAATTGTAATGATATGATATTCGTCTTCGTCAGTTCGTAATTTTTTCCCTTTTTCACATAAATATTCGGCCATTATGTCGATTTCAATGATGACGAACCCTAGGCTCAAGAGGATACCGCTGAAGGCAAATGTTGCCTTTGACAAAAATTGTATTGAACAACAGCACTTAACCCATGAAACTTTTCATTTTCATTTGTATAGTTGCAAGTACCTTACCCAAACACATCGACAGTTTGTTTTTTATTTTCAATTTCTAGAGATTATCAGTTTTTTAGTGAGAATTTAATATCAGGCATTCGTGTAAGATGAATATTAATCTAGCTTAAATGTGGTTACTGTACCCTTTATATCAGCCTAGTTTCCCACATGCTTTTCACTTTTTATTTTACATAAAATATTAGTAAAACGACAATACACAATTCAGACTATACATGAGGCGATGAGAAGGGTTATATTCTCTCTCCTACCCAACATCTTCATCCTCTCTCCCTCCTTCTATGCCTTCCTATCTACACTTTTCCCTTCTTTCACCCTTTCCCTCTTACCCTATCTGTTCCCTATCACGTGACCTACCTTTTACGACAACTCCATCATACACCACCCATATCCGGTATGTCCCTCTACCACGTGGCTTAAAACTGATCGTGTATACATTAGGTTTGGTTTCTTCTATTTGAGCGGGAAATTTTTGATGATTATGCGTCACTTCCGCCTCGAGTTTACCATACGGTGCATTAGAACAGTCCACTGTATAGATGAAAGATACATAATATAGTAACAAAAAGTGTTATGCAGAACAGATCCTGAGTGTTTTATAGGAGGACATCACAAGAATATAAATGTAAAAATTAAAAAAAAAAAACAAATTTTTCCTTTTTTAATGTTATGCACCACATCAAAATTATTTCATTTATATACTGACAGAAGTACGTACATCCTGCATGACACAGCAATGGACTCGCCCACAGCAATAGACTCGCCCAAAGCGGAGGAAGGTCCTTATTAACCCAACGTCTGCCTTGACATGGGACCTCGTGTTTTACTGATTCATTCAAAAGGGAATAGTATCGTGGCCGGCTGGGCTCAAGCCCGGAACATCTCGGCCTTGGACATACGTGCTACCGACTGAGTTACGATAGTTACAGCACCAGAGCGGATAGATCAGATACTTGTATATGTGTAAATTTGGGGTAAAAAGAAGAAAAAAACCCACCAACTTTTGATATTTATGTTACTATAGTCATGTTTCTATATACTCCGAACATACAAAACCTCGAAAAGCCCCTAACTTGAAAAGTTATTGTGCGAACCCCACAATTTCTCTAGCTATTTCGTCAACAGTAAGTAGACTTCGAAAGTTCAAATCCACCGACACTCGAAGTGATTTTGAAGGATCCCCAGACTTATGGAAATCCGACTGTACCGAAAAACACGTTTCGCGAGAATTATATTTTCGTGTAATTTCACGATTATTATTTTCTGCGAAAATCAAGTCCTCTACACCACTGATTTGACCATTACAATATAACAGAAATTTGTTTTACCCGCGAAAATTATGTCTAACCAAAACTCCAAAATGAAACTACCGCGAAAAAAACCACGCGAAATATAAGAGGTTAACATTATCGCCCTACATGCTATCTATCCTATGAGATCATATAACCGTGACACCAATGATACCATACATACCTAATAAATGAGGGCGATTACAGACCGTGCCATTCTGCATGCTGAAGACTTTTACATCCACAGTATCTGTTATAGCTACCTCAAAAGGCCCTCCTGTGACGTAATCTATCTGCCAATCACCTTAACACAGAAGAGAAAAACATATTTATGAAAAATCACAAAGCCATTTGATTAAAAAATAATGCAAATTGTACATTATATTCGATGTATTAGATAGGTTGATTATTGTTTTACGTCCTCCATGATTAATTCACATATATAGTGACGGCATCTGCCTTATGCACTGAAATGCATTTTATAGCTCTGCAGCTGATCCGCTCAAAGCAATTATGTATCTTTCACGTGCCGTGACACGTGACATCGGTTTTTACTGTCTACGACATTGGTGTCCTTATTGCTGGAATCGAACCTGGGACCTCCCAGTCGTGAGTCCAGCACCTCATCCACTGAGCCACACCGGATTCATATGTACTGGATCAAGAATGAATAGTGTGAAGATTTTACAAGACTAAGCATTAGATCAATCGTTACTTCCGTAAAGCTTTTGCCATATTACACAAAAGCAATAAACGATAGCAATTTTCATTTGAGGTCATTCCCATTAATTTTGTCTACATGTAACTTACATGATGATTTGACAACATAATGATCAAACTCAGGAGTTATGGAGGTAGTGAATACAGCTCTCCTGTGCATACCGTCACTGTCTGACCCCAGCAGATAGTCATCATCTATAAACCAATAAAATATTAGAATAATTTGCAATTCTCTATGTTAAACCGATCTATGGTATTTGTATCTTTTTCACTTCAGTACAGTCATTACCGTCGATAATTCATGAAATATATTTTACGGATGTGCCTTTGCCGATAAAGTATGTACGTTTGAACTTTACCACTCACTAGAAGTTCCGTGTAAAACGGCGCAGACCGTCCCTCGTTTATCCACTGCTAATAAATTAAACCTGCCTGGTTGAATTTGGCGACTCAACAAGGGATGACTTTTTTTCTTCAGTACCTGATCCCATCTCAATTATTCTTTATTCTCAATTAATTATTATTCCTAACCCTTTCTACTGTTGAGTGTTTTGCAGTAGAACAATTAGTCTTAAAGTGTCATTACGCATGCGTTACCTCTGATTTCCGCTTTGCTGAAGCTGACCGAGATCTTGTGTATACCACTAGTGTAGGGTGTGAAGTGAACATTATAGAATCCTTTTCTGTCGGACTTGGTAACGAAGCTGGGTACACGACCAGCGTCATTCTTTACCAGGATCTCCAGCTCCCCATTCCCTGCCTTTGTGCAATCCACTAAATATGAAAAATTGCAATACTGGTTAATAACGAAAGTTAAATATGAAAGTAACTAGCGCAGTGTCACTGTAACACCAACAACAAGGTATAACAAGAGACATCAAATGATACCTACGAATCAAGTCAGGCTATTGGTAAGCATCTTCTATGTAGTAAGCCTCATCCGTTATCAATGCTTCATGATATGAATGTAGACTTACATGATACAAAAATTGTCACAGCCTCGGATAATCAAACAAGAGTACAATATTTAAAGGCGTACCTCTCACCAAAACTAAGAATGTACATGATCAATTAATAAGTTCGATTAACATCTATCAATCACTATAATATCTAAATCTATATACCTATGTCACTTATAAGAACACAGTTGTATTACATATCATTTCATACAGACCTTGGAATTTATTCGCTCTTCCGACCATACTGCTTTTGAGTCCTATGACCTTGACCTGGGAGGGGTCACACACATCGATAGGACAGGAGTCGATTATTTTTTCACGGAAGTAAATGGTAACTTTCCATATACCTGAAAAACAATGTCAAAATTATTCAAATTAAATTTGATTCACATGCAAGTTTTAAACAATATTCGAAATTCTTATACAGTACTTGTATTTTAATTCTTTATTTGCTAATAACAGATTATTACCTGTTTGCTAATTATAGATTATTACATATTTGCTAATTACAGATTATTACATATTTGCTAATTACAGATTATTACCTATTTGTTAATTACAGATTATTACCTATTTGCTAATTACAGATTACTACCTATTTGCTAATTATAGATTATTACCTATTTGCTAATTAAATAGTATGACCTATTTGCTAATCAGAGATTTTTACCTATTTCATCTGGAAAGAACTGCGCATTGTAATAACCATCGCCAGTCATTTTGATCACTCTCCCGCTAGGGGACTCTGCTTCTACTTTCAATTCGTCTTTACTGACCATTTCGTGAGACTTAAAACATAAAGACAAATCAACATAATATTGAGCGTAGAGTATAAATAAGATGAAAAGCAACCATTTTAATGAAATACATTAACATTATGTATATGCCGTTAATAACCTTATCGAAAATTTGGTATATCGAAGTTAAAATCTCGACTCCAAAATCATTTGGTAACATACACAATGAAAAGAAAATGAGATATTTGTTGCAATACACATTTCTTTTATATTTACTGCAATGTAATGTTAACATAAATACTGGCAAAATTTTTATAAAGAAACGAAATGAATTAAATTATGTGTATTTGCAAATTAATATGTAGGATCAAGAAAATACAAAAACAATGACAGAGGCATTAAAGACACATTCAAAAATGAATATAAATTGCAAACTCAAGTACAAAACAAAGTGAATATTGCAGAATTTCGATTGACATAAATCTGATTTTAACAAAGATAATCTTACCAAATGCTCAGATTCTGCAGATCAGGGGGACCTTTTTCACAAAGAAACTTAAGTCACATGTCTAAGAATTGAGACCTATATGGTAGCATGTGGCTTAATTCCAAAAATTAATAAAAAGTTTCTGTAAACAGTATATTTGACAAGCAATTCACAGACAAACTTTCGACAAATTCTTGGAATAATGACACATGGTATTTTAGGTCTCAATTCTTAGACTTAAACTTAAGTTTCTTTATGAATAAGACCCCAGATATAGTATTCAAATTTATCTTGTGGTAATTAATATTGGCTTAAACCAGAAAAACTGTTTTTCTACAGACTTGTTTCAAAAATGATTTTTTTTTCATATTTAAATTATATTTACAGCAAAGAATGAGAGATGGTGATTATCACCATTGTTTTGATATCTGCTACACACTTAAATCCTTATTCCTGTATAATATGTCATAGATAAGTTCATATCACACATTTACCGTGGTTGACATTATAATTCCCACTGAATAAGTATCGATCTTGACTCTGTCATTCTGGTCGATCGTGCCTCTGTTATTCCGGCGTATAGACGGTCTCCGCACCAAGCTATATTTAGTATCATAGTCCATAGTACTGCTATCAAGAGATGAAACAGATCCATTCATCGGGCCGTTTTTAGGAACGAGATCAACGACATTACTTTTAGGTTGTTTTATTGGTCCATTATCCACTGACGTTACTATAGTATATGACGATTCTTTCGTAGTTGTGCTAATTCTTTCAGGGGGGTTGTATAACTCTCTCCTCTTTTCTTCATAAACAATCATCTAAAGGTAGAAAATATCAATACTAATACACTGTCTATTATATATCACGTGTGTATCAACTTGTTATATCATATAAAGCACACTCTTCGTTTCAATTTTTCATAAAAAAAAATTCAGTATCATTTACCATATTCTAAGTGTGTAAATCTGTTTATCTACACTATGTAAAAGAAATTTCAAATGTAGAATTATGTACTGTCATATATTAAGTATTTTGACCAGATTTAAAATGATAATACTACATGTATTAAGGAACATTGCAGAACTACTTTGCCTTATAAATTCACATCGGTTGAGACTAGCCAAACAAGAGACGCTTACTCCTCCCGGACACCTGCTATCACCTCTGACAGGAGACCCTTAATCCTGACGGGCACCTGCTCTTACCTCTGACTAAAGACGCTTACTCCTCTTGGGTACCTGTTCTCACCTGACAGGAGACAATTACTTCTACCAATCACCTGTTATCACCTCTGACAGAAGATGCTTTATACTTCCCGTGCACCTGTTTTCCCTCTGACAATAGACGCTTTCTCCCCAGGACACCAGGTCTCACCTCTGACTGGAGACGCTTACTCCTCCCGGGCACCTGGTCAGAAGTCTTACAGGAGACATTTAATCCTCCCGGGCACCTGGTCTGAAGTCTTACAGGAGACGCTTACTCCTCCCGGACACCTGGTCTGAAGTCTTACAGGAGACGATTACTCCTCCCGGGCACCTGGTCTGAAGTCTTACAGGAGACGCTTACTCCTCCCGGGCACCTGGTCTGAAGTCTTACAGGAGACGATTACTCCTCCCGGGCACCTGGTCTGAAGTCTTACAGGAGACGCTTACTCCTCCCGGGCACCTGGTCTGAAGTCTTACAGGAGACGATTACTCCTCCCGGGCACCTGGTCTGAAGTCTTACAGGAGACGCTTACTCCTCCCGGGCACCTGGTCTGAAGTCTTACAGGAGACGCTTACTCCTATCGGCATTGGTCTTACTTCACAGGAGACGCTTACTCCTCACAGGAGACGCTTACTCCTCCCGGACACCTGGTCTCACCTCTTACTGGGGACGCTCACTTCGTCTGGTTGATGTACTTTTTCTGGTTTGTATTTTACCCTTTTTATTTGTATTTACCTTTTCTGGTTGGTATTTACGTCGTCTGGTTGATATACTTTTACTGGTTTGTATTTTGCCCTCTTTAATTCGTATTTACCTTTTCTGGTTGGTATTTACGTCGTCTGGTTGATGTTGTACTTTTTCTGGTTTGTATTTTTCCCTGTTTGATTCGTATTTACCTTTTCTGGTTCGTATTTCGTGAAGGCTGACATGGCTTTTGGTTTCAAATTCATGAACCTAGCAGCATATGCCATAATACCCAAATGTTCTGTATTCTGCTCCGCTATCTCAGACGCTGTTAGAAGAGACTCCACACCTAGGGCAGTGGCCGCATTTAGTGCTATCATATAAACAAACAAATAAATGAATATGAAAATGAATAAAAATAAATAAATAAATAAATAATTAAATAAATAAATAAATGATAAATGAATAAATAATCATTTTCGTCATCAGTGACAGCAGCAGTTAAAACAACAATAGATAATTATAATAACAATACAACAACAACAACACCATCATCAACTACATCAGGATATCATAACTAACTTAGCTTCTACTTATGATGACATACCAAATGCAACCGACATACTGAAATTTGAATGTTCCATATATACAGCTCAGTGGCGGATCCAGGATTTCCGAAAAGGGGGGCCCAAATATGTATTAGGCAAACTACTCAGCCATTTTTGGTGCCAAATCTGGATTTCTAACATGTAAATATGTGGCGAAAGAGGGGGGAGGGGGGTCGGGCCCCTCTAAATCCGCCACTGCAGCTACTTCTCATTCACTCGGACACTAATACCTCATATTTCACAGAAGCTCGAACTGTTTGAGAGATTGACTCTATTTCTATACATGAATATATAACTCACTGTAACTCATGTGTTAAACTAGATATGTCGATACGCCACGAATGCCCCGCCGGCAGCTAAAGTGAAATATGACATTAATTGAATAGCACATTTAGTCCAAGGGCCATAACTTCTGTGACAATTTGAACAGCATCCCCCTCAGTATGCACATCTATATATATTGTGATCTTTGGTTGAATCAAGTTTTATTGAAATCTTCCTAGAGGTGAATATACCATGTATAGACATCAAAATCCAAGGGCATAACTCTGTCAATAATTATTCGACCGTTACCAAATTGATACTTGACCTAGACATTAGCATGATGTATCTGTATACTAGTTTTTAACTGAATATGTGCATTCATTGCAGAGATATAACGGGGAAACTGGTAATTATTGGAAATTTTCTTAGTCCAAAGGGCTTAATTCCGTCAAAAAATATTCGACCTACACCAAATCAAGACTTGACATAGATTATTTCGTGATTTATAAGTATACAAATTTCAATACACTATGTGCACTCATTGCAGAGATAGAGCACGAAAACGAAATGATGACAGTGGCGGATCCAGAATTTCCGAAAAAGGGGGGAGGGGGGCTACATGTGGATTAGCCAAACTACTCGGCCATTTTTGGTCCCAAATGGATTTACTTGTAAATATGTGGCGAAAAGGGGGTCCCGGGTCTCCCCCCCCCCCTTTAAATCCGCCACTAGATGACAGAATGACATAGTGACGGAAGGACGGAAAGGGGTAACAATATATGTCCGACCATTTTCAATGGAGAGGCATTTGAAATAAAATAACATGTTTAAGTATATCTAAATAGACTGACAAAACATCTATAGAATCGAAATCCGCACAGCTGTTTGATTGTTTAACCAAGGGGAGGTAAAAGTAAATAAGAGAAAAGTGAATTTTAGAATTACATACCATCTTGAATTTTCTGAACACTCGTAGCAAATCGATTGTTTATACAAGGAGGTCAATAAAAGTAAGAGAAAAGTGAATTTTAGAATTACATACCATCTTGAATTTTCTGAACACTCGTAGCAAATCGATTGTCCCTGTCTCGAACACTCCCACCCAGATTTGTCACCAATTCCTTTAGAACTTGCCCATCATTCCAGTCAGTCTGAAGGAGAAAAATTCACAGAACACATACAACAGAGAGTACAATAAGCAATGCAAATAATAGAGTGTGCGCATTTGAATATATGAAGACGAGCAAACCCATCTTGAGGCAATTTTGAAAAATGCTGAAAATTTATACGCAATGTGATTTTCAAGATATAAGTGTATAACCGCACTGTAAAATTACCCTCACTGTTTTACAAATATGTAAATGGGGTAATTAATGAGAATATCACTTTCATCAATAGATTAAACATTGAAACTTAGACCCTTGGGGGAATAATACAAAGTAAGATATCAAATAAAATTTATTTGAGGTATTGACATAGATTAAGCTGTGATGCATTGTGAAGGGGAAACATCTGGTGAAACATGTACGGTCATAGTTATTAACTATATAGTGTATTATGGATAACGAACGGACCATTAGAAATAGTGAATGGAATAAGCTAGTGGACATCTTCTACTAGCAAACCTCGCCCACCGTAACGGTTTATAGATCTACAGTTTTGGCTGAAAATGTAATACTGATTTGGTTTTCAGATCTGTCGACTTAGTTTTGTAGATCTTTTTATTGCATTTATGATTTATGGTTGTTTAATTGCAAACTGTGGTATCAAACATTTTCAGTCATTGTTCTCATCCCCTCTATAGATATTATACAATTAACCAACATACTATCGCACTTTTTAGGATCAAAATATGAAGTCTCTATCTCTCATAGCTCAAAAGTTATGGCACAGGTTAAAGTTGACAACAGACAGACAAAAAACAAACAAACAGACAGACAGATAAAAACAATATGCCCCCGATCTATCAATTCCGGGGCATAAAACACCTCTCTGAAACAAAGCATATATTTTTGTAGTCGTAACTGAATAATATGAAGAAGAAAATACCAATGAAAGCAAAATTTACAAAAGGTTAATAAGCCTTAGAATCTTGGAATACATACTGTGAAGTTAAAGACGGGAACGTTTCTGACTATCGGCTGGACGCTTTGGAGTGTTGCATTATAACCAGGAGCTCCAACTTTAACAAAATAAGAGAGGTAGGTGATGGCAGAGAGTTCGTCAAGGTCAGAACTGGCCAGATGTTCCGGTCGGAGAATCAGGGGTATTCCAAACTGTTGGCGGGCTATCTTCATGCCATCACGGCAGTTACTCTCTCTGCAAAACAAGGGTAAATTTCCGAAGAGAAGTTCCGAACGGAATATTCTTGTAGATATGAGAGAAACTGATGCTATGCTACTATGGTACTCACAATAATGCACACTGGTGGACATAAGGTCTTTACGTCATGTGATTTTCAAGAGTTATCTACTCTTTAGGGTTCTGACGTAAAATCACTGTGAGGTACCACAAATCTATGGAAACGGATGTAAAACTAAATGAACGGACAAAATGACACTTCCACATGAATATCTTTGACATCACAATAGTAAACGTCCATGGGAAATCACCCTGTTTTACAACAACAACAAAAAATCAGGAATTCATGGACCAGGGAACCAGAGGTAAGATCAAGTGCCTAGGTGGAGTAAGCGACTGATGTTTAAGAAGCCATGTCTGCCATGCATGAGAAATCATGGACCAGGGAACCAGAGGTAAGATCAAGTGCTTTGGTGGAGTAAGCGACTGATGTATGACAAGCCATGTCAGCCATAGGAAATCATTGACCAGGGGACCAGAGGTAAGATCAAGTGCCTTGGTCGAGTAAGTGACTGATGTATAAGAAGCCATGTCCGCCATGAGAAATCATGGACCAGGGAACCAGAAGTAAGATCAAGTGCCTTGGTCGAGTAAGTGACTGATGTATAAGAAACCATGTCCGCCATGAGAAATCATGGACCAGGGAACCAGAGGTAAGATCAAGTGCTTTGGTGGAGTAAGCGACTGATGTGTGACAAGCCATGTCAGCCATGGGAAATCTTTGACCAGATTGAGAAATCATGGACCAGGGACTTAGATGTAAGATAAAGTGCCCACTTGGTAGGGTAAGCGTCTACTGTACGACAAGTCATGCCCGCCATGGGAAATCTTTGACCAGGGGACCAGATGTAAGATCAAGTACATTGGTGGAGTAATCGACTAATGTATGTCATGTTATACCCACCATAAGATACATGTGGAAATATTAGAGAAGGATGGAATAGTCTAAACATTACATTCATGAGATCTATCAGAAGTCGTGAGTCGAGTGTGATGAACTTATATACTATCTACAAACTACAGAAGAGACCCAAGAAGACAACTTGACAACTGGGCAAATGTTGACTAATTCATACCTCCATCTGAGATGTGTTTAACTTTTGGAGAATACTAAGAAATGTAATGGTGATGAAAAAACAAGTCGGAATCTCACATTGTTTTATTCATAGTGCGAGAAATCTGATTGAATATCAAAATATTAAAAGTAACTCATCACCACATCCCACCATACAGCCTGCAGAAAGCTAGCTTGAATGTGATGACATCATCATTATTTCATGAATATTTCGTAGCACATAAACCGGAGTGCGGTACACAGCGGAGGAGGGAAATGCTACGCATAGTTCTTACATGGTAACGTATACTATGCAAACTCAGTAAAAAAAAATCTGACATTCCTAAAGTATGAGATCGTAAATTGCATTTAGAGTACTAATATTATAGGTCTGTTTCATATTGAAAACCATACCAGAGTTATTTCCCTTTATTCCCCTATATTCTGGTTGTGATTAACGGGTACATGAAACCAGAACATTTGGTAAGAAAACAACGACTTTGGGTTGGTGGACAAGCACACCTTGCTTAATAGGTGAATCGAACCTAGTCCTAGATCTGACATAGGAGAGAGGCTACACTGAACTTAAGCAAAGCACTGTAGCTTACACCGATGCCCAGATTCACGGTATGTACAGTAAACTAGTATACACGGAAACCACAGGGAAGGTTGAAAAGTGGCCACCATTCAATGCGAGTGGCCTCTTAACACAGGCTGGTATTGTAGACAGTTACTAATAAGTAGCAGAGTAAAATTTTTTTCAAAAAACAGGCGGTCGCTTATCACAGGTGGTTTTTAAACGAGGTTTGACTAAGTAGGACATGAAATAATACTCCTCACATGAGGTATACGATGTTTCGATGTAGTAGTTAACATTAAGCAAGGAATAACTACTAACACCGATGTACGTGTAGTTTTCCAACCCACTTAATGAGTAAAAGAACAAATCGGAGCATTGATTTGGAAAGATGCAAAATGGGAAGATCCCCTTTCCTTATGAATTAAACATGCTAATTAAGAAAACGGACTCATGCGAAATTAAAGGTAATTTTATCAGGAGAGAGAGAGAGAGAGAGAGAGAGAGAGAGAGAGAGAGAGAGACTACTTACGCATCTTGTGGTCTAAGGTGTTTCCAGTTCGGACATAAGCCAGGTAAACAAAAGTCGAGCAAGGCGCTGTGAAAAGAGAAACAGCGTTACTTAGCGAGGCGCATAATTTGCGTCTAGGTATCTATATGTAAAACTATTTGGTCATAGATATAAAGTGGCGAAATTTAATGGTATTTAATTCATTGGGTGTTGCAATAAAGTTGGCACATTACCGCTGAATATTGAAGGCCGCGTTTATAGACAAGGTGCTACATTATCATGACGTCACGTGGAGTTCAGCACTGTTAAATTGGGCGTTATTTTCCTATAGAGGCTTTGATTGTATGGATTATGATATGGTAACATAAGAAGCGTTCAGCTGACCCTGACGGTGATGGAAGGTAGCTGAATAAATAAAGAATCTCTCTTAAACTTGAACTCAGTTCAAACGTATTGAAGTTTTCATTTTTTTTTTTTTTTTTTTTTGGTTTGTTTGGTTTTGGGGGGGGGGGGGGGTGTTTTTTTTTTTTTTTTTTTTTTTTTGTGGTTTTGTTTGTTAGTTTTGTTTTGTTTAGTTTTTTTTTTTTGTTTTTTGGGGGTTTTTTTTGGGGGGGGGGGGGTTATGATTTTTTTTTTTTGGTTTTTTTTTTTTGGAAAGTTTAGAGGTTAGACACTTGCAAAATATTTCAAGATAAGACAATAACTATGTTTATTACTGCGTCCTGATTCTGAGCATAAATTTTCACTCTTTTCAATAAAAACTATCATGGAAGTTTGGATAGGCCTAAAAAGGGGGGATGTAAGAGGTATGGTATAACTCATGATAGCATTCATTTCGGGTACAGAAAAAAGGGAGAAATGCATATGTATATAATGTCAGAGGAATACAAAATGCCGACTACAGACGGTCAACAATATTAACCTCCCGGTCATTTCCATTATCGAAAAAACTATTCTTAAAAACAAATGACATGTAAAGTGAATGAGTATAAAGCAAGTATACCTTGTGCTAATTCATTCCTCTTGGATCTAATTACATTTTCTAATGTCTTCATACATGTAATGTATTCAACATTGTAGAGATTGTTGTTGACAGTTTCCCTTTATACTTACATGAGGGCATGATGATTTGTTCCTAAACATGAGAACAACATAATAATTTACGTGGACTTCTTTTGTTTGTGTGTGATGTAAGATTTCACTTTTTTGCTAGCCACATTGTTGAGGATATTCTAGTATGTTAACCAAACAGAGCATGCGCGGATCCAGAGGGGTGGACCTGGGGTCTGGACTCACTCCGAGATTCGGCGAAAATGACAAGTTTTTCTATGTAAAATAAGTAATTTTAGACACAAAAACATAGATGGATCCTCTTTCGAAAAGTTAATTGGGGTAGACCCCTCTGACATAATTTCTGGATCCGCGCCTGCAACACAAAGCCACCTCAGAGCTGCCGGTAGCTTTCTTGACTCTAGACCAAAAGATTCCAAGATCCCAGACACACCATGCTCTTTATTTACTTATTGCGAACCGAAACTCACCACGCCCCTTGAATACTTCCCTGCACAGGGAGACCCCAGACACCACGCCCTTTCGTATACTGTTATTGCAGACCAGGGTCCAGACTCTCCACGTCCCTCTGTAAACTTAATGTAAAACAAGACCACTGATTTTCCACACTCCTTGCATAATTCTTACATAGCGAAACCACAAACTTACCACGCCCCTTGTAAACTTCCCTGCACAGCGAGATACAAGACTCAACACGCCCTTTTGTATACTTTAATAGCAGACCGAGGTCCAGACTCACCACCCCTCTTTGTAAACTTACTGTAAAGCAAGACCCGTGACTCTCCACACTTCTTATATACTTCCTACATAGCGAGACTACAAACTCACCACGTCCCTTGTATACTTCCTGCATGGCGAGACCACAAACTCACCACGCCCCTTGTATACTTCCTACATAGCGAGACCACAAACTCACCACGTCCCTTGTATACTTCCTACATAGCGAGACCACAAACTCACCACGTCCCTTGTATACTTCCTGAATGGCGAGACCACAAGTTCACCACGCCCCTTGTATACTTCCCTGCACAGCCAGATCCAAGACTCCACACGCCCATTCTAATACTTTAATAGCAGACCGAAGTCCAGACTCACCACCTCTCTTTGTAAACTTACTGTAAAGCAAGACCCCCGACTCTCCACACTTCTTGTATACGTCCTGCATGGCGAGACCCGACTCACCATGTCCCTTCGTATACTTCCCTGCAATGTGAGACCCCAGACTCACCTCGCCTCTATGTCTATTTTCCATAGAGAAAGACCCCGCACGTCCCTATGTCTACTTACCGTAGAGAGAGACCCTCACCATGCCCTTTGTCTAATACTGTATAGAGAGAGAGAGACCCCCGCACGCCCCTTTGCCTATTTACCGTAGATAGAGACCCCTGCCACGCCCTTTGTCTATCTGCCGTAGAACGAGACCCCAGACTCACCGTACTTCTTTAATTACCGCAGAGTGAGACCCCAGTATGCCCCCATGCCCCTTTGTCTACTTACTGTAGAGCGTGACTTCAGACTCACCACGACCTTCTGCCTCTTCAGAGTAGAGGGAGACCCCACCACGTCCCTATGTCTACTTACTATAGTGCATGAATTCAGACTCACCACGACCCTCTGTCTACTTAGCGTAGAGCGAGACCCCCACCACGCCCTTTGTCTACTTATTGTACAGCGTGACCCCAGACTCACCACGACCTTCTGCCTCTTCAGAGTAGAGGGAAACCCCACTACGTCCCTATGTCTACTTACTATAGTGCATGAATTCAGACTCACCACAACCCTCTGTCTACCTAGCGTAGAGCGAGACCCCCACCACGCCCTCTGTCTACTTATAGTAGAGCGAGACCCTAGACTCACCACGCCCCTTTGTCTACTTGCCCTAGTCTTCCATCACGACCCTCTGTCTACGTAGCGTAGAGCGAGACCCCCACCACGCCCCTATGTCTACTTATAGTAGAGCGAGACCCTAGACTCACCACGCCCCTTTGTCTACTTGCCCTAGACTCCCACCACACCCCTCTGTATACTTACTGTAGAGTGACTCCGTTGTTCCAGTCAGTAGTTAGATTGGTAATCCTACACTGTGGCAATACAGCCTGCAACCAGGCCAGCAACCAGCCCTTGTGTTGTATGGTAGACAACCCGATTTGGTATCGAAGAATCAGTTGCCAGATTAAGGCCAAAATCAGCTTCACGTTTCCATCTGTGATGTCCGTGCTACCTGTACATAGGTAAAGACAAGTAAACAGGGTCTATTTACCTATGTAGTAAGTATATACAATACTGAATTATCCGCCCCAGCTCAGCGGGCATCGGGGGCGATTGTTATGGTATAAAAGTTGGACAAAAGAGATAGTTTAATGTTAAAACAGACTAATTGTAGTTATATCGCAGTACAGGGTGGTCATAAAAGTAAAGTAGACTCGTTAGGGCTAGCTGGTGACCAGATGTATTGTGGAAATAAAATTAAAAAGCAGCGGTAAGTGATAGGGAAATGTAAAAGGGTGGTTGACATATGCCCTCCACTCTGTTACCATGTTGAGAAAGTAAGCTGGCATAAAACATACAGGTTTTTATGTTGTGCATCAGGTGTGCCTTGCGAGAATTGGTTTTTGTTGGGGGGTTTTTTTTTTTGTTGTTGTTGTTTGTTTTTGTTTTTTTGGGGGGTTTTTTTTGTTTTTTTTTTTTTTTTTTTTTTTTGGTTTTTTTTTTTGTTTTTTTTTGTTTTTTTTGTTTTTTTTGCCGATGCTTGAAGTTAAGGCTGTCAAATAAAATTGTAAATCAAACTAAGTACTAAAATAACCGAAAAGGGAAAATCAAAACCCATCTAAGAATAGGTATCCGGTTTTCTAAAGACCTTATGAAAATTCGACTATATATTAAATATAGATATAAATTTGCTAAAGAAAAGAAAATTTTTCCACTTGTTCAATTTTGATTGGGATTCGTGGGAACGGCATCTACTTGATGGTATCCAGATTAAAAGTTCATTTTATTCGGGATTCTAGAAGTTAGGGTTCATGGTAACATCTGCAGTAAAACACTCGAGATCGAGATGTATACACAAAAGATACCTTAAATAATAACGCACTGCAATTACATTAAGTTTAGTACAGTCAAACCTGCTTTAAAGAACACATATAATAAGCAACCACCTGTCTTTAGCAACCACCTGTCTTTAGCAACCAGGGGCGTAGCTAGAAATATTCAATGTGCACGCAAAGAAAGCTTCTCAGCTCTGAGAGGGGGATGGGATCACCCTCTCTTGCAAGTGGGGGTTCGAGGGTCTCCCCCGAGAAAATTTTGTAAAATTCAATGCAAAATCGTGCTTTCTGGGCTACATCTTGATAACATTGAAACTATTTTTGTCATAAGAAATGAGTTTAATATTAAAGAATATATGTCGAACACAATAAAAGCTGAACTTGAACCTACCTCTTAACATTAAAGTCTTTTTTATTTTGAGAAAGCTGAAGATTAATGTTTTCACAAATTGATTGGACACTTATGAGTTGTCCTATGATATGGATGTCTTTGAGTCACATTTTATTTTATATATATATATATATATATATATATATATATATATATATATATATATATATATATATATATATATTGTTCCGTGATGTGCACGCCATGGCGTGCTGGCGTATAGGCAGCTACGCCCCTGGCAACCACTTTTGTCTGTTCCTTACTACTAACTGTCTGTATACAAATCCAACCTGTATGAAGAGACCACCTGCCCTAAGTGGCCACTATTCCACCTGCCCCTTTGGTGGTCGCTTAATATAGGTCACACTAAGTCTTGCTTTTTAAAAAATACCATCTGTATTAAGCAATCACCTGTCTTAAGGTAAACAACCACCTTTTTGTTTTCCTTACTGCTAATTGTCTTTACAAAATCAACCTGCCTCATGTGGTCACCTTTCCACCTTCCCTTGGCGGTTGATAAGACAGATTTGACTGTATGTCTGATGCATAACATTTACCTTCATATATTTTTGTTATACAATCATCAATACAAGAGGTATGAATTCGGCACCAATAAGGTATTGGGTACCAATTTGCTCTTTAAAATAGCAATGGCTAAATTCAGAAGAAATTAAATCAACCTACAGATTCAGTAAAACATGGTGTACAAATCGTCCTCGCCTTGGAAACGAATGTACATTGTGCTTGGTTGATCTCATACATTAAAATTGTTATGTAAGTCATATCAATATACATTTTTTAAGAAAACATGATAGGTATCGGCTCATTAAGTAAACTGATGAATTGAAACATGTTAAGTCAGACAGCGTACCCAGACTGCGTGACCGAGTGCAGCCGCAAACCGGTTGAAGCTACAAAACAAGACATTGACCGAATTTATACTCAGAAACTGTTGAAAACACACAGACGCTGACCAAACGCAATGTAAATGTGACCGGATAATACGTCATTGATGAGAGACTGCGAGGTCAGTCTCAACCACAAGATGGTGGAAACGCATGTAGGAACTATAGTCAAACAAAACTGAATGAGTGTAGATGCATTGAATATTCAGTAATTAAAATGCAGTCGAATGCGGAATGCAAAAAATATCCTAAAAACTAGCTTCGTATTCCGATTCTTTTTCATTACATTTATCACAGTAAAATCAGTTAAATGCATTATAAGCAACCTACAAGGAGAAAATCTAAGAATTACCTGAAAAAAATGCAAAACTGACGTAGTCCAAAAAGACGTCAAAACGCGTCAAAATGTTTTTTCCCTATTTAAAACAAAATTAACAGAGTTGAATCATACATTCTTCTAGAACTCTCAGATTCCATTAGTTTTGAAAGCTATGCATCCCTCCTGAAGAAGATGATTTTCAAAAGAAACGAATATATATATGTATGTATGTATGTAAAAACATAACAAAAATAAATCAAGGTCATTTCTCACTGCCTTATTCAACCGACCGACAAAGGTACATTCAAAACAGGCTCATATTCACTCAGCGGTATATGTAATGACTTAATGATTTAAGAAAATAATGAACACTGTATAATTTACATGTTTCAATAGGAAAGTGAAAAGGATACTCGCGGATGAACGATCAGTGAAAAACCTGTTCTCTGCTGCGGCGTAGGTATATAGTGATGTCATGGCAACCAAGACATATAGTATCAATTTTCTTATTTGACGAGCATCGTGTACTTTATACCGTCATGGCGAGTAACCAGAGCATAACTTGCAGTGGCGGATCCAGAAAAGTTGGAAGAATCCACTTCCTGATAATTCTTCAGATGTTCACCACGCCGAGGGGCAAGTGCAAATTTACATATTTCACAACAAGATAACAAGAAATGTCATTTTCACCGAATCTGCGTGTGAATCTGAAGTTCAGTCCCGCCCCTAGATCCGCCCATGACAAACATTAAGTTAGTGAAATTTTAGATTGAATGCAGGAGATTGGTACAGATCCCCTCATTGTACGTACGTTAGTCTACTAGAGCGTTTCGGTCATGCAATTCATGTGCATGAAGTATAAAACGAATGAATTATACCAGTAAATGTACTTTCTGAAATTCCTGCTATTCAGCAAAAAGAAAAATCTACATATGGTGATTAAGTGCACAATTCTCGTACTGACTATCTGAAAGCAATTTTGCGTCGTGACGTCCATCATCCAAATTGACACGGTTGAATTACAGCCTCCCCTGAACAAAAAAATAAACAGATTTTCGGTAATAGTGTAATCTGATATTTATGGCCACCATTTTAAGAATAAAATAAACGGATTTTCGATTATACTATAATCAAGCACTTGTCTGGCATTCTGGTCTAACACTGTGGACACCGACAGCGTTACCCTTGAACAAAACGTTGTATTACCGGACGTTGAATTTTGCTATATTAGAGACGACGTAGGCGTTACCCTATTGTCATTTCCTAGCAGTCAGAATAGATAGTTAGGAATCCTAAGAGACAAAATTGCACGTTAAGAAATGACAGTATAATAAATTTTAAACACAAACGTGCGGCTGTATGTCTGGGAGGACTCGACATGTCTGCCTTAGTACTACTTTTGTGTATCGCCAATCCACCACGACTAGTGTCCGTTGAAGGAGTCACGACGGAAGGCGATGCATGGTCTAGCAAGGTGACTAGAACCACTGTCCAGAACCCATTTTAAAGTAGCACCCAACGGCCAACACACTATGATGCCACTTCCGGTTATGTGGGCAGATTTTTAGAAAAGGGTCGGATTGCCGTTAGTTTTCGTCATTGTTCTGTAAATTTTCTTGAAAACTTAAAATTAATATGAAGGGAAAACAGGAAATTCATGGAAAATATTCTGTGAATTCTTATACTATTTCGTAATCTGTGGTGGGAGTCGGGAATTTGGTTGACTTATTCCTGAATCGCTGATTTTCTTTAAAATTCGATACCAGTCACTGCTGTATCTATGATTTTTGCCTTCATCCGGATTCTATCATGCTTTTCTGTATAATGTATCTTATGCATCTTATCCAGGATAAGGAAAATCATAGATCATTTACACCCTATGAAATTTTTCTACATATTTCGTTTTAGTTTGTACCACTATCAGTTTAGAAAAAAAGCTAAATTACTTTCATCAGACATACTGAAGGCCATTCCAGCTTGCATGGGCAAAATGTCAAACCCGGGTCCTCTAATGAAAGGAATGTAGATGTGTATACTCGTGGCTGCACAGAAAGTTTGATACGACCTTGAACTTGTACTCAGGTCTCTCATCTCCAAAATAAGAAACAGAACACAAGTTCAAGGTCGTGTCAGATCACTGCATGGTTGGACGATAAATAAACCATTTTAAGTAATAAACAAAAAAAGTCATGGTAACCAATCTCGTCACCGATTTTCTGTATTGATGGATCTCGCGAACACTTTACGTTGGCCTAATTTGGCCAGTGGAGCGTTACACACATTAAGAAAGCTGTGAAAGTGTCAGGAAAACCTTTACCACATAAAGGTCATAAAGTTTTTAAAAAAAGTAGGAAAAAGGGAGAAAAAACACAGCTATCATGACCTTTCCTGCTTTTTATCAAATCATATTTAATGACGCAAGCATATGACCCGATCTTTTCAGAGCGTAGCGGTGATTGCCACACGATCACTATGATCGAAATGAGTATACACATGCCAATTCATGCACTTAAGAAAGTCCCAAATACCAATTAAATTCCAATCCCGTGTGGTATCGAGTGCATATTGTACTCCCACGTGAAGTGTAATGTTCCAAACGATGCATGCTTGCATAAATGTTAACCAGGTCGACCTTTTTGTATTGCATCGAAATGATGATGTGTTCCAATAAATACATGTAATTGTAGTGGAATTCCCCAAGGTTACTAGTAATTAATGACGAAGTTAGTGCCATACCCTGGGTGCTCTCAATGCAAGAAGGTGAGAAGCGATTTGTGAGGTCGCATAATTCCATTCCAAACAACACGTATTAAGCAGCGCTCTGAAAGAAGGTGCAAAGAGCCAAAACCTCAAAAGCTATTATTGTTGGGCAGCTCTGAGTTTAAGCAGAGACATATCTCTGGTTTAAGAAACAAGTAAATATACATAGAACTTCCAAAACTTTTCAAGTGCATTAATGAATGTGGACATCTTAGCATATGAAGTAGAATATCAATGATCTGATATGGTACTGGTCGTATGACAGAATTCATTCCAAAAAAAAAAGGGGGGGGGGAGAAAAACATACAGAGCAAATAAATAAAGGACGTCACAAAATATTTTATTCCATCGAAATAGGGTGTTGAATTGGGACGGTAAATTGGCAAACATTCTCAAGAGCAAAGGTTATGTACTTTTTGTGGAGGACCGTTACTAATGGGAAATGATAAAAAGAAAAATAAGTAAATGAAATTAAATAAAAATGAATCGATAAATGATAACCTGTGAAAAGGTATTATATGTATTGTTCTTGTCATTTGTACAATAAATTGCAAACTTCATCGTAATGCAGACTAATGAAACGTTTTGACTTTATTACTGTTACTGTTACTGTTACTATACCAAGCGTCTAACCGACCTGGATGCCACAGCCTCGATTATAATCTAATCGTGACATTCAAAACCCAGAAAATAGGATGTAGTGCTAGACCATAAAGTATGCTGGCAACCGCAGCCACCTCGGAGGATGTAGTGCTAGACCATAAAGTATGCTGGCAACCGCAGCCACCTCGGAGGATGTAGTGCTAGACCATAAAGTATGCTGGCAACCGCAGCCACCTCGGACATGTTTGATAAGCTTAGTATAATGATAGTGATTCATCATAAGGTATCCAAGTCAAGAAGCAATTAATTCTCAATACAGCTACAAGATAATGAATGGAGAGGCTTCTATGAACATTTGATTTTCATTTCCAAAATCTGCCCTTTTTTAAGCTTACCCTCAATCCACAAAAAAAATGTGCTTGCTGAAAATAATTTAACCTTTGATATGAAAAACGCTGACCCATTTTAAAACTAAATTGTAATATTGTTACTAGTCAAAAGATAATCCACAACTAGCATTTCGATCAAAAAGATGTACTTGGCAAAAATATCCACTCAAAAGCCCAGGATTTTTAAATCTTGAGCAGGATTAAGAGTAGCAAAACGCTTACATGACTCCAATCATGGTCAGTTGGTATATTGTTGGTTGGTTGGTTGATTGGTGTTTTACGTCGCTTTCAACAATATATCAGTTATATCGCGACATGGCAGCAGGAGGTTACCAACCTCTTAAACATAGTGGCGCAACCCGGAAATCGAACCCGGATCGTCGGGACCGCAAGCCAAGCGCTTAACCACTACACCACGCCTGCCCCATTTGGTATTTTGATTTATACACTAACAAATTGTCCTTTCATTTATGCGCCAAAAATGTTAAATCAGATGACGTCACAATACTATACACCTTGGTCATACCTCAGACAAACATTGAAAATGCATTGTGACGTCACGAAATTCAATAAATATTCCACGAAAGCGATTGGTCAATTTTGATTTAAACAAAAGCAGTGGTATGTGCCCTGTTGCCCCAAACCCCCTTATCGTAACCCCACCCCACCCCCCCCCCCCCCCGATAAGCTAACAAACAGAAACATATCTTATGGCCAAATTTAATATTTAATATACATGTGTAGCAGGAAGGTTGAAAAATCATTGGCCAGACCGGGACTCGAACCCAGGACCTTCCGCTAACAAGACGGATGCTCTACCAACTGAGCTATCTGGGCCGATGTCCCAGTCTGCCACACACCTCCCCTGCCAATTTGAGGTTTCCCCGAAACCTCACACCAAGTCCTCCTCTCACAGTGACATACAACCTCTGCCAACTGATGAGAGTTGGTGGAACCTCCAAACTGTACCAGGAAGGTTGAAAAATCATTGGCCAGACCGGGACTCGAACCCAGGACCTTCCGCTAACAAGACGGATGCTCTACCAACTGAGCTATCTGGGCCGATGTCCCAGTCTGCCACACATGTATTCCCTGGAACTGCGATGAAGTACCGGGTAACCGGAGTTGTCTCTCTTATATTAATGTATTAGATTAATATCGTTTGATTTCATTATACACTTAGTCATAAACATTAGTTTTCATTTCTTTTATATTCTCCCCCAAAAGCATTTTAAAATTCGTTAATCGCGATTATTGGGGAAGGGGGGGGGGGTATTGGCAGATATGCCAACGTGACATGCTTTCTTTTAAGCTCCTATCCGAAAGATCAGAATGCAAGTGTGATGTTTGATTTGTGTAACAGTTGGGGTTCCTCCTGCTTCCTTAATACGGAAATATCGGTAAGACAATGTTAAGCATAACAAACCAAATCAAAGCAAAAGTACTATTTTGGCGCTATCTTAGGACAGTCTGAATTTGCTAGGGGCATATGTGCTTCACAAACGCATCATAAATTATATATTTATTCCTCAGAACTCTCATCATGAATTAATCATGCATTTGTACATCATTGCACAACCACGCATACGAATCCAGAAAGCGCCACGTGCTGGATAAACAACATTCATTCTGTTATCCAGTTTTTCCAATTGCGGCAACGGTTAGTCTAAATGTAAACTTTATTGGGGAATCGGGTTCAATTCGACCAAATCATGACCGTAGTAAATTAAAATTGTTATTTCTGCCTGTCATTTAGCAGCGTATAAATTTTGCCGGAGGCGTGAATTAAGTGCCGGTGAAATGGGATGAATTCTTACACCGTTTGTACAGACAAATCGTTCACGGTTCATTACACCTTGAGGGGAATACATTACGATCCACGTAAGGTCATTGTAAAAGGAACGGGGCACTCTTCGTGATGGATAGAAAGAGGGAAGGAACTTTATGGTCGGAAAAATTTACCAACGTTACTTTGGGCCACTTTTGAAGAAAGAAAAAAAAAACCTCCATGAATATAATTTCAGATCCCATAAACTAGAAGGCCCTCTCTCACAAACTGCTAAATCCGCCCCTTATCTTTGAAAGCTGTATTTTTGCATTGTTTCAACTTCCTCCACAAGAGCTTTCACTATACCTTTGTTTTCAGACAATTGTCAAATAAAGCAAGTAAAATATTCCAAAAACAAACGAGTTGCATATTAAGACGGTTTGGTAAACCTGCCCTGGAAAAACGTGTTTTGCGCACCATACCTATAAATAGTATGTCTGCTTGTTAAGATATGGTTATTTATGTGTATCCTTGGAAAGACGGATCTATACATAAAATGTATTTTATATATAGATAAATCTTTACTTTCATTATATTGTTTTAAAATTATAACATACGTCTTTTACAAATACAAGTAAGCGCCCATCCGTCTATCCTCTCCGTTCAACGCTTCATTTTTCCCAATAACAATAATTTCATAAAACATCATAAATTAACATCATCTCTGAGTTCTTTATCCCAATATTGTGCAAAATCTCTCTTCCACCATTTCACTTATATCTATTGTTAAACCCAACTCTCCTTTCTCTTTATCCCGCCCCCTCACAACCCCACACTCCCCCTCCTCCACCACCCGTTATTCCATCGTCATCCTATTTGCACTAAGTACGTACCTATGTTCACCATACGAATATTATCATCAGCCATGGCTTCCAAGGCCGTTGCAATATTCTGAAGTTTCTCATACTGGTTTCCAGGCTGCGCCACCGTTTTCCCCCGAACCTTCCTCCGTTGTAAAGCCTCCAAGAGGGCCACCAGCTGGATACCGTCCGCGAAGTCCGTCCGTAAGTCGTACACATGGAATCCCCTGGTCTTCAGCTGTTCGTTCACCCAGTTGGTAAAGGTGTTTTTCTGGATGGTAATCCACTGTACATTGCTGGTGGGATTCAGCTGCCCAGGGTACTCATTCAGCGCATGCGACATCGTAAACTCTCCCCGAAATCACTTCACATATTTCGCAAACATTTAACGAAAATCCTTGAATTTTACGGAAGATAATCTGCGATAGCTATTCCTTCAATCAAGCGCGTTACCAGCAGGGTTACAGACGAGTGAACCTTGTATAATATAGCCATCAACTACTCCTCCATATTTCTTAACATTGATGATCACAACAAACTTTATGAAGCAAAAACTTGACTTTTTGATCCATGCATTTCACCTATAAATACCTTACGATGTAGGTGTTCAAGAAACCGGTTTGACGGTGTATCACAGATTTCCCGAAGTAAATTAGATGCACATAAGTTAAGGTACAAACAAACCAGTTTCAATGAAGTCGCATACAGAGGACCTCAATGATGCACAATGTGTAAAATAAAGGTGTTTGATTAATCGTCTTTTAATTTATTCATTATCTGACTAAAATAATGATGTATATTATGAACTATTTCATTGACTCGTTCTTATTCTACTGTATTAAAAATGGCTGGTATGATTATATTTTTACAAATATTAATATTTAATCATTATGGTGTATTAATCTATATGTATGCATTTTCATGTTTGTTTTGTGGTAACGCCTATGCAGTGACGAATTTAGTGAAAAAAGGGGGGTTTAAAGGGTTCGCTTTCTTTCCACCCAAACCTTTTTTCATAAATATAGATTAAAGTTATTATACACAGTCTTCTGTTAGAAGACCTGGAGTTTTAATGACCAGGGGCCAGTTGTTCGAAACCAGTGGTTAAAGTTTGAGAGATAATTACTTTAATTTATAAGATTTCTGTATAAAAATCTAAATTGCTTTACAAGGCGTGTTTCATATGCTGCAAATCAGTACACAGACTATGACTTTAAGTCATCTTACTACAAAGATATAGTCAGATGAAATTTAATCATTGGTTAGCTTAACCAGTGGTTAAAATTTCGAACAACTGGCTCCTGACCCCCATTTTATATCATTCTGGGTCCACTACTGCTATGTTTCTCACTGCAGTGGTGCTTGTCATTCAAGAATTGAATTGACTTAGGTACACCGATGCATGATATTTACATAATCAATTGAGAAATGTAGTATATTCATTCATTCACATTTCTAAGGCAAGTGCCATGTTTTTATATTTGGAACTGGTGTCAAGGTGACGTACGTATGACACACGGAGCGTCACGGAGGGCTTATTTGAGACGCGACGTCGACGTATGTAAGACACACGACCGTCACGGAGGCCAGTCTGCGACACGACGTATGTAAGACACACGACCGTCACGGAGGCCAGTCTGCGACACGACGTATGTAAGACACACGACCGTCACGGATTCCAGTCTGCGACACGACGTATATAAGACACACGACCGTCACGGAGGCCAGTCTGCGACACGACGTATGTAAGACACACGACCGTCACGGAGGGCCAGTCTGCGACGCAGACAATTATAGACCAATACCAGATAGGCTCACTTGTGACGAAGTCAACGATGGGATGACGCAGAGACGGCAAGGCCAATCTGCGAGGCGGATGACTACTGTCCGATGCCAGAGAGGACCACCTTGTGATGCAGACGACTATGATGTATCCCAGGGAGGGCTAGCCTGTGGAGCAGACGACTATGATGTATCCCTGGGAGGGCTATCCTGAGGAGCAGACGACTATGATGTATCCCAGGGAGGGCTAGCCTGTGGAGCAGACGACTATGATGTATCCCCGGGAGGGCTAGCTTGTGGAGCAGACGACTATGATGTATCACTGGGAGGGCCAGCCTGTGGAGCAGACGACTATTATGTATCCCAAGGAGGGCTAGCCTGTGGAACGGACGACTATGATGTATCCCAGGGAGGGCTAGCCTGAGGAGCAGACGACTATGATGTATCCCAGGGAGGGCTAGTTTGTGGAGCAGACGACTATGATGTATCCCAGGGAGGGCTAGCCTGTGGAGCAGACGACTATGATGTATCCCAGGGAGGGCTAGCTTGTGGAGCAGACGACTATGATGTATCCCAGGGAGGGCTAGCCTGTGGAGCAGACGACTATGATGTATCCCAGGGAAGCCTAGCTTGTGGAGCAGACGGCCATGGATAGATCATAGGGAAGGCCAGCTTACTATGTAGATGACTATGGATTATCCCAGCGATGGCTAGCTTGTGAAGCAGATGGATATAAATCGATGTTAGTTATGGTCACCTTGCGATGCAGACGACTATTGCTTATCCAGGAGAGGGCTCACGTGTGAAGCAGACGGCCATGGTCGGATCCTAGGTAAGGTTACCTTGCCATGCAAACGACTGTGGTTTATCCCAGCGACTGTGACGTAGACGGCCATGGGTCGATGCTAGGCAAGGCCATCTAGCGATGCAGATGACTATGGGATCCCAGGGAAGGCTAGGTTGTGCCATGACACTTTTCCAGGTAAGGCCGCCTTGCGATGCATACGACAGCGAGGGCTAGGTTGTGAAGAAGACGGATATGGACAATTCCTAGGTAAGGCCACAATGCAGTGCAGACGACAGCGAGGGTTTGGTTTATGAAGAAGGCGGCCATGAGCCGATCATAGGCAAGGCCACCTTGCGATGCAGACGACTATGGGATATTGCAGGGAAGACTAGGTTGTGAAGAAGACGGCCATGAGCCGTTCCTCGTCATGGCCACCTTGCGACGCAAGCGACTATGGGATATCCAAGGGAAGGCTAGGTTGTGAAGCAGACGGCCATGAGCCGAGCCTAGGCAAGACCAGTTTACGGAGCAGACGACTATGGTTCCACACACTTTATCCCAGGGAAAAACAGTCTACGACGTGGGTGACAATAAGAGAGCAACAGGAATAGACAGATGCGACGTCTATTTCCATTTCTAACTCTCAGAAAATAGAGAAAACCAATGTTTAACGATATTGTAATTATAGATTAGTATTGTGATAAGTTTCATGACACGACGTTGATTCCTGACACAACTTTTCAACGTCATTGGATACATACACCGTATATACACACGTAAACATTCTGTTGTCAGTTTCTTGATCCTCCCCTGAATTATCAGACAATCTCTGTCTTTAAACTGAAGTTAAAACAATACAACAATTACTTCTCTTTTTTTTGGCCTTGAGATGTTTGTAAGATTTATTGACGAGCACCCGTTATGTAAGACAACATCAAAGGCTTGCGTTATACCTCACACCACACGACTGTTTGTCGCTAGATCCTGCATTCGCCTTTGTTTACAGTTCTATCTGATCCTGTATGACATGTTTTATAAGATGTGTACCGATTGACCTTAAAATTAAGACCCTGAAAACGACAATTCTTAATTTTAATGATGAACACTCAACTTGTGGTGTTGATCGCTGCTCCCTATAGTGATCCAATTTCTTTAGAAAACTAACGTCTTTGCACTTGACGCCCATAGCTGAGAGCTGGGTCCGGACCGATGCTTTTCCTGGATAACATTATATGAAACAACGCAAAAGACCTCTATAAATATACCGTTTTGGTCTGTATTGTCTTCCCAAGAAAGATTCCAGCAGGATGAATGGAGGTTTGGACGTTTTTACCAACATATCATGCAGATGGTGAGTCCACAATGGTAATCTACCACGAGGTGTTCACCATTCTATACCATCCCTGTGGTACCTGCAGATGGTGAGTCCACAACGGTAATTTACCACTAGGTGGTCTGCATTCTATGCCATCCCTGTGGTACCTGCAGTGGGTGAGTCCACAATGGTAAACTACCACTAGGTAGTCTGCATTCTATGCCATCCCTGTGGTACCTACAGTGGCTGAGTCTACAATGGTAATCTACCACTAGGTGGTCTGCATTCTATGCCATCCCTGTGGTACCAAAGACAACACCATTCTTTATACCTAGCCTTTGTATCTTTATACCTCACATCTCCAAGTTTCTGAAACATCATACAAATCAACGTTGCAAGAAAGCCTGCGATAGACTACGTCGAATTCTCCAGTGTGATTCTCTGCCTTTCTTCACCAGTATCGCAAGTACACATCTATTTGTTAATAATGGTATGCCTTACTCCTCTGAAACAAAGCGTTTTCATAGTAGTCACGGTAATACATACTATAATATATTTCATAGCCATATTTGAATTAGATTTAAGAGGATGGACTTAAGTGTTATGACAAACCCGTGACCTTGGAGCTTTCAGTGCAATATTAGTCCTCATCACAATGTTACAGTATCGTTGTGATTTCTGTGTATCTTGGGTACTCGCGGTGGGTTTAGCTCGCCAAACAGGAGGTGCTACCTCCTTCAGGACATTTGATCTCAGGTCCATCATTTAATTTTACATGTAACACGCATTTTGATTGGTTTAGTTAAAAATTAGTGGTATATCTCATCCAAGAATTTTTTTTCTGACGACGTAATTTCCCGCGATTTCGTAACTGTGACGCCAATTATCACAGCACCGCGACAGAAATTTAGAGATGTTGAGAAATAGTGCAGACATAACGTACGTATGAGAATATAAAATATAAATTTAATGATAAGGAATGAATCTAATTTGTTTTTCGTTGGATGGAGTTATACCACGCGCAATAATGCAGTTTTCCGTCCTCTTTCTTTCTTTTTTCTTTTCTTTTTTTTTTTTTTTTTTTTTTTTGTTTGTTTGTTTGTTTTTTGTTTTTTTTTGTTTTTGGGTTTTTTTTTTTTGGTTTTTTTTGGTTTTTTTTGTTTTTATTTTTTGGGGTTTTTTTTTGGGGGGGGGGGGAGGGGGGGTGGTTGGTGGTGCTTTACCTCTCTCCAACGAAAGACATTAAATTCATTAATCAAAGATATGTCTACTGTGGTGTAAAGCTACATTGGCAGATTGTTGTAGATGCAATATACTTGTCGTCTCATTTACTTTCATATTTTACATTATAAGTAATCGCATCAGCATTTTTGTTCAGGTAACTTTGTACCGATACTATAATTCCTTGATATCATTGAGTAATTTCCAAATTCTAATGAGATATACATCTTTTAAATTCTTTTGACACTTTGCAATCTGCTATACTTTAATACCGGAATATCACTCAAGTAAATCCACGTCGGCATGCTTCACATATCTTCATAAAAAATCGATAATTACCTATTTACATTACATCAATGTAACCCCATGACTATATAAAATCATAATATGCTTGAAGTTATTGCACTCTACGACACCTGTTACAGAAGGGGGTGCGTACTTCAACGTATTCTGTTTTGTTGAATGCTTTCATGATCGAAATCGTAATTTCTGCGCATAGTTTGCAATGTAGTTGGGGATGTATACACTAAATGAGCGACAATTATCATTTAAATTGACCGTCCTAAGTCGGTACCCCAACTACATTCCAATGTTATAATTTTGAGTAACAATTACCGTCCTGAGTCGATGCCACACTGCAATACAATGTTATAATTTGGTAATGTGTTTTAGTGTGTTTTCATTTTCATTATCTGCATGTCCGGCATTATCACAATATTTATTGCTCATCAGTCACATCCGCCCGCCCCTGTCACAACATTCATAACGATGGTCAATAGTGTGAATCAGCATCCCCGGCTTACCAGTCACATCCACCCCTATCACAATATTCATAACGATGGTCAATAGTGTGAATCAGCATCCCATGCTTACCAGTCACATCCGCCCGTCCCTGTCACAATATTCATAACGATGGTCAATAGTGTGAATCAGCATCCCCGGCTTACCAGTCACATCCGCCCTATCACAATATTTATAACGATGGTCAATGGTGTGAATCAGCGTCCCCGGCTTACCAGTCACATCCGCCCGTCCCTGTCACAATATTCAAAACGATGGTCAGAAGTGTGAATCAGGATCCCCGACTTACCAGTCACATCCGCCCCTATCACAATATTTATAACGATGGTCAATGGTGTGAATCAGCATCCCCGACTTACCAGTCACATCCGCCCGTCCCTGTCACAATATTTATAACGATGGTCAATAGTGTGAATCAGCATCCCCGGCTTACCAGTCACATCCGCCCTATCACAATATTTATAACGATGGTCAATGGTGTGAATCAGCATCCTCGGCTTACCAGTCACATTCGCCTGTCCCTGTCACAATATTCTTAACGATGCAAATCAGTAAAGACATATTCAGAAATCTGCATTAAAGTGTAAATATTCAACCCAGTATACAAGCCAAGTATATTTTTCAATTTACATGCCATAGGTCTGATGTGTATATTTTTATTGGAAGTATTACTGAATGGTGACTTTGTATGACGGTTTTGTATGACGCTTTACAGTGGCGGATCCAGGATTTCCAAAAGAAAGTGTGTGTGTGTGGGGGGGGGATGTATATCAGTCTATACTTAGCTATTTTTGGTGCAAAATCTGGATTTTTACTGGTAAATAGGGAGGGGGAGGGGGGGGGGAGGCACTGGTTTAATTGTAAGATTACTCGTGCTAAGTGTAGTTTAAAAGTTTGCACTTGTGAAGTATATTTGGTGAAATATGAGCAACTCTTTCGTCGGAGTTGACCTTGCTTTGTTTTGTTGTTTTGTTTCTGGCCGGTGAAGGCGTATTGGCTTTCTCTAGTATTCAATATATAGAGCACTTGCATGCATTCAAATGATTGCATGAATGCCACCCAGAACGGATGCCATGGTAGTCTTTATAATTAAAGAAAGGCAACTCTTACAACGAATCTTCATTGTGTTTAAAAATATCTTGCAAATTTTTTATGCTTTTTTTTGCGTGGTCTTTGTAAATTTAAGATCGGAAACGATTTTCATAACTATTTGTAAACCTTTTATTTGAGCGAATGAAACATTTAATACACCTATATCACATAGAAAATATATGGAATGTTGTTTTTTCCCAGATAAAAACGTAACACAACATACATGTTATGCACCAACTACAAGTAAAATCCTTTGATACTTCCACCTTTTACTAAGAATATTTACGTAGGGCAGGTCGGTATCCTGTGTAGCATGTAGTCATTGATGCCTTTTTCAATCGTTTCACAGTCTCCCAGAATCGATGTCCTTTGCATGTCGAGTTTACCGAGAAACCAAGCAAGATCGCAATTGCATTCTATGTCACATCCTTCCAAGTTAATGACACCTAATGAATCCTTCACATTACTCAGCGCATGTGGCATCTGCTTAATTTTAGACCCAGAAAAATTAATTTTGTTTAAATGGGTCAGTCCCTTGAATGCATTCTCGGAGACATATTCAATAGGGTTGCGGCCCAAGTTCAAGGACACCAGACCTGATTGATAATTGATGTCATCTACTTCTATGCTATGTATGTTATTTCCGGCAAGATTTAACGACTGTACAGAACGCAACCTCAGCAAAGAATGAGGAATACGATCCAGATGACAGGCCTGGAGACTGAGTGAGACCAAATCATGGCTGATGATATTGGCAACCGCGGTATCGCTGATGTACCACATCTTGTTGTGATCCAGTGCCAGGGATTGCAGGTGCGATAACTTCCTGAGTACTGATGGCATGGTGCTCAAACTATCATTGATCAGCGTAAGGTGTTTGATGGGGCTGTCTCGAGAGTTATCGCTCGTGAACGCTGATGCCAAGATACCATGGTCCCCCACGGCGATGTTGTTGTCGAAATGAAGAGTATCCAGATTTCTGAGCGTGGATATGGCTTGTGGAATTTGATACATTTTAGTATTTCGTATTGTCACATTCTTTAAGGTGTATTCATAGCCGTGAAAAGCTGTGATTGGAAGCCATAGGATTTCACTGCCATCCAAATCCAGAGTTTCCAGTTTAGGAAAATGAGTGAGGGCCACTGGCCATTGTCTTATGCTTGGGCTCCCGAAATGGAACTCCTTGAGAGTATCTCCTAAGGATTGGAATGTCTTGTCATCGAATTCAGTGCCGTCGATGGGATTGTTTCTGATGTCGAGTTTGGTGAGGATATCCAGCTTCCCCAATGCTGTAGGAATGGTATTCAGGTCATTATCCGACAGGACAAGTTCTGTCAGATTCCCTCTTAAACTCTGAAATGCATTGAGATTTATGCTGATCAGCCTGTTGTTGTTTAACAGTATGGAATGGACTGCAAGATTAGCAAAAGCATCGTATGATAAAGAACTGATGTTGTTGTAAGCAAGGTCAAGGACCTCGAAAGTTTTGGCATTCGGTAATCTCCGGAAAGTTGAAGAAGGAACATTTCCGAGAGTCGCATTCCTGCAGGAAATCACGTGTCTGATACACAGACACGGACTACAAGGATCTTGTGATGATGTGATACCTGCTACCATTACCAGTAAAAACCCAACCACAACTCCATGCTCCATGGCTACCGTGCTGAAACGTAAATAACTATTAATATAATGTTATATAAAATTCAAGGCGAATTAAATGTGGAATTTTAAAAAAAGAATATCATTATCCTTCTCTTGATAAACCCAACACTCTAAACCATAATAAAAGTACGACTATAGTCTAGTTCGATGATTACTCCTTGAATTCCTAAATATTATTTAAAATTCCTAAATATTATCATACTAAGCACGTGAATACAGTGAAAACTTGACGTATCAATCCTTGAATTTCAATCACAGCAAATCGAAGTGCAAATTTGTCTCTTATTTTTTCAAGTGGATATCACTAATATTCTTTTTGTTTAATATAATCTTAAAGAATGTTGTGCTACAGAAAAATAATTCAAAGTAAATTTAAGATTTTATTATAAAAGAAAAGAAATTTCGAAATTGTGTTGATTCTCGACACTAGCAAAATCTTGATAACATCTTTAATAATTATTGAGAGGACTGTCATACACAATAAAAACCTTCAATGAAAAGTATGAATTGACATTCATTAGAACATATATAGTATTAGTATTTATTAAGTTCATATGCACATTTGAACAACTTCTGCATATTTAATATATATATAAAATAAAATCCATCATCCATCAACGAAACCAGCCCGATCCGTATAACACTACGACAGAACCTAAATAAATCCATCAACGAAACCAGTCCGATCCGTATAAGACTACGACAGAACGTAAATAAATGCATCAACGAAACGAGCCCGATCCGAATAAGACTACGACAGAACGTAAATAAATCCATCAACGAAACCAGTCCGATCCGTATAAGACTACGACAGAACCTCAATAAATCTATCAAACAAACCAGCCCGATCCAAATAAGACTACGACAGAACCTAAATAAATCCATCACCGAAGCCAGCCCGATCCGTATTAGACTATGACAGAACCTAAATAAATCCATCAACAAAACCAGCCCGAACCGTATAAGACTACGATTGAACCTAAATAAATCTATCAACGAAGCCAGCTCGATCCGTATTAGACTATGACAGAACCTAAATAAATCCATCAACCAAACCAGCCCGATCCAAATAAGACAACGACAGAACCTAAATAAATCCATCAACGAAGCCAGCCCGATCCGTATAAGACTACGACAGAATCTACATAAATCCATCAACGAAACCAGCCCGATCTGTATAGGACTACGACAGAACCTAAATAAATCCATCAACAAAACCAGTCCAATCCGAATAAGACTACGACAGAACCTAAATAAATCCATCAACGAAACCAGCCCGATCTAAATAAGACTACGACAGAACCTAAATAAATCCATCAACGAAACCAGCCTATCGGTATAAGACTACCACAGAACCTAAATAAATCCATCAACGAAGCCAGCTCGATCCGTATTAGACTATGATAGAACCTAAATAAATCCATCAACCAAACCAGCCCGATCCAAATAAGACTATGACAGAACCTAAATAAATCCATCAACGAAACCAGTCTGATCCGAATAAGACTACGACAGAACATAAATAATTCCATCAACGAAACCAGCCCGATCCGCATTAGACTATGGCAGAACCTAAATAAATCCATCAACCAAACCAGCACGATCCAAATAAGACTACGACAGAACCTAAATAAATCCATCAACGAAACCAGTCTGATCCGAATAAGACTACGACAGAACGTAAATAAATCCACCACCGAAACCAGCCCGATCCGTATAAGACTACGATTGAACCTAAATAAATCCATCAACCAAACCAGTCCGATCCAAATAAGACTACGACAAAACCTAAATAAATCCATCAACGAAACCAGTCTGATCCGAATAAGACTACGACAGAACATAAATAATTCCATCAACGAAACCAGCCCGATCCGCATTAGACTACGGCAGAACCTAAATAAATCCATCAACCAAACCAGCACGATCCAAATAAGACTACGACAGAACCTAAATAAATCCATCAACGAAACCAGTCTGATCCGAATAAGACTACGACAGAACGTAAATAAATCCACCAACGAAACCAGCCCGATCCGTATAAGACTACGATTGAACCTAAATAAATCCATCGACGAAGCCAGTCCGATCCGTATTAGACTATAACAGAACCTAAATAAATCCATCAACCAAACCAGTCCGATCCAAATAAGACTACGACAAAACCTAAATAAATCCATCAACGAAACCAGTCTGATCCGAATAAGACTACGACAGAACATAAATAATTCCATCAACGAAACCAGCCCGATCCGCATTAGACTACGGCAGAACCTAAATAAATCCATCAACCAAACCAGCACGATCCAAATAAGACTACGACAGAACCTAAATAAATCCATCAACGAAACCAGTCTGATCCGAATAAGACTACGACAGAACGTAAATAAATCCACCAACGAAACCAGCCCGATCCGTATAAGACTACGATTGAACCTAAATAAATCCATCGACGAAGCCAGTCCGATCCGTATTAGACTATAACAGAACCTAAATAAATCCATCAGCCAAACCAGTACGATCCAAATAAGACTACGACAGAACCTAAATAAATCCATCACCGAAACCAGTCCGATCCGAATAAGACTACGACAGAACCTAGATAAATCCATCAACGAAGCCAGCTCGACAGAACCTAAATAAATCCATCAACGAAACCAACCCGATCCGTATTAGACTCCGACAGAACCTAAACAGATCCATCACTGAAACAAGCCCGATCCAAATAAGACAACGACAGAACCTACATAAATCCATCAACGAAACCAGTCCGATCTGAATAAGACTACGACAGAACGTAAATATATCCATCAACGAAGCCAGTCCGATCCGAATAAGACTACGACAGAACCTAAATAAATCCATCAACGAAACCAGTCTGATCCGTATAAGACTACGACAGAACCTAAATAAATCCATCAACGAAACCAGCCAGATCCAAATAAGACTACGACAGAACCTAAATAAATCTATCAACGAAACCAGCCCGATCCAAATAAGACTACGACAGAACCTAAATAAATCCATCAACGAAACCAGCCCGATCCGTATAAGACTACGACAGAACCTAAATAAATCTTTCAACGAAACCAGTCCGATCCGAATAAGACTACGACAGAACCTAAATAAATCCATCAACAAAGCCAGCTCGATCCGTATAAGACTACGACAGAATCTACATAAATCCATCAACGAAACCAGCCCGATCCGTATAAGGCTACGACAGAACCTAAATAAATCCATCAATGAAGCCAGCTCGATCCGTATAAGACTACGACAGAATCTAAATAAAACCATCAACGAAACCAACCCGATCCGTTTAAGGCTACGACAGAACGTAAATAAATCCATCAACGAAACCAGCTCGATCCGTATAAGACTACGACAGAACCTAAATAAATCCATCAACAAAGCCAGCTCGATCCCTATAAGACTACGACAGAACCTAAAAAACCCATCAACGAAGCCAGCCCGATCCGTATAAGGCTACGACAGAACCTAAATAAATCCATCAACAAAGCCAGCTCGATCCGTGTAAGACTACGACAGAACCTAAATAAACCCATCAACGAAGCCAGCCCGATCCGTATAAGGCTACGACAGAACCTAAATAAATCCATCAACGAAGCCAGCTCGATCCGTATAAGACTACGACAGAATCTAAATAAAACCATCAACGAAACCAACCCGATCCGTTTAAGGCTACGACAGAACGTAAATAAATCCATCAACGAAACCAGCTTGATCCGTATAAGACTACGACAGAACCTAAATAAATCCATCAACGAAGCCAACCCGATCCGTATAAGACTTCGACAGAACGTAAATAAATCCATCAACGAAACCAACCCCATTCGTATTAGACTACTACATAGAAGATATAAACATTATATAACTTATATTAAATATTATATTGAAATTCAGAGGTGAGAGCAGGTGCCCGGAAGGAGTGAACGTCTCCTGTTTGGCTAACCACTTCCACCGTGAATATCCTGAAAACCATTTGGCTTTTAAAATTAGAATTGTTTAGATAAATGTCATTAAATCATTTTTGCGGTTATTATCCGCCTGTATTATACATATTATGATATGAACATCTATGGTTTATTGGATTAAATTCTGACTTGCGCAATAACATGAGCAAACATGGTAATATTGAACCTGACAATAAATTTTTTGTAAAGGAATTGAACGTTTCTTCGTCGTTATCTAGTAATATACTTTAACAAGTTAAAAGTATTCCTGCTATACAATTTTTCGTGAAGTATACTATAAATAACACATTTCTATGTATGTATATATATATATATATATATATATATATATATATATATAAGTATAAAATAATGATTCTGTAGAATTATATCAATACTATACTTAAATACTAGTATAGATCTTCAATAAATGGTCTGTTTACTTACACGTAGATGTTTCTAGTGATGACTTATTTGTATGTCCTCCGACTCTACACTTCACCAAATGACAAGTTCCCCGATGTTAAAGGGTGAAATGATAATGGAAACATTTTTATGTCGTGAGGATTTCCTTATAACAACATACCCTTCTTCAAAATGCCTCCTGCTGTGTTTTTAGCTCTACCACAAGATTATTTGTTCTAATTTTGAGAAGAATTCAATACCGAAATTGTCTTTTTGGAAATTTACCAAATGTGGTGCCAACTTAAACCACTCCGGTTTTTGTTCTTATCAAAGGCAAATTATTGATATAAATAGTATGTATTAATTTACGTGCGCAGTTACACCTGTTGTAAGGACCACCTGTATTAACGACCACCTGTATCAACAATCACCTCAGCCATTTTTTTCTCCTAACAATGAATTTCCAATTCCAAATCCAAGTGTACCACCTCTCTTAAGTGGCCACTTTCCCTTTGGCGTTCGCTTGGAACAGATTCATCTGTATTAAACCAGTATATTTTGTTAATCTTATTCTAATCATATCATGCAATATGACAATAAATCTTTACATCAATTGGTCACCATCAAGTGAAAACAAATTACTGAATTCTTGTTTCCTATCCAGTGGTGTATTAAGATACAGAAGTATCCATTTTCTGTGTCCTGATGATTATGATTTTACAAATGTATTTGTGAAATACATAGATCAAAGACTAAAAGGCTTAGATATACACTTATGAAATGTATAATGGATAAAAAATATAAAAGTAACGTCAAATTAAGCATAAAGTGCTCTGTTCTTCTGAAACTGAGCTAAGGTCCTTGTTCCATTGGAATCCCGACTAACGGTCAGAGGGGATAAGCCTCAGGACCATATTTCCTCTGAGGAAGTTAGACAAGGCCCGTCATATACTCCTCATCGTCCTGTTTGTCGAGAGCAACACTCCAGAAAAAGTCTGTAAATGACTGTAGAGGGGTCTTCTAAAAGACTTATTGTTGAAGCGATGATCATAGGGTCTTATTAGCAATGGCGAAGGCGTTTGACTATTTTGAAACCCTGATGCGATTAAGTCATCAAAGCTTTTGACCCTTCCAAGTTTATATACAAGATCACCCTAATATTTGAAAATATCTTAATCAGATCTATAGTATTTTCCGACAGTTTCTCTGACTTTTTGGTATTTGTAACCCTGAGTCAAAAGTAATTTTCAGAATTTTGTTATGAGAATAAAAAACGTAAGTACACGCTGTTGCAAATCGAATCAATTGGTAAATGTAAAAGAGAAAACTGAAGACATCTGACAAAGATGACAAATATACTTCATGATGGAAGTCTAAGAACATCATCACCTAAGCATGGAGAATTAACTATGGTCTTCACGTTTATCGTAAATACTAGTGTGTATATAGTTTTTATCATTAATCTTGATATTGAGGTCCAACAAAGGTAAATCTTTATTATATTTATTGGCTGCATTGAGTTAAATTTTTCTTTAATGCTACCACTAAATTATTTCAATAATATGATGGCAGCACCAACCAAAGTAGCAATATATTTTGTGAAAAAGGGTTGGAATCTATATTGTCCCATTTGGAGGACATACAAGACAGCATAATTACTAAAACAGGTTAGAAAAGTCCTTTCTGACATCTGAATTGGAATGCTGGCCTTCTGATAAGATATCCGGTATTGTACCATCGGATCATAATTAGTCAAACTTAAGTCATTGGGTTTGACCTCAAAGTGGCTGCTGACGGTAGAAAACAGAAGAAATTTTGAATATTGATACTCTGCATTTAACATTGCACAGAATTGTTCCATTCTTTATATGGATGTAAAATGCTAAAATACCTAGCAGCATCAATAGCGACTGCGATACATAGAAAGAAATAAATAATCAAACATTTTCGTTTAGCCCTTCAGCAACGAATTTACATCCCCCAAAGAATGCTTATATATTAAACACGTCATTGGAACATCCTTTAATGAAGACAGAAGTATCGATATTTTGCTGACAAAATACACACAAATATCTTCCACTTAAATGGAATAACTTAATGATAACTTCTTAATTGCACTGTTTGTCTCAAAAGTTTATTGTTGTTACTGCTAATTAGTCGCATGTGCAAGCTAATGTTGAAGAATCTGCTCTTAATTATAATAGATATAGGAGATATTGGCTATGGCGGACCCTTGGCAGAATCAGATATGGGCCATGGAGTAAGCATCCAGTGCTAAACGGTCGGACCCATCGCGATGCCAAACCAGTATGCGATCTAGTGTAACACCAAGTCATATTAAGTGGTAACAGTATGCCTGTAGTCACAAATGGTCAAAACTCATGATAAGAAAAATTGTGTACGATTGTATTATCACAATACAAGTGGTGTAACAAGGACTGCAATTAAAATGTTGTCTTTAAACGTGGTTTACCGTATCCATGTGATATCAACTTTTCACCGAGTAGCTTGTCTCGTAAATAAAAATGAGCTGTAGTCTTAAGAAGAACTAGCATGTCGGATAAGATGAGAAACATAGATATCATACAGAGGTGATAAAGAATATTGAAAGTTGAATAGAGGCAAATGGTAATCGTTTAGTTTGAAGAGTAATTTATCGTCTTGTCAATATTCAAATAATAATGATGAATAAATAAATAAATAAATAAATAAATAAATAAATGAATAAATAAATAAATAAATGAATAAATAAATAAATAAATAAATAAATAAATAAAGCACATAAAATAAAATAAATAATAATAATAAAATACAAATTACAAAACACAGCACAGAAACTGGATTCTTTTGTACCTTTAATTTTGATTTCATAATGATATATTGTGCGTACTTAGTAAAAAGGTTTTTATTTATTATAGATGATTCATCAGCAATATATCTGAATGTTAGATTTTGTGTGCATGTTCTTTGTTATTTGTGTGCATGTTATTTGTGATTTGTATGCATGTTCTTTGTTATTTGTATGCGTGTTCTTTGTGATTTGTGTCATACAGCTTTGTCAGATGTCTTCTGTTTTCTCTATTAAAAGTTCTTTACTGACACTGAAATTTTTAGATAATTCAGATAAATAGTATCTGAATATCAACTTTAAAAACATTCAATTATTTTATTAAATGGTAACACAGAATGGATCAGTAATCCGCTTTGACTCCTTTAGAACGTTTTCTGTTTTTAAACAAAAATATTTTGAACTTCTCAATGAAGCAAATATTAAAATAACGATAAGGTGTATACATGATTTCATTTATTGAAATACAATGATTAAGTGTAATCAAATCATTAGCGTTTCGAAAACAACAAATGCTGAACTGTGATATTTCAATCAATCTAAATTTATTCCAAGATCTGATACATAGCACAATAGGAATTCAATGCAAAAAAATAAAAATACGTTAATGGAAGCAAACAAGATAATCATGCAGAAACAATAGACAAATTACTAAACTTCATCATCGTAAAAGGATTCGATGGTCACTGCATATGAAGTCTAAAAGTAATCAGGACATTTAGGTATGAAGTCACGGAGGTACTCCGTAATGGTGCGTTCAATAGTCTCGCAGGTCCCAAGAACATTGAAACGTCGATTACTCTGCAGTTTCTGAAATTCAACGAGGTTACAGTTACATTCGATGTTGTCGCCGATGAAGTTGATGCTACCAAGATTCGGCAGATTTTTCAGGGCTTCAGGAACAATAGTGATAGATGTGCGACTCATGTCCAGATTAATTAAGCTCGTCAAGTTGTTCAGGGATTGAGTGGAGATATACCTTAAGGGATTGTTCGCAAAAGACACGTTCACCAAGTTTGAAAGTCCGTCTAGATCATTCCTTTCAATGCTGATGATATTATTTTTGGCAAGATTTAGCGAGCGAAGATGGTTAAGATTCCGACCAGCTATGGACCCAGGGACTCTATCGAGACCACAGTTTTCAAGGCTTAAATTCTGTATACTAGTTTTAATCAGGATGTTGACGGCGTCGTCGCTAATATAATAGAACCTGTTACCATCTAGATTTAGATTCAGTAGGTTCGGTACATTCCTCAGGATCGCTGGAAATTTTGTCAGCTTGTCATACTTCAATGACAGTATATGTAAATTATTAAGACCGACAAAACTACTCTCCTGGACGCCATAATCTCCAAAATTATTATGATCCAAATGCAGTTCTTCTAATACACGTAGCGTGTTTAAAAGTGGTGTAGCCAATAAATTTGTGTACTGAATGGTCAGTTTACGGAGTCGGTTCTCGAAACCGTGGAAATTTTGCGGGAAAATGTTATACACACCCATACCGTTGACATCGAGGATTTCTAATCGTTGAAGGTGGGACGTTGTCTGTGGCCATCTCATAAGAACAGTCTTATGTCCAAAGTGGAATTCTCTTAAAGACCCGCCAAGAACTGTCATGACACCCCTGTCAAAGGAACGATCAGGAATCGGATTTTCGCTGACATCTAAGACTTGGAGTCGTGGTAAATCTCTCAGCGCCGACGGTAAAGTGGTCAGATTGTTGCCTCTTAAATTCAAACTTGTAAGATTAGAAATCAAGCCAAAGGCATGAGGATCAATCGATGCAATATTACTATAGCTTAGGTCAATAGATTGTGCTTGCAAGTTGCGAAATGCATTGGTCGGGATGTGCGTAAAACTGTTATTGCTTAAGTCTATTCTTGTAAAATGTTGAAGAGATGAATCAAAAGTAGGCAATGTGGTCAGTCCAACTCCACGGCAGTTGACCGTGCCAGCAGTACACACACACGTAATACAAGAGACTGTGACCGCTGTCACTGGTGGCGTGAACTGTAATGTCACTACAAGTATCGCTAGCACAATCATCCACTTCATCTGAAACAAATAATAACGTTCATTTAAGATTTACAGAACGTCAAATACCATAATCATTAAGAGACAAAACAAAAGAATTATCAAGAATAACGTTCAACTGTGCAAAGGGAGAACTACAATTGCCAACCCCCCCCCCCCCCCCACTACCCACCCCCAACCCCCTTTCGCCCAAACCAAATAAAAATACAAAAAGAAAAAGAAACGAGAAACAAAAGAAAAAAAAACAGAAACAAAACAAAAAAAAAACCCACAAAAAGCAGGCAGTTGTTTCTTCGTCATACTACATTACATTAATTGGCCTCTCTCTCTCTTCTATCAATTAAAATTGAAAATGTTTGGTTGGTTGGTTGGTTGATTGGTGTTTTACGTCGCTTTCAACAATTTTTCAGTTATATCATGACATGGAAGCAGGAGGTAACCATAGTGGTGCAATCCGGGAATCGAACCCGGATCGTCAGCGTCGCAAGCAAAGCGCTTAACTACTACACTAATCTTGCCCCCCCCCCCTCCAAAATAAAAATAAATCGTTTATTAAAAGAATTGATTTGATTGTACTGTAGATGTATTTTTAGACATAAGAAAGTATAATATGTGAAATAAGTATTGTACTGCCAATGACAACTTTAGGCGGAGTCACTATTGCTGTAAATCAATTGACTGAATTTACATTTTCCAGTATACTTATTCTTCTGCTCGCTGTACATGTACATTGGGAGTTTTCTCAAACAATTCCTTCCCACCCTTTTTTTCTTGAATATTTATCATTATTATATCTTTTTTCAAAATTGCAATTATTGTGTTTGACGAAAGACTGCATCATACAAATAATGATAATGCGACAGTTTTGATGTTTCTGATACAAAGCCGAATTATTCAACTGTAATGATTGATTGATTGATTATTGATTTCACGGTGAAGTACGCAAATTAAGACTTCTAAACTCCTGTTTATATTGACGTTGTAATATCATATTTGATGTATATATTATTCTAAATTATTCTAAATTACTTCAAAAGTAGAGAAAACTTTACCAGCATTCTTTATACTTCAGAAGTACAGAAAACTAGATCGGCACTCTTTATACTTCTAAACGTTTGAATTAAAAAATAAAACATTTTGCTAGAAGTTAAAATTTACGTCATCGCACGTATAATAGCACGCAGTAAATGTAGAATATAATGCATTAAACAAAAAATTCAAAACAGGGAAAAGTTACAACTGTGGACACCCGCAATAATGTTAAATCACATAGAGGAGTAAGCATCCTCTGTCGGCCGGCCACGCCTACCATGAAACCTCTTTAAGGTTGAACTAAATAACACGAGTCCGCACTCACAACTCTTTTATTTGACAAATGTATTTCGAGGTACTCAAAGATGCCAAAAATTACCCCTGATTTTCGTCTTCAGTCGACGTTAATCTGAAATTCCTATGGGAATAACTTATCAGTATTTAAATCAATGTAGAGTACATTGTAACTTACGTTTATGGTACTGCTAGTCCTTGCTTCTGATTGTGAATGCGTGAAGCAGTCCGGGTAGATAAGAAACAGGGTGGTTAGATAATGCGTCAATGTTCTCGTGTTTCAGATGGTCTGGTTATTTTTAGAATCACGTGACAGGATTAATCTATTAGAATATTTCTTTCAGTGTAGTACTACGAAAACTATTAAATTGAGTTTTCGCCGTCCGTTCGCTGGCTCCTAGATCCTCACACATTTGGCTTGTATGGCTTGAGGATCACAGATAAAGGGTGTGTTACCCAATAATGTATGTACTAGTATAATTTATATATGTTTTAAAGGTGAAGGGGGTTTTCGAAGATTCATTTTATTTGTGACAATTCTACAGGATTTGTCGACAGATGTTGCATACAAGCGGGAGACGTTCACTTCTCACAAGCATCAGGTCTCACAGCAGTTTTAAAATTTGGGTTCACATTTTTCTCGATATGGAACCGTACACAACATGGTCTGTTTGTTTTTTGAACTTTGAATTTCTATAAATCCCAAGATGCGTGTTTACTTATACTGTGTAAAAGCCATATGCTATTAACATATAATTTTACATTGTTGTAAATGCATAAATTATCAATACCTGTTCCAACTCCATATTTTCACTTGCTGGTGAGCATCTTGCCTATAGTAAAATGGAAATTTTTATCGTGGCAGTTTGACCTTGACATGAACTCTGGCTGTAAAGAAATCGTAATAATATGTGTGGAAAATTTGTTAAAGAAATGCTATCCATTCTTTTAGTTCTTTGACAACGTATCTATTGATGCATTAATTTCAAGAACATTTTAAATTTATAGACATCGATTTGTTATACATCTCAATTTGTAGATCATTCTGCAAGTTATCCCCCATCCCATCATTTTACCACAGAATTAAAGACTTTTTGCCATTAGCACTCGGTTCATTCTTTGTTACTTAAAGGGTCACAGAAGAGGTTGTGTTATGGTCGAGAGTGGAAATGACATTTAGATTTTGATTTTGTTTAAATGCACACTTTACCTGTATACAATCATAGTGACGGTATTTCTCTTCTTGCTGTGTGACAGCACACACTCGTAACCTCAGTCTACGTGCGAAAAAAGACCTAATTTGATAAGGTTCTGCGAATTAAGAGGGAATTCCCCTCCGTCTTTCCAGCACTATGAAATTTATACCTTACTCAATCGTCCTTATCAAAGACAATGACAACATGAATATTTGTACAGCCAACTGATTTGAAATTTGAAGGCATTGATCATCGAATTTATATATGTATGAAGACCAATCCAAAAAAGAGAGAAAAACATAGAAATAATGTCGAGTTCCTTACTCACATGAATATCAACATTTTTTGCTGTCTACATTGCAGTACTGAGCACTGAGACTACAGTATTAAATGATGATTTTGTAAGGTACATGTAATATGGTATGGTACTCATTTATCGTATGAGATTATAATATCTAATGACTCTAAATATATAACTTATCATCGTCATCATCTAATCTAAAATTACACTGTAATACTGTTTTATACCACTAGGGCTGTGACACTGCTGGTGGACTGATAGTCCCCGAGGGCATCATAAGTCTAGTTTTCAGTGCTTTTGTACTGACATGATTTACTTAAAATTTTCACTCATCAAATTAAATAAATCATTCTAAAACTAAGGAGTATCTCCCTCATGCATAGCTCTGTCCTTAGATAGATTCTTTGGTTCAGTTTTCGGTCATTTTGGTTTCAACACTGCTCTTCAAATATTTATATATTATGAGAATTCCAATAATCCGGCCACGAGCATCATTGAAGAGACATAAGTTGTCCAATTGAGCATCTGGTGCACAAAATTAATAGATATATATATGTTCTATATCTATTATTTGGCTATGAAATTCTTATCACTTGCGAAAATAAAGGAACCATCAGAGTCCAAAGTGATACCATATCTGCTGAATAACATACAGCGAACCATCAGAGTCCAAAGAGATACAATGTCTGCGGAATAAGCGAACCATCAGAGACCAAAGAGATGCCGTATCTGCTGTATACAGGAACCATCAGAGTCCATAGAGATACCATATCTGCTGAATAACACACAACGAACCATCAGAGTCCAAAGAGATACAATATCTGCTGAATAAACGAACCATCAGAGTCCAAAGAGATACAATATCTGCTGAATAAACAAACCATCAGAGTCCAAAGAGATACAGTATCTGCTGAAAAAATGAACCATCAGAGTCCAAAGTGATACCATATCTGCTGAATAACACACAACGAACCATCAGAGTCCAAAGGGATACAATATCTGCTGAATAAACAAACCACCAGAGTCCAAAGAGATACCATATCTGCTGAATAACACACAACGAACCATCAGAGTCCAAAGAGATATACCATATCTGCTGAATAAACAAACCATCAGAGTCCAAAGAGATACAATATCTGCTGAATAAACAAACCATCAGAGTCCAAAGAGATACCGTATCTGCTGAATAAAGGAACCATCAGAGTCCATAGAGATACTATATCTGCTGAATAACACACAACGAACCATCAGAGTCCAAAGAGATACAATATCTGCTGAATAAACAAACCATCAAGTTCCAAAGAGATACAATATCTGCTGAATAAAACAAACCATCAGAGTCCAAAGAGATACCGTATCTGCTGAATAAAGGAACCATCAGAGTCCATAGAGATACTATATCTGCTGAATAACACACAACGAACCATCAGAGTCCAAAGAGATACAATATCTGCTGAATAAACAAACCATCAGAGTCCAAAGAGATACCGTATCTGCTGAATAAAGGAACCATCAGAGTCCATAGAGATACTATATCTGCTGAATAACACACAACGAACCATTAGAGTCCAAAGAGATACCATATCTGTTGAATAAACGAACCATCAGAGTCCAAAGAGATACAATATCTTTTGAATAATACACAACGTGCCTTTAGAAAAAACACATTATAAAATTAAACTTTTCTCTCTCAAATTTCCACTATATGATCTTTTGACATTTGCGTTATTCTGTTGTGATGTCACAATCATAGGTTTCAAATCGTAATGAACAGTGTGGCAAAATCAGAGTCCAGAGAGATAAATATTAGAAAATACATCCTGAATTAATTTTGCGCACCATATGAGCATTCCGTCTGTTCGCCGATTGCTGTAGGCCTAAACATTGAAAAACGAAAGAATAAATATTTGATGAACAAACTCACTACCAAACTGACCTAAAAGGAAAACCAAAGAACCAATCTAAGGACAGAGCTGTGCATGAGGGACTCCTCGGTTTTAAAATAATTTACAATTTTTTTAAACAGAAAATTTGAAGTTTATATTTAGCGGTAGTACACAGTTACTGGAAGTCGGTTAAATCATGTAAAACATAAAATTCATGTATTTAGCGTGTCGTTTTCAATGAATAGATAATGCAAGATACATGCATATATGATAGCCAGTACGTCAGTAACATAGATGTCGATTTGAACACGTTTTTCGCATTGATACTAGCTAGTCTATATTGAATCTTCCATCACCATGCCAACTGTTAAACAGTACACATATTTCACAATTTCTAACTTTAAGTTATGAATTGTGAAATATTGACTAAATTGTAAGGTTTACCAGATATTTTACTCTATTGTGTAAAAAGGATCACTTTGTTTGAAATTGGTTATCTTTTAGAAGACCTTCAAAATGAGTCAAAGCAAGCCAAAACCTGTCAAACTGATTTTGTTTTGAAAGTTTTTGTCCCCAAATGTATATGCAGTTGGATATATCGTTTTAATGAAGATGAAGCAAAAATTAGAACACACACACACACACACACACACACACACAAATCAAAACAAGACAAATACAAAAAAAAAGAAAAAAACAAACAAACAAATAGACAACGAAAACATAAAAATGAGAATAAATACTTTGCAGAAATCGTGGCCATAAATGCGTAAAGCATTCATAAGGCAGGGCATGAAAAACCTTTGATTTTAGCAACCAATGTTTGGGTCACACAGAGCTGACGCACTTTATTTGACAAGCCTCTAGTTCCAAGGAAATGTTTATCTACCGAGTTCATGTCATTTCTTCCGATATCCAGACACAAGTAGGTCACCAACCAGGAAGAAAAACACCTGCCGAGGAACAAGCAGAGTTTTCGTGCAATCCTGCCGCACTTTTAGTGATATGATTACGTCCATAGATAAGAAAAATCAGGACATGCCGGTGTTCTGTGGAAATGACTGAATGTGTTTACCATGTCCAGATTTATAGGGGATTGAAGATACAAAACGCAATTTATTTTGGTATAAATTACTTTATCATAGCTTAAAAAAAGAGGGAAAGGGGCATAAGTTTAAAAAAGATTTAAAAAGTTGGGAGATATTAAAAACTTTTATCAGAGTAATGTCACACGTAGATATTTTAGGTATATGGAGGCAGTCAGTGATAGCGGAGGAATCCAGAGTGCCCGGAGGGAAGAAAACATGGATGGGAATGACATGCCTCCCCTAGGCCCCGACTGAAACAAACAAAAAAAGATGAATCTTAAATCATGGTCATTTATTTATTTTATATAGTTTGTATAACATAAATCTATAGAAAATGAAACAGGTGACCCTGTACAATAACTAAATGTTGAATGCATGTGACCTTATACCATAAGTACTCGCTGAATACATGTGACCGATGTGACAGGTTCTGTTGTCACGGACGGCTGCACACGTCACGGGGAATGATCGTAAGGAGGGATATTATGCTCCTCTTTATACTGAGGACACTGGGGGATGTAGTGGTCAACGTACTCCTCAATCGTGGAATAAATAGTGTCACATTTCCCATGTACGTGAATGGGAAAGCCATCGTTCAGACACATGTCGCGTAAGTTTCGGAGCCAGACAAGCGTCTCGCACATACAGTCGACCACCGTTCCTTCCATATAGACGTTCTCCAAACAGGGCCAAACCTTGCCTATGGCATTGGGCACGGTAGTCATCGACGTGTTAGTGAAATGCAAAGTCTTAAGCCTGGGTACGCGCCCGAATGCGGTGTCGGCAATGTATTTTAAGGCGTTGTTGGAGACTACAAAGTGCTCCAGGAATCTTAAATCTTGTAGATCGTTTTCCTCTATGGTTTCAATGTTATTAGATGACACATCCAAACTTGTTAAATAAATCAGGTCAGACAGCGCGGCTGGGACACGTTTGAGAGAGCAATTCTTCATGCTAAGAATTTTAATGGTTCTGAGTTCGCCAAGCGAATTGTCATCAATGAAATTCAATCGGTTGTTGTCGATGCTGAAGTTTCGTAGAGAAGGCAGGTAGCGAAGGACCACGGGAAATCTGGTTAAATTATTGCCATTAAGAGACATTATTTCGAGTTTGGAAGCAGGACCTGTAGGAAATGACTGAACGAGTATCCCCTTGTCTTTTACAAGAGTGTTATTATCAAAATGAAGTTCTTTAAGATTATTCAGTTTACTTATACCGAGTGGTACAGCCAATACTTTCGTATCTTGTATATTCAGCTTTAAGATGGTAGTTTCGAATCCATGAAAAGCCTCAGGGGGTATCACAGACAGACGACTATTTGCACCATTTAATGTCAGCGTTTGTAACTGTGGAAAATGGCTAAGCGACGTCGGCCATGATATCAAATCTCTGCTTCCGAAAGAAAACTCCAGGATCGTGTCTCCCAACGCTTTCATGACGCTGTCCGTAAAATTATAGCCCTCTGTGATAGGATTTCCGGACACATCAAGCTTTGTAATAGTATTCAGCTCTGACAAGGCAGAAGGCATAAATTGTAGATGATTGTTGCTGAGGTCCAGTTCTTGGAGGATAGCAGAGACCCCATGGAAGGCAGCGCTTTCAATAGTTTGAATATTATTATTATGCAAGTCAATGTACTTGAATGCGGTATGATCCAGATCACCGTTAGATATGCGAGATAGATCGTTGTTGCTCAAGTCCAAATGGTTGTAGGTGGAATAAAACGATATGTCAGCTGGGAAGGAGGGCATTACGGTGAAATATCGACCACGGCAATCAACATAATGGTCCCGACAAGTGCATTGTGAAACCGGACACTGTCCACTCACCGTGCTAATGAAGAATATCAAGAAGATAAACGCGTAATACATCTGAAATAAAACACTGCAATTAAAAAATGATCAAAATATCATCATGATGAAAGATCTTTAGGTATTACATGTATATTTTCTTAGAATGAATCTTTTTTAAATGATATTTATGTTTAATTGAATTAATTTGTTAGTTTACCTCTTTGTGTTGATCTAGTTATAAATTTCTTAATCTAATATCATTTCCCATTAAGGTAGGTATGTAACGTCATAACCATTGTCACGTCAACGAATTCCTTTTAAAGCATCAGTTTTAATCTTTCATTTTCCGTAAAAATTCATCGGTAAAACTTTCTATACATTTAGTTAACGTCACAGTTATTCCTAGTCAGACACCTACCAAAACGGTAGACAACTCTGTATTACAAAAGACACAACAATAAAGTGTAATTTGTTTCATACTTAGAATGGTGACTTTTGACATATGCTAAAAACTGACAAAGTCAGAAGGGTCCCGCAGGATGTTTGTCACCATGACCTTGACCTTAATTTGTTACCAGCAGAAAGATCTTTCACAAGGACTGCAGATGCTAAATATAAAAGCCCTACTTCTAACGGTTCAATAGTTATGGTCAATGTTACAGTTTTTCAAATACAGGTCAAATGTCATCGTTAAAACCACATGATCAAACAATCTGGTACCAACTGAAAGGTCTTATTATAAGGAACACACAATGTCATGTCAAATATGAAAGCTCTACCCTTGACAATGTATTAGATGTGGCCAATGTTAAAGGTTTTGCTAACGGACAGACGGACGGACAGACAGACAGATATCGTTCCAACTAAATTCGTGCCCAGTTGTTGTAACAAGGTTTAAGTTTCTGACGACCTGTTTCTCAGTCGTACAAGACAGTAATAGTTGAGGCAACATGTCATGAGGATTCATTCTCAAACGCTGAGATGATCCAGACAAGTGACTCTGCATGGGGTATACCCTCTCGGGATTTACCTTCACTTTCTATGAAACATCATATTTTTCAATCCTTTACTGTGATTTTTACTATGATTATTGCCTTAATTGAGAAAATAATTCAGAGTATTTCATTTATGAATGTTTTTCCATTGAATTCAAATGCTGAAATTTATGGATTTACAATAATATTAGCAATATATGGCCGAAAATTTGCATTATCGCTGACGATAAAACCAATGTCATACCACATATTTCATCGGAATGTTTCGGATCTCTTCTCATTAAAGAATGGTGCATTATGTAAAACTCGAAACGGACGCGCATTGCTCGAGGACCCCATTTACATATCTTATGTTGAGGATCGCTCATTATTTCGAACTTGGTCCGTAGCAAAACTTTGAGATTTAAAACAAGACAGATGTTGATAGTGTGTAGCCAACAGAATTCTGATATGGTGTTAAGAGAGAGAGAGAGAGAGAGAGAGAGAGAGAGGTATCGCAAACCTTTTAGCGACTTACCTTGTCCTAACACGCACCAGAATTCAGAGAGTTGTTTATTGCCAAGTTATTGAAGGAAGCAAAACGTTTACTGGTTAATTTTATCTGCGTTGATAGTTCGTTATCTTAGTCTATGTTTATTATTAAGGTATTTTTAAGGCATGCTTCGTACAGCCACAGGGTGAAAACTAGGTTTAGAAGTTTAACGAATTTATCGAAATCAGCGACAGAAGACTGACGGAGGATTGACCCCGAATATTTCTCAAACTGCTCCCACTATATCGCCTATAGTTGTGGGGAAAAAAAGGGGGGGGGAAATTTTGGCCAGATCTTCTTGGCCTTTATTAGGATTATGCCCACGGATAGACAGATATTATGTCCCCGAATAGATAATCTGTATGTCCCCGGATAGACAAATTGCACGTCCCGGATCGATATAGTGTATGTCCCAGGATAGAGAGATCGTATGTCCTAGAATCGATGGATCGAATGTCCCCGAATATATAGACAGAATTTCCCTAGATCGATAGATCGTATGTCCCAGGATCGATAGATTGTATATTCACGGATAGGCAGATTGTGTGTCCCCGGATCGATGGATTGTATGTCCCGGAATAGATAGATCGTATGTCCCCGGATAGGCAAATCGTATGTCCCCGGATCGATAGATTGTATGTCCCCGGATCGATAGGCCGAATGTCCCCGGATCGATAGATTGTATATCCCGGGATAGGCAAATCGTATGTCGCCGGATCGATAGATTGTATGTCCCCGGATAAATAGATCGTGTGTCCCGGATAGATAGAGCGTATGTCCCCGGATCGGTAGATCGTGTCCCCAGATCGATAGACTGTATATCCCCAGATAGGTAGATCGTATGTCCGCGGATCGATAGACCAAATGTCCCTGGATAGACAGTTTGTATGTCCCTGGATCGATAGACCGAATGCCCCCGGGTCGATAGACCAAATGTCCCCGGATCGATAGATTGCATATCCCGGGATAGGCAAATCGTATGTCCCCGGATCGATAGATTGTATGTTCCTGGATAAATAGATCGTGTGTCCCCGATAGATAGAGCGTATGTCCCCGGAAAGACAGATTGTATGCCCCCGGATCGATAGCTCGTATGTCCCCGGATCGATAGGTTGTATATCCCCAGATAGGCAGATCGTATGTCCCCGGGTCGATAGACCAAATGTCCTTGGATCGATAGATTGTATATCCCGGGATAGGCAAATCGTATGTCCCCGGATCGATAGATTGTATGTCCCCGGATAAATAGATCGTGTGTCCCCGGATAGATAGAGCGTATGTCCCCGGAAAGACAGATCAATAGGTTGTATATCCCCAGATAGGCAGATCGTATGTCCCCGGATTGATAGACCAAATGTCCCCGGATAGACAGTTTTATGTCCCCGGATCGATAGATTGTATATTCCTGGATAGGCGGATCGTATGTCCCCCAATCGATAGAGTTGATGCCCCCGAATAGAAATATCGGATGCCAGGATGTCTCCGGATAGATGGATTGAATGTCCTCGGATAGATAGAACTAGGCATATGGTTTTTCTTTCATCTGTATGTGACTAGAACATGGACCTGGTCTTTTTCAAGTGATTTAATGGCAAAATAAATCTAACTCTGTGCAATCCATGTTAGCCAGTAGAAACTATAAATTTAAAAAGAAACTAGAATAAAAAGGCATAAAAAAGGATATATGCTGAATATTTTTACTCGCTAATATGGATTGCAAGTAATTAGATTCAGTTTGCCGTTAAACCACTTGAAAAAGACCAGGTGGCCGAATGTTTTTTTTAATTGAGTGCTTCTTGTTAATTATGTCACGGACTTCCCTTTTCGGAGGATTTTAATCTTCTGTATGTATATGGTAAACTAACATTGGTTTAGAGGTTTTAGTTTACCATTAAACCACCTTGTGGTAATTGAGTGCGTCTTGTTGTTTATGGACTTTCCTTTTTGGAAGATTTTAATCTACTTTTTTTATCTAAGAGCTATCACAGAAAATTACAATATTCATGTATAATCCATACCTGCTATTATGTAAAACGTTTTTCTTTTTCAATTTTTTTTTCTTGGTTTTTGTTTTTGTTTTGTTTTGTTTTTGTTTTTGTTTAGTTTTTTTTTTCTTCTTCTGTTTTTGTTTGTGCTTTTATTTTCTTTTGTTATCATAAAACATTTAACACGGCCTGTTTTGTTATCCACTGCTTGATTCCATCTTTCTTGTCAAACCATCTTTAACAGACTTCTAGCATATAATTTATATTATTCTTGTTTGTCACTCAGTCTGAAAGTTACAGTCAAAACCTGTTTTAACCCACCTTCGAGGGGAGGTAGAAAAATGGTCGCTTAACACAAGTGGTCTCTAGACAAAGGTTGATTTTGTAAAGATAATTAGTAGAAGCCAAATAAAAGTAAAATACAATATCATTTACTTATTCTTGAAAATCCTCCAAACGGACAAAAAAACTCTCGCCAAGATAGCATGCTTGGATGTGAGTTGGTTTTTTTTTTTTTTGTTTTTTTGTTTTTGTTTTTTTTTGTTTTAATGTCCTCCTCAAGCACTGTTTGCCATCAACACGTGAAAGGGTACTGAAGCGCGATTTAAACAGTAAACAATATTGGATGTGATTTTTAAAATAAAATTGACGTCAATGTGGCAGCTGGTGGTACTGCATCCAAGTATTAAGTGTCAAGTAGCATTTAGTTTTCCATTGGGTTGCATGTTAACAAACTGAGAGTTTGTATGAAATAAAATATCATTTAAAAATTCTTTTACATTTCAATGAAAAGAGAGGTCCCACATAAAAGAAAAAACACCAAAAACACACCCCGCAAAAAAAGAAAAGAAAAAAAGAGAGAGATAAACAAACATAAGAAAAACGCAAAAAGAAATATCAAAAACAAAAGCAAAACGAAAATAAACAAAGAAACACACCCCCCTAAACTTCACCTACATCTACCTTATTTTGAACTTACAATCAGTCCGCAGAAAATGCGCCCGCTGAAAATACCTTAACCCATGATAGGAAACATATTGCCTCATTAACTGAATTTTATATTGTTACTTGTCAACAGATAGGCCATATACAGCATTTCAATCGAAAAGATTTTCCTGGCAAACATATCTTTTCATGATCAGATTTCTGGTCCTGAGCAGGACTTAGCCATAAAAAAAATCAGACGACTCGAATCAAAGTCAATTGGTGCATTGATGGCATAACGGTGTCTTCATGAGACACGTGAATGAACATTACGGGGAAGATTAAACCGGTTAACGACACCAACTGAGCGACAGTTGTCAATCACCGTTCCAAGTCGGTATAACAACAGCATTACGATATTTTTTACGGGTTCAACCTTTCAGTATTTGCATATCCCTGGCGACTTTTCTCATCCAACCGAGTCGGATGTCTACTTTCCTTTCTTTGGGATAAAGCTTACAAATTTCAAGCTATCCTAGAAAAACTTCAAGATATACTGATATTTTGAATTTCAGGGTTATTGACATAAACTCAGGAATCTTCATGAAAAAAAATATTAGGGGTTTTGGATGTGTATTTAAACATGACAAGTGAAAACCGAACGTGGGACATTTCGGTCACGTGTGCATTAGATAGAACTTCCAGAAATTATTCTTTAAAGTATATTTATTGGAAAACATAAATCCAAGCTTAAAAACGAAAGAAAAAACATGGAAAGTTTAAACCTAAACTATCCGTTGTATGGAGGAAGATGGTTTTCTTCCTTCCAGGCCGGACACTGGGGAATGTAGGTGTCCACATAATGATGAATCGTACTAATGATTGTGTCGCAGTCACCATGGATACTGAGAGGGGTGGCATTAGCACTGCATCCGTCTCGTAATCTCTTGAGCCAGACCAGGTTTTCACACATGCATTCAACTTTGTTCTTTTCGAGATATAGATCTCTCAAGCATGGACTTATATACCGAATTGCCTCTGGAACCTGAATCACATTGGAATTTGTGAAGTTCAGACTAAGGAGGTTATGCAGCTGCGTGAACGCATCGTCTGATATATATTCCAGGCTTGTATTAGCCACAATAAGATGCTGTAGATTGTGCAAACCTGACAAGTCGTTTTTTTCGATCGTTCGGATAGGATTTTTCGATAAATCTAGAGATTTTAAGCGTAAAATGTCCGACAGAGCTCCCGGTACGCGGTCAAGCTTACAGTCTCTCAGTGTCAGTTCCGATACCGTCACGTTTCCAGCAAGAGTGACGTCATTCACGAAGTCCAAGACGTTTTCATCTAAGCTTAATTTGTTTAATGCTCTGAGATACTTGATAACAGCTGGGAATTTTGTTAAACCGTCGCGATTCATTGTGAGTTCTCGTAATTTATCATGTCCAGGGTAGATAGGGAATGACTGCACTAAGACACCTCGATCCGTGACCAGCGGATTATTATCAAAGTGTAGCTTTTGCAAGTTCTTCAGTTTGCTTATTCCAATAGGCACAGCAATCAAATCGGTATTTCTAATGTAAAGGGACAAGAGTGTGGTCTCAAATCCATGAAATCCTTCCGCTGGAACCACCTGCAACCTACTGCTAATGCCATCTACCGTCATAGACTGCAGTTCCTGAAAGTGGTTCAGAGTTGTCGGCCATTCCTCCAGCTGTTTACTTCCAAACCGGAAGTCGCGCATCGTGTCGCCTAACCCTTTCATTACACTGTACGTGAAGTCTCTAGAATGAACCATGGGATTGTTTGTGACGTCTAGCAGTGTTAGATTAAGCCCACCAATCACTGATGGCAGAGATGTAAGTTTGTTGCCGCCTAAGTTCAACTCCGTCAGCGATCCTGCTGCCCCACTGAACGCGGTATTCTGAATGCCACCTGTCGTAATGTTGTTATTGCTCAAATTGATGACTGTGAATGGAGCATTGGCGAATGAGCTTGCCGTCAAAGTAGAGATGTCGTTGTTTGACAGATCCAGTGTGTCGTAATCTATGCCTATGCGATCACTTGGTGTGAACGTCGGTATGTACGGCAAGTGTCGGTTAGCGCAGTCTACATATCTGGATCGGCATGTACAAGAGCTTGGACAGGCCTCGAGAACGCCGAGCAGCAAGGAGCCCAAAACGAACAAAGAAAGAAGCTGAAACAAAACGAGAACATCAAATTATACATAATTTATATTTTTCTTATCAAAAATAATAATTCGATCAATTTAAAACGATGTAGCTCAGTCGATAGAGTGTTTGGCTCGTGTCCGAGAGGTCTCGAATTCTAGTCTCACCAACAGTTCGCTACCGAGAGGTCCCGAACTCCATTTTCACCGACGGCTCGTTACCAAGAGTTTCAGAGTTCCAGTTTTATCGACGGCTCGTTACCAAGAGTTGTAGAACTCCGGTCTCACCGACGGCTGATTACCAAGAGTTTCAGAGTTCCAGTTTTATCGACGGCTCGTTATAGAGAGTGTTCCCTGCCTCATATATCACATACTGTCCGTTAACGAGAGTATCGCCATAGAAGTGAAATAATCTTGGTGTGACGTAAACCAACAATGAAACAAACAAATATGTAATCCAAAATCGATATCGAATTACCTTAGATATATTATTGTTCAAGACTTTTTGAAAAAGAAAAGAAAGGAAAAAACAAAAAAGAAATTAGGTAGCGAATATATAATTTGTGACTTGATTGCTGATGTGCATTTTTCAGTGGCGGATTAGATGGGAACCAAAGAATTCTCATCCCCCTTCTAACCTCAGTCCCCCCTTTCCCTACCAACTTTTTTTTATCTTTGATCTACATCGCCGCGTTATTTATATTCCTTTGAAAATTAACGCTCACATTATGAAATGCTAGGAAATGGTTTGCAGACCATGAATATGAATGATTAAAATCTGAGATGTACATATATGTATATTTGTACATGTACAAATATACATACATGTATATTTGCTGTCATAAATGCGGACAAAAAAATTGTCTGAAAAGACGGGAAAAACCTTCAAGTCAAATTTACAATTTTAATATTTACATATTAATTTTGGATAAAGTTTAGATTCAATGTGTAACGAGGAAAAAAATTCAAAATGAAGGTGTTTGTACGATAAGTTTTATATTTATTATTTGGTAATTTAATATCTAGGCTTTAAACTTGATAAGATCTCTCTCTCTCTCTCTCTCTCTCTCTCTCTCTCTCTCTCTCTCTCTCTCTCTCTCTCAGAGACAGACATATACGAATATTCATTCAGCATGAAAATTTGAACAATATTTTGTCCGCATTCGAACTTCAACCTTCAGCCCTGAGAAGCAGAAATCTAAATCAAACATTATAAATAATCTTACCATTGCGTGAACGTCAGGAATTGATTCCACCTAGGAACTGATTGAAGTCCCGCAGATAACAAAGGTAACCTACAGCGCCATCTATGTCTTATTTATCTGTCTTGACCGTACTGTTGCAATTATTCGTCAGGTTAAAGGTAAATGCATTTTGTATAATGACTTACTTGAAATAATACAAGATTTTACATTGTGACATATAATAATAATAATAATAATAATAATAATAATAATAATAATAATAATAATAATAATAATAATAGTAATAATAATAATAATAATAATAGAAATATCATAAAAATATGATGGTATTCTGTATCCAATATCACAGCAAGTAACACTCGATTGACTTTATACTTTAATTATGCATTTAATTGATATTCAGTAACAATTTACTTGTTCGTTTCTGTTCGTGATGGGACAGTAAACACTCGGTACCTCGTCACGATGGACAATTAACACCGAGGCCCTACCTCACACCGGACGGTAAACACCGAGGTCCCACGTCACGATAGACGGTAAACACTGAGGTCCTAGATATACGATAGACAGCATATACCGAATTCTTAGGTAATGATAGACAGTAAACACCGAGGTCCTAGGTAACGATCGACAGTAAACACCGAGGTCCTACGTCACGATGGATATTAAACACCGAGGTCCAACATGACGATCGACAGTAAACACCGAGATCCTATGTCACGATAGACAGTAAACATCGAAGTCCTACGTCACAGTAAACACTGAGGTCCTACATCACGATAGACAGTAAAAACCGAGGTGCTACGTTACGGCAAACAGTAAACTCCAAGGTCCTACGTCACGATAGACAGTAAACACCGAGGTCCTACTTCACGATAGACAGTAAACACCGAGGTCCTACGTCGCGGTATATAGTAAACACCAAGGTCCTAGCATACGATAGACAGTAAACACCAAGGTCCTAGCATACGATAGACAGTAAATAACGAAGTTATACGTCGCGGTATATAGTAAACACCAAGGTCCTAGCATACAATAGACAGTAAATACCGAGGTCCTACATCGCGGTATATAGTAAACACCAAGGTCCTAGCATACCGGTACGATAGACAGTAAATACCGAGGTTCTACGCCATGATACACAGTGGCACCGAGGTCCTACATCACAGTAGATTGTAAAATCCGAGGTCCTACATCACGAAAGATAGTAGACACCACGGTCCTACGTCACGACAGACAGTAAACACCGAGGTCCTATGTCACAGTAGACAGTAAACACTGAATACCTACATCACGGTAGATAATAAACACAGAGGTATGACGTCACGATAGACTCCATTACGTACAAGACACCTGACTGTTTTGGTATGTCGGTCAAATTAATTCAGCATTACTCCAATCGGGAGTCGCCACCTTAAACACCAAGTACCTATGTCACGATATACCGTAAACACCGAAGTCCAACATCACGATAGACAGTAAGCGCTGAGGTCCAACATCACGATAGACGGTACGCACCGATGTCCTAGGTAACAATAGACAGTGAAAACTAAAGTCCTACATCACGGAAGACAGTGCACATAGACAGTAAACACCGAGGTCCTACGTCACAGTAGACAGTGAACATCGAGGTCCTACATCACGATAGACGGTAAACACCGAGGTCCTACATCACAATAGACAGTAAAAACCGAGGTACTACATCACTATAGACAGTAAACACCGAGGTACTATATCACGATAGACAGTAAACACCGAGGTACAACATCACGATAGACAGTAAACACCGAGTTACTACATCACGATAGACAGTAAACACCGAGGTACAACATCACGATAGACAGTAAACACCGAGGTACTACATCACAATAGACAGTAAACACCGAGGTACTACATAACGATAGACAATTAACATCGAGGTCCTACATCACGATAGACAGTAAACACCGAGGTACTACATCACGATAGACGGTAAACACCGAGGTCCTACATCACGATAGACAGTAAACACCGAGGTACTACATCACGATAGACAGTAAACACCGAGGTACTACATCACGATAGACAGTAAACACCGAGGTACAACATCACGATAGACAGTAAACACCGAGGTCTTACATAACGATAGACAGTAAACACCGAGGTACTACGTGTACATCATGATAGACAGTAAACACCGAGGTCTTACATAACGATACATGTAGACAGTAAACACCGAGGTACTACATCACGATAGACAGTAAACACCGAGGTACAACATCACGATAGAAAGTAAACACCGAGATCCTACGTCACAGTAGACAGTGAACATGGAGGTCCTAAGTCACGATGGACAGTAAACACCGAGGTACTACGTCGCGATAGACAGTAAACACCGAGGTCCTACGTCGCGATAGACAGTAAACACCGAGGTCCTACGTCGCGATAGACAGTAAACACCGAGGTCCTACGTCGCGATAGACAGTAAACACGGTCGCGGTATATAGTCCTACGTCGCGATAGACAGTAAACACCGAGGTCCTACGTCGCGATAGACAGTAAACACGGAGGTCTTAAGTCACAATGGACAGTAAACACCGAGGTCCTACGTCGCGATAGATGTTGACGCGTACAAGGCAAGACTGCTCTGGTATGTCGGTCTAATTCATTGAGCATTACACCAATCTGGTGTCCCACCTCGAGGGTGAAATATCATTGGTGTGCAAAAGAGGTCATGATTTTTTTTTTCTTTTTTGGAGGGAGGGAGAGGTCAAAGACATGTGCTTTTCTTTCTTTCCTTCTTTTCGAACTCTTCAATTTCTATTACTTGGTTTTCGATATAGAGATTTTGTGTTATATATAATTTGATATTCTTTTTATATTCAGCATCCTTGTCAACTTTGGGAGTTCATACGTGCAGGATGAGATTGGTCACACTAATATTGGTAAGTACTTATTCATACACTTTTCCAACACCATTCACAGTGTTTTCAAACACTTATTCTGCACTTTATACAGATGCAATAACCAAATATAAATACTTCGAAAAGTTGCACTAAATAATACAGAAATGTATACAAATATGCTTTACCTTCATAGATAACTAATAATGTCAGTGAGCAAGTCAGTTGACGATAAAACATATGTAGATTTCTTAAACTGGAAATAAGTATACTTCAAGTAAAAAAAAATCAAGCACTTTGAAGGGAAGGAATTCAAGCGATTATCAATACGTTCCAGCACTTTAAAAGATTTTTTTTTCATTTCCATGTACTTTTCAAGGACTGGCTCTTAATTCAAGCATTTTTCAATCCATATTCCAGCCATAGATATATCAGTGTTAATGTTTAACTAATAATAATGATCATTATTATTATTATTATTAATTGTTTTTGTTGTTGTTGTTGTTTGTTTGTTGTTGTTGTATTTATTTATTTATTTATTTTTTTTTTTTTGTTTTTTGTTCATATATTTCCTCTGAAATACCAACAAATAATTCGGAAATATTTACTCGCCTGACTCATCGAAAATGTATCTATTTCAGCTCGTACTGTATAGCACTGGTGCGAATGCGCAATATACGTCATGTTGTGCGTCATTTCCGGACAGTGCTTTATGCGGTTGCCAAGATGGCATCATACAGTGCCGAAACCTACCCACCGTGCCCTCAATTTTCCAAAAGAGGGTGTGTCGCGTTCTTGACATTCGACAGAGCGTCATTAGCATCACACCAGATGCGTTCAGAAATATCCAAGCTGACGAAGTGCGCATCACCAACTGCCAGTTAAACGATTCAATGATTGATGCCCATGCTTTCATGCGCATCGCAGACAGTCTGAAATCCCTGGTCCTGGCAAACAACAATCTAACCAAGCTTCCGACAGCACTAAACGAGTTAACTAACCTTGAATATCTGGATGTTTCTGAAAACCCGATTAGACCCGAAAATTTCCAGGAGGACATTCTTCGGGAGCTAGGAGACACCCTGTTAGGTTTGCAGTTTGGAAGTAGATTATTGGATAGCTGGCCAAAAACTCTCACTCATCTTCCGAGACTTGAAAAATTGAATGTTACAAGAGCTGTCTTTTCTCTAATACCAAATGATGCCTTCCACGGCTTTCAAGGAGCGCTTAAAGAGTTGACAATGCAAAACACGTTGTTAACTTCGGTACCACTGGCAGTATCTACTGCAAGGTATCTGGAAGTACTTAATTTCGATGATAATCAGAAAGTTGGCGACTATGGAGTAAACATTCCCATTATTCCAGGTTTTATGCCGTACTTGTACAACGTCTCTCTTCAGGCGGATAATATTTCCACCTTTCCAGCAGTTCTTGGCGCGTTTCACAGACTGACAAACCTGAAAATGGACCGAAATAATCTGAAATTCGTCAGCGACCAATCAGCCAACGCCGCAAGAAGGATAACTCGTTTAAGTTTGAGAAGCTCGAACATCACACGAATACCTGGAGCGCTACAAAACATCACAGATTTAACGAACTTGGATTTGTCATACAACAGTATCCATAGCGTGGAGAGGAGAGACATTGAGTACTTGAGACACCTGACGACTCTCAAACTCAATCACAACCCGATCGTGTACATTTCCGGCGACGCATTTAGTCACAACGCGCGTCTGACCCACCTTGAGCTACAATACACAAACCTAACGCAAGTCCCATGTGCCGTGCAGTGGTTGATACGAGTTACTTCCCCTAACCCGAGCATCGTGCGACACGTCACCGTGGATTTGTCCCACAATGAAATAGAATGCAATTGTGGGTTGCAGTGGATCCACAGCTTGTTGAAGATATTTACTCAGACTAAACTGAAGGTCCTTGGCGACTGCAGCACCATTGTCAAGCCGCTTCAGGACTACATTGACCAGGAACTGGCCTTCTGCCCGGATGGAGTGAGTTGCACAAGCTAAAACTGACGTTTAAAATTTCTGTATCTCAACTGATGCATAATTCAGACTGACACTGGATTTAAATAAATATTATTAAACCATATTATGTTATAGTATAGTATTAATGAAACATTGATGACTCCGGACGACAAAACAAAACTTAAAATTTCTGTAGTCGAGGTCAAGGTCACTACACGTAGGTACAATTTATCAAAGGATAGTTCTTGTCTCAAAGAATATACATGTAAAGTTTTATAGTATCTACACCAGACAAAAGATATTGCCAATTTTCAGAATTTAAAGACAGAAAACTGACATTCAGATAGAAGAACTGACAGTCAGACAGACATCTTGCATGTTGAGATATAACTACGATTGCACTTTAGACTTGTTCCTGTCTCAATGTTTGTTGACTTTCGAAGGGAAATGTCAAGTGACAAACTTCTGACAACTGTTTGTCAGATATCACTGTCGACTTCACATATATGTCGACTTCCCATATACTATGTCGACCTGTCATGCAATATGTCAAATTCACATATATGTCGACTTTCCATATACTATGTCGACTTGTTATGCACTATGTCGACTTCTCATATACAATGTCGACTTGATTTTACAAAATATGCACGTGCCTCGAGTAAAAGAAACCCTCGAAAGCGTTCAAATGTTCAACAAAAAATAACTTGAAGTCAGGGATGGATAAATCATAGAAAGTATTATAGATGTTTCAGTCGAAGCTGATCGTGAATTATGGTGTCCTCGATAACTTCAAATCCACTGAGAGTGACCCTCCACAAATAGTACATGCATACAGACGTTTCGTAGTATAATGTACAGGAAAATCTGGAGATGATGTACAATATTGGCCAAACAAGTATGGTTCAAATATTAAACTTGACTCATTTGTTTAACACAAACAGACTTTTCTAATAAGGTCACCATGATGCAGTTTCAGGGTAAACCGCAAACAGTGTGAAAATGAATTCAGATACCGCATGTAAAATGCAACTTGTAAAATGGTTAAGTTATCAGATATCACATGTTTAGTGAAATCTTGGATTAAATCAGATATCTGATGCCCCATAAATGGTATAACATTCGAAGAGACATTGGATATCCCAAATGATTTTACAATATTCTATGCATAATGTTGTTCCGGATTTACCGGGTAGGTATAGGATATTTCTTCCTTGACACTATTCCGGATTTAGATATCGGATACGTTTTGTATTTAGATATTGAATGCCTTTATATTATTATATTTTGGATTGAAGTACTGAGTATATTACATACAGTAGTATCTGTTGGTAGGTTCCAATCATTCTTTCTTGGAATTGTTAATCGATATTTTATTGCGCATGTGCGAATTATAAAGAAGGCATGTTAATTCCCATTGATAACGGGCAACCGATAAGAAATCGAAAACTCGGACAAATACGGATCTGGGTTCTATGCGGTAAGATGTTTTACTGATTTACACTACTTACAGCAAATAAAATGATAAATATTCGTTGCAAATTCCAAATCCGTATTTTCAGTTTTTATTTTAGCATTCTTTTTTATTTTATGATTGTAGTTCCAAAGACTTTCGTTTTAAAATAAATGTAATAAATGCCAACAATTAAAAATTTACGTACTAAATTAAAATGGATTTTTGTTTCAGTAAAAGAGAGTAGGAGTAAATCAGAATGAAGTCTCCGGTAAGATGATTGAAAGATTTGTAATTTGTATTTTAATTATCAGGCCTCAAACTGTTCAAGAATTTGTAAAATATATTGGTTAAATGAGAATCCGTCTCGTTCTTTCTTTCTGTATTCCCCTAGGTTTGTATTCATGTATTGTATAGCTCCATGGTGACTTCTGCCACATAACTGAGCCAGTGACTTCTCTTTCTTCTTTCATATCTACACTTATTCTCAGATGCAGTGTGGAGCCTGTAAAAAGGTTCCCCGTGTCTGGGTGTTTCAAGTGTTATTATTCACCCAATAGTTACTGACTTGGTTGTGTGGGAGTTTTCCCCTGAGTTTGTACATTCTTATCCCCCCCCCCCTCTTTATTGTATAGCTCCATGGTGACTTCTGCTACATAACTGAGCCATTAACTCCTCTTTCTTCTTTCATATCTACACTTATTCTCAGATGCAGTGTGGAGCCTGTAAAAAGGTTCCCCGTGTCTGGGTGTTTCAAGTGTTATTATTCATCCAATAGTTACTGACTTGGTTGTGTGGGAGCTTTCCCCTGGGTTTGTATTCATGTATTGTATAGCTCCATGGTGACTTCTGCCACATAACTGAGCCAGTACCTCCTCCTTTTTCTTTTGTATGTCAGTCTTTATGTCATTTCTATTTGTCTGATCGTATGTACGTTTGTCCTGCTCTCTCTCTCTCTCTCTCTCTCTCTCATCATCATCATTACAAAATATAATTTAACATGTAATTTAGCATAGCAATGAAATGAATTGATCTTTCACATCACGCTAAAACGAAAAGAAGAATGACTACATGATGACTGGAGATATGATCATGAGAAATGACGTAATAATAGAATATGTATTATACGCTGAACTGGTGTCAAACGCATTTATGATATTACTTAGGGTATGGTTCTCTCCCTTTAGAGTGTAAGTAATCGCATTAAAATGTGCCATTTTTTCTATTGATTTGTGCGAGGTGTACGTATGTGTGTGTGGAGGGTAGGGGAGGGGGCGTTATACTTAGATAATGGAGTTGAATCGTGATAGACTGCTTTAACCGAAGCAACAATGTCAGTAATGCAGGGAATTTCATCTTTCTTATTGTTTGTTATTTCAATATTGGATTAAAGCCACGTCACTTTTGTTTATATAAATAATGACGGCTAGTGAATACTGGTCTGATCAAACAAGACCCCAAAATCAATTATAATACTGATTAAGTTGTGAAACAAAAAATAAACACTGCGAAAAATCTACATACACCATGAAAAGGGGAAAATTATATCAGAATCGAAAAACAAGTACACTTTGGTAATTATTTCTGTCAAAACTACATTATCAATTCGTGTTTAAATATTGACATGCATTTCGTTTTCTTGTAGTTGCTCGTTCTTGTGCAGATTTCAGTAGTTTCCCTTGCGGCCTACCTCCCTCATCCGGCGTCAAAGCGCGCACTTTGTCAGGTGCCCTTAGTTATCGGCGCGGGACAATGTAGTTGCGAAGACCAAGTTTTACAGTGTTCCAGTCTCACCCAACCACCTGTCTTTAATGGCATCCATTATGAGAATGTACAAATCACAGATTCCAATCTGCGTTCCCTGGGACCAGATGCTTTCCAGAGACTTAATACGACAACATTAAAATTGTATAATTGTCAGCTAAACTCCATCGATGATCATGCTTTCGCCAATCTTGGCCAAGATTTAGAAAATCTCGATTTATCCAAAAATCACTTAGTTGTCTTACCTGATGCATTGAAAGACCTAAGTAGATTAACATCACTTGACATCCATGACAACAATATTGACGACGTGCATTTCACCGAAGATGTACTTCGTACAATAGGCTCAACTCTTAAGAAACTTGCCTTCGGCTCAAGACCGGAAATAGCTGTATGGCCAGTAAATTTAAAACACTTACAGTCGTTACAAGAATTGAATTTGACGAGTGCCGATATACAGTTTTTGCCCGAAGACGCCTTCCATGGCTTTCAAGGCACGTTGTTGAAGTTATCCATGCAACACACCCTACTGAGATCCGTGCCATTGGCAGTGGCACGTTTACGTTTCCTCGTGGAGTTTGATTTTGACCATAACGTGTACGTGGGAGACTATGGCGTTAACGTCCCGATCGTTCCTGACTTGTTACCATTTCTTACTAATATCTCTTTACAAGATGATACCCTTACTACATTCCCAGATATTCTAAAAGCTTTCACCAAACTCCAAAGTGTGGAAATGAGTCTCAATGATTTGAAATTTGTCAGCGACATTGCTGCTTCTAATGTGAAACAAATCCATTATCTGAGCATGCGCAGTTCTAATATCACTCGTGTACCTGCCGCTTTGGGCGATATCACCGAGTTGATTGAGTTAGACCTTTCAAACAACAAAATCCATAGTATTGACAGGAAGGATATTCAGATTCTGCAAAAAGTTAAGAAACTCGTATTCAATAATAACCCTATCCTCTATATATCCGATGGTGCTTTCGACTTTAATTATCAGTTGGAAACTTTGGAACTCGTCAATACCAACTTAACCAAAGTACCATGCGCTCTTGAGAGTTTATTGACAAATATAGCTCATAACAGAAGACCTTTCCATTTTACTTTGGACATTTCGCAAAATAGAATCGAATGCACATGTGAATTGAAGTGGTTGGATGACCTCTTGACCCCATACTTGACAAATGGCACCATATCTGTCTTCAATATTCTCGGGAAATGTGAAACCATCAATTCATCGATTGATGGTTATATTAAATCGCAGGATGGAGTAAAATCTTGCCCGTCCATTGGAAAATGTGCAAGCCACACGTAAACTCTATCAAGTACTGCTTTTATATTGTTATTACTGTCACATGTTTCTTGAACGATTAAAAGCTAAAATTATTATATATTTATTTATTCATTTATTTATCTATCTGGTTTTGTATTCTTTGAAAATAAAATATAGTAATAAAATCGAGAACTCATCAATAATAATCCTCAATCCTGGGATAAGTCAGCTTTTACTTTTGAGGACAGTTCTCTACTTTCGCTTTCGCTAAATTGTAAAGTGGAAAAAACTTCGCAAAAAATATTCCGTTTTCATACAATATTCCCATGATAAAATGCATTAGCTTCAAAGATTAAGACCAGGTATAAAGATTTTATGCTTGAATTCCACAGAGTGGACAATATCTATGTATTTTTAATCTTATCTTCAGATGAAAATACAGTGTCGTTTGACATAATTTCCTATACTTTTTTAAAAAGTGTACATTGTCCGGTCAGCCGTAATTGTCGACGTTAAGAATGTTATGCTTTGTCGCAGAGAGCGGAATTCGTTACTTAATCGGTAACTACATAGTAAAAGTAAGAAGTAAAAGTCAGAATCCAACCGGTCATCATTAATACCGAATTTCTATAACCTACAAGAATATGAATAGAGTAAAAGAATGAATAGACATGGAAGCTCGACATAAATCCTGGTGTTAATCGGACCATCTTATAATTTTTTCATATCTGGAAAGGAAAAAGGAAAATTTACGAGGTGACTTATGTCGGACATATCACATTCAAACATTGTAGAAAACAAAATACATTGATCTGATAGTTTGACTTTTGTAATTTATTACTTTAACTTCAATTTAAGTAAAATAACATGTTAGAGACAGTCAATCAATGTAATATATATATATATATATATATATATATATATATATATATATATATATATATATATATATATATATATATATATATATATATATATACATATACATATATATATATATATATATATATATATATATATATATATATATATATATATAACAAATTTAAAACACAAAAGTACATCCCAAAAATGGACATTTAATAAAGCTCCTTTTTTCATAATTGCACAAATTCTTTTCCCGAACAGATGTACAAATGTAATTGGTATGGTGTCACGGCACATTGTCGTCGTCATTTTTTTTTTTTTTATTTTTGCAGAAATTTTGAGTTAAGAGAAAATCCCAGAATATATTATCCTTTGTAGTCATTTGCCAAATCACCTTATTGAACCAAAGAAACAGTGTCTAAATTCTTACTGTTTACTGTGGTACAATGAATTAAACTGTAAACATTATGCAATTCTGTATTGAAAAAGTTGAAAAGTTGAAACAATGAATTGTTTTACACAGGTCGTTTTTATTTTGAAACTGAACGTTAACTGGAAAGAATAAATCAAAAAACAAAATTTCCAAAACAAACATCATCTATTAAACAGTATATGCATTGCGATCACATTTGTTTTGGAAGGAAATGATGAACTGAAAATAATCGTCAAGACATTGAACCAACTGTGGATTTCAGTGCATAAAAACAACGGTGTCATTGTAAAAATCAAACTAAAAGTATACATGAAAGCTTCTTTCGATTTTATGATTATTGATTATAAAGAAAAGGAAAACCGCTAAAACGAATATATTAGATCTCGCGTGTCATGTACCAGTCAAAATGAATATCAACAAATATATAAGAGTTATCTGCCCTTTGTCTACACCCACAAAAAAAATGCAAGATAATATGAAATAATTACGTAAAATACAATAAATATATATGCCATTTGTAATCATTATTTGTGACAGTGGTGTAAACCTTAAATAGGTCTGCATTAATACATTGAAATAAAATGTGCGGATCCAGAGGGGTAGACCAGGGGTCTGAACTCTCCCTGAGATTCGGCGAAAATTACTATTCTCGTTATTTTTCGATGTAAAATTAGTAATTTTATACACAAAAAATATAGATGGACCCTTCTCGAAAAAAAAATCATTGGGGGTGCTCCCCTCTCGACCAACTTTCTGGATCCGCGCCAGAAACAATATCATAAACAAAAGGGGTCTAAAGGGATTTAGACAATTATGTGGTGTTGTATTAAAAGGCAAAAAATAAATAAAAAAAAAATTGTTTCTGTACCAATGAGGCATAATTCGACATGGCTAAAATCAAACTCTTACGCCGTAGATTTACATTGAAAATATGTATGTTGTATAATAATACACACCGATTTAACAACAGTCATTAGGTGGTAATATAGTAATATATATATACAATAAATATACATGTAATGATACCATATACCATTTGTAATCAAAATTTACCAAAAAAAAAAAAAAAAGAATATTACGAAGAACAATACCATAGTATAAATTTCTGTGAAGTATTCATTCTCAGAGAAGAAGAAGAAAAAAAAGAAGAAGAAGATTATTTGTTGATTGATGTTTCAACTGCTTCAACAAATTCCAGTCATAGTTGGACATTGAAGTAGGGGGTAAGTCTTAAATACAGTGGCCAATTCCGGGAATCGAATCCGGATCGCCTGCACTACAAACTAAGCACCGAGGTGCTCCATTATGTCTATAAATATGTAATACGTATAACTAAAGCGAAATCAAGAAAAAAACAAGAATGAAATGCCTTTTATATCAAAAAAGCAGTTTGTCTCACCTAAATAATTCAATATTACTTGAAGGTAACGATTCCGTTAGTTAACGTTCAAAAAGTAGTGAGAGAAAATACAAAAGTTTGAAATATGATAAATCTGTTATCACAGTATGTATTATGCCACACTTTCCTATAATTTGCCATTATCGCATGCCATTTATAATCAAAAGTGTAATAATACTTTAATTCACAAAGTACCTAAATAGATCTAAACTCGCTCGTTATTATCAACAAGAAAAGTATAAATAAAATAATTCATTTGAAAATAACAAGGAAATACATGAATTTGTATTTGAAAAGAGGTTGGTAACCAGTGCAATCTATTAAAGCTGAAATCTTACAATCTAAACGTGGATAAAGTGATTTTTGTTTTTCTTATAAACTTTCAATCACTGCATACCATCTTCTCAAAATATTTTTGAAAAGTCTATTGATTTACTGATGTTATTGATGCAGCAGCAATATTGTTTCACTATATCTACATTATGTACATAATGAACAAAACGAAATCAGCGACTCTCGTTGGTGAGCGTCTCCGGTCGTGACCCCTTTGCACTATATCCACGTGGTATCTCAACAACCAATCATCAGTGTGCTTGTACCTCAATCCGCTCTGCAGTCAAAATTCCCGCCTAATGCAGCATTAGTGGGGTTAATTTGCATCAAACCAAAAAAGGATTGCGTTTGATCAAAAACAAAACGTGGATTATTTGTAATTTGTTTGACAACTATGACGTCACCACAACGGAATCTGAATATACCCATGTGACTGATGGAATCGTGTGGATAAACGTCATTCCGAGGGCGTTGATAATTTCGGCCCCTGCGATAGAAAATATGAATTACAATGTGAACGTGGAAATCAGAAACATTGACCACAGTAATCTATGTCTCTGTGGATGTGAATAAGATTTTTCATTATTTTAGTTGTATTTCACGCCACTCCGAGATTACTGCACGTATATGATGGCGCCACTTCTCTAGTGCACTACTTCCTATGGCAAGGACCCCTTTGACACAGTGAGGGATATTTTACGTGCCAACGTGTACTGTGGCACGGGGCCTCGGTTTACACCGTGGCACGGGGCCTCGGTTTATCCCGTGATACGGGCCTCGGTTTATACCATGATGCAGGGCCTCGGTTTATATCGCGATATGGGCCTCTGTTTATATCGTGGCACGGGGCCTCGATTTATACCGTGACACGGGGTCTCGGTTTATATCGTGGCACGGGGGCCTCGATTTATACCGTGACACGGGGCCTCGGTTGATACTGTCCAATCCAATGGACAAATAAACGGGCAGGACATGATCATTCACCTTAGAGCTTACTGACGTATTCGAACCTAAATAACGCTGGAAAAACTAGCCTCTTGTAATACATAAATAATATTCATATTCTATAGTTATTATAGTACAGTATATTGCATCCTAGTAAAAGACACAATACCATATCATATCATATCACACTATGAATAGTTTGTAATTCAAATCACCTACAGTGTTTCTTTCAAATCTTTCGATTGACCAATTTTAATTTATTTTTCGTGTTTTATTTCCCAACATAATTTTTAAAATATGGTAACCATCCCTATACTAAGGAGTGTCAATGATATAGAAGAATCTTTGTTTGATTAAGATCTTTTCCATAGATGACCAAGCCTGATTTCATTTTGAGTTTTCAAACGGGCTTGGCTTTGAATGTCACAATGTTGTATGAAGTTGATTAAAGGCAAACTCAACTTCGAATACGCTGTCTAGTCAATAGACCTTTTTCCAATTTTAAATGATGTAAGGGGTCTTATACCGGACAAACCACTTTCTGGCGGAATTTTCAATATGACGTTAACGCTTGGAATGTGACGTCACCGTAATTTGACGCAAACCTAAGCGGAAATTTTGCATTTGTCGGGTATTACCCATTACATCATGTAAAATTGGCAAAAAGGCTATTGATTAATATAATAAATAAACAATTCAGGTTCTTCGTCGAAGATTCTCACATAAATCTATGAATAAATTCACCTTTCATCTTGTGTTATGAAAGTCCTCATAATCGTTTTCAGGTTGTTTTCTCGTTCTCTGGTGGTTTCGTATCCAATCGACGGGTCATACCTTAAAATAAAAATGCCGAATCAAGATAAAGGAATATACTCCACCTGGTGAAGGTATTTCTATGGAAATTATAATGCCGTGACAATGTAAAGAAAATACACAATGTTCGAGTTTTCGACTGAGTATCAAATTCTTAAGTATTATAAAGCACGTGACTACGGACAAAAATTGAAGTTTCAATTTTAGGATTTCAAATCATTACATATCGAAGTACAAATTTCACTACGTCTAGAAACTTATCCTTTCCTTAATGATTCCATTACTTTCGTTTTATCGACCTAAAGTAAGAATTAATTTACATCTTACTTCATCTGCTGTATTATCACTTATTTTCGTTCAATTTGAACACAGGAGTAAAATAACGTAGATTTAGGTCTGTTTACTGACCTACTGTTAGATTCTCGAAGTCGGCGAAACGTTACTGTTTAAATTAGTCTACGTAAATACCCGAGGAGTCTGGTTAAATGTGTGAGGGTAAAACTCGGGATTTATCGAAAGCGACAATACAACCACTTCTGTATCAATTCTGTAAGGCCTTTCTCATAAAATACAATCGGAAATGTGTAAAAGATGTATTAAAATTTTACTTATTTGAAAGACAAAGTATTTAAATCAATCCTTTTGATCAAAATTACTCCAGGAATGTGCATTGTTCTCTATGATAAAGTACGATGCGTGATCTCAAATGTTTCGAATCCCGGAATCGACCAACCAGAATAGACTCGTCATTTATTCCCACCAGACTACGAGTAGACTCACCCAGTTTCCGGTCCGTTGACTGCCACTTGAGAGTAGACCAGGTAAATCCCCGGGACTGTGATGTTTATCCCCACCACCTTATTGTATGCTGTGTCTCTTACGTAATCGAAATTATGCCGGTAGATGCCATCGGGATTGGACCACCGGAAACATCCGTTACGACACGCACCTTTGTTGTACAGATAACATACATTAGGTTCAGCAAGAATTGGATGATTCAGACTTAATTCTGTACCCACACGAGTATGCCCAATCGCTCCCTTATGTTCATCTTCGCTAGCCAAGGCCTCGATTCGCTAAGATGCATTGCATCCAGCCTCCCGTGTTTCCATATTAAAAAAATCAAAGGACTGAAGTTCCTGAGAGAAAACTTGTTTTACATTACTCCGTATTTTTTTTAAAGATATGGGGACAACATCTGCTTGAGGCATTGCATGGAAATCTATACCTTTGTAACGGACCGAGTTGAAGAACTGAGAGATCATTTACGTGCCAAGTCTACCGCGACACGGGACCCGAGAGACAGAACAGTGGTATGCCAAAGGCGAGAGTCGAATCCAAATATGCTAGCAAAGAACAATTAACTCAGTATTCAGTTCTTTGTTTTATGACACTTCCCTTCGGAGGACTATTAAGATGTTTGCTAGGTTTACACTTATTTGTATACAGAAAAAAGTGTCACCACAATAATAAACGTAGAACTATTTTTGTGATTCAGATTATACACTCGTCAAAAATTTATAACCAGTTTAACTATATATTAACCTTAACGAATCAAGGTCATAAATGAAAATGGCAAGACGTAGAGGGTGGTCATAAAGCATTATAAATAGCCTTATAATTGAAAGGGTTTTTTTTATTTTTTAATACAATAAAATAGATTTAATACAATAATACAATTGCTAAACAGAAGCATGGAGTAATAGTTTGTGCGTAATTTTAAAACCCATTTTGTTCGTACTGAAAAAAGATGATAATAATAATTATCATAGATTGATGATAATGATCAAGTCTAAAATGGTTATAATGCAAGTATAATTTAGTGTGCAATACTGGATAATTATGTTGTATAGAATAATACGGGATTCGCATCCGTTTCAGACTTTAGATAGTGTGATACAGACCTATATATATATATATATATATATATATATATATATATATATATATATATATATATATATATATATATATATATATATATATATATATAAATATATATATATATATTTCAGACTTTAGATAGTGTGATACAGACCTATATATATATATATATATATATATATATATATATATATATATATATATATATATATATATATATATATATATATATATATATATATATGATAACACAAACACAGTCATCGTCCACACATTTTCGGCCTCTTGGATTTTTATCAAATGGAACACAAAGTAACAAAATCTCTACGTAAATCCAAGTCTGGATGATTTGTTTCTTTTTCATTTCCAAAGCCCAGAAGGTCGAATACTTGTGAACATAGAGTGTTTCTTGTTTTCTTAATTAACGGCGATTTCTTATCGTTTCATTAAAGTATTTGAAGACAGTTTTTTCTATCATTTTTATTAAATCTGAAATATGGGAACTCAAAATGTGTATTTTAGACATTACCTCGCATATTTTAAGCTGAATGAACGTCTCAAATAGACAACTCGAGTACATTTGTTTTGAAATAGAACATATTTTGACACTTACGAACATTGTGTAACGAATACGAGACAATGGAGCCTGTAACATTCGGGTCCCCACGTAGATGAACCACTGGTTTGGCAATCGCCGCTGTGAAAAAAAGAATTACATATATCACAATGTCAAGTATGGAGTCTTTTGATTCAATAGACTATCTCCGAGTGCTCGATTCCAATCTGATGTTTTTAATATTATGTCTTATAAAGCATGTAACTTCGGGCAAGTTACAGAAATGTTATCATTACAAATCGAAGTATAAATTTGCCTTTTAATTTTTAAGCAGATATCACCGTTTTTACTTTGGTTTTGTATATTTGAAATCTTTTTGTTTTAAGTAATCTTTAAAATTCTTGTTTTAAATCACGTGCCTACGGACATATAACCCCACATAAATTTAAAGAGACACTATCCTTCTTTACTTCTGCAAAGATCATGCATTATTCATAAAATAAAATGAATTTTTGTGAGGTGTACTTAAATTATTCATATTTGCCGGAAGCGCTGCCTTTGCGCATGCGCAATAATATATTCCGAAGCCAAGCAAAATGGAGAAAGTGAAAAGTAAACGGGGAAAAAAGAATTTGTTTAGTGATTCTGAGATGAAAAGTAGAAAAAAAACCAGATATGAATAACGTCAAATTTTGGTTAAATGCTGTCACATAATTGGTGGCTTATGAATATTCATTACCTAGGCGTGAAACTGCAGGGAAAAGCACGATATTTCCGACGCTGGTATCTCATTAATGGTACAATATTTTCAAAAGGTTTTTGTAAATCTTCGAAGTAGGGTCTAATATATACATATGTGAATGTAAAAGCTTATATTAGATTTCAAAACTTTCATAAATCCGCTGACGGTTAGTGTTTCTTTAAGATTTCATGATAAAAGAAAAGAATCGCTGCTGATTAAAAAAAAAGGGGGGGGGGTTAAGGTTTTCCATAATGACGAGCCTGGTGATATCATCACCTATTCATGCATAATTATGAAAAATATGTCAGTAAAACAATATACATCTTATGTTTAAAATGTGCGTTCAGTTTAAATATGCATATCCACGTAAATGGGCTTTAAAATAATTTTCATTTTTAGATAAAACAGTTGCAGATTAAGAAAGGGATAGGAAAGTCCTCTTCTCTCATTAATTCCTTCCATTTTCCACTGTAATAAAACATTTAACCTCCATTCTATTCTAAGAAAACGGTTAGAATGCTCCCCGACCTCTTTCCGCGAACTTAAGGTTTGCTTCCTACGTCTCGGTGTTGGGGACGTTATGCAAAATATGCCACATATATTTTACATAAACACATCTATATATAGATTGGCTTGACATGAAATGAATCTACATCTATGTTAAATTTATGGCGATCTTTTTTAAACAATACAATATGATTTGTGTTTTTAAAATTTGATTTAAAAATCTTTTACTGTCGAAAGATTCAACACCCCCTTTCCCCCACCGTTTGATTAAAATACTCGTTTCTTGTAGGACACAGACAGTGACTATGAAACTCGCTCACGTCTATTTTATCACGGATCCAGGTTTCCTAGTGACCACATCGATGCACTGGGAAAATCTGATTTGCAAGAGGGTAATGAGTGTAATATAAGCTTTAACTTTTAAGCCATTTTTTTTTTAAACATTGTCCAAATGGTTTTACCATGCAAAATCAAAATGTGTGAAAAAATCAGCCAATATAAATCATTAACAGGCCCATACAACATGTCTTTTTATGCCATGATTCTGAATATGCCTACTACATGAGATCTTTTCATTTCGGGACGAAAATAAATCAGAGAGAAAAGATAGCGGAGTGTTATATAGCTTATAAAACCGAAGTTCGCAAAATTCTCTCTACCAAATTTGATTATTTCAGTAGAAATTAGGTTTATGTATAAAAATCGTTGTTGCATATCTTAAGCATAAGTTAAAGCTTGTATTGCTTTAAGTGTCATCCTACGTGCATGGGCTGCCATGTAGATATAACTTAAGATAAAGTTTGGGTAAAAAACGGGGGAGAGGCCAAGGGCGTCAAGCCCCCTCTCTAAATCAGTCAGAATTTTAAAAAAAATTAAAAGTCAGGGGCTCATGACTTCTCTAATTGATTACTCAGGATGGGTGTGTAGATGCTTGCTTCAGAGCTGACTTGTCAAAATGCAAATAACTTAAGGTATTACATATATAATCAGTGTTCGATCTCAATGTATATACATTTGATCTTTGAAATTCAGATACCATTTTGAAGCACTTTACAAAAAATGATCTTTCACCAAAAGATTTCCCCCCCAAAATATTATATTATTCCTTGTTAGAGTTCGTACTGGACCCAATCCCAAATACCTTTGATTTGCTTATATTTTTTTAAAAAAAAGACGAAATTTCTAGAAAAAAAAACCGCTTAGTGAAAAGTTCTGTAATATCTTGCTCCATCCTGAGATAGAGACTACAATTTAAGAGTAGTATATGTCTCTGCTCCATCTAATTTCGTAAACAAATGTAAGGTTCACCCAGCAGAATTTCTGCACTTTAAGGCTTTTTAATATTTTGAACAAGGGGAGATAATAAATATAAGGGCATTCGTATTGTACAATTCCAAATTTTACAATCAGTGACATTAAACCACCAAAGGCAACATAGATATTACTATAACAAACAGTCTCATTATGCATGTGATATCTTAATGTTTTCCTATAATACTAATCAATTGAAAAAATGAAAGAACAAATCTTCCGTAGCTTGTTTTCACCTTTTTATTTATTTATTTATTTATTTATTTATTTATTTATTTATTTATAGATAGCTCTCACCGAGTCTAAATTTATTGGAGTTACCTCCCGTAGTCTGCGTCTGCCTTATCTGGGATCGAACAAGAGATTTTTATTCATAGTATTACCAATTTTAAGACCTTTATTTGAAGAGGGTTTTCATACTTTTGCACCAAAAGTAACAGTTTCGAAACAAAGTATATCTTAATATTTATTGGTTTGTAAGCAATTTATGTTTTCAAAGATGATTTTAAAGAAATTCAGTCTGTAGTTTTGTTGATTAAAGCACACTACTTCACACTTTGACCCACAAAATGGCTGACAACGGGAGATAAGTCCTGTGAATTTTCGCTCAGTAAAAAGCCTATCAATTGGTTTAGTAAAACAAATTGACTGGGACGGTTCATTCACATTCTTCGTACAGTACAGAGTTGTCGTTCGCTTTTCTTTCTAACATATTTGCTATGCGCGTTCATACAATGTAATTAAACTGATATTTTTGCTATCAATTAATGTAAAAGGGCACATGTTACAGTATCATTTCATTGATCTGCAAGCCCGTGTGGCTCAGTGGATAAATTGCTCGGCTCCAGACCCAGACGTGCCGAGTTCGACTCCCGCCCTGGGTGTTCTGTCTTTCGGATGAGACAGTAAAAACCGAGGTCCCTTGTCACAGTAGGCATGGCACGTAAAAGATCCCTCACCGCTTCGGGTGGGTCCGTTGCACAGGTCTAAATTTCTATGCATTGCATGGGGCAGTTGCCGTCACTATATGCGTGAAAAAATCGTGGAGTAATGTAAAACAAAAAATGAACCAATCAATTTAATCATTGATCTGTTTACGATAAAGAGAAAGTTGTTCGGGCATTTTTCTCTTAATAAGAATCCTGACAATGAGCGCCACTAGCATAAACAATGCATCAGCGCATAGACAATGTATCAGCGTATAGGCAATGTATCTACAAACTAGTAACCATAACTAAACTTCAACATATACACTGGCGAAAATTGGAATCGGACCACGTCCAAACAAGAGTGAGTGGCTGTTTAGCAGTGCTTGCAGTGAATATAGCGAAGCGCTTTGGTCAATGCTGCCACTAACGTAGCGAAACGCTTTGGTCAATGCCGCCACTAACGTAGCGAAACGCTTTGGTCAATGCCGCCACTGAATCTTAGGATGCGCTTGTTTGTTTGATTCTTGTTTACGTCAATGAGAAAATTTTGTACTTATATGGTGACGGCATCTGCCTGATGCATAGCACAAAAAATCAAATGGACTCCCCTCCCCCCCCCCCCGAAAAACAACCCACGAGATGTCACGCCTACCACCTACCGTAACATGGGGTCTCATATCTACGGTCTCATCCGAACGACGGGGCACCGGTGTGCCCACGGCAGGACTTGAAGATTATTTAGAAGACAGCTTAAGAAATGTCTTAATAGATAAATAAATCAAATATAAGAAATTTCTTATTACCTCTGAGATGCTCAATGGAACGCTCCAAAGATTCTGCTTTCAATTCCAGTTCTGAATGAAAAGAATTATAAACAATATAATACAGTGTCAAGCTTAAAAATAAATGTCGTGTCCTTATTCATGTCATAATAGGGGTATCTCCATTTAAAGCTTATTTCATCTTCTTTTATCAAAGTGGCTTCTAAGTATGTCAGTGTCAACAGAATCGCAGAACATTTTCAGTCAAACCTGCTCTATACGTCACCTGTATTAAACAACCACCTGTCTTTAACAACCACATTTCCCCGTTCCTTACCATGAACTGCCTCTACAAAAATTACCTATACAAAAACCACTTGCCTTAAGCGGCCACTTTCCAACCTTCCCTTTGGAGTCCATGCGAGAAGATAAACTATTGTCTATGATGTTGTCAAACTAAGTCCCTCTGGACTGGATGGGCAATGGTACTTGACAATACCACAGTGCTACCTTCTCCAGCACAAGAATTTTAAAAACACTGACAGTTTACACGCTTATCATCCATAATATAATCATCATCATCATCACCATCATCATCATCATCATAAATCTTTAAAGATAAAGAATAGTAGTAGTAGTAGTAGTAGTAGTAGTAGTAGCAGCAGCAGCAGCAGTAGTAGTAGTACTACTACTAGTAGTAGTAGTAGGAGACGTAGTAGTAGTAGTAGAAGTAGAAGTAGTAGTAATAGTAGTAGAAGTATTAGTAAAAGTAGAAGTAGTAGTAGTAGTAGTAGTAGCAGCAGCAGCAGCAGCAGCAGTAGTAGTAGTACTACTACTAGTAGTAGTAGCAGGAGACGTAGTAGTAGTAGTAGAAGTAGAAGTAGTAGTAATAGTAGTAGAAGTATTAGTAAAAGTAGAAGTAGTAGTAGTAGAAGTAGTAGTAGTAGTAATAGAAGCAGCAGCAGCAGCATTAGTAGTAGTACTAGTAGTAGTAGTAGTAGTAGTAGTAGTAGTAGTAGTAGTAGTAGTAATAGTAGTAGTAATGATGTAATAATAATAATACTTACCATGTAGTTGGGTATGGCGCCTATTTCTGCCACGGTTATGTCGCCGTCTCCTCCCATTGATCTAAATGAAAAAGAAAGAAAAACATAGTTATGCTCATTAATATTTATACAGTGTATGTACCCATATCGATATACTAAATAGACATACACAAATGACTTGCATGAGTGTTCTCATGAGTGTTGGGTATATCCCCTTCTGTACATTTACATACACACACATACACACTCAAACAAACACACACATACATACATACATACATACATACATACATACATACTGTATCAAACATTATCTAGCATTTATCACTCATTATTTATCAGTATTTTAGGCAAAAATATACAGCAAGTTTATTCCAGTCGCTTGAACGTCGCGAGTTCTAGTTTTGCATATATTGTTTACTCAAATATTTGTAAGTTTTCACATTATATTATATTATATTATATTATATTATATTATATTATATTATATTATATTATATTATATTATATTATATTATATTATATTATATTATATTATATGACATACGTATAGATTTTCGGTAAGTTCATCAAAGTTATCTCTACATACATACTTGACGTTTGTCAACGGCGATAACTTCTGACGGCTTGGCAGAATATTGCAAACCAAAGTCGCTACTCCCCGAATCCGAAGCAAAGTTTTTCGACAGCGGATGACTTTGCACTAAGTCCATCAGCTGGTAAATTTTGACAAATGCATAAATGTTTGATGCAAAGAGCACCAGCACAGAAAATGTCAAAGCCCCGACTGCATATCTGAGACCATTATGCCTGCACTTGCCACTACCACCCCGTATCAGCTGTTTTCTTTGCTGACTATACACGTGCTTGATAGGTTTATCTGCAACGTAACATTCCATAACAATTATATCACAGATATTTCCCAAACTCTGGTTTCGGATCCGGGTTCTGGGGATTCTGGCTGGGTGTATGTGTTTGTAAATAAAGACACGGTATTTTGTACACAAGGGAGGCGGGTACTTGAAGAAAAGAGGAGGAGATTCGGACCTTATATGGAATTCGGGGTGGTAATTCAGCCGCGCATGGATACCGCACCGTATGAATATATTCATAGCTATATATGACTTCATCATATGTGAAGACTTGATATTACAACCAGGCGTAGATCCAGGCATTCTCTCGATCTCCTAGGTGCCCGACCTTCAAGAGGGAACTCCAACGGCTCTGAATACTTGTATTATTAATGAATTGTGTGAGATCACTCATCGGTCGGTAACGGTTTTGGCTCGTAACCGAAGGGCTCGGGTTCAGGTCCAATTTAGAGACCTGTCTTTTGGTCAAGATAGTAAAAACTCCAGATCCCATGTCGTAGTAGATGTTGATACGTAAAGTATCCTCAGGCGCGGATCCAAAATTCCTGTCGAGAGGGGTCCACCCCAGTGAATTTTCCGAGAAACAGTCCACCCATATGTTTGTGTGTAAAATTACTTTATTTCACATACAAAAATAACAAGAAAAATAAATTTCACCGAATCTCTGGGTGGGTCCTGACCCCAATCGGAACACCATTGCCATTTTTTACAGAAATAGATTTGCGTTCGGAAATGGACGAGGTGTTACGATTGTCCTGACCCTTGATCTGCCCCTCTGGATCCGCGCATGACCCGTGTTACATAGGTTGAATTTTCTTTGCAATGCAGTATACTGATGCTGTGGCCGTTAACGTGAAATAGTCTTGGGTGTGACTTTAAAAAAGAAAAAAAAAGAAAGAAATAGAATGAAAATTCGGAGGACTGTGTTCGAATAACAGAACGGTTCCAGGCATCTTCTAACTTTATCTCTACATTTTCTTTAATGCTACAATATTTCATAAAACTTGGTGGCGCCACATGTCATCAATGCTTAATTTCAAAATGATGCAGAAAACTATCTCTAAATTCTAATTAAGTTACTTATGAAACCAAGACAAAAATAAGTTCTTAAACTGAATATTTTCATGAAATTGTTTGACGCCCCTATTCCTGAAGCAAAGTAAAAAGAATTGTCAGAAGAAAACAGAGCTCGCCGGTGGCAACTAAATTTAAATAGCAAAAGTTTTTTGTAAGTAGGTCAGTGTTCAAGGTCAAGGTCTAAACGTAAAAAAAAACTTTACGTAATGAATGGTCTTGTTACACACTAGTTTACGAACGACGATGACGACGAAGTAGACGACGACAACGACAACAACGGGGTATGGCACTAACTATCCGGACATTCGTCCCGGCGAACTAAAAATGATTCCTATCTATTCTACTTCAACAAGTATTGAATTTGATATATTATATATAACTAGAACTTTGATTGTTAAAATTTCATATTTTCTATTGGCAACGTTGCATGTTACACGAGGTCTTCCTTGAACAAACTTGATACTATATGTCCTTAAAATAAATGAGAAAATACTTTGAGGGCTTATGTCGTGAAGAAAGGTCTTCAGTGCTAGAGGGAGATTTAGTGTCGCGCTGGACCGAGTTTGACATAGGTAGAAATCTAGGTCGGTCATGACTACATAACTAGCTTTGTATTTTGAACCTTTGCCGCTTCATTAATCATCATATATGGATGGATTATAATGATATATAAGTAAGACAGTCCACAGAAACAGAACCGATCCACATCTGAGCTTTCGTCCAATTGTAAGCTCTCACCCTATTTCTTGGCTGGTTTGTTGTTTCCTTACTCTTGGGTCCTAACATTTTGGTTATGAGTAATTTAAATTTAATTACAGCTTAAAGTTAGTTATACCTTTGAACATAAGTCTTTTCCATGAGTTCCTATGGTTACCACTTTTAGATTTAGACTTATATTTATCTCTTATATGGAATTTGTCACATACAAATACTTCGACAAACTTAAGTTTTAACCATAGGAACTGATGGAAAAGACTTATCTTCAAAAATATAACTATCTATAAGCTGTTATTAAATTTAAATTATCCATAACCAAAATATAAACTTATCAGAAGGTAAATTTAACTTGATGATAAAGCTTTTATATTAAACACTGCTCTGGTATGCAGTAAACTCTCGTGTGGCATAAAACATTCCACATTTCCAATATGAAAACACTTTGGCTCAAGGTTCCTCATGGACATTTAGGTTTGAATATTACTTTGCCATTGTTTTAATGCTGTGTAGGGGTGACTTATTCTGTGCACAGTTAGTCCACAATAATCCTGTATGCGCCGTATTGAACTGTTTTTCTTTTCTGCTATTTTTTATTCTCTTATGAGTATTATTATCATTTGTTTTATTCTCTTATGAGTATTATTATCATTTGTTTTTAGTTTTGATTATTGCATGTATTATTATTGTTATTTTTGTGTGTGAAATTCCTAGTTTTGGACAATGGAGGATGTGACCAGCCAATCAAGAGAAGGTTATTCCTTCCTTGCATCACAGAAACCATATTAAATGCCAAATGAAATATTCCATTCCCTAGAGAACAAGCATGTATTCTAGATGGACATCTCTTGGAACAAACAGCTTGATACTAAATACAACAATTACTGAGCATTCTCCCATGTTATCCTTCAATTAGAATTTCAGTCCCGAGAGCTGGGGTCAAGAATCTTTTGTCTAGGTCTTTTTTCATACACGTTGGATACTGAATGTAACGAAGAAGGTGGATTCGAAATGTAATCACCGTTTGTTCTGGCTCTTGCAGAAACGATTTTGATAGAATTTATTCCGTCACACACTCGTACTACTTGGATGACAGAAGTAGTCCATTTTCCCAAGAGAAAGCAAATTACGACGATCTCTGGATACTTTTAGATAACACTAGGTGTCAGGTACTTACTGATGTTTACTTTTTCTTCTTTGCCTTTTTCCTGGAATGTAACAATTAGACATCACCGAGCACTTGTAGGCGACAGGTTTAGAGTGGTGACTAAGCGATCGGCCTTGATCGAGATATTCACACGAATAGTAGTTGAGGAAAAACAATAACTTAACTAAAAATAGATACAACATGTACCAATACGTTCATTTTGAAAAAAAAAGGAAAAATCAAGTTTCGTGGTAATTCTAAATTTCATTTAAAAGATGTAGCAACATAAGATCATCAAAGCGTTTGCCCTTGCTAACGTTTGCCCTTGCTAACGTTCTCCCTTGCTAACGTTCTCCCTTGCTAACGTTCGCCCTTGCTAACGTTCCGTTATAATGATTATTGTCATGTCATTTTGACCGACACACCAGGAAGAACACAAAAAGAAAAACAATTCAGACATGTATAACAAGAAAATTGGTCATATGGAAATAAAATGAATTTCTCAAAAAGCAAAGACCAAGTTCAACTTTAGATTAAACATATTTTACTGTCACAAGAAGACTAAGAGATTAGGTACACGTTTTCGAACTTAGTAAAACCAATAAGCATTTATGACATATATAGATGCACATTTAACATGAAAAATATAGTATTTATGCATTTTCTTCATTAACACCAAGAGAGAGAGAGAGAGAGAGAGAGAGAGAGAGAGTAGGAAATGATTCCTGTTGCTTGTCATTGGTGCCTGGTGGACTTCACTAAAATAGCTATATTTCAGTTAAAACGGTCACTTTTTTGTATATATTTGTGTACTGCTTTAAACAATTCGTCATTTTCATTATTTGAGATATCACTTTCACCGTACAGTATGGTTCCTATGTATAACATGACATTATTTCTCGTAAAGGCATGATGTAAGCCTTGCCTTATATTAATATATCTTCAAAGCTTCACAGATTTCCCTTAATCCCTTAATCTGAGGTAGTGATCACACGAAGATCTGGAAGCGAAAAGGCCGAAATTATTTACTACAAAACTCAGGTCTTGCCTAATAATACATTCTGAAATTTATGTAGGTTGCTTGTAGTGAAAACAAAGTCGTCAATATATCAAAGAGTTTTTATCTTATTTCTTATTCATTTTTTTATTAATTTTTTTTAGTATTTTTCGTAAGATTTATAATAAAAACATCTAACGGAGTTGGTTGTTGCGAATACATTCTTGTTTGAGATGAAAAGATAATGAATAAACGAACCCAAAAGTCCAAAAGTCATAAATGCATGTAAAATAAGTTAAAATGGAAAATCAAATACAACGCCCTCCCCCCATAACAAAAAACAAACAAACAAACAAACAAACAAACAAAAACAAAACAAAAACAAAAACAAAAAAAACTGGTAAGGAATAACTAGTAAGGAAATCCACAAAAAGAGAATGAGAAATCGAATCGTTCATACAAGTAAGCTATCGTGTTCTGTTGTCACTGTCTCTCTTTTTTCTTTTTTTTTTTTTTTTTTTTTTTTTGAAAACTTTTCTATTTCGCTTACAGATATGCTTTTACGGAACTTATGCCACTGGTGACTGTCGTGACAGGCTATGACTTTTATGAAAATAGAAGTTTCACTTTAAATTCTTATTATATAACACAGTAATAACCTCATGTCAGCATAGCATGTAAATGATAAAACTGTACTAGATATTTCCGGTGATATGTATAATGCTTCCGTCCTATTTCTTCACACAATATTCAATAGATTTACATGTATTTGTAGATATTTATACAGTGATGTAGTCCGCTGTCTGTAATGTACATGTCACAACCCAAACTGTAGACATTATACAGTGGTATAGCCCACTGTCTGTAATGTACAAGTCACAATCCAAACTGTAGGCATTATACAGTGGTGTAGCCCGCTGTCTGTAATGTACATGTCACAACCCAAACTGTAGACATTATACAGTGGTGTAGCCCGCTGTCTGTAATGTACATGTCACAACCCAAACTGTAGACATTATACAGTGGTGTAGCCCGGTGTCTGTAATGTACATGTCACAACCCAAACTGTAGGCATTATACAGTGGTGTAGCCCGGTGTCTGTAATGTACATGTCAGAACCCAAACTGTAGACATTATACAGTGGTGTAGCCCGGTGTCTGTAATGTACATGTCACAACCCAAACTGTAGACATTATACAGTGGTATAGCCCGCTGTCTGTAATGTGTATGTCACAACCCAAACTGTAGACATTATACAGTGGTGTAGCCCGGTGTCTGTAATGTACATGTCACAACCCAAATTGTAGGCATCATACAGTGGTGTAGTCCGCTGTCTGTAATGTGTATGTCACAACCCAAACTGTAGGCATTATACAGTGGTATAGCCCGCTGTCTGTAATGTACAAGTCACAACCGAAACTGTAGACATTATACAGTGGTGTAGCCCGCTGTCTGTAATGTACAAGTCACAACCCAAACTGTAGACATTATACAGTGGTGTAGCCCGCTGTCTGTAATGTACATGTCACAACCCAAACTGTAGACATTATACAGTGGTGTAGCCCGCTGTCTGTAATGTACATGTCACAACCCAAACTGTAGATATTATACAGTGGTGTAGCCCGCTGTCTGTAATGTACATGTCATAACCCAAACCGTAAACTTACAGTGGTGTAGCCCGCTGTTTGTAATGCACATGTCACAACCCAAACTGTAGACATTATACAGTGGTGTGGCCCGGTGTCTGTAATGTACATGTCACAACCCAAACTGTAGACATTATACAGTGGTGTAGCCCGCTGTCTGTAATGTACATGTCACAACCCAAACTGTAGACATTATACAGTGGTGTAGCCCGCTGTCTGTAATGTACATGTCACAACCCAAACTGTAGACATTATACAGTGGTGTGGCCCGCTGTCTGTAATGTACAAGTCACAACCCAAACTGTAGACATTATACAGTGGTGTGGCCCGGTGTCTGTAATGTACATGTCACAACCCAAACTGTAGACATTATACAGTGGCGTAGCCCGCTGTCTGTAATGTACATGTCAGAACGCAAACTGTAGACATTATACAGTGGTGTAGCCCGCTGTCTGTAATGTACAAGTCACAACCCAAACTGTAGGCATTATACAGTGGTGTGGCCCGGTGTCTGTAATGTACATGTCACAACCCAAACTGTAGACATTATACAGTGGTGTGGCCCGCTGTCTGTAATGTACAAGTCACAACCCAAACTGTAGACATTATACAGTGGTGTAGCCCGCTGTCTGTAATGTACATGTCAGAACGCAAACTGTAGACATTATACAGTGGTGTAGCCCGGTGTCTGTAATGTACATGTCACAACCCAAACTGTAGACATTATACAGTGGTGTGGCCCGGTGTCTGTAATGTACATGTCACAACCCAAACTGTAGACATTATACAGTGGTATAGCCCGCTGTCTGTAATGTACATGTCAGAACCCAAACTGTAGACATTATACAGTGGTGTAGCCCGGTGTCTGTAATGTACATGTCACAACCCAAACTGTAGACATTATACAGTGGTGTAGCCCGCTGTCTGTAATGTACATGTCACAACCCAAACTGTAGACATTATACAGTGGTGTAGCCCGCTGTCTGTAATGTACATGTCACAACCCAAACTGTAGACATTATACAGTGGTGTAGCCCGCTGTCTGTAATGTACATGTCACAACCCAAACTGTAGACATTATACAGTGGTATAGCCCTGATTAAAATTTCTTATGATGAGAGTGTTCATTGATACTTTTGTTATGTGTTTGTTAGTTTTGTTGTGTTTGGATGTTTGTGTACTGTTTTCATTGGGGATGGGGGGGGGGTGTTGTTATTTAATATTTCTCTGTTTCTTTAGAGAATAAGAAGAGCTACTTCGTTATAGTGATAAAACTATATATCATTCCATTCTTTATTAAATGCTTTATTAACATTTCATTTCAAAACGACAATTGTATCAGATGGGTAGTCACAAACCTTCTCCTTACGATACGCGCCTGATACAATCTTTAAATACAATAATACCATAATTATGATACTTCTATGATATAGATTAAAAGAAGTGACTTGCATTGATAAGTATGTAATAGAATACATTTGTATTATAATACCGCTACTATACAAACTAAATGTGCACTAAAACTTTGTACAAAATACAATACATTGGTATAGTATATATACAAGTAAATTATATCGGTGTAACAATAAATCATATTTTTCAAAGTAGATACATCTATACTCAGTGAATATTCACAGTTCACAGAAAACTAACTACATCTTGACTTCGTAAAAGAAAGTCAACTATATCTTGACTTCGTAAAGGAAAGCCAAATGTTTCTTGACTTCGTTTAAAAAAGTCAACTATATCTTGACTTCGTAAAGGAAAGCCGACTGTTTCTTGACTTCGTAAAAGAAAGTCAACTATATCTTGACTTCGTAAAAGAAGGCAACTATATCTTGACTTCGTATAAGAAGTCAACTATATCTTGACTTCGATAAAAAAGGCAACTATATCTTGACCTCGATTGAAAAAGGCAACTATATCTTGTCCTCGTAAAAGAAAGTCAACTATATCTTGACTTTGTAAAAGAAGTCAACTATATCTTGATTTCGTTACTGAAAATTAATAATTTCTTGTCAAAACCTATATCTTGACATGCTTGAAAAGTCAACTTTATCTTGACATCTTTTTAGACCATCAACAGTATCTTGACATCATAATTGGAAGTCAACTATACCTTGACTTTTTACAAAATGCCAACTTCATTTTGACATTACTACAGAAAAAGTACTCTATCTTGACATTTTCATAGAAAGTAAACTACAAAAAAATGATAATTTTGACATTTTAATTTGACCTCCTCACTGGAAATCAACAATATCTTGACATTTTACCAAAACACCTACATCTTTACATCTTTACGAAGTCAACTTTACTCTGACATCTTTTTATAAAGTCAACTATATCTTGACGTTATCACTGAATATCAACTATATCTTGAACTTTCAGAAACAGTCAATTACATTTGACAATTTTTACAGAAAGTCAACTATATCTTGACATCTTGATAAGAATTCAACTATATCTTGACCTTTTAAAAAAGACAAAAAAAATTCTGAAACCCTGATAAAAGTCAAAAACATCATGACATCTTAATTCAAAATTATATTTATCTTAGCATTTTACAAGAAGTTAACTTTATCTTGACACTATTACTGGAAGTCAATTATAACTTGACATCTGTAAGAAAAAGTAGTCTTTCCTAGCATCATTGCGGGAAGTCACAAAAACGTCAAATATTGACACCCCTCCTAAAGCCATCTAAACATAATAACTAAAGTCAACTTTGTTTTACCTACATAAAATACAACTACATAAAGTGTATCTCCACATATTTGTAGAAAATTACCTATATTTTGACACGTCTCAAAGAAAAACACAAGTATCTGATATATCAAAAGAAAGTTGGGGTTTTCTTTTTTTCACTCACTCTCTCTTTCTTTTTTTTTATTTTTTCTTTTTGTTTTCTTATTTCTTTTTTCTTTTTTTCTTTTTTTTGTGTAATTCAAAAAGTATTATATATCAAAGAGGGTACCCGATATAAAATGCCAACGAGAATTAAATGTGGAAAGATAACTACAGCCAACAGAAAAAATAAATAAACTTTGGCTAATCGTTATATGTGCATTATGTCAACAATTGCCTTCAGATTCCTATGTAATGATGCTGATAAAAATTTTCAACTATATTTTGACGTCAAGAAGACTTCAAAATAGCTGTGCCCTAGAAAAAGTCAACTGTATGTCGGTGCGATTATATTCCACACAAACGGGATACTGTATGAAATCAAAGAGTACACCATAATGTTGATAAATACTTTTTATGAGAGCGATTTCTTTCTTCCTTTCCTATTGTGAATGTTTGCGATCTTATACAGACCAAAGTAAGATGCATCAGCATCAAAGAGAGCTTTAGTGCCTTGATGTGAATTATGTTGAATGTATATTTCATCCCTTGCCATCAGTTCAAATATGCCGAAAGTAGAACATGACATCAAATCGTCGGCAGATGAGTTGTTGTGAATCTCTATGTTCTTATAGCAAGAGCATAAAGTTCGGTTTCCTTGGTTCTTATCCCGTTTTCTGACAAAGAATCCGTGTTTGGTATTGCCAATCATAGTTATCTGAAAATGGAAATTCGAGTTAGGAATTATCTGCAACAAAACAACGAAAAACGAAATAAAAATCAGAACAAGAAGCAAACAAAAAAAAAAGGCAAAAACACACAACAACCACCAACCACCCCAACCCACCAATTGATAAAACTGCATGTTTGTAAAACATATGCCCCGCTGTAGGCTTACTTCATAGCAGCAACAAAGGTTTCCTAAATTGTAAGTGTCATGGGCCATAGTTCCTTTAAATATTACTAGTAGTGGCCTAGTTTTGGCATATTGACCCTCAGATCTATAGGCATCTTTCCCTTCTGATAAGACTTTATATTACCTCTATTTAACAGAATTTAACCTGTAAAATATGGGAAATATGATCAATGATAATATACGAAAATGACCTGGAAACCAACCAACAATTGATAATGATAATACACAAAAATCACCTGGAAAAAACCAACGATTGACCTTGACCTTTGACCTTTTGACACCAAAATTAATAAGTTTCTTCCTCTTTTGATAGATAAGCTTATATCTAAATTTGGTTTGAATATGATGAAAGGTACTTGAGTTTTCACCCAGAAACCAAAAATTACAGTCTATTTTCGTCAGTTGTGACCTTGATCTTTGACCCCACGTCAATATGGTTCTTCCTCTCGAAAAAGGTAATCACATACCCAAATTTGGTTTGAATATGATGAAAGGTACTTGAGTTATTCAGAAACCAAATGTGTGACGAAAGGACGGACAAAACAAACATTTAATTCCCTCTGCAATACCTGGCGGGGCATAACAAACACGAACGTACAAACAAACAATTAACACGAAAAGAATTTTTTTTAAATTGAAAAAGCCGATAATGAATTATTCAGTGTTTCTTTTCGTTTATGAAATTCTACAATTTAACGAAATCTGATTTGACTGCACAAGCTGTGCACAATGGAGGTGTTAGATAATTGGGGTTATGGAGTAATACTTTGTAACGAAGTGTTGTGTTTGTCCAAGTGGTTTGAAGTGCTTATTGCAGCCTTACTATTCCGATAACGGTTTCCGTGTATGATACGTGCAAGGTTCAAGTATTTTAAAATAAATGTCAAACTATTTTTCTTCGTAATTTGTACATGGAATACTTTCATAAGCCTCTAAATTTTTCGTTTTATCATTTCCTGATTATCATTTAGTGAAAGTCTTATACAAATGATACGTATTACACTTATTTCCTTTGCAGTGTGAAGCTCGAGGTAAAGTTCCCCGCAGGGAGTATAAATGAAGTGTTATTATACTTTTATACGTCCGTCTTCGACGGGACATATGGCGTCGTCCGTCTGTCCAAAATTGTGGGCAGGATACAGACCAAGCCGTAGGGGTTAAGACTGTCAAACTTAGTACAGTTACTCCTCATGCCAAGACAAAAAACCTATTGTTTTTCAAGGTCAAAGGTCAAGGTCGTAGCACTACTTGATAGGAAACATTGTAGGCAGAATACAGGTCAAACCGTTGGGGCTAGGACTGTCAAACTTGGAACATTTACTCCTCATACCAAGACAAAAAACCTATTGTTTTTCAAGGTCAGAGGTCAAAAGCCAAGGTCGAAGTACTACTTAGATACTTGGTACAATTACTCCTCATGCCAAGACAAAAAAGCCTATTGTTTTTCAAGGTCAAAGTTCAAGGTCGTAGCACTACTTGATAGGAAACATTGTAGGCAGAATACAGATCAAACTGTTTGGGCTAGGACTGTCAAACTTGGAACATTTACTCCAAGACAAAAAAGCCCATTGTTTTTCAAGGTCAGAGGTCAAAGGCCAAGGTCGAAGTACTACTTAGAAGGAAACCCTTGTAAACAGGATACAGCCCAAACCGTTGGGACTAGGACTGTCAAACTTGGTGCACTAACTCTTTACGCCAAGACAAAGACGCTTATTTTTTTTCAAGGTCAGAGGTGAAGGTTGTAGTATTACTTGGTTAGAATTCCTTGTAGGCAGGATACAGAATAAACTATTGGGGATGGAACAATTTACGGGGGGAATGTTTCCATACTTTCGAAATCTTCCCCTTCAACTACGCGACGGACGCATTTTTCCACACTAGGCGTTGCTCTTGTTCCTGGTGTTATATGGCAATGAACTTTGTACACAGTGTTGGTTCACATTTATTTAATATACAATGCTGAGTTACATTTCTTTCTTCTGTATGTAAGGGCATTCAAGGCGGATGTGGCTAGTCATTCGGGATACGCTTACTTCTCCCGTGCACCTGGACTCACCTCTGAATTTCAGGGGTCCGTGAATATTCTTGTGGTTGGTTGGTTGGTTGGTTGATTGGTGTTTTACGTCGATTTCACCAATTTTTCAGTTATATCGCGACATGGAAGCAGGAGGTAACCAACCTCTTAAACATAGTGGCGCAATCCGGGAACTGAACCCAGATCGTCGGCGCCACAAGCCAAGCGCTTAACCACTACACGAAGTCTGTCCCCTATTCTTGTGGTATATGTGCTATAGTCACTTGGCACCTGTTATTTTTGTATTTTACGTGTAATCTTCAGCTTCTGTATTTACATGTAGCATTAGCTGCCATTTGTTTCTTTCTATACACATACACAAATATAGTCCGAAATGCCCGACCCGAGCATGACTTGGGTTTGAATTCCTCCTGCAGAGCGAATCGACGGAAAATGCAAAATTTGTAAGAAGAATATTACCCACAATCCGCTTTGTCATTTACTTGTTTACGTCCAAACCAATTGTATCTATATCAGAAAGGTCGACGACAGGTTCATAACAATTGTGCCTATATTAGAAAGGTCGACGACAAGCTCATAACAATTGTACCTATATCAGGAAGGTCGACAACAGGCTCATAACAATTGTACCTATATCAGAAAGGTCGACGAAGGCTCATAACAATTGTATCTATATCAGAAAGGTCGACGACAGGCTCATTACAATTGTACCTATATTAGAAATGTCGACGACAGGCTCATAACAATTGTGCCTATATCAGAAAGGTCGACGACAGGTTCATAACAATTGTGCCTATATCAGAAAGGTCGACGACAGGCTCATAACAATTGTACCTATATCAGGAAGGTCGATGAAAGGCTAATAACAATTGTACCTATATCAGAAAGGTCGACGACAGGCTCATAACAATTGTACCTATATCAGAAATGTCGACGACAGGCTCATAACAACTGTGCCTATATCAGAAAGGTCGACGACAGGCTCATAACAATTGTACCTATATCAGGAAGGTCGACGAAAGGCAACAATTGTGCCTATATCAGAAAGGTCGACGACAGGCTCATAACAATTGTACCTAAATCAGAAAGGTCGACGACAGGCTCATAACAATTGTGCCTATATCAGAAAGGTCGACGACAGGCTCATAACAATTGTACCTATATCAGGAAGGTCGACAACAGGCTCATAACAATTGTATCTATATCAGAAAGGTCGACGAAGGCTCATAACAATTGTACCTATATCAGGAAGGTCGACGAAAGGCTAATAACAATTGTACCTATATCAGAAAGGTCGACGACAGGCTCATAACAATTGTACCTATATCAGAAATGTCGACGACAGGCTCATAACAATTGTGCCTATATCAGAAAGGTCGACGACAGGCTCATACCAATTGTACCTATATCAGGAAGGTCGACGAAAGGCTAATAACAATTGTGCCTATATCAGAAAGGTCGACGACAGGCTCATAACAATTGTACCTAAATCAGAAAGGTCGACGACAGGCTCATAACAATTGTGCCTATATCAGAAAGGTCGACGACAGGCTCATAACAATTGTACCTATATCAGGAAGGTCGACAACAGGCTCATAACAATTGTACCTATATCAGAAAGGTCGACGACAGGCTCATAACAATTGTACCTATATCAAAGGTCGACGACAGGCTCATAACAATTGTACCTATATCAGAAATGTCGACGATAGGTTCATAACAATTGTGCCTATATCAGAAAGGTCGACGACAGGTTCATAATAATTGTGCCTATATCAGAAAGGTCGACGACAGGTTCATAACAATTGTGCCTATATCAGAAAGGTCGACGACAGGCTCATAACAATTGTGCCTACATCAAAAAGGTCGACGACAGGCTCATAACAATTGTGCCTATATCAGAAATGTCGACGACAGGCTCATAACAATTGTACCTATATCATAAAGGTTGTCGACAGGCTCATAACAATTGTGCCTTTATAAGAAAGGTCGACGACAGGCTCATAACAATTGTGCCTATATCAGAAAGGTCGACGACGTGCTCATAACAATTGTGTCTATAACAGAAAGGTCGACGACAGGCTCATAACAATTGTGCATATATCAGGAAGGTCGACGACAGGCTCATAACAATTGTACCTATATCAGAAAGGTCGACGACAGGCTCATAACAAGCTATTTCAAACATTCTTTGGCAGGATATTTCCGCAAGTTATAATTTTCGATTATGGTATATTCCAATTTGAATGAAAAAGGAGAAAATTCGTGATAGAAAGTAAAAATTTATTTGCTTCAGGACTTATATCAGACTTTGTGATATGAAGGCATTATAGCTTGGATGTATACAAGAGAATAACAAAGCAAATTACGAGTAATAAAAGTTGTGATATTTTTTTTAATTCCCGTCCATTTTCTTGCACTTGGAATCCAACATTCTGAACTGATTATGATTATAGTGCAACTTGTCTCAACAGTCAACTGTTATCATAAGGTCACCTGCATTTTAAAGTAACCATCTACTTCATTTCCACATTTTCTTGAAAGATTAACTTCGTTCAACGGTCACCTCTGTATAAAGATAACTGAATCCACTCTAAAGTGACCTTTATGTACAGCTTTGACCGTTCATTTCTGTAACTTTTTATCGTTTTTTATCTTGATTTTCCTCAATAACTATATACTTATTTCTTGGGGTAACTTTGTATACCATACTACATTTTGGGATTTGAATTAACATAAGAAACTTTCTTGATTTCATATCGTAAAATGTAAGGTATTCAAATTGTCTCAATTATCACGTTAAAAGATACAAATATAATGTTTTGAAATTTGAATTTACTTGAAAGGGAGTGGTGGTAACTTCAAAATTTAAGACGTGACACAAATTTCATGCAGATAAAGCCTGGAATGTAACTGTAACTGGTGCGTCTTCGCTAGAGCAATAGCGCCAACATACCATGGTGGGCTTTAATAGACCACAGACAACAGAGATGAAGGCAGGTGCCCGAGAAGAGAAAGAATCTCTAGTTTTACGAAACCTCTGTGCCAGAACTAACGGAGATTAGAAGATTTCCTTGATGACAGATGGCATTTGGCCATTGATACAAATACATTCCGAATAATCATTGGCCGGGTCCATGAGCGGGTCAGGAGGGGTGGACAGGGGGTCTGGACCCATCCGGAGATTCGGCGAAAATCACTTTTATGGTTATTTTTCGATGTAAAATAAGTAATTTTACATACAAAAACATCGGTGGACCCCCCCCCCTCTCTCGGAAAATTCATTGAAGGTGGGCCAACTCTCGACAAAATTTCTGGATCCGCGCCTGGGATTTCTACTCCTAAACATTACCGATTAAGTCACTCCCGACTCCTCTTTTTTTATTCCTTTTCTTTTCTTTTCTTTTTGTCTTATTAATCTAATATGCATCATACAGGGATTATAAAATTTGTTACCTGTGCATAAACCATATAAAGTCCCGATGTCTTTACTCGTAGTCTGCCTGCATTGAAGTTTAAGTTAAATTGTTGCTTTTGGCCTTTGACCAACCGACTGTACCATTCCGCATATTTCCATTTCGTGTAAGTGCCTGCAAAATTATCTGTAAAGAATGCATACCTCATCTAGAGTGAAATACAACATAGGATTGAAAGCAATGTAATATATGTATATACAGCATAACTGTATTTTTCTTTTTATCAATTTGAATTCATTTTATTACTTTACCATAAAAATTCATTTCATCGATGCATGGAAATATTAAAACAAATTCAAGATAATTTAGTGTAAGAAACGATTTATCGTTTATTAAAATAAAACTGTTTGTACATGTAGATAAAAATTCTTATAATGAATAACTTTGCAGTATAGATATCTTGCACCGGGTTTGTTATTTTAAAAACTTTAAATCCTGTCTATAGAACTCGATGCAGTGGAATGTGTCGTTCTCGTCCAGATTCCACGAGACTGAACGAAGCTCGATACCTTATTACCTATATGTAACTTTTGAATATCGCCGCTATGTGACAAATTATTTCCATAACTAAATTTTGATGAAATGATACGAACGGAATGAAATAAAAGTTAACTTATATAAATTTGTGTCAGATACAACTTTGATTTATCCAAAAATAATTGTACAAGTATTGAAACAAAAAAAAAAGGAAAACGGTTTTGGAAAGTAAAAATGTCAGGCTTTCCTTTCTTAAAACAAAAGAATTTTTCCACACTTTGAAACTTTATACAATTTAATGATATTTTTGAAAAAAAAATCCCCCAATGTATCGTGAAGAGTATGTCGGGTTCAGTGCAATCAATATTACCATTAAAAAGATCAGAATAACATAGTTTGAAAAATGTTATATTATATTATATTTAATATTATATTATATTTAAACGGTGTATAAAGTACATTTTGCCATACTCCAATATTTTGTTAAAAAAAAACTATCGACAAGACTGCAGAAATCATGAGAATAGTAAGTTCAATAGCGATTATACACGATACTTCCTTTGGCATAAATTAGACGACTTGTGTTCTTTGCCACCGGAGCACTCATTATTTTATACCACTGTGGACTTTCATGGGAACCTTGAAAATCCGAGGTTAGACTCGGTGCAAGAGAGTAGTTAGGGTATCCTGTTTGACCACAACCACCGACAGGAATTCTCACGACATACTGACGTCACAAAAATATTCCAGCAGTGTACTAAAGAGAGGAATTTCAGCTAGCATTATACAGGAAGTACCGAAGCCATATATATGTAAGAGAGACTTAACAATAACAAAATTCTGATATACTAGGAGATGAAAATATTACCATGGTGTTGGTCCAAGTTACCGTTTAGCCCCCCTCGGCCCTCAACATGCACCACTATGTTCTATAAATAGAAATAAGAACTAAATAGCTGACTCCCCCATATACATACACCATGAAGGATACAATAGATATGGTTATAACTACGATATATACAGTGGCCCTACATTCAAGTTCTGTTGCCTAGTTGCGAAAAGAAAGCAGCACACTATCTACACGACACTAAGACCGAACTACCAAATCCATGCGCTCGACAAATCGTGTTTATTTGAATATTTATAACCTTTTCATCAAAGTTATTACCATAGTTGCCACGCCATGTTTGTCAATTCATTTTGTCGTATGTAATGATGTCAGTTTTTACCGATTCAGTTTTAAAATTACAATGAAAACTGCTGTGACAAGTGTAAAATTGATCAGGAAATGGATGTAGCCAAGAACGATAACTCCGTATGAAAAAAGTTTCCAAAATCTCGTAAATCTCACGAACGCTGAGAGATTTTATTCTAATGTGAATTTTATTTTTGTCCTTTTCTGCCATGCTAAATTTCACCACAGGGATTGCCCAATTGAAATAGAATTTTGGCTAGAATTATCAGATAATACAGCCAATGTGCCATGTAATATCATTGTCATTAGGAATGAATTGTTCCAATAATTGACACAGTGTTTCATAACCATGTCTTCAGAGATATTCTAATTATCGCGATTTTCGAGTGCACGGATTTAGTAAATCGGACAGTAGCTATATTACTACCGCTACCAAGCCATAGGAATGGACCTGTGTTGATTCAATTCTCTTTAAATTCTTTTATTTCATTGATATATTCTTTTAATGTCATAATTAAAAAAGAAATTGAAAAATTATCCAAAATATCAGACCAGATTAAAAAATTTGAGTCTGAACTAAGGGAGCAACCATTTGATTTTTAGGGGGGGGAGACTTTGCAAAAAAAAGTCCGGCTCAAATTTTGGGGAAAAAAAATAATCCGACCCGAAGGGCTGGAAAAAAAAAAAAAAATAATAACAGAAAAAAAAAAGAAAAAATAGTCAGATTTTTTATTTTGATTTTTTTTGTTTGTTTGTTTGTTTATTTTTATTTTTTATTTTGTTTTTTTGGTTGGTCCTGAATACTCTCTTTTCTATAGCCCGTTGAAATTTACCTTAATATATAAACAGAATTTGCAATGTGATACTGAGTGATTTAGATTTAAATGGTCAAGAAAAAAAAAACCCAACGTTTCTCAAGCCCCTACACACTCCAAAGCATATAAACTGGGAATTAGATTTCTACTTCAGTATTGAAATATCCTCAAGTGCACAAGTCAGGGGTTAGTTGTGAAATTCCATTCCCATATAAAGCAAAAGAAGTGGTTGGAATAAGGTTTATAAGAGAAAAAAAGCGGTTATAGATACAACTCTCTTCCGTATAAGCCATCCATCAACTGCTCTATGGTGTAAAAAGTTACCATTGGTATTGTGATATTTTACTTTCCCCTCAATATGCACCGCTGCAACTTTCTTCTACAACAAAAATAACGAGGTTTCATTTACCGTAGGACCAATGGATCTTGCTTTTGAATGGCGAGTATCCTTCAATATGAACTGCTGTTAACGTCTACAAGAGAGGCAGAAGGATAGCCGCATCAACACATTACCCAAAAAATCACATTATTTTGTCTTAACTTGAGTATTTGTCTAATATGACATTCACTTTTACTTTATCGACCATCCTATATGTTCTCCCTTGGAAATTTGTGTGATGTTAAAGGCGTACATTGGTTATATATATATATATATATATATTCTATTCTATTCTATTCTATTCTATTATATTCTATTTTTTTTTTAGATTGGGGTAGTGTGTTTTATTTAATTTTAGTTTCGTTTAATTTGGCCTTGGATAGGCGTTATCAAGTAGTTTAGTCAGATTTCTTTAGATTATTAAAACCACTATTAAAATGTTCAAATATGCTTTTATTCTATGGTTTCATTTTTTTTTTTTTTTTTTTTTTGTTAACATGTAAAAAGTGGAAATACAACTAAATGACGATATAATTTAGTCGATTTTTCTATGCTAGGAAATCATATTAAGACATGACTTGATGCTGAATGCTAAAAAGAAAAAGAAAAGAAAATCCTCAAGTTTCTGTTATTATGAGGCTTTTATCTTATTTTCACGTAAGTTCTCGTAAATATATAGGAAAACAAGTTGTTGCTGGAATATTTTGGATTTTACACTGAAATATCATGTCAAATTTTATCGTGTATCTTTTCTGACACGGTAAGTCATATTTAGTACATAAGCTGTGTCAAAGTAAAGTGTGCAAATTCACAATGTCACATCTCATAATTCATCGCACGTTGCTCATTTCTGCCGTACACAACATCCCTCTTCAGGGACATTTTAGTAGGAATGCCCCCTTTTATGTATCATAAAATATACTGATCAAATATTTCAACGTAGTGGAGGAAACGCTACATGGATATAGCACAAGAATCACGTGACAACCAATTATCAGAGAGGCAGATAATGGTGTCAAGTGGAAACGCCAATCTTTAGATCAGATCACTGCGCCTACATGTATATATAATAATATATAATAATAATAATAGTTATATATAATCTCCTGATAGCTCGCTACGCCCACCGTCCATACTTCCATGGTTGATGTTTAGTGTAAATCAAACGGGAGATAAAACTGCTTCGTCGAATTCGGGTATATGAAATAATAGCAAAACGTGTGCATAAAGTTAAGCAGTAAAAAAAAAGAAATATACCGTAACGAAATAACTAGATAACTAAGATAAACACCAAACATTACACAAACATTAACTACCTTTTTTTTCTTTTCATAGATTCCGGTATCCGCCAATAGGCTTTATGAGCATAACTTGAATTCAGTGTTGATGAACGACTGTGGAAGGAGCTATCAGAAGTGGCGGATCCAGGAAAACAAAAGATCCAGGGAAAGTTCTGTCAAAAAAAAATAATCCCCGGGAAAGTTCCATAAAAGAAATAGCCCCCTAGGATAAACATCTTTATAATAGCGCCATCTTTGCATAGATCAGTAAAAAAGGGGGATAAAAAACGTTTCATATATTAAAAAATCCCGCCATATGACGTAAAACCGCCCCTGAATGTCTTTCTAGATCCGCCACTGTGCAGACACTAATTACCAGCCACATAAAACATGTTTTTACCCTGTGGATATTGGGGGTAGGATTCTCCCCCTGTACCTTCAACCTGAACAACTTGAGGTTTCTAAAATACAAAGCACTGTAAAAGTAGATGACTCGTAATATTGAAAAATGAACAAGAGAGAGAGAGAGAGAGAGAGAACTACACATAAAAACAAAATTTATGAGTCTTTCTGGTCACTGGCATTTGTAAACTACATATCTAATACTACGAGTATATATAGGATGTTTTGTGTTCTACTTAAGTGATTTATATATATATTTACATATGTACCCATGCAAAGATATTTGAAAATAATAAAAACCTTTATAAGTTATATTTCTATAAGACAAACAAATATCACTGCCCTGTGTTAATGATTTTAATAAAAGTCTTTGAAAAGAATGGACTTGGATTTTTTTCCCGGAGAGTGTTCGAAATGTTTTGTAACCAATTCTACTTCGAATTCATCTCAATATGTCTTTTCAAATTAGAAAATAAAGGAAACTGAAATCCCCCCTTTTTTCCTGCTTGATTGATTAACGTTGATTATATTTGCAGATACATGGCTTGAAATGTGTTTACGCTACTTTTATTAGCGACATCAAAACAATCATCTCTTTATTTGAAACATCAGTGAATTTTTTGTTTGTTTTTGTTTTTAATTTTACGTCACACCACGATTATTGTATTAATATGGTGGCGGTATCTGCTTTTATGTAGCGTACAGGAATTTAGACCCATGCACCAGATCGAATCGAAGGCGTCAGGGACCTTTTTTCGTGCCACATCCACCGTGACACTGAACCACCCAGGGACTCGAACCCGTGACCCCTACGTCACGTGACAAATAACTTACAGACTGATTTATTGATGTTGATATTTCACTTCTGATTATATATATGATTATAAAATGAGGCCTCAGAGTTTTAATGCACAATAAAACTCAAAAAAGTCTTTACAAATAGACTATACAGCCATATGGCGGGTACCCAATCCTCATAGTGATGGACTAAGGCATAGCAGTGGAAGAAGGCATAGTAATGGAATAAGGCAAAGTGATGGGAAAATATTTTAATTTCTTGCCGAACAAGTATATTAATTATTTTTTATCTTATTTTATTGCCATAAATACTTATTACTACCTATTTTGTTTATTTTATAAAGTAGTGGCTTGATTTAGCATTGGTGGATTTAAAGAGGGTTGGAAGGTTTCGAAGAATTTTCCAAAAAAAGATAATTTTCAATCAAATTTTAGGGCTGCAACCCCTTTCCGGACCGAATAGCGGTGAGTCATGTAAGGCTACAACCCCCAACCTCTTCTTTCATTTTTTTTTTCTTTTTTTGATCCTCTTATGCTTAGAAAGTACAATTTTTTACGAAATTCCTTGTGTTATTGACGTAGACTTACATTTCAGTAAAATTTGTAGGAACATGTCATTTCTTTCAATGCCTATATTTCTTCAGGAAATCTTATTTAAAATCAATCAGAAAATGTTAATATGCTGGAAATACGTGCATTTATATCTTCACATAGAATCTCAGCGTAGACAAATTTTTTTCAACATCCATTCTTCCATACCATAATACACCGATCCACTTTCATCGAATATCAAGCGCTTTAGCGCAAAATATTGATGACTTCATGCAAGGTTGGACAAGTCGGACATTTGATTATGACGCCATAAACATTAGAATCAAAAGTCCGCTAGACTAATAGATTCTAGCACTAGTTTGAGTTCCAGATAGAAAAAGATCAGTCTCGGGCCGGATGAATCATCATATGTCAACCTCGGCTAACGCCTCGGTTGAGATTTGTTGATTCATCCAACCCTCGACTGATCTTTTTCTATCTGGAACTCAAACTAGTGCTTGATTATTTTTCTCGCACCTCAGCAGCTCGATGTAGGCTATAGATATTTTCAATGTTTTTGTTTACTTCTTTTGATGGCCGAATCACTGATTGAATAAAAAGATAGTCCGCCGCAATAAAATAAAACCCCATGATATGCATGAAGAAACTTTATATTTTGATAGGATTTTTCAACATTAAACTTAACGATAACACACAATATTGACTATCTCTCCGACGCAAAAATCGTGAGTCGCCATGTTTCATTTGTTTGTAAACTATGCAGACGACACGCGGAAAGATACAAAGTGTTCCGGATAGAATTTTCCAGTACTGATAAAAAACGGGATTAGTCGATCTCCGGTGCGAGAAAATGCTTTCTGTGCTGAAAAGAGGATCGGTGTACACATATGCAGATAGTTAACCTATCAATCACAGCTTTTTTTTTTTTTTTTTTTTATTTTATTTTTTTTTTTTCAACGCTCTAACTTTCTTTAAAACAGAGATATATGTGTATATATGTCTCTGTTTAAAATATGGACAACTTATTATCAATACATTAAAAACCACTCCCATAAAATGTTTATATTCTTATTCATTTGTTTTACTTCGATTTTACTTTATCTATATTTTATATTATTTATTTGCTTTATTCACTATTTGCTTCTCATTATCGGTTCTAATAAATTTACAACAAAAAAAGATCAAAGAAAATTTATATATAGTTTATACCTTTACCTACTAGCTAAACATGAATAATTTTCTTTACTTCGTCCTGATTATTCTCTCCTGATATACTTTCCTTTGCTATATGAAAATTTCCATTTGAACCACTGAACTGTCAACTCGGTATCTCTCCTAAGTTTTCATGTTAAATATCTTTTTCAGTTGAAACATATTTTATGTGGTACATTGTTTAATTTCTCAAATTTTTGTGATATTCAAAATCAGCTTATAACACAGGAACAAATTCAAAATTAAATTGATGATTTTTTTTTATTTTCCCCATTGTTATTTACTGACCTAATGCTTAATTTAACTTGAACAGGTGTTTTTAAATATGTGCCTTTCCTACAACAGGTGCTCGTTTTTTTCGAAGGGTGCCGTTGTAGATATTTATTTCCGTTCAACATAATATACATATTTATTTATTTATGTCTCTTTCCTACAACGTTTGCATGTTGTAGTTGTCTATTACAATAAGCAGATTTACATAATTGTATCCTGTCCTCAACAGGTGCCCGTTGTAATTCTTTTTTCCATCGAAAGGTTTCAGACGCCCGTTATATATTTCTATTTCGGTTAGCTTGTAAATTTCTATGTCGGTTAATTATATTTTATCTTAAATTCAGATAAGAATAGTTAAGACAGTTAATACAATATGCCTTACCCATAGTGATTCAGGCTGTAATTCAAAACAATAGATATGTAGGTAATAATATAAGTTACATGTAAGTATAATGTAGGCGCTATATCTCATTTATCATTCTCGCAAACATGTACTGTGTCAGTTCTATTGAACATTCAATAATCAAATCTTTACTACCGATCCGTGTAAAACTTGGTCAATGGTGAAGCTGACCCTAATGGCATGCCCTACTTTTTGAACCATTAGCCCCGTATCACTCTGCACGGAAAACCTTGAACTTTTGTCCCATTAAGATCTATCTCGTATATGTACAAAATTCTTGACATAATTTCAAGGATTAAAACGGGCGTGATGGGAATCGTTACTCAAAGAAGAAAATGTGGTCAATAAATGTCCAGCAATAGTAGAATGTAGTATTTTAATTCCTTCAACCCGGAACATTAAAACATTCTTTCTGATTGGCTCAAGCGTCATCCAATGATAAATAAGCACTTAGCAGATATGATTACACCTGGGTAGTATTTAAATAGACAAGGTAGATCAGGACATTTGCTTATTTACAAAACCAGACCAAATGACTCTGTGAAAACTTTCTCACTTAACTCGTGCAAAATATCAAACATGAGTGAAATACGATAAATATCGACCGACACGTAGCAATACTTATAGCTTAGTTTTAACACTTATTTTCACCTTTCAGATGTCAAAATGTCATATCTGAATTATACAACTATAAACAAATTTCCCCATCCCTTTTTGTTTAATATGAAACTTGAGTATTTTCCCACTAAGATCCGAGTTCACGAGAGTTCAATCATTAATCATTATTTGTTCCTTCCATTTGAACTGAAACATTTAACGGGATATCTTAAGCATAGAGTAAGTGGCTGTTTTATTGTACTTATCTATACCTATATAACACATAATCACTCTAACACATTCATATATTCCTAATAAATAATAAAAGCGATCCATTAAATTACTTTTTTTTACCTTTTTCTGCTTTCTGTTAGGTTTCGGAGTCTTCCCCGATGTCGCACGTTTTGTTATGCGGGTTTTTTTCTCACCGTTTTCTGAGATACTCGTTTTATCAGAAGATGCTTTCTGAAAAAAAAGACATAAAATTTTGAAAATATATATTCTGATTTTAAACATGATAAATATCATTTTTCACAGTAAATTAATACTGGGGGAAAAAAAAGAAAAAGAAAATTGACAAAATGACAAAATATCATGCGTCGCCTGGTACAGATTTTATAAGCAGCAAGTTATGCTCCAAAGGTTTTAATAAATTCAAATGACAGCGTAAATGTGATAAATTCGATTTTATATAAAAAGATTAATAACTGCCAAAAATAAATAATTAAAGTAGGAACACATGTTATAATCATTGTACAACTTCCCACTTTATTACTAAAGTATATAAAACTTTTAGAAGTAAAATCCGGTCGATACAGAAATCAATCGAATTTGTAGGTTATGTGAGTTAAACGATGTAGAGAATGAATTTCATTTCATTTAGAAATGTCCAAGATATCACGAAATACGGATTTTATATATCATAAAGTATTATTTTAAACGACCTAGCGTTTTTAAACTCATTCAATTACTAAGTGTACATAATTTGCAAGAATTGCACAACTTGGGAAAATTTTCATTTCTGGCAGAAAAAAAATTTAAAAATTTTATAAATTGAATCACACCCCTATAGATTTTTGCTCATTTAGATTCTTTAATGAGAACTCTCACCCAGTCACCCTATCCATGTTCTGTTGTATTTATACATGTTTTGCACTATCAGTCTGAAATGAAAAGAGGGGGGGAGGGTGTTTGTAACCCTAAAAATGGTCGAAAATGACCTTTCCACCCCCTTACCCCTCTAAATCCGCCAATGTGGTCGCATTATACAGGTTTGACCTATCACTGCTTACAAACACACTGTTCCGTCACTTTCTTTATGTCATTCAGAATCGGCGTAACTCAATCGGTAAGGTGCTAGGGTCGTAACCGAGGGATCCCGGGTTCAAGTCCCGCAGATGGCCAATCGATGTCCTGTCTTTTCGAATGAGACAGTTGAACCGAGATTCTGTGTCACGTGGTAAGATCCTTCACTGCTTCAAGAGGGGTGGGTTGCAAACGTCAGAATTGCTGCGCGCTCATCTGACAACATGATCGCCACCATAGAGGAGCAATAATATTGATGTGACGTAAAAACAAGAATCAAACAGACAAATGTTTATGTACTCATCATTTATAGATACTTTTATCAGTACACCAGGTATCTCCCCGTCGTGTACCCGGACTACATTGCTGTTTAAACTGTGCTCTGAACAGGTAAATTTCCCATGCTAAATATTTTATTGAATTCCTAGAGTTTAACAAAAATAAATATAATGATATAAATTGCTATGCACTACCCATAGCACTGTTAAAACGATCACAATACGTGTAATAAAAACGTGTTTTATCGAACGATGATGAAACCAAATCAAACATGAGTAAGCATCCCCCATCGATTAGCTCATTAAAGTGTTATTTCCTTCCCTCACTGTCTGCTTCGAAGGGGCTTCGTTATATTAGCCGTTAAGTGCTTAGATACTAAGTGTTAGTCAAATATTAGGAACATACATTATGCTCGACAAACTAGAGATATATATGCTATCACGGACTCCTGGAAGAACCAGGGGCGGGATCAGGTGCCATGACCGGTCACGCCCATCCTAATGCTATATATACAAGAGAAATGCGAATATATCAATGAATGTGCCTCTTTTTTCTTTTTTTTTTTTTTTTGTTATTAATGGGGGGGTATTTTTGTCTGTTTTTATTTTGTTTGTTTTTTGTTTGTTTGGGGTTTTTGTTTATTATTATTATTATTATTATTATTATTATTATTATTATTTATTTATTTATTTATTTGTTTATTTATTTATTAATTATTTATTTTATGAAAAGCAATCAGCGACAATATTGTTTCTCAGTCACCTGTATAAAGCAATCATTTGTCTGATGCAAATTCCTAGCCATTATCTATAATAATCAACCTGCATTGAGAGGCCATTTGCCTTCGGCGACCTCACTTCTTTCTCACTTTCTATGGTCTGACTGGTTTGACTGTACTTTATGCACATGTGCACGTGCTTATAGTTGAAAAGTGAATTAAATTGTGAATTCTGTTCACACGCTTTCTAATTTTTTTCGTGCATCAATACATCATAAAATAAGTTTGACAAGTGCCCATTGCGTTATAAGAAAAGAAGATTATATATATATGGTTATAATTCTGAGAAGAAAATTTAGTAATAGCAAGTTATATTTGCATTCCCAACGACATACAATAGCTCATGCTTATAAACAGAATTTACGATTATTGAATTTCCTTCATTGGCTACAGAAAAATTATAATCCGTCCACTTAAATTAAATTCTCATAAATATTATGTTTTATGCTCAGTCTTATACAATAAACAAATAAAAAAGATTGCTCGAATACATTTCTATTAGGAAGCCGTATTACAAATATTGTTTTTTAATGTATAAGGGCGAATCCAAATTTTGGAGTAACAAGGGAGGCCAAGTCAGGCGACCGCTTATGTCCCAAGAAGATCAAGGGCGGGTCCCAAATGGGAGGAGCAGTAGGGCGAATCCCCGGCAGATCCTGCGATTTGACGGATTAGGGTCTAAAATCGCAGATTTACCGTTCCAATTCAGTACCACATCTCCCGTGTAATGGAAGCATTTTGTGATGCTATTCAATGCCTTCTCATTCTGGTTGTATCTATGGTGAATGTTGTCTTACCTAATTATCTAATAAATCTGTCTCGGCTACATCGCAAAATCCGCCATCATCTCTTGTCTTTGCTCACGAACAATACTTATATAGGACAATATAGAAGCATCTGTATGATTTTAAAACAAGGGGTTGCGGCCTGCCATGAATGCTTTTCAGTCAGGAAAGGGGAGAGGTTGAAGTCTTAAACAGCCAAAATAACCCTGAGAAGTCAAGTAGAAATACGATTATCGGAGTCCCACAAGTCTGTCGACTACACATTCATAGATGATAGTTGATAATTTCTTCCCATCTCTTTCTCTCGCTCTTTCCTCTACTTAAACGATTACACCTTAAATCACTATCATCTAAAACCAAATCGTAAAATAAGTTCCGAGAGTGTTCAGTTAAGCTTGAGATCCATGTACATTGGACCTCGTTTACATAACTAGGCTTGTAACACTTTAAAACTTATTTCCTTTCAATAAATGTGATATGACCCATTTATACACCCTTTTCCTTCTACATTTAGGTATTTACCCTTACTTTCATTTACCGTTACTTTCTCTTTCGTTTAAACTTGATAAAAACAAAATCTTGCGTACCAAAAAAAAATTTTTTTTTTAATTTTTGTCTGGTCCGTTCTTTTAGGTAGGTTTCCTAAAACGTTTTAACACGTATAACGAATTTTGGCCGTAGAATTCATGATATTTATCGAAAAAAATAACAACCACATACTACCCAATCATCTGCCATTTTTATTTATATCTATTGATTGAATATTGTTTTACATCACTCCACGATTATTTCACGTATATGGTGACGGCATCTCTCTGAATTTTACCTTTGCAACGGACCCACTCGAAGCAGTGAGGAGCGAGTGCCATGTCGAACCCGGGACTTCTCGGCCACAAACCGAGCACCTTATCCACTAGGCCACGCCGGCTTTATCAATATTTAAATATATATACATGTATATACACATGTATATATGAAAAAAAATCTTCGTTTTTTATAAATATGTATAAAGTCACAATATAAAAAATTCATCACAACTTAAGTAATAGAGAAATAACTTTGGGAAGTTCTTACATTTTTTCTTAATATTAAAACAAGAGTTTTAGAGGTTTTAACTTGAAGGGGGTCTACTAAATGTGATTGAAGGGAATAAAACATTTATAATTCCATACAATCCGTTTATTTTAATTCTTTTTTATCATTATCATACTTATTGAAATTAAATGCATTGTGCGCAAACAGAAATTAATATCTCATTATAAATCACAACAGCATAACCATTTCCCAAATGATATCCCACTTATTTAAAGGGAATTGTGTCTCAAAATTTTCTAAAGTCTGAAAAAAATCAGTTTGAATTTTATCCAATTTGTTTTAGAACAATTCTCATTACGTTACATTATAATTTTGCTGCATAATATAAGAAGAAAATATACAGCAAATTACAGTATATCAAGACATACTTACAAGAAAAGAACAAAATTCTGGGAAAAAAATATGATTTCATATAAGAAAGATTCTACAGGTGAAACCTAATCAAAGTCAACGTGCACTACTCAAAGTGTTCCCCGTATAATTCTACTCACATCTTTGTATTCTTTTTGTTCCCATTTCTTAATGTACTAATAGTTTGTTTATTTGATCCTTTAGTTATTTTACGTCCCACCAAGAAAATTACACCTATATGGTGGCGGCATCTGCCTATTGCAATGCAAAGATATCTAGACCAATACAACGTACCCACCCGAAGCAGTGAGGGATATTTTACGTGCCACGCCCACCGTGACATGGAACCTCAGATGTTACTATTTTGTCCGAAAGACAGCACACCGGTGTGCCCACGGTGGGACTCGAACCCTGGATCTCTAGGTCACGAGCCGAGCACCCTAGTGATTGAGCTACGCCGGCGTCTCACTGATGGTGATGGCCTTTGAAAGAATAAGAGGTCGTTAACAATGACAAGACACGTGTACAGACGTGCAGTGAATTATATCTAGCTTAGTATCTTCCCATTGTTTGTATTAGATTATGTAAATAGAATTCCCTTGGTACACACTTTTTCAACATCGACATATATATATATATCTATATATATATATATATATATATATATATATATATATATATATATATATATATATATATATATATATATATACCTAGTAATCGGTTTCGATCTACATTATATAAGGCACAAAATATTGAAACTTGAAATATATATGAAGACCTTAAACGTTACGGGGTTTTTTTTTTTCGTGATCTTTTCCCGGTAAATTTTACCGGCATATGTATATATGTTTTAGCAGTATGGCAAGGTGTCCTGTATTCCATAAGGGTCTCTTGAATTCACGCTTCGGTATAGTACCGTAGGCTCGCAATTTCTGATTTCTGTCTCCTCGTTCAAATACAGGTGCATTGAAAGAATAATAAAAACTTTCTATTTCTTTCCCTGTTTAAATCCAAACTACATACAGCACATGGTAGGTGCCTCGAAAATAATTTTTAAAAAACTTTGAAATAAAGACTTAATTGAGACATAAAACGAAATTCTGATTTTTTTTTCCTTCAATTTACAATTCATATCTGGGATTCTTGATTGTGGTATACTGACACACTGAACAAAATAAGGTCATAAAATATTTTACTTAAACAGTGTCCTTACTACATCTGATATCCCCATCTTTTAAGGTATATCCTTTATGTCGATGCCAACAGAAAAAAAGAAAAAAAAAAGAAACGAATTCTTAGAACAAAATCATAAGTATCATATTCTGTTGAACTATAACAATAACCGATACATTCTTGTCTTGATTTTCTTGGGATTTCATTGAATAAATTCCCGAAATAAAATTAAATTTAAACCAGTGTTTTATTTTATAATTCTTATAATTCTGCTTCCAATCCGATTTAAATTTGTATTTCACTGTCATAGTTTTAAAAACAAAAAATACCGTTTCCTCTTTATATATATTGGAGTAATTACGACATTTGGTTCATGCGTGCGTGTGCGTGTGGATGTGTAAAAGACGACAACAAGCCTTTCTTTTTTAACACAATAATTACACTCAACATCCACTAATTTGTTCGCCAGCCCTTAAGACATTTTAGTAGTGGTTACGGGATTTTTTGTGACACCTTACATAGCCGATTCTCGTTTACTCGGACACGAATATTCCGAAAATGTTAATTCGAACTAATTCTGATATCCCGAATCAAGAGTAATGAAGTTTCATTTACCGTGTAAATCGAACTCCTTAAAATTCGAACGATTCTTCTTGGTCCTTTCATGCATGTTTCTGTTGGGTCCCTAAAATGCTAGACCTAGTAGTTGGTGGTCTTGGGGTCCATAAACCGGCTAACCACACCTCCTGAGTGACGATATGTCACAGCAATTGGCCGTCCTGTGTCGGTACCACAATTGCAGTACTGTCGACTATTTCAGTAATACGTTGTGCTTATTCTTCAATGCGATGCATATCAGTGGCGACATTTACAGTTGTGTCAGATGTCCTTTCTCCTTTTTGTCACAAACATATTCCTACCTCTAGAAATCGTTAGATTTTCATCATATTCAATATGTGTCCTCATTTTGTATATGCAGTGTTGAATTATTTTCAATTAATTGTAAAATAAATGGGGTGGGGTGTTTCACTATAGCTTAACGCCATGCCGAGTTGATTTCACTTACATAGTTCTGCATAATGTATTGCAAAGAAATCAAGAGCCGAGGAACGGACCATCGCGAATAATTGAGGGATCTTTTGAATGATACGAAACCTTGCTTTTTATTGTCTTTTCTGTACGGCGGTATACTGTCGAACCTCTGGCGGGACTTCACTCGGAATCTCTCGGTCGTGAACCAAGCTCTATACAAACTGATTTTCAATAAAGAACCAAAAACAAAAATCTAAGATTAAGAATTTAATAAAATGAACAACCATTTTAGGGATACACTTTATGACTAATTACTCTGACAAGAGAATTTATAGTGATAAATCTCCCTAAGCTGAAGCTGTGATTGCTGTACTGTCAATTGTTTTGCTACCTTGTATTTGTTTTAATATTTTGTTTGTAGGTCGTAGAAAAGTTCCACGCGGAGGGTTTGACTTAAATGTTATTATACCCTTCTTCATAATGTTATGTGGCAATTACACTTTCTACACAGTATTAGTTCACATTCATTTATATATACAGTGACGAGTTACATTTCTTTCTTCTGCATGTTAGGACATTCATGGTGGGTGTGGTCAGCCATTCGGGAGACGCTTACTCCTCCCGAGCACCTGGTCTCACCTCTGAATTTCAGAGGTCCGTGAATGTCCGCTGTGGTGCATTGTTGTTAGTGTCATTGTCACTTGACACTAGTTACTTTCATATTTAATGCTTTTGTTTTGGTTTTTTTTTTTCTGTTTATTTGTTTGGGTTATTATTATTATTTTTTTTATCATTATTATTATTATTATTATCATTATTATTATTATTATTATTATTATTATTATTATTATTATTATTATTATTATTATTTTTATTATTATTATTATTATTATTATTATTATTATTATTATTATTATCATTATTATTATTATTATCATTATTATTATATCATTATTATTATTATTATTATTATTATTATTATTATTATTATTATTATTATTATTATTATCCTTTGTTTTCCCTTAATTGATTTTGTCTTTGTTGTCGCTTGTTTCTTGACTCAGCCACACGACACATATAAATCGCTAGACAATTTCTCTAAATCATGAATGGAAATGTTATTGACTGCCTATCGCACCTCACATATTCATAGGCGTGTCCGGCGCGGGATTTCAACTACATTAATTTTAAGTTTATCTCACTCTGTCGTCTCTAAGTGGACTTTTCTCCTAGTCCAACTGTCAGTTGGATCGACGGGCATCTCCCAAAAGAATTTTTAGATCCACCCCAGATTTTAAAACTTTTAAAATATCCCACACGTATTCAATAGCGGTTTTATGAATATAGAATCTGTACATGAAACGATTTTATCTCTAATAATATCACCTTAAAATACTTAAAATATTGTTAGAAAAAAGAGGAGTTACTGGCTCAGTTATGTGGCAGAAGTCACCATGGAGAAAACAGGTGGTAAGAAGGGTTTTTATTTCTAATACTTGTGTTATCTAAATTAATAAGAGAGAGAGAAAGAGAGAGAGAAAATAAACATTTTACTCATAATAAACGCCAATTAAACTACAACAGACAATATTACACTCGAAATGTAGAGTGTTTTATATTAATATTTTGCCTGTCTAATCAATTGAGAATCAGAGAAATGTTTTTAGTCTCATATTTAATCTCTACTTCAACCATCAATTATTTTACTTTATACTGTGCTATTTATGCTGCATGAGATAACATTGTACGTTATCAGGAGACGCCCACTCTAGTAAATGTCTGTCTCAATTTTTGACCTTGTTAACCCATATATCCATAGTGAACTTTCAATACATATCTTTTAGGTCCCATTTAAACTCGAATTATAAACATTCAGAGTATCGGTATGACCAGTTAATAATTTGCTAATATTTACACATAGATAAATGAATAAACAGACAAAAGTATTAAAAGGGCATTACACATTCACCAGTCTATGAAAAACAAATTTTGTGAGTCCCTTACTACTTATCGGCAATACAAAATCCACCTTAAGAGATCATTTGCCTATACTTACTTCTTTTCCACCTTCCTGGTGATAACTGTTTAAAAGGAGTCTAACAGTACATATAAATTTTCATTTTCCAGATTCTTATAAAAATATACACTACCCTCCATAAATAAGTACACACTTTTGTATTTTTCATATTTTTGGAATTAATTTGACAAAAATGAAAGAAATAGAAATAATTCAGGTATTTTGCTGTTTATATTTACTACAAGAACATGTTTTATAATGAAAAAGGGAAGTTTAACTAAACATTTTTTCAAAATCATATACAAATGCAGTACTAATCTATAATGCACATTTCAGTCTAATATTTTGTGTACCCTCCTCTTGCCCTTATCACAGCTTGCATACGTTTAGGCATGCTTTTAACAAGTGTTCTGCATCTCCTGGCAGACAAATTGTCCCAACATTCTATCAGTTAAAATCTAACAATCTAAAACATTGACTTATTGTTTGTTGTCTTAATAGAAAATTCCTGGGATGGGTACTTATTTATGGAGGGTAGTGTAAATACTATGATTCAAACTTAAATACGAAAGGGCCTAATATTGTGGTGCTCACATCAGTCAATACATACGGTGGACAATAAAAAAATAATAAAATAGTTTTTAATTTCTTCTGTATTTCTATTAGGATAAGTTCTCAGAAAATGCGATTAAAAGTAATTTAACACAAATTGAAAATGATAAGAGATAAATGATACATTAAAGGAATTCATAAATGAAGGAGAACAGAGAGAGGAGTTAAGAATTTGTTTCAATCAATATCGAAGAAGTACCAAACCGTTAATCAATCTAATAACATTATTCAACTCAGAAAAAAACAAAGTACAGAATAAAAACATCCAAAAATGTTTCATCAACCTGCTGATAGAAGCATCATTTAATAATCGATTAATCCTATGGCATCACAGTGGGTGTGACCGGTAAGCAGAGGATTCTTACTCCTCCATGACACCTCCTACAGCCTTTAATTCTACGGGCGTGTGATTGCCCAAACAGTATTTTTTTATCTTGTATTATAGATATTCCGATTTGGCTTCTGCTCCATATCTTAAGCATTTTACTTACAGATGGGGGTATTCTAGAATATCTTAGCATTTTACTAACAGATGGGGGTATTCTAGAAATCCATAACACATTCCCAAGTATTCAGTATTCGTCTAAGGAGATGTTTTCGTGCAACGGAAAGCAATTACAATACTCATAATTATCGACATTATGTTTTTCGTGTGACCAACTCAATTTAACTAAATTAAATGATCAGCATAATTCTTTTTAAAAGGTCGGCGAAATGTAGATTGGACCGATTTTCACGTTAATGAATAAAATAAGTACTTATCCTTTTCATTCGATTCAATACTTCTCTTGCTCCACCTACGTTTGGAATTTTGTTAGTACATTAGATATATTAGGATATTTAGATCAAGAGGATATATTGGTCTCATTATGAGTACATTCCACTGAAATTAATATTGATACGTTTGCGTTTTTAAATGACGCTAACCAATATTGTAATATATATTATAATTTCCATATGTTATGATTTATATTTATTTGAATGATACAGATGTGGCTATTAAATCTGTCGATATTTTGAATTAAAAAATATCTATACATAGTATGTTCAAATGCGTGTTCAGTGTATTCCTTTTATAATTAAAATATATTTCCATTTCAATCCATATAGAATTGATTCTTCGACATTCAATATCATTTGCAATTTATTCCGTAATATTTCAATGTTTGTACCGTTTCCGACCACGTAGTTTGCATTAATATATAATGTTATTTTTGATATGTTATACCTACATACAAAACTTTGATATTTTCATATCGCATACCTCCTATCTTGTACTTCTCATACATATTTTCAGGCAATCACCTCTGAGGCTATATCCATCATGAATTTATAGTGTCTGACATTTGTCTATCCTATCATACAACGTTAAATATTGCACTGTATTATAACTGCTGGTCATTATTTATCAATAATAGAAAAATCCTATGGGTATCACAGCGGGTGCGGCCAGTCAGCAAGGGTGGCTTACTACTCAATAACACCTTATCATAATTTCTGGTCATTATTTATCCATTGCTGCCTTTATTCAGAATTGTTGTGAAATACTTGAGATATTAATCTGCCTAATTAGAAAAATTATGATATGTTATTGTATAATTTCACATCTCCCTCATGCATCGCTCTGTCCTTAGATTAGATCTGGGATTCATTTGATTATGAATTTTGCCAGTTTTGTCTTTGGGTATCAGCGAAGACACATTTGTAGAAAAGTGCATACTTTGCAATAAACTGATACTCTTACTAGTACATATGTTCTTATGGTTGTTATCGGTATATATTTTATAGTAAACATTGATTTTTCATAAATGCACTGTGTAGTTCTGTATAAAATACAAAAAAGAAATATTTTTTTAAAAATGAAAAACTAAGAAGATAATAATGTGCAATTTCTCATAAACAATATTCTGTAAGGGGAATCTTTTAGTAATAAATATTAGTGTTACATCTTCAATGTGCTGACTGCATGCATAACTCAGTATTTTGAATTTTTTATCATTAACAATAGCAAAAGCCTTGACAAATATGTGAATCTATATTTATGGATTAATTGCACTTCATACTTAAGATGTTAAGTTGATTAGACAAGATTGTTTAATATTAGATAATCACCACACTACAGTTACCCATCGTGACCGGAGAAAGCTGCCGACCCTTGACTGATTTTCCTAAATGCCCCAAACGGGTAAAGATCCCAGAGGTTACAGAGATGAGAGACTTCTGCGAGTTCCAGCGAAGCTCTGTAGTCTATTCAGAAACCGAAGACCCTTGTTTAATAATAATGATAATATGTTATTAGTGTTACCTGGACTGGCCGCTGAATGTTGGATGACACCACTGCATCACGGAGATTTTTCTCCAGCATCTGAATCTGCAATTTTAAGGCGCCAATGTCAGCTTTGATGCTGTCATCACTGTCATTATTGCAATAGAATTCTCTCGGGTACAGCAAGTCCGTTAATATATAGACTGTCACTACCAAAACAAAGAAAATCTGAAAAACCTGATATCTTCTCTGCACTTTGCACTGCATACAAGTTTGAGGTGCATGTAAATAGTCCGTGTGTCCGAGTAGAACTTTACTATCATTTTCCATGATTTGAATATTTTTTGCTTTACATCTTCTTCCCAAGAGATTGAACACCCACGAGTGAATATCTCCCTGATCTAATGTAGGCACACGCGTATACCCGTCAACCTCTATGTTTATGCGTGTAGTACATTCACCAACCTTGCTTGAGTTACATGTGTGTTTCTTGTACCTTATATTAAGATGTGTATTTATGAGTAACAAATGTGTAAATTCATCATGCATTGGACTGTATTAATCTCAATGCAATGATCTGTGACAAACTTTAAGGTAAAATACATACAAATATAAATCTATTTTTATCATTGTTCACAGGAACCTTTACCAGATTACATATATGTCAAATAGAATTTTCAGAAAATAATGCAGAAGCCTTCAATCAAATTTGATCGACAGTATGCAAATTGTTGCAGGTCAAAGTGTAGCTTCTTTTCCGCGAAGTGAAAGGCGGCTTCGGAGAACTCGGAGTGGGTCTGTAAACGAGTAACCTATATATCTATTTTTGTCAAGTCTTTGTGTCCTAGCTTTGTTATTGCCTTAGAAAGACCTTGAAATTTATGACTAATAAAGTAAGGCAATAACGATGATGTGAATCCAACTTAGCCGCATATTTGAGTGCATAATTTGCAGTATATCAATATGCATATTATGTAAATTAAAGAAGTCATGCATACGGCACATGATTCTGTGTACCCAGAGTGCTAGTTAAAAACTAATCAAGTTCAAGTTTGAGGTTCAAGCAGTTATCTCATCATAGACCATGCCTATATCTTCTCTTTAAAGCAACAGTGTAAAATGAAAACTATTCATCATCATGTTTTATGTTATTTTATTATATTCACATACCTTATAATTCTGTGCCATAATAATATTTCACCATTGGTTCTATTTTTCTGAAAACATGCAGTATTAAGATAGTGATAATTACTTGTAGAATAAACAAAATACTTAACATCAACACGTAAAAATTGTGTAGGGAATGAATGATCATTATCACTTTTTTTCTGAGACATACTAGACAGAGAACTCGCATTACAATAATAAGGGAAATAACTCCAATTTTAGAAAAATCTCATACATACAGAGTCATGTCTACTGACTTTAAATAAAAACCTTCCCTACTTCTCAAATGGTTTACTCATAGGAGTGGTATTGGAAAACAACATGGCCACACTGTTTGGATTAAATACTTTATGACATAACTAAAGTATTATTGAGTATTTTAGGTGTAACTGTTCACTATTTCATGCAGTAAAATTTATACTGTGGCTACACTTGCTTGGTACATTACATCTAGAGTTTGGTCTCTGCAGCGCACCACACCCACAAATGCAATGACACCATTGAAAATATTTTCGTATCACACGTGTCATAGTTCGTTTTAGTACTTAAAATAAATTCAATGATTTCTGATTTAGAGCGTTACGCCCTACTCAGTACCATGCTCAGTGCATTGCCAATCTTGATGTTAGATATATCAAGGTTATTATTATGAAACATAATTAACGATATGTCATGCACTTTTAACTGCTGACACAATTTACCTTTTTGTGTTTTCAGAAAACGAAAATCCCATATGAAATCTACCTGCAGTGAAAAAGGTCGATAGTGAAATAGCAGAATATGTAATCATGTAAAACGAATCAAATGGAACAAAAACGTCTGTCACGCTGATGCTTTCATACTTGGTTATAATGGGTAATATAAAGTCCTTGGATTGTATTCATGATAATAATACATAATAATATATTGTCATTTCTGACCATGACATTGGAATAGAGTTCAGTACCCCTAACTAAACAAAGAATCTAGTCGTCTGCTTTCGGATGTATTACTTAATGCGTAAGATATGTGGTCGGATCCAATAAACTTTGATGGGGTGCTGCACTTTGCGGTAGTAAATTTCTTGATCTAGAGAAGAGGGCGGAATTTTTGTTATTAAATCTGGCAAAATAATGCAATTTATGGTAAAGTTTGCATAGTAAATGAGAGTTCACACTCCATCCTCCCACCTTCTTTATTCTTTGAACGAACACTGCAAATAATAGCATGTCAAAATACATATTCATATAACATTCTTTAAAACTTTATAAATTCTGAACTTTAATGATTAAATAAGAGGATATAAAATGCTTTATGTTACTGTTTTCCTTCAAGCTGGTAACCTTTATCATGACGGCAAATGTTTGATACTGGACGAATCATGGGAGACGACGAGATCCACCTTCTTTCCACCAACAACCTGACAGATCTGCGGCATGTACCTAGAGACAATCAGCTGACACCCCTGTCTATCTGAAATATATCCAACATGTAAAATGATGAGTACTTCACATTTAATATGAACATAAACATGGGAATTTTTTAATGCAAGGACGAATTTTCGTGTCAAATTATTGATCATCAACAAAATATTAATCTATTAAGTACTACTAGATTTAGAGTAAAATGTATTTTTGTCCTGACAAACATCAGAGACCGCAGTTAAGGGCAGTCCATTTACCGTTTGTACCTCTGACAATATTCACGCTAATTGACTATTTACATATTGTGCAGTGGCGGATACAGGATTTCCGAAAAAATGTGGGGGGAGGGGCACATGTAAATGTAAGATATTAGCCAAACTACTCAGCCAATTTGGGTGCCAAATTCGGAATCTTACATGTAAATATGTGGTGAAAAGGTTGGGGGGGAGGTGTTGCCCGGTCCCCTCTTGTGACAGTGATAACATCATTTATATTGAATGTTATTACTACATTTAGAATATTGGGTGAAATTACTCTGGGTGTAGATAGGTCAGAACGGTCGGTCGACAAGGAATGCTTACTTCTTCATGCCACCGTATCCGATCTCTCCGACCGTTTTCCATTCTGCCAGAGATCCAGAATTACACCTATTGCTTTTTCTGTATTAAACATTTCTTACCTATGTTCACCAACCCCGCATCAATTTGCTTACATATATGTGAAATGACATATACCACAATGTGACAGGTGCATTTCTAGTACAGATAGTTCAAAACATGGATCGGCAAAAATGACGATCGATTTTAAAATTAGACATGAAATATGAATAAAGCATTTTCATCTATCTTTGCCATATTCAGGATAGTAAAAACACTTTCACTATTATTGCGGGACTGAGATTTTGGTTGGCAAAACCTAATTGTTCCCGCAAAATAACGTCAAATACAATATTTTTTTATTGTGACGTCAAAAATTTTACGGGATAAGTTACCATTTGCCAACCAACACGGCAGGCCCGCAGTAATAAAGAAAGGGTTTATATTCAAAGCAAATGAATTCGATTTGCAAACAAAGAAACAATGATCAACCTGTTTGTCTTACGTCAGTTTGATTGATTCAAACTGTCGGAGTTACGTAACTTATTCATGTATCTTTTATATTGATTATAATCATTTACAACTTTATGTCTAGACGTCATTCTTTATAAAATATAATATCAAGATATCTTATATACCATGCACATGGACAGGTTGATTTAGTTGTATGGCATGACCGATCGTTGTCGATTTAGATAATTAATCTTCAGCTCCTTCCATGTATACTTTCAGGTGACACAGAATGAACCGAAGTCATGTGTCGCAGGATACATGGACACTTGACATATTGCATTCTGCTTCGGTTAGTGCTATTACATAACACAAACTTATGAAAGCATGCACAAGACAGATCAAGCCACAATATAAGTAATAAAATCTTCCAGTATCAAACACCCTCCCCCCCCCCCCCCAATATGATTAATATAAATTCAATGTTTGCTCTTTCTTCCTTTATTATTGGTGTGTTTAGAATAAAGTTAATGTATAGTACTCAGATATCATACTATAATATAATGCTTATATATACAGTTGTTGACTAGGGTTCAGGGCCACAAATAATCTGTTGGCCAGACAATTATTTGTTTCCGGATGTCATATGATTGGGAAACGATATGTCTAAAGGTCAAACTGATCATCTACTACCCGATATCATACAACATCATCATCATCTTCAACATCATCAAAACAACGACAGTAATTTTTTTTTATATTGAGATTCCAAATCTGAATGTTATATGGAATTAATCAATTCTTTTTTAAATGTGTTCATTGTATACCTTCAGGAAGATGATCCAGTCCATGGACCACGGACGCGGACTTCGGATCCTTGTATTCAGCAAAACAGGAATATGTAGACATCTCTTCCATCATGCCAGGCCATGGGTGTTTGACGTATCCAAACCATTCTACAACTGATTTCTTTTGCAATGGTAATCGCACTGCTGATGATTAAATTAAGAGGTTTCATTTTATCAAACACACCAACTGAATGATTTTTGTTAAGTTGTAGATGCTAATATGATAAGATATTTTTTTATGTCTTGCATGTATTATTCTACCATTTTATTTGTATCTTCATAGTGAATCGAGTTAGATCTCTTGTCATTTCTGAAAGAAGTTTTCTATAAGTAATAAGTAATAATTGATAGGCCTATCTGTGATGTATTTTATAATCGCAGCATAACAATGTAAAACATATACGAAAGTAACTGGTATCACATGAATATGACATTAACAGCAATGTACCATAGTGGAAATTCAGAGGTGAAACCGGGTGCCCGGGAGGAGTGAGCGTCTCCTGTTTGGCTAGCCACACCAGCAGTGAATGCCCCTAAAATATACGAAGCAAATATAACTGTATATATATATATATATATATATATATATATATATATATATATATATATATATATATATATATATATATATATATATATATATATATATATATATATATATATATATATATATATATATGAGAGTGGCATAAGCCGCTCAACCAGACCAATTTAGGAATGAAGAAAAGTTACGTATGGCAGTGTCACCACGAAAATGTACAGTATGTAGTGTAATGATATGAAAAAATATCAAATAAGCACATCATAAGAATATTCTATTATACGATACCGACTTAGGACGTTCATTTTATATGACAATTGTCAATGAATTGGTGTGGTCAAGTAACAAATGTTATTTCAATTGACCGTCCTTAGTCGGGGCCACAACTGCAAACAATCGAATATTTTTGTGATTTGGGGTATACTTGTTCCTATATTATCTGGATGTCCGAATATTTTTGTGATTTGGGGTATACTTGTTCCTATATTATCTGGATGTCCGAATATTTTTTTGATTTGGGGTATACTTGTTCCTATATTATCTGGATGTCCGAATATTTTTTGTGATTTGGTGTATACTTGTTCCTATATTATCTGGATGTCCGAATATTTTTGTGATTTGGTGTATACTTGTTCCTATATTATCTGGATGTCCGAATATTTTTTGTGATTTGGTGTATACTTGTTCCTATATTATCTGGATGTCCGAATATTTTTGTGATTTGGTGTATACTTGTTCCTATATTATCTGGATGTCCGTTTCAAATTTTCTCATACAACATAGCCTAATGTCTTCTTTTCTTTCTTATTCTAGTGAACAGAGTTCTGCAAGTAAAATTATGAAGATGAAAATGCATAAGCATTAGAAAGAAAGACCAAAGATAATCGGAGTATTGACATAGACCTCTGAATAAATTTAATTATTTATTGAAAAATTGAGCAACATTTTGTCATCAGAAATGTATGTCTTTTTAATCTACATTATAAATTGTTGACGTAGTTTTCATAGTTTTGTTTTTGTCTTTGATCCCTGAGACCATGGAAAGCCATGTGGTCATTAAAACAAGATAAGTATAAGTTACGTGAATATTTTTATGAAACATTCAGTGATGGTCTTCAGGTGATACACAGCAATAGACAGTGAGAAAATAAATAAACTTTTTCTAGTATTGCGTTCATGGTAGCCATCTTGTTTTTGTAACCTTATAGGCACGTTACAGGATTAATTTACTTCTTATCCCATGAAAACGAATTAATGTTATTTACTCAGTACTAAAATCTTAATATTTTTTTTTTCTACCGTAACATTGGTGACATAATATAAATTATTTGTCATACGGTTGAATACAAAAGCAATACACATTACTGAAATAGTATTCAATACACATTACTGAAATAGTATTCAATACACATTACTGAAATAGTATTCAAGTAATTGCCATATCCCCCGTCAGGTTTATACGTGGGTATACAATTCAAGGCACTATTGTACTGTAACTCTAATAAATTTCGCTTGACTTTATTTTTGTAATGATATCACTATGGATATATTTGCAGGAAACCATGTATATGCAATATTTAAATCGTCAAATCATGGATAACGATGACTTTACTGTGAAACCATACTCACAAAACTATACGAAATGAAATCATCGCGAATTAAAACTGTTGCGAGTAAACAATAAAGATATTACCAATAGAGCTTTTGGCTCGACAACTCTGTTGATAGCTGAATACAAAAATACAATAAACTTAACATTTAAAACAAAAAAGCAAATTATCGACGGAGTTATCTTAACTTCACCATAAATTAGCCTCGAATAAAAGGTAAAACTTATAAATATATAATTATATACACAAAGATCTATAATGTACATAATGATGCATTACAAACATAAGATAAAAATGGCCCAGACAGAGAATCTGTAATTCATGTTACATTTTGGGTGCGAGCTTAACCTGATTAACTTTGCGGTTTCCATGTGGATGAAAGCTACAATGTCATAAACGGTCCTGTCAAATACAACTTCACATCTGTAACGTTATTATTGAAGTTGTAAAAACGTTCTTATGAAGTTTTATTTTTTTCTTCTTTCTTTCTTTTCTTTTCCTTTTCAATGCATTTTGATCTTTGAGAATTTTTTCTTGTCTGAATTATCCTACAACTTGAAAATTTTGAACAATATTTTCAGATTCTTCAATTATATACAAAATCCATAAATTTTGAACAAAGTAAACCCATAACTTTCTGGGTTATGTAAGTGTAGTGACGCCAGTCCTCGTTGTAACCCACTGACCTAATGACATACTTTAGGCCCGCCACATACCTCGTCGCCATTCTGTTCCGGTGCATTCCTACAGAATTTGTTGTATACTAACTCGCATACACAAAATTAAATTTAATCTGATTTAACATTGAAGAATTGTTTCAGTTTTATTTAACTATACAATGTTTAAAACAATGTTTTTGAAATATATATCAAGAATGGTAATGAATGAGAATATTGTAGGCTTAAGTTATTTTCTTTTAAAAAATGTTGAAACTCCTGAATTATGTTCTTATACTAAAAATACTAAAAACAAAATTATATACTTTCGTAATAGAGAGTAGTTTTAAAACTACAAATAAATGTTTACACATAAATAAGTGAAGATGAAATATAGAAACAAAATTAAGAAATAATTTGCCTTCTGCCTTGCATAACAAGTCTCTTATTTAAGTGAATAATTGTAGGTTGGACTAAAAGCAAATCATATTACATACCTTGGTTCCAGCTCCCAATTACAACATTGAATACTGGTAACGCAGTTTTCTTCGATAATTATATACCCTTACTAAAAAGTAGGTGTTTTAAAATGGAATTTCTTTCAAAAGAAACCCCCGCAAAAACCCTCGTAGGGAAAACCCCAGTTGTAGTTGTACTTATAAATAGATCACTGGTTATTCCAAATTTATTTATGTGGCCAACGCAGCAAGCTGTTTATATAAGGCTTTTCTACAACAGTTCAACACAGATGCTTTTCATAAAGGATGAGAAAGAATATTAACTTTGTATCTAATAAGGTATGTATTTTATAGATAGGTAATGTGTCCATGTCATTTGAATAAAAAAAACTCTAAAAATTTACCTTTACAAAATAAGCTTGGAATTGTACACTCTCTATGATATGGAGTTCATGTTTCATTTTTAAGTTGTCTGATTCAGACATACATGTAAAGTGACCATCGTTACACTGGTACTGTGATTATATATTTTGCGATTCTCTACGCATTCTGTCTACGTGCACGGTTGATATTCTGATACGTTCTTGGTCCTAATGCATCTCCATTTCAATTCTTTGCCACAATTTCTTTTCCTGTATTATTCACATTCATAGCTATTCAGTTGCACCAGTAATATTGTTGTTACCCTTGATTAACTAATATTTGTAGGGTGTGTGTGTGTGTGTGTGTGTGTGTGTGTGTGTGTGTGTGTGTTTCATTTAGTTTTGTTTTGAGCTTTTTAATCAATTTTATAGAAGTAAAATGGACATAGAAAATTATAGCGTATAGCGCTTTGGAAATAATTTGTTAAATGATAAGTCATTGATTGGTGAAAGAAGACAAATTCGAAAAATTAAATATCAGATCGCGAAAATAGGCAAACACGAACCCTTGGAAAAATCCGAAGTAGGATAAGTGCCATTGAGGAGTAAACATCCCCTGCTGTCCTATAACATCCGAAGTGGTGTCATCTGTTATCATACACATGTCAACACTTTCTACCTTAGGATGAAATGATTTCATGTACAACATCACCTATAATTAACGTATACCTTGTAGTCATGAAAGAATAATAAATATCAGAATGTATCTATATCTGTATCAATCACCATATGGACGCATTTCGACAGCCAATGATGCTTCAGTACTACTGAAGACCGAAACAAATAAATACATCGATCCATGAGGGAACGAGTAACGTATGACATATCAATAGATAAAAATCATTGAGGACAATATATATATTTCTTGAAGCCGGCGTGACCTAGTGTTATCGCGCTGGACTCCTAATCGGGAGGCCAGGGTTCGAGTCCCGCTCTGGTCATGCCGGTGTTCTGTCTTTCGGATGAGACAGTAAAAACCGAGGCCCCGTGTCGTGGTATGCATGGCACGTTAAAGATCCCTCATTGCTTCGGGTAAGTAAGTCCTTTGCAAAGGTCAAAATTTGTATGCCCCGCATCAGGCAGATGCCGTCACCATATACGTAAAATATTCGTGGTGTGACGTTAAACAAAAATCAATCAATCAATATATATTTCTTTTAATAAACTTTACTTTCTTACCATTATAGATGTCGCTTCTGAGATAAGGTTCCTAAGTACCACCGATTAATTGATGATAAATGACTAAACTAGTGTTACTGATGAATTCTATATCGCTGCTTATGCTCAGTGCAAATGTATTCATTTAGAATTTCTGAACGGATTGTTGACTGATGCTTTGAAAAGCATTTTCATTCAGACAAAATCGCCAATGAGAAGTCTTGCTTAAATAATTGAAAAAAGACTTCCTGATCAGAGCCATTTACTTATGTCACGTGTGTCATAAACTGAATTCTAATCACAATGCTCAACATGACATCCTTTTATTCAAAACTCTTTTAATGTTTTAGAGAGAGAGAGAGAGAATCAAATCAATCGATCAATCAGTATTAGATATGATAAAAACTTAAATTAATTGGTACATTTTTCCTTCCTTCTCTCTCTCTCCCTATGGATAACATAGGACACAAAAGACAATACCAATTTAAAACAGATATCTAAAAGTTCATTTTTCGAATGAGAGACTATTTTGTAACACACTGAGAAGAATAGACGCACGGTGATATTATACTGAAGTATATGTCAATATTTATATCTATATCAAGCCATATAAAGTTCAAGCAGGTAAATGTTCTATTTATTGAACTTTAATTCTATTACAGTGCTATGCATGCATTACATTAATGTTATGTATTATAATAGACAACCTATCAAACGTCATATGTCTATCCCTAAATCCCTAACCTTTGCAAGCATATAAGTAACTTTTAGATTAACTCCTTAAATGATCACTAGATGGAATCCCACAGACACCTTCCTGTCTCAAGTCGAACACACATCAGATGGATAAGGATATTTACATGCAGTCTTACATTAACGTTTATTTTCATAAAACAGGCATCTTATAGTATCAATATTGTGAAAATATGATATCAACATAGTTACTATATTACATCCATGGTGACATCTTACAAAAATGGATAGCATATAATATAACATAGCATGCATTAAGTAATTAAACATTTTTTCCATGTCAAGTACTTAAGCGATTACGATAAAATAAGTCTAATAAACGTTTTCAAATATTTTTCACTTTCAGACAACATGAAAAATATTAAACTATTCAAAAGTAATTAACACAATAAAATATTAAGGTGAGGTAAAAACAAAGCAGGTAATAAACAATGACCCGTAAATAAAATGATGCTCATGTCTGCTCTGCCAGTAAAACGGCACCAAAGTACGTCCAGTCTTTAGTGACGTCAATCACGGTGCCGCTATAGAGTGCCTTTATTTCTAGGGTGTCATTGTGGCTGACGTGAAGCATGCTGGTTATACTGCACGTTTTGAACTTGATATTTTGAATGCCTCTTGCCGTTGCATGTCCTTCTATACACTGCAGCACAGTGTCTGGTCGGTTTCCAGTTGATCTATGCTGCACAATGGAGACACCTTCACGAGGAACCGAATCGTAAAACACGACCTATTTAATTATCAAGTAAAGGTCATGTCAGTAAACTGTGTCACATGAGAACGTCTGCCTTTTAAAAAGTGTAAAATAGATATGTTAAGACCTTCACATTTCCATTGTGTAAATATTTTAGTTTTTAAATGTGTAAGACGGATATTTTTAGAAAAAGTAAAGTCTTTCACAAGTACATTTATGTAAATATTTCTCGTATACACCTTTCATTTAAGAAAATAATACATTACGATGGTATCCTACGTGTAAATAAACGAGATAAAGGCCTGATTTGATAGCCCTGAATTTGCCGGGCTCCAGAGTGCGAAGAAGGCTTGGCATTCCTTTCATCCACGGTACGGGGTTTAAAAATTGCATTGTCTGGTGGTCATCTGTAAGCCAAATGAGATAAAATAATCAGCTTAGCGTAGCGGGGTGTCATTTAGTACATGCGGACTATCATTTAGTGTAAGACATGATCAAATATTTTAACAACGATCGATAAGTGACTTACGTTTACTGATAAAAGTGCGGTTACGGCAAATAGTACCCTCCCATTTGTCTATGCATTCTGCTGAAAGTAAAACGTGTGTCGTTACTACTTCACAATAATGCAAACAAGAAAATACAACATAAGCAAAAGAACGTACATAATGATTCAAGCGAAATAATGAAATACTTAATGATGAAAGCAGCAAAGACAATAGCCATTATGCAAACAGAACAAAAGAATATATACAATGATGTGAATGAATAATGCACGGTAATGAAAACAGAAAATGCACAATAGCTAAAACAGAAGAGTAAATACAAAATGATGCCCATGAGAAGGTAAAAGATTCCAAATTCAAATAGCAAAGAAAATATGTTGTTATGCAAACAGAAAAGAAAGTACACAACGATGCAAACAAGACGATGATATACAGTGAATCAGGAAAAATTCAAATATACAACAACAAAGGAAATACACAATAATCCGAACAAAAATGAAAATGCACATTAATGCAAACAGAAAAGAAAGTGCACAATACTGAAAAAATATTATTGTGTGAATATGTGTGTGTGTATGCGTGCGTGTGTGTGTGTGTGTATGTGTGTCTGTGTGTGTGTGTATACTCGGAAAATGGTATCACCGTCTCTGATTTAAACATTTTATATACAAAATATCAGAACATATATACGTGTCGAAATCACATATGCCAGATAAATGAAATTGAATAGCTTACTTTTAGACAAATCACCACCGAATTCTTTGATGTCGACGTCTTTCCAAAAGTTAGTGGCATAATGAACAGCCGCCTTTACACCCTACCAAAAACAAAAAATAAAAAGTAACTTGACTGTAAAAACAATTTATAAGAAATATATTCTTTTTTGTGAAGTATTAAATTGGAAATTGAGAGTGAGAGAGGGTGGAAGAGAGAGACAGAGAGAGCCAGACTAAAAGACTGACAAAGAGAGAGAAATGTTACGTGTTGGAAGTCAACACTACATTGCACTGAATACAAACTATATAAATCTTGATGATAATGTTACTTACTTCTCCACCGCTTGGACCTTAAACATAAAAATGTGTTTATGCTATATGTTTATGTTTATAGTGTGACATATAACACGTTAATATTCAGTTAACTGGTGAATAACAATGAAAAAAATGTGTTCATAGCTCAGATTTTTATGAAATGAAAAACATGCATCATTCATTTATAATCTTTATGTAATTTACCTCTTTGTCCCGTTTCCCCCTTTGATCCACGCAGACCAATATTACCCTTGAGTCTTTTATCGCCTTTATGTCCGATCTCACAACGCTTTTTACATCTGCGATTTTTCCATCTTCTTCTTTTACATTTTTTGCATTTACCTTAAAACAAAAAAGATTCTGAGCAAATATATTGTATCTTTTTAATCGTACATTGATCATTGACGCTTTGTTGCTTTGTTCTTCTACAATATTCACATAACATGTTCCATTAGTAGTTTTATATTGTTTCTATTAGAATACCTTTGCGTTTCTTCTCGTTATTATTCCGTTGTTTGCTAGAGACAGGTGGTTGTGTGATGCTTCGCTGTAAGAGAGAGTAAAGAAATGTCTGATTTATCCTCAAACAAATCAGATAATGGATGAACAAATTCAGTAGCCCAAACTTCATAAATTGAAGGGCCTCAGCAAAAAGGAAAAATATCGAAAAGAATGCAAACCAAAGAGCATCTACGTATTGAGAATATGAAACCATATATATAACCAATATATGAAAAATTCTGACACCATAAAAAAATAAAAATGAATCGCGTTAAGCTAGCATTTGCTGCTAGGTAAACGAGTACGCTTCAGTCACAAAAAAAAACCCAAGATGTTAAATGACAAGATACCAAACAGCAATCAATAAGCAATATCTAATATACAAGACAAAATAGAGATATTGGCTTTTACGGATAACGAAAACTGATCGACCAAAGGAGACATCGTCCCAAAATTCAATAAAAATTGAAAAGGTTGTAAACACGGAGATCTTGGAAAAAAGATAACAAAATCAGTTTTGAAAGGTGATTTATTCAGCAAGAGAAATATTACATTTGGTTTTGCAATCAAAATAAACGATATTTTTTTCTGGCATGTCGCCTTACAGATATAAGAAATAAGCGTACTTCTGGCATCAAGCCTATGGCAATGCCAACTGTAGTAGGTGGGTAACCTTGCCTTGTCCGATATATTTCCGTTTTATAAAAATCTGAAGTACGTTTAACTTATTTCCTAAGAATAACTCTGCCTTTAATGTTATAAAACTTGTTACCTTTGTGAGTACGTGCCTATTCGTTACCTCTCCTTGGTCGGAGTAAAGACTTGACTGGGTGGAGATCTGGCCACGAAGAGCTTTGATCTCTTCCAAAACGAAAGTAACATATATACAACTAGCTGCACAAAACCAGACAGCAAAACCTGAAAACAATGCTACTCCTATGGACCATGTCTTGGATGCCTTAACATCTGTCATATCTACCGAATAATGTTGTCAAATTTTTGTACAGTTATTTGCACACCTTCTGTCACGAATATAATAGCAAGCTCCTTTTATATACAAGGAACTCCATAAGCGACGGAAGAAATATTGTCTAGAATTCCATACTCTGAAAACGTTTCCCTATCTCTATGACGTTCACTATGAGTATAAACCTATAGCATTTCCAAGTCCATATTAAATTGTACATTTACCGTGTATTATTCTCTTTTAAATAAACCGAAAGTAGGGTATTCCAAAATAGACTTGTTTAAATTCCCTTAGTTTCGGATATTCGGAAGGGAATGCTTAATGGAAACACTCAAATGAACACTATTTATAAGGCTATATTTGCATCAAGTATCATTTCCTATTTGACGCATTTGAAATACGGAAGCAAATATGCTAACCAAATAAATATCCCCTTACACACTACAGGTGGTATTTTTTTCATTGTTTTTCATGTATGTCTTTTCATTCCCACCGAAACAGACAAAACAAAAATTATTTCGATGTGATACATTTGACCACATTGCTTGTGCTTTGACCTTATTATGAATTTCCATCCCGCTGTATATCCTATAAATTCACTCGCCCAGTCATTTATTGTTTTGTGCGATAAAGCATGATATTCTTCATTTTACACAAAAATATGATCCCCGAATTCAGCATTATATTGTATTATACATTTGTAAAATTCTTAGATGACCAAGATGGATGAGTGAATAGATGAGAGATGGTGATTTTTGATGGGTCGCACTTATTGGATGCAGATACCAAACATATATGTGTACAAAGATGAAGGATAGTGGTTTTAACTGGGTCTCGCGAATTGGATCAAAATACCCAATAACAAGAGCAACGCCTAACGTGGCATAACACGCCCGTCGCTTAATTCGGACAGGATCAATTCGCATTTGGCATGATTTTAATGAAAAACATTTGACGTTTACTGAAGTTAATTGCGTTTCATAGCATTTTATCATAGGAATAAGTCCAAGGGCAATAACTCCTGCAGAAATGGTCCTATCCAACCCATCTTGGAACTTGACCTGCAAAAAAAAAAATTGAAATTTTTTAGTACAAGCCCCCCCCCCTCCCCCAACACCTACCCTCCCCCCTCCTAAAATTATAAATTTCTCAAAAATGAAGAAAAAGATATCAATACCTGTAAAATATGTGGAAGTTGTTACATTTTAATTGTTTCATGGTAAATTTCCTAATGATTTGACAAAAAAGAGATTTTTAGTGAATTTCTGAAAAAAATCTTGAAATTTATAAGCCCAAGGGCCATAAATCCGTCAAAAGTAGGTCAATCGTAACAAAGCTCGAACTGGTACTGACGCCGCTTGATATAAAGCTATATAACAAATTTCAACTCAATATCTTGAAAGACGGCAAAAAAAGTCCGGAAAACATGACCTAGGACACATGGTCAACCCCCCCCCCTAAAATTATAAATTTCTCAAAAATGAAGAATAAAGATATTAAAAACCGTAACATATGTGATAGTTGGTACATTTTACTTGTTTCATGAGAAATTTATTAATGTTTTGACAAAAAACAGATTTTTAATGAATTTTTGAAAAAATTTTGAAATTTATAAGTCCAAGGGCCATAAATCTGTCATAAGTAGGTCAATCGTAACAAAACTCGAACCGGTACTGACGCCGCTTGAAATAAAGCTATATACCAAATTTCAACTCAATATCTTGAAAGACGGCAAAAAAAAGTCCGGAAAACATGACCCCAGACGGACGGACGCACGGACGGACAGCGCCATAACATAATACGTCCCGTCTAATGACGGGCGTATAAAAATGTGTAGAAAGATGAAGGATAGTGTTTTCCGCTCAGTCTCATTGAGTGGATATACATATTCGAGATATATGTGTAGAAAGTAAAATACGAAGAAGTACCGAAAGGTAAACCATATCTCATAGTCCATGGAATAAAAGGACAATAGACCAGGTGCCCGGAAGGAATAAGCGTCCCCTGGTAGCATGCAACACCCGTCGCAAAAATCCTGCAACAACTTTACAAGTCAAGGAAGTAAATACATAAATATATACGTATGAACACATGAAGGAGACAAGAACACGAAGTCAAATTTTCCTATTCAAGCCATGAAATACTGTTTAACTGAAATTCCGGCGTCGGAAATGCACGTGAACAAATGTCTGTATATATACGTATTATGTCAAATCAAGTATAGTCAATAAGTTAAGATGGTTAGTTTGTATGGTCAGGTCCCAAAATATTGGTTAACATTCTTGAAAGAAGAATCTGAAATTGCACTAGATCCCTATATCGACCACAAAACTTCCTCAGTGACAACTTCAAACGTTCCACAATATATCCTTGTGAGAGTAGTTTCATGGCAGGACGAAATTTTCGTATTTAGAGCATGCCCTGGCATAGCGTTTAAGTTGGGAAATGAAGGTATGAATGATTGTGGTTTTCGCTCGGTCCCACCGAGTACCGAGCTGGTGTAGATACTCAACACCGTATCACAATGTAGGACAAGGAAATATTGCGTTCCTTCTTCCACTAAAATTAATTCTATTTCCTAGAAAAGGATAATTCCAATTCTTTACAACTGTTTACAGTTATTCTTATTTTAAAAGGTCAGAATGAAATTGGTCAGTTTCAGTCCCTTTTCCCTCGTAATTTCGCTACTGATGTTGTATTGATATCGTGACAGTACTTACGTAAAACATAATAAGCATGTTGTAGTTCATGCATTAAGACATAAACACATCTTAACTCTTAACATTGTTGCATAAGGAAATAATATTTCTCAACTGTAGTTGCATATTATATACGTATACATAAAATTTTACTGATATAAATCTTACATTCGAATGAAATTGCAAGGGGAATTAGTGTGGGGATTATCATAAAAATTTCCTAAAAGAGAATTTATTGTGATACAAATGGAAAATATAAGGGGATTTTGGGGTATGCATCATGGCGCATTGTTGCGAGTGCGGCAGTGACATAGCACAAATGCATTTCGTGTTTTACATTTTACTATAATATTTTATCATACTCTGCTACTTCGGAAGGATATGTTGCATATGTCAAATTATATTAAACAAAGCATCAGACAGGTGTCGCCTCTCTTTAAATGACACAGTCCTGCTGTTATGTTAATGCATTACCTATTCAATGGTTCGAATATATGTATATGTAAGTATATATTTGAGAATTTGGACATTCAGCTACTTATTCATCCCGCATGGAAGATATCCATAGCAAAATTCTCTGTTGAGGTATACTATTTTAATTTGAAGTTTAATAATAATGAAAAGGTTTTAATTAATTATCATAACTAGGCACGATTATGGAAATTCTATGCATAATGCAGACAAGGCTTATGACATAGCTAGGCAATATTGTGGAAATTCTAGGTAAATGTAGACGAGTTTTATGACATAACTTGGGCAAGATTGTGGAAATTCTAAGTAAAATGTAGACAAGGTTTATGAAAAGTAACTCTCACCGACTACACGTACCCGTATAACATGACAATGTGACACTAGGAACAATGAACCAACAACGTGTACGTTCAAGGACCCCTTGGATACATGTGCGAAATAAGAAACCTGGATGTAGTTAGCGTCCTCTGTTTGACTACGACAATCACTTTGTTATCTCATTACAATAAATCCTTAATAATTAATCAACTTACTAAATACAAAAATAAGATGTATTACCACAATGTCAAGAACAGGAAAATAACCAGGCACTCAAGAAAATATACCACAATGACCACTACCAATCAGGAATGAGACTAGGTACCCGTAGGAAGTATGCTTCTCTTTCAAGTTATACCCGCGCTGAACACCCTACATAGAAGAAACAACAACATTGGTCCATGAAATAAGGTTTTATCATATAACATTTTGAATTTAAGACAATAACAAGAATTCAATAGTGTGGACATTTTTATAAAGCAAAAATTTAATAAGTGTATGCAAAATATACATAATGTACAAATCTACAATTTACTTACCGTGTCATAGAATACAACATTCGTCCTAAACATTACAAATTAAAAATGATATGATTTATTACAAAATCTGTTATTTATAACAGCACGAGTACCCGGTCAGTCTAGAAGATGACAAAAATAAATAAAAACAATAAACACATCATCAAAACAATAGAAAGGACCATGACGAACTCTTGACCATACAAAATGATTTTGATTCATCTGTGTATGGTAAGGTATGTACACCTCATTAAGTAAAATATTTTCCCCGACAATGTGCGAGGCTAAGACCCAGAAAACGCCACATTGTGATAGGATGTAGATGATAAATGATCAATCAATGTTCAGGGAAGTATGTTCTTTGTGATTCTAAATTCTTTTCACTCTGTCCGTTTGTGACACTGTGTTATGTACAGCTTTCTCAATGTTAGAATATTGTTTTTCACATACCAACATGTAATGCTGAACCTAACCAATCTCATTACAACTCGCGCAGTGGACGCTGATTGGTCAGTGTCAAAGGTCGATCTGAGATGAACTGCTACAGTGTGTATTGAGATCTACCACAGCAAACATGATAAAACTAAAGAGCGTGATAGATCAAGTGTTAATGAGATTGGAACCTAACTTTTATATTTACATCTTTATTCTTATAGATTGCTATCTTATTAAAACAACTCCAAATGACGTCATATCAGGCATCAAGCTAAATGCAGTACCACTTTGTACTACTCGGATGTTAACTAGTTGACCTTTCTTTGCGTAATGGAGGCCGGTCATGCTACAAGTCTTCTCTTTGGCATTTTGATACACAGATATGGTACTCGGTTTTATGAAGTCTAGCGTCTCCACACACTGTAAGACTCTCTGTTGTCCCACATACAGCACGACAGCATCTCTGAATGGATCATTCGACCAAAACGCAATCTGAAAGACAAAGAAAGATGTATCAGTCATTTCAATGGAATATAAGAGAGAAGAAATAAATATGGATTCGCCACATCTTCAAGTCTTCATTCCTGGCAAAAGAAGGAATACAAATACAGGAATATAAATACAGGAAAATATACGACTACACAGAGAAAACCGGCATAGAATGGTGAGTTACAGTGCCGACATTGGATGGTGAATAACAGTGCCGACATAGAATGGTGATTCACAAAGCCGACATAGAATGGTAAGTTACAGTGCCGACTTAGAATGGGAAATCAAAGTACCGACATAGAATGGTGAATCAAAGTGTCAATATAGAATGGTGATTCACAATGTCGACATAAATTGGTGATTCACAATGCCGACATAGAATGGTGAATCATAATGCCGACATCAAATGGTAAATCCCAGTACCGACTGAGGACTGTCAATTGATATGTGCAAACATGCCATCAGTGTGTTTGTCATATTAGAAACGTCTTCTCCAATGTATCATCAAAATAAATGGAATATTATCTTCTACAGCATGTATTATAAAATTCAGTCTATGATGTGTAATGTGTAAAACAAGAACAAAATATTCTAATACACTCTGCTTGCAACACGCATTCTGATTAGTTAAATGTTTCAAAAACTGCAAGGGGATTCACGTTTCACTGCAGTTTTTGCTATGACGTCAAACGCCCCTTGGCAACGTCATTGACGACGTCATTCAAAACTAACGTGTATAAGCTTTTTTCAGGTCAAAACATAAGAATAGGGTTCCTATGGCAGTGTTTTACAAAAACTGACGGGTATCGACGAATTCCCTGTCAAATTTGAGTTTCATTGCGAGCCGAATGGTGAAACGGATATTTCTGACAGGGGATTCGCCGACCTGGGGCGGTCATTTGATAAGCCGTCAATTGGTTTGGTCAACAGGTTTCAGAATAATTATTGTATATCTGTATTTAAAATTTCATCGAGATAATCAACAACTAGTAGGCAAACAGCACACAAAAACGGTAAGAAAATCATAAGGAACAATACAAAATTGGGAGAAAGGATCAGCCATGGACGTCCTGAAGAGATATGAGAATTAGTCATGATCAGCGAATCACCGAAGTATAATAATGAGCCACCAAGTCACCGGGGTATGATAATGAGTCACCAAGTCACCGAGGTAGGATAATGAGACACCGAATCACCGAGGTATAATAATGAGTCAATATGTTAGTCTGATAGAATATTGTTAAGTTGTTACCAAATAGCAATACAAATATTGTATGGGAAAATCAAGCAGCAAAAGAAGTATAAGTCTTGCAAACAAAGTTTATGTTTCATACATTTAGGTAGAAAAGAAGGAGTCCGTCCTGTTGGACCGTGAAGTTTCCAGCTGTTTCCTGTTTCAATGGAGAGGACATGTTGGTATTCCAATCTTTCTCCGTGAAGAACTGAAGTGATTCTCGTGCAACTGAAATGGAATTAGTACGTTCACAGTTGAGATATATAGAAAGTACTAACAATACGGTATTAATCGGGTGAAACTGAGATAAGTTCACGTTTACCTGTAAAATTCATGTTGTTTATATATTTACATAAAACTGAAATTTGTTTTCTCAATTGTAAACATCATTAATTACACTGATTGACGAATGTAGCATTGGCGCTGCAGTATACTCCATTCCATATATCTTGGCACCTTGTACCTGCATAAACAATATAATGAAAGTTACAAGGTGTCGTATGAAAGTAAATATTTACCAAAACTACAACTTTGTAAAGTAAAACAATAAATCAATTGGACCAGATATATCATTAAACATGTTTTATTTACGAGAATATCAGTTTTCCGAGTATGACTCCAAGCGAAAATAAAGTCTTCTCTAGTTTTTATTTTAATATACAACTTTAACTTAAACAGGGGATTTCGCAAAAATAACGCTATGCAAATTAGTAGTCCGAGATTCTCCAACCCCCACTTTTGATATTGGCGGTTTGTGGGAGAGGGTCAGACAGACTGTGTTCATCAAAAGTTTGAATTTTAGCGATACCAGCCGGTATTGGGATGTATAAGCCACTGGTGACAAATTAACGTTTGCAACGCGACTTTCGTGACACTTCAGCAGCGGACACATTTTTGTTAAGTAAACTACTATGCAGCCTCGAAATTAGTTTCTTTGCCATTCGTCACGAATGCAAAGTTTCGTTCGGCGAGATCTGACGTCATACTGTATACACAAATGACGAAAATTGTTTTTCTCTTTAAGATAAAACGGCAGCTAGTAGAAGTTATAGATCTTATTTGGAATCTATGATCGAGTAAATAAAATGTTCATTTATAGGAAGGTATATATGTACTATATTTATTATAGGTTGCAAGTTTGCTGGGCAAGGTTTATTTGTCGCCAGAGGCTTGAACACCGGTTGGTATCACTGAAGTTCCAACTTGTGATGGACAAAGTCTCTCTGATCCTCTCCGACAAACTACCGATATCAAAAGTGGGAGAAGGGCCAGAGAATCTTGGACTAGCATATTATGAGTGATTTACTCTATTATTACGATATAAAAAGAAATTAATGAAAAAGTATTTTACCTCGATGTACCTCTGGCTTCTGTGCAATGTAATGAACGGCTTTTGTTGCAAACTGAAATATACAGAGATCGATAGATAAATAATTAATTCTTTCAAAAATGCCTACTACAGAATTACATATTTCAATTAAGAAATCATCTTTTTATTCACTCATAACACTTTACTTACCGGTGGTCCTGGCTCCCCCTTATCACCTTTGAGGCCTATAAATAATCATCATATCTATCAGCATTTAAAACCATGTAATTTGAACACTATAATCAAAATACTTCAAAAGCCATAGTAATAGTAATAACATTTATACTGATTACTATATTTTACACAATAACTAAGCATTTACCTTGTGGTCCCATTGTACCATTCAGACCATTCTTGCAACGACAATGTCGCTTCTTCCTCTTTCTCCTCCTATGTTTTCTCTTCTTGCCTCTTGACTCTTTTAAAAGAGAAAGAGAAAACTGAAGACATCGGACAAAGCTGTATGACAAAAATCACCAAGGACATGCACACAAAAAAATGACAATAATAGAATATACACAGAACGACATTACAAAAATATTCGATTGTGCTGCGGTTACAATACCGACTTAGGACGGTCAATTGAAGTAACAAACGTCATTCAATTGGTGTAGTTAACTGGTTTACAGGCGACCACTTTTTCACCGCAAAAGCAGCACAATCAAAGGACACACATTTAAAAATTTATAAATCAATAACAAATCAATCGTTAACTATTTTAATGTTTATTGTGAAGTTTTCAGCTCATTCATGAAGACATTTTAGGCATCAGTAACTTACTGATTGGAAGTCTGCTAGTTGAGTTAGCTGCTCGTTTGTATCTTTGCACTTCTTGGTCACCTGAATGTTCAAATATGTCACCCGTATCTGGAGATGAGATAACCTAAAATAGTACAAAAATATTATTCAATATCGTTGTTGTAGTTATTCCAAATTTATTAGATCTGAAAGATTCTGTTACAGCATGCTTATAGCCTAAGTCTCTCATGCCAAAAAAACCCCCACACAAATAGATAGAGGTTACCTCATCCTTCAAACACTTTTATGGAATGTAAATGTAAATATGAAAAGCTACTCACGTTTCTCAGGGATGTATGTGGTTTCACTTGCGGATCCCTCTTGTTTAAAAGTTCTTTCTTGAGCGTTTGTATATCAGATCTTAGCAAAGATATCTCATAAGATGACCACAAAACGTAAATAACAATAAATATACAAGAAAATTGCTTGATCGCAATAAAAACATTGGAAAATGAAAGTAGATTCGTGTCGATAGATAAATTCCGCGAATTATTTAAAATGTACTTGCACTTTGTTGTCGATAAAGTCTCCGTCGCCGACATTGTTACATTATTGTATAAGAAGCTGTCACCATAGTTTGCACTTCTCAACAGCGTTCTAAATTCCCGCTAGATGCTTTTCTAAAGAAATACAACCACAATGAGCACTTCCTGCCTAATTTCAAGAAAGTCGCCATAATGCAGTTAGTAGAACTGGGTTAAATTCATTGAACTGTGTACATTTGAATATCATTTCAATATTCAGTGGATTGTGAAAGCGTTATCCCTTATATACAAAGATTCCTATATCAAGGCCGGGAGTTACGATTTTAATAAAGTATTTTAAAAATTTCCTGAAGGCTTTACATTTGAGATAGAGATAATATATCATCAAAACAACATTATCCTCTAATTAGAGCACAACCTCAGTAAATGATTATAGATAGATATCAAGGTGAAATTATCTACTACAATGTGAGCTTATAATGATAAAACTGTTATTGTTTGGCGGGAATGCACGTTGTGTTTATATACTTTTGTACAAAAACTAGGTCACAGGACAACGTGCTACATATCTATGTAATATATGCAATGCAAATGTAAAGGGCAATAATTGTTATTCGTGATCTATATACCTGCCCGTGACGATAAGCTCAGACGATTTAATGTCCCTAACAAAATATAAGAAAAGTAAGCGAGGGGGAAAGTACTCATACTCTTTAGAACCGTCTTCAAAACTTTTAATAATTGAATTTTGAAAGAGAACCTTTCAGAAGGGTTCGATTAAAGAATTATGAATTTACATTTCCAATAAAACTCTGTAACATTATATAGAAATTGGATGTATAAGATGTGATCGAATGGAACACTCAATTTTCTTCAATTGTTTTTTTTTATTATTTTACTACAAAATTTATCTAAAATCAAAACACTTATGCATGTTAGAAAGGCCAGTAGACCGGTCAACCACTCTAACTGAGTGACGACCGTCACATTAACTGACCGCCCTAAGTCAGTATCACAAGTGCATTACAATCAAATGTTTTGTCTTTAAATGTGCTTATTGTCGTCCACAAGTCCGTAAAGACTTTTGTCATACAGCTGATCGAGTCAGCTGTCGGGGGGTGGGGGTGGGGGGTTCTTATTTTTAAACAGAAAATGTGGAAAAGTGCGCAAATGAGTAATAATCACCCATAGTGTTCAGACTCTTTGATCACTCACACAGTAATATTTGTGAGATGCACGAGAGGGAAATGCATATTCATACTCTTTTTGAACTCTGGATGGTAAAATGTATATATTTGTTTAAGAGATGCTCGAAATAATATTAAATCTTCGTGCTCAGGTTTATCCGAAACGAATGATTGGATAATTTACTAAAGCCCGAGTGAATGAGCTGTCTAAATAAAGGTCATCTCCTTTGAGTATTTGAATATTGCAATTGATATAGACGACTAAATTTGGAACCAGTTCCAATTGTATACGAAATATTATTAAGATTTGAGTTTGAATTGAAATACATTTTAATATCTAGTAGTATAACAAAATTCAGATGAAATATGCTACATATATACAAAAAAAGAAAATATATCTTTGACTACTGTAACAGCGTCTGGTTAAACCTGCGAAAGGCATACAGCACCAAAGTTCGTATTCTCTGGTTTTAACACTACGATGGTGTTGGCAGTTGTCAGTTTGATGGAGATAACTTGTCCTTTGGTTAGATAAAACACAGCGGAAACACTGCATGTTTTGCCTCTGGCATATTGGTATGGCTGCCCGCTGGAATGTGGTCGGATATAGTCTAAAGTCTCCCGGCAGTCCAGCTTGCGTTCTCCGTCGATATAAACGTCAATGGCATGGGCAATCTTTGTCGCCTGAATCAGGACCTAATACGAGTACAGAAAACATTCTATATATACATGTATGCAGAGTATCTATGGCCTGTGGTTTGTTTATGGTTCGTTTCGGTTGTTTCATGAGTTTTCATTATCTAGGCTGGATTACTTAAATATATGTCCAGAGCGTAAAATGTCTGGCTGCCTGTAGTGAATATGATTGGTATCAGGTTATACACGAATGGTGTCACCACGACATAGGAGCTTTGAACATTAAAACAGGACACACATACACATACAACAAACTCGATCAGTCTTACAACGAAAATTCGATCGTCCATTTCAGAAGAGAAATGACTTCGGTTTTTCCCATTATTTAAGATACAAAGATACAATTTACAACAAATATTAGTGAGGGTTATTCCTTGTTTTAAAAATAGTGTGTATTGCCCCAATAACTTTATAAATGTTACCATGAGAATTTCAACTTGGCGAAGATTTTTCTCCCTATATGAAAAAGTGTCTCTTTTTACGACATGACATTGTTCTCTACAAATATGAGAATTCCATTTTGGCTTCTTTTAAAGTGCATTTCCTTAATAGCAATGACTTATGTCACAGAATATTTTACCATATTTTTGCTAATTATTCTAGTGTTACTATTATCTTTAAAGATGTGCATATTTTAAAAATTATTTGTTTAATTATTACTTCTAATAGAAATATAGGATAAAATTTCATCAAAATCTTATAAATAACCCCGTATGTTTAGAAACGCACGCCCTTTTATAAGAATTTTCTGTGAAACACATATGCCCGTGGTGACAACAATATCCCCAACGAATACAAAAACCACAAGAGTCGGACAGCAAGACAAATTGGCACACAAGTGCCACACAAGACACAAGTCCCTATAGATTCTTTTGATAGGGGAAATAAAAAGCTGAAATTGGCATATTTACATTAAGATATATTAAATATAATCCATCTTTATTTGTGACAAACTGTCCATGGCTCTGTAAAGTCAACGGTAGAGATCGTTGTTGGTGAGCTTTCATCCAGTCCGCCGTAGAGAGGAACTCCACAGGTCTATCGGGAACTACAACAAAATCAAGATTTGAACTGATAAAAAATTCTGAGATGTAAATTTTAATACTGTTTTAATTCTTCAAAGTTTATCACAAAAACAGAGTGAATTCTTAAATATAATTGTGTTGATATCAAAGATTCACTCAATAGTGGGACAGACAATGGATAATATTTCCGTGAGATTTCTGTATTTCACAGAAGACAGTAAAATCGATTTACCCACCTGTACTCCAGAACGTGTTATTGCTGCAGAAATTCCCTTCCCATTTAGCAATGCAGTGAACTAGAAAACAAAAATGCTATTCTTAAACCTCAATAACCCCAAAAAAAATTTTTCAACAGTGCAGTCATAATTACAGACGATAAAATTTGGAAAATGCTAACAAGGAAAATAATATCGAAAGGTAGGTAGTCAAAACTGGGAAAGGGACAATTATGGATCATCATGGACTACTGGAAGAACCAGATGCAGTATCAGCTGAAATTTGAAATTCATACGTAAAATTACATACCTCCCTTTCCTGTAAATTGTTGTTTTATTTCTGGGTCGAGCATGCCTTTAGATACGAAATGTGAAGCTGTTATATCTAACGATGTCCCAATCTACGGAAATAAAATATACAGAAACTGAAACTTTCGATACCAGTGTGTCCAGATCTAGAAAAGGAAAAGTGGGAGACAAACACAGAAAATGAAAAAAAAATTGACAAATTTATATTACATGTGATACAGTTTGAGTGAAAATAATTATACCTATAAATCAATAATTATTTATGTACCTGCCCATATACCCACCTACCGACCTATCTATCTATTATCTTTTTAAATTCATTTATACATTCATACATTTATCGATTTAATTTTTTACAATCTTCAAATATGCACGATATAGTGTTTATCGCAATGAATGCGGTTTTCACCATCTCAAATTGAATATTATTAATTTGTAATGGGACAAAATAAAACATAGTTTCCTGTTACACTTACGGTTGCCATCTCAGATTGAATATTATTAACTTGTAATGGGACAAAATAAACATAGTTTCTTGTTATACTTACAGTTGCTCTTGTGGGAGAAGCACCTTCTGTAATATATACCACAAGACACCTTTAATAGCTGACTAAAGATAAACTAACTTCAAATGAAAAAATTCATCGTTTCTGTCTTATTTCTATTTCAGTCAGTTTTATGATTCTATATCTTGCTTTCATCGATTCTCTCATGCATTTTTTATGATTCGGTTTACATTGAATCTCATTTACACCATCTTCTGTTAACCCTATTTTAATATAAAACCATGAATTCTTATAAAGTTAGAATTACACCAAAAATTATAAAAAATGCTACAAACAAGTATTCGAATTATTATATATAGAACAGAGAAGGGCAGGAAACTTACGTGCCCCTATATTATCCAGCAGTAATCCTCGGAAATCGCCATCTGAAAACCAAACTTCTATGATGTAAATTATCCCCATTACTGACTTTTTCATCCTTTGCTTATATAACATATGACAAAAAATGATAATGATATAATATGGGAATGATATGATATCATATCATATAATATGGTAATGCTATGATCTGGAATGATAATGATATATGATGATAATGGTATGACATGACATGATATGATTATGATATGGTATAATATGATATCATATATGATTTGGTATGATGTGCTATATTGTAAAATATGATATGATAAGATATGATATATGATATGGTATGATATGATATATGATAATGATATGATATATGATAATGATATGATATGATATAATATAATATTGTATGATTTCATATAAAAGAGCCCATTTTATCCGGAGATAATAGATCCTTCTGTTGCTATCAATGTATCTGTGTTGTTACTGTTGTTGTTGTTGTGATGATGGTGGTGGTCAAGATGTTGAAAAGTTTTTTTATTTTTCGCGATGTAAGTTTTTATTTTATACTCATTGTTTAAAGTGAAACAAAAAGATAAAAAGTGTAGCATTATACCTCTCACTGAGGCTGACCCTGTATTGACATATGACCGCCGAACTCTTGCTTTCTTGGCAAACAGCATTTTAACTTCTGGTGACGTATCATGAACCTTATTAATAAAAATTTACAAGACAGAATTAATAAACTTTAAGAATAGTTCGGGTGATTATTGTTTCAAATAAAGTGGACACAGGTACTTGCACACAGCCTCCTTCCCTGTATCATCCTTTCAAATACGAAAGGAAGTGTACCAGAAAACTTAAAACGTCATGAGGAGAAAGAGTACCAGAAAATTCTCTCCGACTGGCAAATGCTTTGACCCACCTTTTGACTCCGTCCCGCTACATATATAAACATATATGCTGTTAACAGTGACTCATTTTCAGAGTATATAACTTCATAAATGTCTTACAAATGAATATAAAATAGATTATATTATCATATACTTAAGGTTTCTGCCCTTGATTTTCTTTTCAATATTCTTTAGAACCGACGTAGCTCAATCGGTAAAGTGCTTGGTTCGTGACCGGAAGGTCCCAGGTTCGAGTGCCGACAGTGACTCGTCGCTGTCCTGTCTTTCCGATGACACAGTATACAATAATTTGGCGTAATACGGAAAGGTTTTATTGGTGGAGTACGCATACCAAATATGAAGTATCTATCTCTCAAGATTCAAAAGCTATAGCGAAGGTTAATGTTGACAACGGAGAGACAAACAAACAGACCGGTCAAAAACAATATGCCCACGATCCGGGGGCATAAACAGACCGGTCAAAAACAATATGCCCTCGATCCGGGGGGATAAACATGAGATACCGTATCACTGTATACGCAGTATGTAAATGATCTCGCACTGCTTCGGGTGGGTCCATTGCAAAGGTTTACATTTCTGATTATTGCATCAGGTAGGTGTCGTCACCAACTAAGTGCAATAATCTAGATGTGAAGTCAAACAAAGCGATTCATTTATTCCATTAACATGTATTCAGTTGCTTTTTAACTATGCCTCTTTTATTATAATTGATTGATTGATTGATCCATGTCTCATTTATTCATCGAGTTATTTTTATTATTGATAAGGGTTTATGAGTGTGATTGGAGAAAGGGGGAGGGGGGGGTTGGGTTGGGTTACAATATAGAAAGGGTGGAGAATAATCTAATTATGCATCGTCTTACCTCATTCTCCCGCAATTCGGCCTTCTCTGGACTGTCCGCAGTACGTCGCAAGCCCTCCAGCTTCCGCGATAGGGACCAGGAGTAAGTCATACTACATACAGACAAGGCTAGAGACAGACATACCAAGGACGTGGTCAGCCAGCGGTGACACGACTCCTTCTTTTTCTCCATGTCACATTTACATATAACACATTTATTAGGTCCATCTTCCATATTTTCTGATTGTGGGTATAAACAGTCAGTTCTTTAAGGGGATTTCCCCAGCATCTGGTCTATACATTATACGGATTCGTGATGCACTGATGTATCATGTGTTTATTTATATAACGCTGAATTGGCAGAGGTTTATCAGGGACGCTTACGTCGCAGTGTCATCAGTGTTAGGTGATAACTTATAATATTCTTAGAAATGGTGATTTTTTTTCAGAACGAGAAAGTTTCAGTGTGGCCGGACTTCCTACTTTAGCATGACAACACCCCCCCCCCCTCTCTCTCTCTCTCTCTCTCTCTCTAGCTGCATGCATTACCAAACTCCCAAGTATATTTTCATTTGTAAATATATTTACATATTGTTCTTTATTGGTGTGGAAAGATTGCAATTTGTAAGTATCCGAGGAAATGTACGAAATGGGGGAGGGGGTTAAATTCAGACGATTGCCGAATTTTTTATGAAAGTCCGGAGAAATGAGAATCATAGGATGGCCGATGAAGTTTTAACTATAAAACTTCTATTTTACACCCTATCACCTTGTCCAGACCCAAGGAGGCGAAAGGCTACGGTGAGTTTTGATGCTATATTATTACACTACCTAGACAGATAGATCAATTTGGCTGCATTCAAAAATTGAAAATCGGGGCAATTTTTAAGCAGAAGCGAAAAAGAATATCAACACTTGAAAGCAAAATATCAAACTTTTGACTAGTTGGTCGGCTCATACGTTTATAGACTTTATGCTATTTCAAACAGCGTATCAGTCGTATTGCCCAATGCAACCAGGAGGTTTAAAGTCTAAAACAGGTATTTCCTTGATGAATTATTAGAAATGGGGTTTTCTCATTTAGATTTCTGATCAACAAATATGATAGTGCAATACCATGAATCATTTAAATACAAGGGTTTGTTTTATATCACTGTATACGAGGCAGTTGTAAGAAAGGTACTATGTTTTTATCTAAATCTTTTTTGGAAAATGTTTAAAACTGAAAAGATCCAAAAATTGGGTCATAAACTCGAATCGAGTTTTTAAAAGTTGCTCAAACTAAAAACACTTTTTGTGCAATTTTTGAAGTATTAGAACCAATTCTTTTTTTTTCTAGCACTCTGTTTGAATAAAGTCTCTCAAAAGTGCAAATAAACAGAGAAAGAGAGAGAGAGAAAGAATATTTAACCTTTGAAACCCCTACCTTTGAATACCTCTTTTCAGTTTGGTTAAAACACTAGTATGCGATAATCAGCATTTTCATTTATTTTTGTCAAAGTCCATTTTAAAATGCAAACATCACATTCTATTGTTTAGTGTAGGATTGGAGTGATTTACATCAATGATTTTACCTTAGACTGAGATAACCCCAGGAAATGAAAAAGAAAGTTCCAATAGGTAAGGCTGCCATTTGATTGGCGTTTTACATCAATGTCAACAATTTTTCTGTCATATCGTGACATGGAAACAGGAGATAATCAGCCTCTTACACATAGTGATGCAATCCGGGAATCAAACCTGATTACCTGCACCACAAGTCAAGCCCTTAACTACAAATCTACCCCTACAAAGTGGCACAATCCACTATCCAAACTCAAACATTTGATCCTACTTAGAAGAGACACTTTAAAAGTCACCTTCCTATCTCTTTATATAAACAGCAAAATATGCAGAATATGAATCGAAAGGATACTTGATCAACCAGTCAGAAATTGAAACACCATTTTACATCCTCTTTGAATTTGTTTTGTGTCATTCATTGCCACAGCAGTATAACTTCACCTGTATGGTATTGGTAGAGGAAACAAGGAAACACAAATGACCGACCATTAACAAGTCAGCTTTCCCACTTGCCTGTTCAGGATTTAACCCAGATTTTAACACAGATTATAGGTGTCTCTGAGTTTCATAATGATTGCAACACAAAACCTGCCTTTCACTTTACAGACATACATAACCATGAAAACTCCACTGTTACGTCTATCGCATAATTTCATAGCTTAATAAGACAAATGATTACTACAGCACCACGAATTCATGACACTTGCACTATGGTAGAAGAGTGTGACAAATAAGAATAATGAGAGAGAGAGTGAGAGTTGTCTTTCTTTGTATTTAATACAAATATAGAAACAGATGCAACAAAATAAAATAATGACATGTAGCAAGCAAATAATAATGACCAAACATATAGCATTCCACAATTTGGTCTTGATTATTCCGAGTACAAACCTCTGAGATTTGTGTTTAACACATAAATGAGATTCTTTCAGCTGTTTAATGACACTATACATGCAAGTAGTACAAAAAATCAAATAAAAAAGTCAAACAATCTCCACAAATTGATTGATGTGTCATTTCATATCTAAATACAAATTTAATAAGTCATGGTTGTTGAATTACATGTAAAAAGCTTGTAACCCATAAACTGTCACATATTCAAATCTTTTAATATTGTGCATTCACTTACTTCAATAGAAAGAAATTTTAGAGGAGGAAAAAAGATGTGTTTGTGAAGCACTGATGCCCCTAGGATGGCATCCAATGTGAAAGTTCTGGAAAAGTAGGTTAAAGGTCTCGGCCTGGGCTACAAGGTCAAAACTTTTGGTCTCACCAAAAAGGCATTCTCATATGGAATACATATGTGAAATATCAGTACTCTGTCTCTTATTAATTTTTTAGACATGGTGGCATTATCTGTTAACCAATTGTCTTATTTATTCATCGAGTTAATTTTATTATTGATAAGTGTTTATGAGTGTGATTGGATAGGGAAGGGGGGGTTACAATATAGAAAGGGTGGAGAATAATCTAATTATGCATCGTCTTACCTCATTCTCCCGCAGTTCGGCCTTCTCTGGACTGTCCGCAGTACGTCGCCAGCCCTCCAGCTTCCGCGATAGGGACCAGGAGTAAGTCATACTACATACAGACAAGGCTAGAGACAGACATACCAAGGACGTGGTCAGCCAGCGGTGACACGACTCCTTCTTTTTCTCCATGTCACATTTACATACAATACATTTATTATGTCCATCTTCCATATTTTCCGATTGTGGGTATAAACAGTCAGTTCTTTAAGGGGATTTCCCCAGCATCTGGTCTATACATTATAGGGATTCGTGATGCACTGGTGTATCATGTGTATGTTTATATAACGGTGAATTTGGCAGAGGTTTATCAGGGACGCTTGCGTCGCAGTGTCATCAGTGTTAGGTGATAACTTATAATATTCTTAGAAATGGTGATTTTTTTCAGAACGAGAAAGCTTCAGTGTGGCCGGACTTCCTACTTTAGCATGACAACACCCCCCCCCCCCTCTCTCTCTCTCTCTCTCTCTAGCTGCATGCACTACCAAACTCCCAAGTATATTTTCATTTGTAAATATATTTACACATTGTTCTTTATTGGTGTGGAAAGATTGCAATTTGTAAGTATCCGAGGAATTGTACGAAATGGGGGGAGGGGGTTAAATTCAGACGATTGCCGAATTTTTTATGAAAGTCCGGAGAAATGAGAATCATAGGATGTCCGGTGAAGTTTTAACTATAAAACTTCTATTTTACACCCTATCACCTTGTCCAGACCCAAGTAGGCGAAAGGCTACGGTGAGTTTTGATGCTATATTATTACACTACCTAGACAGATAGATCAATTTGGCTGCATTCAAAGATTGAAAATCGGGGCAATTTTTAAGCAGAAGCGAAAAAGAATATCAACACTTGAAAGCAAAATATCAAACTTTTGACTAGTTGGTCGGCTCATACGTTTATAGACTTTATGCTATTTCAAACAGCGTATCAGTCGTATTGCCCAATGCAACCAGGAGGTTTAAAGTCTAAAACAGGTATTTCCTTGATGAATTATTAGAAATGGGGTTTTCTCATTTAGATTTCTGATCAACAAATATGATAGTGCAATACCATGAATCATTTAAATACAAGGGTTTGTTTTATATCAACGTATACGAGGCAGTTGTAAGAAAGGTACTATGCATTTATCTAAAACTTTTTTGGAAAATGTTTAAAACTGAAAAGATCCAAAAATTGGGTCATAAACTCGAATCGAGTTTTTGAAAGTTGCTCAAACTAAAAAAATTTCTTAGTGCAATATTTGGAGTATTAGAAACAATTCGTTTTTTTTCTAGCACCCCGTTTGAATAAAGTCTCTCAAAAGTGCAAATAAACAGAAAAAGAGAGAGAAAAAGAATATTTAACTTTGAAACCCTACCTTTGAATACCTCTTTTCAGTTTGGTTAAAACACTAGTATGCGATAATCAGCATTTTCATTTATTTTTTGTCAAAGTCCATTTTGCAATGCAAACATTACATTCTATTGTTTAGTGTAGGATTGGAATGATTTACATCAATGATTTTACCTTAGACTGACATCACCCCAGGAAATGAAAAAGAAAGCTCCAATAGGCAAGGCTGCCATTTGATTGGCGTTTTACATCACCGTCAACGATTTTTCTGTCATATCGTGACATAGAAACAGGAGATAATCACCCTCTTACACATAGTGATGCAATCCGGGAATCGAAACCAGATTACCTGCACCACAAGTCAAGCCCTTAACTACAAATCTACCCCTACAAAGTGGCACAATCCACTATCCAAACTCAAACACTTGTTCCTGCTTAGAAGAGACACTTTAAAAATCACCTTCCTATCTCTTTATAAACAGCAAAATATGCAGAATATGAATCGAAAGGATACTTGATCAACCAGACAAAAATTGAAACACCATTTTACATCCTCTTTGAATTTGTTTTGCGTCATTCATTGCCACAGCAGTATAACTTCACCTGTATGGTATTGGTAGAGGAAACAAGGAAACATAAATGACCGACCTTTAACAAGTCAACCTTCCCACTTGCCTGTTCAGGATTTAACCCAGATTATAGGTGTCTCTGAGTTTCATAATGATTGCAACACATTACCTGCCTTTCACTTTACAGACGTACATAACCATGAAAACTCCACTGTTACGTCTATCGCATAATTTCATAGCTTAATAAGACAAATGATTACTACAGCACCACGAATTCATGACACTTGCACTATGGTAGAAGAGTGTGACAAATAAGAATAATGAGAGAGAGAGTGAGAGTTGTCTTTCTTTGTATTTAATACAAATATAGAAACAGATGCAACAAAATAAAATAATGACATGTAGCAAGCAAATAATAATGACCACACATATAGCATTCCACAATTTGGTCTTGATTATTCCGAGTACAAACCTCTGAGATTTGTGTTTAACACATAAATGAGATTCTTTCAGCTGTTTAATGACACTATACATGCAAGTAGTACAAAAAATCAAATAAAAAAGTCAAACAATCTCCACAAATTGATTGACGTGTCATTTCATATCTAAATACAAATTTAATAAGTCATGGTTGTTGAATTACATGTAAAAAGCTTGTAACCCATAGACTGTCACATATTCAAATCTTTTAATATTGTGCATTTACTTACTTCAATAGAAAGAAATTTTAGAGGAGGAAAAAAGATGTGTTTGTGAAGCACTGATGCCCCTAGGATGGCATCCAATGTGAAAGTTCTGGAAAAGTAGGTCAAAGGTCTCGGCCTGGGCTACAAGGTCAAAACTTTTGGTCTCACCAAAAAGGCATTCTCATATGGAATACATATGTGAAATATCAGTACCCTGTCTCTTATTAATTTCAAGTTATAACTCAGGGTTCTCAATAAGAAACAAGCATTCTGAAAGTATTGCTTAGGCAATACTAAGTCCCCTACCGGCAAATGGAAAACTAAGACCCTCAAAACACACACACACCTACACACACACACACACACACACAACATACTGTCTTTCAGGCTGCCAGCAAGTTAAGTATTTGATCACAAGCTTTGAAGAAATTTTCTTATTCCAAGGACCGTAATTCCGTCAAAAATCAGTGGACCGTAAAGAAACTCGAACTTGATCTGTAACTCATGGTGGTATACTCACACACCAAAAATTGGATGAATATCTACAGGCGTTTAAAATAAAAAGTCCGGAAAATTGCCATTTTAAAGAAATTTTCTAATTCCAAGGGCCGTAATTACGTCAAAAATCAGTGGACCATAACGAAACTCGAACTTGATCTGTAACTCATGGTGGTATACTCACACACCAAAAATTGGATGAATATCTACAAGCATTTAGAAAAAAAGTCCGGAAAACATGTGTGTGACTGACGGACAGACGGATGGAGTGCAAACCTATAGTCCCCTTCGGCGATGCCAGTAGGGGACTTATAAAGTAGGTGGAGGAAAAGAAAAAGTAGAGGGCAACGTTGAGGGCATCGGGGGGTCACATTACAGGAGGTGGCATCTAGGACCTATGGGGGTATATTTTGAATTGTTTTACTGGTAATCAATATGACACTTTTAGGAGCACATTTTGCAAAAAAACAAAAAACAAACAAAAAAACCCCAAACAAGAGGCCCAAGTGGGCCTATATCGCTCACCTGAGTACCTAGATTATCAGTCATGCATGAAGGAAGAATTCATTTATTTTTGCATTAATGTGACTAAGTCAACACAGATGTTGAAAATATGTCAAATTTTATTTCAGGCTAGAATAAAAAACAACACTTTTTTGCACATCCATTCAGGTGATTTTGATATTAAGCATTTCTTTTGTCTCTGCAAGAAGTCATTCAGGGCAACAAGTTAGTCATTTTCTTTAGGTGGGGCCTTTTGTTGACTGATTTCAAGTCTGGGTCATGAACAACAATTGTTTCAAATATTGTCCAGATCTAACTTAAAATTGCCTAATTTCATATGTTGAGTGTTGAGAAACATCTAAAAACTTATTTAGATGTGTAAAGAAATGAAAAAAAAATTTTGACCACAGCTGGATTTGAACCGCTACTCTCCATATTTCAATTACCAAGTGGTATATGTACTATTGTGAGAACTGCTTTTTAGACATGGTGGCATTATCTGTTAACCAATTTGGATGAAATTTACCAAATTGATAGAGGACTTTTAGTACTTCATGTATTCCATGTTTCATTAAAATCTTTCATGTGGTATAACAGCAGAAGTGAAAAATGTGATTGAATTGTTCCTATACACCCTCATTTGGAAGTCTTAAAAAATTCATAGAAAATCCAAAAATTGAGATATTGACAAAATTCTTTCAAAGTAACAATCCTTACCATAATTATGATCACAATAGTCCATAAGAAATCATCATTATCAATTAACTAGGAAATATGACACTTTTTTCTGCATTGAATCACCAAGTCCAAAGAAATGTCGAAAAAAATTCTAAAATTTGATTTTGGAAGGGAACCAAAATGACAATACATCTTCACTCATCCCTCTAGATCATTTCTATGCATTCTGTTTGTCTCTGTATACAGCCCGTATGAAAAAGAATATTGTTAAACGAGGGAACTCTTTTGTGACCTACTCTTGACTATGGTGGCGCCACCTGTAAAGAGGTCTGGACGAAAACAACAGAATTTGAAGAGGATCATAAGTGACTTATTTCTACCAAGATTTATTAAAATCCTTCAAACAGTTTTGTAGAAAAAGTTGAAAATGTGAAAAATGGCCAACCCCCCCCCCCCCCCTTTTTTTTTTGGAAGTCTTAAACGTAAAATTCCTAATTTCATATGTTGAGTGTTGAGAAACATCTAAAAACTTATTTAGATGTGTAAAAAAAAAAAAAATTTTTTTACCACAGCTGGATTTGAACCGCTACTCTCCATATTTCAATTACCAAGTGGTATATGTACCATTGTGAGACCTACTTTTAGACATGGTGGCATTATCTGTTAACCAATTTGGATGATCCGCACAAAAAACAAAACCTTTGAAAAGGACTATGAGTACTTGCATCCTACCCAGTTTTATCACAATCCTTCAAGTTGTTCTGTAGATCAAGTTGAAGATATGAAAAATTGTCCCCCCCCCCCCCCCTTTTCTTGGAAGTCTTAAAAAATTCATAAAAAATTCAAAAATCGAGATATTGAAAAAATTCCTTCACACCAGCATTCCTTACCATAGAAATGATTAAATGAAACCAAATGAATGCATCAATGTTTACTAAAAGAAAATAATAACTCTTTAATGCATTAAAATAAAAAAGTCCAAAATAAAAATGAAAAAAACGTCAAAAATTTGATTTCGGAATGGAACCAAAAATATCAACATTTCTTCCCATATGCCTCTATCTCATTCCTATGCAGTCGGTTTGTCGCTGTATGCACCCGATCTGAATAAGAAGTTTGTCAAAGGAGGGTACCCTCTGTGACCTACTTTTGTCTGTGGTGGTGCCACCTGTTCATGGATCCTGACAAAGATGACCACATTTGTCGGGGACCTTGAGTATTTGACGCATGCCAAGTTTCATTGAATTCCAGCAAGTGGTTCCGAAGAAAAAGTTCAAACTGTGAAATGTTTACACCAATTATCCCACCCCCCCTTTTTCTTGAAAGTCTTAAAAAATTCATAAAAAATCCAAAACATAAAATATTGAAAAATTTTCTTCGCAGTAGTATTTCTTACCATCAAAATGATCAAATTAAACCAAATTAATGCATCAATGTTTACTAAAAGAAAAAAAATACCTCTTTTCTGCATTAAAATTACCAAGTACAAAAAAACGTAAAAAAAACGTCAAAAATTTGGAATGGAACCAAAAATTACATCACTTCTTCACACATCCCTCTAGATCATTCCTATGCATTTGGTTTGTCTCTGTATGCCCCCGGTCTGAAGAATAAGTTTGTCAAAGGAGGGTACCCTCTTTGACCTACTTTTGCCTGTGGTGGCGCCACCTGTTGATGAATCTGGCCGAAACAACAACAACACTTGTAGGGGACCATGAGTACTACATGCTTATCAAGTTTCATCAAATTCTGTTCAGTGGTTCTGGAGAAGAAGTCGAAAATGTGAAAAGTTAACGACGGACGACAGACGACAGACGACGGACGACGGACGGTGATTGATCACAATAGCTCACTTGAGCCTTTGGCTCAGGTGAGCTAAAAACCCAATAAAAATCACAGGATACAGACTAGGGTCGAAGTGTCTGGTTCGAAAAAGGCGTCGATTCGCCTGTATTTTTCTTGGCTGCAGCCAGTTGCCATGCTTTAAAGTGCAGTTTCAAAACCTGAAATTGAAAACGCGTAGTAAACTTAAATTAGAACCCCGATCACGATTCGGGAATCATCGCCACGTTTGAAAGAAAGAGAACGTAATATGATCAGAAAAGTATCAACTTACAACAATTTTTATGTTTACGGAGTTCTTTTATTTACCATGTTTAATAATATTAAAGACCAACGTGATAACCAAAGTAATTTTGTATTGAGTGTTTTTTTTTTTTTTACCAAATATCATACAGATTTTTGAAAATGAAGTAACCAGCGCCAGAGTGTAAATAGACGGTGAAATCGCCAGCACTTATTGAGAACCCTGATAACCAATGGTAAAGTTTTTGCCACAGACACGCACATAGGACTAGAAGCCCCCATATCTTACATAGGACTAGAAGCTCCCATATCTCACATAGGACTAGAAGCCCCCATATCTTACATAGGACTAGAAGCTCCCATATCTCACATAGGACTAGAAGCCCCCATATCTCAAATCCTGAAAGCATAATAACAATATCTCATACAGAGGGCACTATGCTACTCTCTGCTTATCCCCTCTGTTATCGACTCTATGCAGAGAGTGGTGTAGCGCCCTCTGTAGGAGAGATTGGCATAATAATGAAATCAAATGTCGGAGATGTGTAAATGTTGTAATAAAATAGCATGACTTTCCCTTGGATAATAATACTTTACTAAAGTTTCAGCACACCGTGATCAGAGTTAACTCCTTGAAAGTACAATCCTCGTTAGATAAAATCCCATACAAAAACACAGGTAGAATGTGAATACAACCAAAATGTTGAGTTCCTGGTACATACTCATTTCCAACATACTGCAGAAACTTCATAATACATCAGTAAATATTTCCTTGGCCTCCAATCAACACCCCTCCACATTTCTGCACTTGACTACTCCTGTTTGAAGACCTCATGCTGCAAATTAGCCACTACACAACCAAATGTACTCATGACTGTTGGTAATTCTTGTCCTTCCACCCAGGTCTCTTTACCCTTGTCCTCCCTCAGCCAGCACAGTCCTGCCATCCAACTCTTATCATCTTCTCCCCCCACAATCAGTATAGTGTTACTGTACTTCACAATGCCTGATAGAAAATAGCGAAAAACAGGGATAATACCAGATAAATGGAAAATAACTCTCTGTTTAAACTAAATCTAATGGAACATTTCTATTTCATGTAGAAAATTTTGAAAAGGATACTAAAATTTTATTTAAAAAATTTTTGTTTTTGAAATGAGTAAGAAAGTTAAACTTATTTAAAAAATCACGGTCTTTGAATTTAATAGAGAACTTCAATTTCATTCAGAAAATTGTTGTCTCTGAATTTAATTGGATATTTCATTGGATATTGTTTAAAGTTTATAATTCACATAACACAAAATTTTTAACAGAGAAGACTAAGCTCTTACAGGAATCAATATAATATAAAAAGTGATATAAGGAAGAAAGAGTTATCTGCTCTTTACAGAAATGTACAAAATGATGAAATGTCATAACAAATTATTCAAAATATGTAAACAACAAGCGTAGCTTTTTAAAAAGCTTAAGTTGCAATTGGAATAGCATTAAATCTTCAAGCTGTTGGTCACAAAGCCAAATGGCTTTATGTTAATAGGAATTACATGTACTTGTTTTTGAAACCTTCTTTTTACGTGCAGTTGTGAATTTTCCCGCAAAAATTTATAAAGCCATGCCTCATTTTTTCCTTATTGGGAAAGTAGCCGCACCTTTTTTCCTTTTTAGGAAAGTCTCTCGGATGTTATCGTTAATATTCGGAAATAAGTTGATTTGTGTAGTGAGCAAATCTTTTTTTTAAAAAAATTGTGAACATTTTATAAGACTTATTTCTAGAAATCTCAATAGTTACAGCAGAATTATGTGCTAATATTGTTTCTTAGTACTAGATTATTACCCAACATGCCACATTAATGGAGTTTGCACATGCGCTCTCAAAGCAAATTTACATGTACTATCTTAATAAACAATCGGCCGAGGCTGATTGCAATTAAAAATCAAGGTTTCTTCAAAATAGCAAACAAATTTAGAATAAGTAGGTATGCAAGAAAATATGATATATCATATTATTTCATTTTTGTCATCATTATTCCAGTATATATGTGTATTGCAACTGCCAAATCTAAATATTCTGTGTAAAACTTGACCATTTATACAGTCTGTAAACTTCATTTTTGATTGACCACTGGCAATTAAAATAAAGAAATGTAAAATACAATAAAGAGTTTCAATTCATTTTGGTCTCAATATTCATAATAGACTTACAATTTTATCATTTCCATGAAAAATAATAATTAAAGGAAATAAGTGACATTTGTTGAAGTAGATGCAGTATTCTATCCATGCTCTAATTAAAATACTCAGATGGTGAGTATAACCCTATATCCACCTAAACCTAGGTCAATAATTGACCCATCCTTTTCGTGGAATATTTATTGAATTTTGTAGCGTCACAATTCATTTTCAATGTTTGTCTGAGGTATGACCGAGGTGTAAAGTATTGTGACGTCATCTGATATAACAATTTTTCATGCATAAATGGAAGGGTCAATTATGTGGTACTGATATTTCCTTCATACCTGCACCACATAATGCATTCGGTAGTTCTGGACCTGGACTCCACTTCTCCGCATTCGGATCAAATATTTCCACAGAGCTCACACAATGTTCAGGTAAAAACTCTTTCTTCCATTTGTCACTTATGGCTGAATTTCCACCTAAATCAAAGAAATCACATATAATACACATATGAAATATAAAAAACCCATATTTATTGTTATGTTACATGTTTCTGCCACAGACAGACAGACAGACATGTCAATAGTAATACAATCCACATCCCTGAATCAGAGGTTATAACAAGATATGTTGTGAAACACTATGCCCCCGGTGGCAACATGAATTGAGCAAAATGTTTAGGGTCAAGGTCACAAGGTCACTGACTTTGGTGTAATTTGAAAGGGCTTTATCAGTGGAGTATGCATGTAAATATGAAGTCTCTATCTCTTATGGTTCATAAGTTGTGGCAAAGGTTAAAATTGATAACAGACAAACAAACAAACAGACAGATGGTACAAAAACAATATGCCCCGATCTATCGATCCGGGGGCATAAACAAGATTCATTTAGTGTCTATGTATGATGGTCTGATGTATCTATATTGCTTGTTATTTAATGCTACTCCAACCTTATTTCACCAATATGGTAGTGGTCAGTGTTAAATAGAGACAGCACAAAGAGAAAGTCCAAGGCCTATAACCAGTACCCGATCACATCCTCCAGGATATTACTGCGTACTTTGACCAGAGATATGTATACCTACCTATAACATAGATTTTGTCCTTGTATACCACACTTCCGGCCAGTACCCTCGGTGTCGCCATATTAGACAACTCTGTCCACATATCTTCAGCAGGATCATACCTAATAAAGCAAATAATTCCAAACAAATAAGCACTGCACTCTACTGCTTCTCATGTTTTACTATTTCTCTTTATTTCACAAGAAATTGTACATGATGCAGCTACTAGTGGGATGTCCTCAATTTTTCTCACACATAAAGCATTAACTTTGTTGTTTTAGTGTCTGGGAATTTGATTTCTGATAGTATTCAAGTCTGTAAAAGTATTATTAAGGATTTTAAAATGGGTACAGACCAGTGATTTTAAAAATGGTAAGCTTTAACATACAAGTGGTGTGTACCACCTACTGTCAAGTAACTCGAAAGTGATGTCACTCAACAGTCAGGTCACCCTGTATCAGTTAAGTCATCACAAATAGTCAGGTCACCCTTTATCCATTAAGTCACCCCACAGTCAGGTCACCCTTTATCAGTAAAGTCACACCATATAGTCAGGTCACCCTTTATCAGCAAATCACCAAACAATAGTCAGGTCTCCCTTTATCTGTTAAATCACCCAACGGTCAGGTCACCTTTTATCAGTTAAAGTTACCCCACATAATCAGAATACCCTTTATCTGTTAAGTCATTCTACGTAGTCAAGTCATCCTTTATCTGTTAAGTCACCCCACATAGTCAAGTCATCCTTTATCTGTTAAGTCACCCCACATAGTCAAGTCATCCTTTATCTGTTAAGTCATTCTACATAGTCAAGTCATCCTTTATCTGTTAAGTCACCCCACATAGTCAAGTCATCCTTTATCTGTTAAGTCACCCCACATAGTCAAGTCATCCTTTATCTGTTAAGTCACCCCACATAGTCAAGTCAAGTCATCCTTTATCTGTTAAGTCACCCCACATAGTCAAGTCATCCTTTATCTGTTAAGTCACCCCACATAGTCAAGTCATCCTTTATCTGTTAAGTCACCCCACATAGTCAAGTCATGCTTTATCAGTTGTCGCTCCACAAAGTCAGGTCTCCCTTTTCAGTAAAGTCATCCCATGTAGTCAGGTCTCTCGATCAGTTAAGTCACCACACAATAGTCAGGTCACCCTTTATCTGTTAAATCACCCCACCGTCAGGTCACCTTTTATCAATTAAGTCACCACACAATAGTCAGGTCTCCTTTTATCAGTAAGATCACCTCAGCCAGGTCATTCTTTATGAGTTAAGTCATCACATATAGTCAGGTCACCCTTTACTAGTTAAGTCACCCGATGTAGTCAGGTCACCCATTATCCTTTAAGTCACACTACATAGTCTCTTCACCCTTTATCAGTTAATTCACCCTACTTAGGTCACCCTTAATCTGTTAAGTTACCCAATATAGTCAGTTTACCCTTTATCAGTGAAGTCATCCCACAGTCAGGTCATGTCACCCTAATATTGTGTCAGCTATTTACCGCTGTTTGAACATGTTCAACTTAAAAGTGTTAAATGAAAAAACAGTCTCTGATTTGATTTATTACCTTGTGTATTTACTGAGAGGTACACAGAATAAGAAAAGGTGATGAGTGATAGTACATGTATAAGGTTTTGATGAAAATTAAGTTTTTTAAAAGAATTATTTCAGGTGTTTTCATCTGTAGCAATGAAATGCTATGTTTACAAGGAAAGAAATGAAAAATAATTAGTCAATACGGAGTATCGCAACTACTAAAATCCGTTACGGTTTGCATTTAGTCACCTACCAAATCCATTGTTCTCGATGTGGGCACTTTTATGTGGGCAACTTACGTCATAATCATATGACGTCATAACAATCACAAAGTGCACGTGTATGTTGACGTTATTTTAGTTGCGATATTCCGTATTAACATTAACAGAAATTTGGTAAATTTAAAAGTGATTTTATTGACATGATATTTTACGTGAGGTGACATGACCTGACCATGCAGTGACTTGCCCAGTATAGGGCTACTTGACCATGGCAACTTGGCCTAACACCACTGTACTTACTACTACATTCTGAAAGAGGTAAGAGACTGTTGTTAATTTCAGCACATTTTAGTTCACATGGTCTCTGATCTTCCAGCGCCTTGACCATCAACAGCATAATGTGCATAATTCATTATCAATTAATTCTTTAAGAAAGGTACACATAGATTTCTTGCAAAGAAAATGAACTTTAGTCTCCCGATTAATTTTACATTAATTTTATACACTAATTCCATGACATGTTTTTTGTTACACACCATACCAGATTTACTCTAAACGGCTGCAACACCAGACTGGTGAATTTATGACCTATGCAGCAAAATCAAGCAAAAATTAGAGGATACTTTGACATGCCAGCATACACCATGACATGCCAACATATGCCGTGACATGCCAATGTACGCCATGACATGGGGCCTAGTTTTAACAACATCTTAATGAAGGACAAACAGGAAGGCAGAAAATAATAAAAAAAATATCTTTCTGACACCCAAGATCGATTCTGATTATCAAATTAGATCTCTCATCCCTGGTAATGAATATGCAAAATGGTGACTACTGACTGACCGTTATGACTCGTGCTTTTATACTTACCATTCTGTTGTTCTCCAGTGGGGCAGAAAATCTGCCCAAGTTTAGAACAATAGATAACTAAAGTACAAAACACAAACAGAATGAGTATTTGCAATTTTGCGTATTTAATGTGAAGTTTTTATATCCATGGATGTGGGATGTTTTAACGTCAAAATGACATACCTGAAAGCTGCACTGCTAACATCGTTTGTTGATTCTCCCCCAAAGACATACAGCTTGCCTTTGTGGCTAGTTGAGGTCATAAACCTGAGAGGTTTTGCTAACGGGGCCACCAACATCCAGGCATTTGTATGTGGGTCATACCTCTCTACTGTACTGAGTATCTCTGATCCATCTTGACCCCCGATAGCAAACGCATACCTGAAATATTTACAGCATCACACTCTGCAAGAATGTAAAAGTTCTGAAGTTTGTTAGGAATGACATGTATATTTATCTATATTTCACACTTCTCTTTTCAATTAAAAGAAATTTATTTACAGAAAAGAATACAAATTTCTCATAAATAGAAAGGCTGCAAAAACTCATACATGTTACAAATTTAGACCAATGTCACTAACTTATCTTATCACATATTCTTCACTGAATGATAACAAAACTAGAATGTTAACAAGGGTTACCAACAGAGTCTGGAAGTATCCTGAGGAATACCATTATCAGTTCTTCAATTAGTCAACAAAACTACTGTCCGTGCCACTCACTCTGGAAACTGGAAAATCTGGATTTTAAGTTATTCATCTTTAGAATAATTTCAAAAAGGAAAAACCATTCGATAGATCTTGTATAGTCGTAACTTTTGGTGTATGCTATATGTTTGTATGAAGAAGCGTTCATATTTTATAGGAAAAAATCAATTTTAGATAGTGCGATTTCCATGTTAAATTCTGACGTGACGTCGCCAAGTTTCCCATAGACTCAATGTTAAACATCGGCGATGTCATATCAGAATTAACATAGAAAACGCTCTATCTAAAATGAGTTTTCCCTATAAAATACGAATGCTTCTTCGTAGAAACATATAACATACACCAAAAGTTACGACTAAACAAGATCTGTCGATAGATATTAATTTTGTAAAACTATTTTAAAGATAAATAAGTGAAAATCCAGATTTTTCGGTTTACAAAGTGAGTGGCGCGGACAGTAACAAATTTAACTTGTTCTGGGTCCAACAAACTGACTCCAATGATTATCTGTTGATGTGTTTATTGAATTCTCCTATATATACCTATTCCTAATGTCAGACCCACACCGAAGACTTGGGTCTGAATTCCTCCCATAGAAAGAATCAAGGGGGGAAAAAACCCCTAACTTTTTATTACTTACAATTTGCTTTGTCATTCACTTGTTTATATAAAAAACTTTCATGCATCCATATCACTATCAGACCGTCTGATATAGTTCCAGTAGCAAGAGAGTGTCTACGTTCTTTCCCCAAATTCGTCCTCTTTTATTCAAATTGAAATTTATCCAGAAATCTTGGAAAAATTGGGCTATTAAAAGGATGTTTAAATAGCTTGCAACAAGCCTTTTTATTGAACTCTCTGATATAGAGGCATTATAATTTGGATGTGAACAAGTGGATGACTAAGAGATTTGTGAGTAATATTTTACTAACTTTTAATTTTTTCAATTCCACTTCCAGCTGATTCTCTCAACAGGAAGAATGCAGACCAAAGTCTTGTACTGCTTAAAGCTAGGGTCTGATACAACAGGAAGAATGCAGACCAAAGTCCTATACTGCTAAAGCTTGGGTCTGATATAACAGGAAGAATGCAGACCAAAGTCCTATACTGCTTAAATCTAGATCTGATATAACAGGAAGAATGCAGACCAAAGTCCTATACTGCTTAAAGCTAAGGTCTGATATAACGGGAAGAATGCAGACCAAAGTCCTATACTGCTTAAAGCTAGGGTCTGATACAACAGGAAGAATGCAGACCAAAGTCCTATACTGCTTAAAGCTAAGGTCTGATATAACAGGAAGAATGAAGACCAAAGTCTTATACTGCTAAAGCTAGGGTATGATATAACAGGAAGAATGCAGACCAATGTCTTATACTGCTTAAAGCTAGGTTCTGATATAACAGGAAGAATGCAGACCAAAGTCCTATACTGCTAAAGCTAGGGTCTGATATAACAGGAAGAATGCAGACCAAAGTCCTATACTGCTTAAAGCTAGGGTCTGATATAACAGGAAGAATGCAGACCAAAGTCCTATACTGCTAAAGCTAGGGTCTGATATAACAGGAAGAATGCAGACCAAAGTCCTATACTGCTAAAGCTAGGGTCTGATATAACAGGAAGAATGCAGACCAAAGACTAATGCAGACCAAAGTCCTATACTGCTAAAGCTAGGGTCTGATATAACAGGAAGAATGCAGACCAAAGTCCTATACTGCTAAAGCTAGGGTCTGATATAACAGGAAGAATGCAGACCAAAGTCCTATACTGCTAAAGCTAGGGTCTGATATAACAGGAAGAATGCAGACCAAAGTCCTATACTGCTAAAGCTAGGGTCTGATATTTTGAACTAATATTTACCCATCTACTATGGTTAGACAGAACTGAGATCTAGACATATTCATCTTGGCCTTGGACTGCCAACTCTTCTCAATCTGATCAAATACATAGAAACTGTTAGACACCCCTTCGGTGGTGATGGAACCCCGATAGTTTATCTTCCGTATGGCACCTCCAGCCAGATAAATCTGGTTCTCTCCGGTTATTGCACATCCTAGAAAAATACAATAAGCATACATGTATTTGGTCTTTAGATTCTATAGAGTTACTTCCCATTTGGGACGGCATCTGACGTAAAACAATTATGACCAGAGATGTTGAAAATTTTTCAAACATGTCGGTCATTTTCAGTGATTTTGAAAATTATGTCAGTCAGGACAATGAAATATATATAGAAACATTTTCAGAATTTTGTCAGTCCGAAAGAAATTTTGTCAGTCAAAATCCTCAGACTGACCCTTTGCAACATCACTGTATGGCTTCATCAATTTCTCTGGAGACCGATATAAAACTTGAGGAAATGATAGTCTACAAATGATGTTTTCAAAGGAAATTGACAACGTCATAATTGTTTTACGTCAAATACCGTCCCAAATGGGACAATGCTCTCAATTTCATATATTCACAGATACATGTATATTTATCAGAGAATTTTTGTAGATGACATCTACTGGGGATGTAGATATAAAAATCTACATCTCCTGATAAATCTTACAATATTTACAGAGATGTATACCTTTTGTTCACTATTTTATATATCATACGTAAAGTATAAAACTTACTCTTCGATAAAAGATGTAAAGATGTACATGTAGTGTGTAATCTATACATCTTCAATCCTGGTAGAAGATGTTCACAACATCTTGCAGGAATTTTACTCATCATACCTCGCATAAATACACTTTGTGGCAGCTAACAAGTATTCTACATTATATTATACCTGGAGTATATAGACTTTGTGGCAGCTTGCAGGTATTCTACATTATATCATACCTGGAGTATATAGACTTTGTGACAGCTAGCAGGTATTCTACATTATATCATACCTGTAGTACATGTATATAGACTTTGTGACAGCTAGCAGGTATTCTACATTATATCATACCTGCAGTATATAGACTTTGTGACATCTTGCAGGTATTCTACATTATATCATACCTGGAGTATATAGACTTTGTGGCAGCTAGCAGGTATTCTACATTATATCATACCTGCAGTATATAGACTTTGTGACAGCTTGCAGGTATTCTACATTATATCATACCTGCAGTATATAGACTTTGTGACAGCTTGCAGGTATTCTACATTATATCATACCTGCAGTATATAGACTTTGTGACAGCTAGCAGGTATTCTGCATTATATCATACCTGTAGTATATAGACTTTGTGATAGCTAGCAGGTATTCTACATTATATCACACCTGGAGTATATAGACTTTGTGACAGCTAGCAGGTATTTTATATTATATCATACCTGTAGTATATAGACTTTGTGACAGCTTGCAGGTATTCTACATTATATCATACCTGTAGTATATAGACTTTGTGACAGCTAGCAGGTATTCTACATTATATCATACCTGTAGTATATAGACTTTGTGACAGCTTGCAGGTATTCTACATTATATCATACCTGTAGTATATAGACTTTGTGACAGCTTGCAGGTATTCTACATTATATCATACCTGCAGTATATAGACTTTGTGACAGCTAGCAGGTATTCTACATTATATCATACCTGTAGTATATAGACTTTGTGACAGCTTGCAGGTATTCTACATTATATCATACCTGGAGTATATAGACTTTGTGGCAGCTTGCAGGTATTCTACATTATATCATACCTGTAGTATATAGACTTTGTGGCAGCTTGCAGGTATTCTACATTATATCATACCTGGAGTATATAGACTTTGTGACAGCTAGCAGGTATTCTACATTATATCATACCTGGAGTATATAGACTTTGTGACAGCTAGCAGGTATTCTACATTATATCATACCTGGAGTATATAGACTCTGTGACAGCTTGCAGGTATTCTACATTATATCATACCTGGAGTATATAGACTTTGTGGCAGCTAGCAGGTATTCTACATTATATCATACCTGCAGTATATAGACTTTGTGACAGCTTGCAGGTATTCTACATTATATCATACCTGGAGTATATAGACTTTGTGACATCTAGCAGGTATTTTATATTATATCATACCTGGAGTATATAGACTTTGTGATAGCTAGCAGGTATTCTACATTATATCATACCTGGAGTATATAGACTTTGTGACAGCTAGCAGGTATTCTACATTATATGATATATCATACCTGTAGTATACAGACTTTGTGGCAGCTTCCAGGTATTCTACATTTTATCATACCTGAGTATATAGAGTTTTTGGCAGCTAGCAGGTATTCTACAATTTATCATACCTGGAGTATACAGACTTTGTGGCAGCTTGCAGATGTTCATCACATCCCCAGTCTTTGGCAGCAACATCTCCATGCTATTATATTTCTTCAGAGATTCTTCAGTATATGGATTAGCGATTATCATGACTGCTCTCTCATAAGCCATTCCCCGACGAGGCATCAGATTCAAGTCCATCTCTTGCTGACGATTGCGTAGCATGTGGTAGTAACGGACGGTATCAAGGGTAAAACGCAGAGATTCACTCTCCTTTAGCACCTGATTCGTGTCAATTCTATCACAGAAATAATACGAGCTGATATTTGCAAATCTGACACAATCCATGATTGTCACCAAGTGTTTTTGTCGATTGTCACCATCTGTTTGAAGCCACTCCATACAAGCCTCAAACACCGTCTCCTCCAATGCAACATTTATTTCGTCGTCGCTTATAATCTCTACTAATTTATCAGCCGGAAGCGATAAAAATTCCTGCTGTCTACATAATACTGAGAATTTATTGTTGATAATCTCTTTGGCTTTCATTGCTAACTCTTTACATTCATGGGCTTTGGCGAAAAAATATACACCTATACAGTTTGAAACGGTTATATGGTTCATCATGAACTCGGCACACCCACTGCGTAAGGATATTAGTTGGAATCTGTTAGAAGCCGACAGAAGATGCTGAACGGTATCCTCTGATAACATAACTTGTCCTGTATAAATGTAATCCAGCACCAGACTCATCGTTTGGGAGTCTAACTCCATCAGAGTTATCTTATCTTGATGGCTCTCCGCCATGTTGTTCGAGAACATGGCCATGAAGAATGGACTAGAAATCGCCAAGACATTTTTGTGACATGGAAACTCGGTGTCCTCCACGCAGAGTGTGACGTCAACAAACTCTTGGTCTTTGTAGAGTTTTGAGAATCCCTGCAGGAATTTTGTTGCCCTCTCTTTGTCAATGAATCGGTCGTCCGGTGTGCTGGGACTTTCACACAGAGATGACTGTGCGTCTAAGACACATTCTGGCGGGGAATCAATCATTTCTAGCATTGCTTTAAGGATGTGTCATACTGTAAAGAAAAACACAAAAAGACAAGGTTAACAAGTAATAGGGAACAATAAGGTGCTTGTTTTAGAGTCTGAATTTTCATTCATTCAACTGGTAATACGCATTTAATTGATGATGTCTCTCCACTTACACGAACTTTTGAACTATTGTTCGTACAACTTGAACAAATTTGTTGAATGTCTTCACCCGGAGTTACCACTTTGCATAATATTTGCTTACATAAGCAAACTGCTAGTTTCGCAGACAGTGAAATACCTGCTTTGCCAAAGAGCCAAGCATCTGTCTTTAAAATTTTTTCTCTTTTTATGGTTGTTTGTTAGAAAGCAGGGACATCAGACTTCAAAGCTCAAAAACTGTTAAAGAAGCGTATCATGACCAGGACTTGTTTTTATACTACAGAAATCTGGTAACTGTTAAAGAAGCATATCTGACAGATCAAACACTTGGCTTGCTTCATGTTGTGATTAACACCTAATCAGGCTTATATCACAAACATGGTGGTGTCTTCTATTTAGTGGTGGAGGATAACACCACATCAGGATCATCTTCTATATGGTGGTGTCTACTATTCAGTGATGGAGGATAACACCACACTTGGATTATTTCACCTACATGGTAAGGCCTAGGATAACAACATCCCCTCACCATCCCTGCCCCCCTTTTAAATTGGTGTTTAGTATTCAGTTGTGGTAGTACCTACAGAATACAAACAACCTTTCACAGGTTCCCTTTCAGACTTTACCATCTGCCGAACCCTGGATTCAATTCAGACTTGGCAGAAGTGAGTGGCTGCAATGAATTTCAGCCCAGTACTTGAGCCCACAGAGGTTCCATATGAAGTAAAAAGTTGCAAAAGACTACATATCCCTTGAAAGTCAAATCAAAAACTTACAATGCATGATGATGGCGAGTGATGTGATGACTTCTGAACCTGTGTTGTCTATGCAGGACTCTTTTTAACACAATGTACTTAAACCTTCATCGACATGACTTGCAGTATTATTTGTAAAGTATTCACTATAAATAATACTCATAGGTTTTGTTTCCTTTCTCCATGACATACAGAATAAAGGTACCTAAAATTAGATAAAGTATACTTAATAAACTTATTTTAACCATTCTAACAATGAAATATGCTTTCATTTTGTACAGAATAAATAAGACTATGATTTACACATAATAACTGGACTTCAATCAAGGACTATATGTACAATACTGGACCAGTGGACACTAGAATTGTCCATTACCGAACTTCGGTCAGGGACTCAAGTCGCAGTATATGTACAATACTTGACCGCTGGACACTAGAACTGTCCATTACCAAACTTCAGTCAAGGACTCAAGTTGCAGTATATGTACCTTACTAGAACTGTCTGCAGAGTAGAATTCAAGCCTCCTGCAAGCTGCAGACAAAAAGCTATATACTCTGGTAAAAGTAGATCAAATGAGACAAAATTCAAACTCATTCTGTAGCTGTTGGTAATAAAGATGTGTAACTAATCTCAGTCTAATATTACAAATGTGTAAATCACTTTAAAAATATTTTTATCCACTTTAAAATATATGTCTACAAATGGACAAACAGATGGATTGACAGGCAGACAAAATGATTTCAAAGAAGGAGGACAGGTTTTGTAATAATTTATTATTCCACAAATTTACTGATATGTGTTGAGGGCTACCATATTGTTAAAGCTATTCAATTGTAAAGGAAGAACACCATTTCTCCATTACCAGTTATATACATTTTAACAGTCATAACAGTGCAGTCACTTTATATGTTAATGGTATACACACACAACAGATGGACAGACAAAATGATTACAAAGAAGGGGAAGGAATGATTACAGAAGGGAAGGGATTTAACTATTGCAAGTTATCTGTTCTTCCACAATTTTTTTGCTGTATTAACATGGGAAGTGTTGCTGGTTTATAGTGGTTACCATCAAGTCAAAGCTATTCAATCATAAAGGAACAATACCATTTCCTCGTTACCAGTTATATACATATTTCATACATACAGTCACAACTAGTGTAGTCATTTTCACATATGCTACATGTAATAGTGCACATGCATAATGGTTTCTTAACACTGAAATTCAATTTAAATCCTGAAGAAATTAATCCCAAGAAATTCAAACTGTTGTTTAAGGTCAGTGTGAGCTAAATTTACTTCATTAGCTTTTCATTTGAAGACAATTGTCTGTTAAAGCATTATATTTCAATGAATATGATGAATAATAAATGCTTCTTCAGACATATGAATTGTAAATTTTTACCACATATACTAAATGTAGACGCATGGTAAATTTAATATACTGAGAATAGCTCTTACTATGACAGTATTGATTAAGGAATTCTAAGTGAGCTAAGTGGGGACAACCTCTCATTTTAGAGACAATTAATTTCTCACAAATGTGTAACAGTCTCTGTTTTCAAACAGTCTCCAATTTCAAGTATCTATCAAATACTACAACATCTAATTTTGAAATTTTGATGTCAAAAAGACCTGGATGCATCTTTATGGCCTATTGAATATAGTTTACAAAACCAATTGTCAATTTTGAACTTAGGTCCATTTTGGAGCTTGTGCAGCTATAAACTCCAGTATAAACTGAAATAAAAAATCAACTTGTTGAATTTTTCAGTATTTGATTGATTTGATTGATTTGATTGATTGATTAAAAAATCCAGAAACCGTGTAATATGCAATTTTTGAGTCACTGTCCCCAACCTGGCCACAATATACTTTTCACTTTACATGTGTGACAGACAGGTATCCGTCCGGATAGCTCAATAGTGAGAGGGTCTGCCTTCATAGCAGAAGGTTCTGGGTTCGATTCCGGGTCTGGCCACATTTTTTTCTCCTGCCTGTTACTTCTGGTGCTGTGGCCAGCCCTCATGAGTTGCATATGCAGTGTGAGAGTTACGTTCTTTAGGTTGTTGTGTGTTTCAGTTTCCAGAATTGGCAAGGGAGGAGTGTGACGGACGGGTATCAGCCCAGAAAGCTCAATGGTGAGACCATTCACATTCATAGCAGAAGGCTCTGGGTTCTATATATTCCTGGGTCCGACCACAACTTTTTCTCCTGTCTGTTACACATGTTTGGGTAGGTTTGAAGAAGGTACATGTATGTTTGTTGAAAACTGGGTATCCACTTGTCATTAGGTACACCTTATGTCACCCTACCCTGAATCCACCACTTGACAGATAGCCATAAATTACATATATTATATATTCAATACATATTGGTGACTTACAGATTTAGTGCTTCAACCCTACCATTATCAAGTTAAATCAGATTCTCTTGAACTTGAAGACCTTAAATTCAACAGATCTTGAGTTGATAAATGAGACAGGTTACCTATGATGACAGAATACACCGTACAAACAACACATCGTGACAATAGCTAACTTGAGCCTTCGGCTTAGCAATGTAACAGGCAGGAGAAAATTATGAACCCTGAACCTTTCGCCATCAAGACGGACACTCTATTGATTGAGCTATCCGGACCGAAGCCCGTCCGTCACATTAAGATGAGCTTATAAAATAAAGCATTACATGAAAAGATCTGCAAGAGAAACAGAGGAAATTCGATCAAGACCACAAGAGCATCAATTCTCACAAAGTATCAAAACAGTTTTACAAACTCAATATCTTCACATAAAATCATTACCTACTTCAAAATATATGCAAACAAAAATGCTGATGAATTTTGATAAAATAACTACTCGCAAATCAAAACTTTGGATTACCTCCCTTACCGGAAATTGGTAAAAATATAAACAAAATAGTTCTATGAAATTTACCAAAATTTATTGTGAAAGTAAAATTAAATCAAATAAGATTGCCAAAAAAGGAATAATTGGCCTTTTTGCAGAAAGTTCAAATAATATTAATGAGATTTTATGAATATTATGAAAATGTATTCAGTTACTATGTCCGCGTAGAGATATGTTGCATGTAGCTCCCTGGTAACGGTGTAAACTGTATCGTGTGTACAGTAGTGTATTGCTTGGGTAACTGTCAATGAACATTTAACATCTTGTGGGCAAATACCATATATCAGCAACAAAATGGCATTGCCATTTCTTCCAGGAAATTCATTCAATGGCAATGTAAGTATTTCTTAATCTTTTATATTTAACAAAAGAACACAACATTCAGTTTTATATGTGTAATGAATAGTCCTCAGCGAGATGCACGTCTACCATAGAGATGAGTTTATAAATTATGAGTTTGATACTATTGCCAGTGACGGGTAGAATAATCATAAAGTTTTGGATCTGTGACTTATTAGAATGTCATTTTAGATTCTTAATGTCATATTAGATAAATGATTGAGGGATATCTAATGCATATTTCATAGTGATTTTTTCTTCAATATATAGACTCATAGTAATCTTACAAGTGACTGTTCAAGGAATTTTGAATTATGACCTCATACTAACAATAGAGCTGTCGCCTTGCCTTCCCCAATATTATCGGTAATAAGGAGGGAAGGGGGAGGGTAAAATGAAAGCCCTATGTATCAATTCAACACAAAATGTCTACTTGTATATCACTATGTGTCACCTGTATGCAGACGCTCAGTCAATCAAACTATATCAGCCACTATCCCTGTTTGCTACATACACATTATTTCTTTAAAAGGTGGCTAATAACTCAAACATAAACAACTGCACAGACAAAATATGCAATATCATATAAATTACGTTTTTTGTCGGATTCATTTCTTTTTCCTTCACCAATTCATCGTTCTATATTTATATAGCTTGGAAAATCCAAATACCACAAGTCACATCACTTTGACTATAAAAATGAAGTATCCATGTTGGTTGGGGAAGAGAAGCCCGGAATAGGAGGTGAACTTCTACGAGGACAAAAGGTCAATCCAAAGAACACTGTATTTCCAAAAGGGAATGGCACAAACCTTCCTGCATGGGTTGCATTTGATAGACAAGTGCTGTGTTTTGATGCATTTTTTCAAGAGGCTATCCATGAGAAGAGAGAAGAACAGTTTCGTGTTAGACATTGTAAAATTTATTTCTATTTAGAAGATGATTCTATACAAGTAATTGAACCAAGAGAAAAGAATAGTGGAGTACCTCAAGGTATGATCATTCATTAGGTTAATACATACATTTAAAAAATTGACATAAAATTATGTACATAACTAAATTGTGCTCATGATATTGTATTTTACTGTTAGAAAAACCTGTATCCAGATACTTTTTACATTCAGCGGTTAACATACTGCTCAGAGGTCAAACTCCATGTATTATTTATCAAAACATGCACAAAGTTAAATTTTAGGAAAATTTTATTTCATTGAGTATTTACAAGCATTTAAAATCTCTCCTAACTTAATATGTTTAAGCTGTGAACTTTATATTATATCTAATAATTCAATTGGCTTTTGTTTCACCAAATACATCAGTAAGTGACATCCTTAGTTTGAATATAATTTGATTTCATTTATCAAACAGGAACTTTAATTAGGCGTCACAGGATTCCCAAACCTGCTCCTCGCGATGATGAATACTACACAGCAGAGGACTTCAACATAGGAAATGAAATCAATTTATACTCCAAAGTTTTCAAAATCACAGACTCCGATGAATTCACAAAGAATTTCCTCAGAAAGATGGGTGTAAGAGTAAATGCACCAGCAGATGGACCCGGCAATCCATATACAAAATATAGGAAAGCTGTAAGTAAATTACTTTGATCTTCTATAAAGATATGTGTTTGACGATCATGTTACCATGGAGGTCGTGCATTTGTATAACACTGCATGAAGTTCTGCAAAAACATAGTGAAAAAGGGCATGAAAATCTGTAACAAAACTCTATACAGCATTTCAAGTATACATATTTGGGCGATTGATTTGATTTTAAAATCAAACAAATGATAAACCTAAATAATCCAAAGTGATGTTGACATTTTAAACAATTTTTAATCAAAACAAATTTTGAACCTTAATAATCATAGGTGATGTTCACTTTTATAGAGAATTTGAAAGAAATATAATCTCACTCTTTCAGATGGATGAAAGTATGCAGCCACTGAGACCATATGAGAAGCACGATACACTCAAGCAGTTCTTGGACCATGATCGTCATGTCCTGCGTTTCTTCTGTTACTGGGATGACACAGATAGTATGTTTGGCGATCCAAGGGAACTCATTCTTCATTATTTCTTAGCTGATGACACCCTAGAAATCCGTGAAGTCATCCCTGCCAATTCTGGTCGAGATGCAGCACCCATGTTCCTCAGACGAGGCAAGCTACCCAAAAACATTGAGTCTCTACGTCAGCCAGGTGAAATTACGGATCGTACAGTGTTGAATGTATTTGGCCCTACTGGCCATGGTGGTAGATACATCTTAGATAGCTTGAAGGTAAATACTTCAAACAATTTTTTGTGGAATAATCATTACCAAGGTTTTCTGGCATATATGTACAGAGCACTACATGCAAAGAGTAAGAATAGCAATTACATGTATATCTTTATGTTTTTAAGAAAAGAACGATTTTGCAGTATACTGCATTCAAGTATATTTATAACATCATATTTTTCCCTCTCAAGAAATTTGTCTTAAGACTTGCTACACATACAGTCCTATGTAAGAATAAGTACATCACATGTCAATGTATTGAAGAGACATCTGTAGTGCTAGCTGGAACTTACAACCCTTCCTGTCTTTCAGGTCTTGGTTTTAATCTTGATTAGGACAAGGGGCAATTAAAGTCAGACAGCTAGTGTCCCACAAATCTACTTATCTACTGTGTCATAATGCAATTTATTGTATTTTGTAGACTGGTGCTGTATACACAGATTTCTACCGAGACAGTGATCTGACCTTGGGTTCAGTGCTGAATGTATGGGGTAGAAAAGTCTTGCTCTGCGACTGTGATGAATTCACCAAGGAATACTATCGAACCAAGTTTGGTATTGGTGAGTTGATTTTGATTTTTTCACAAACCTTGCAAGAGTCAATTAATACTAAACAATTGTTAATGATTAAGATAAACATATGAATGAAATTATGAATGAAAACCAAACGGACACAGGACAATATGCCCCTGGTCTATCAATCCAGGGGCATAAAAAAATACCATAAAAAATCTCAATTCAGGTATAGAAATAAAGGAAAAACAAGTTCTACAGATAGTGTATGCCTCTCAAACCTATAAAGTATAGTCAGTGTAATGATGCTGTAATCAAGTATTGAAATCCTATATTTGGTATGTCCTTTTTTGTAGAAAATTTCCCCACAGTGGAATACAGGAAAGACCCGGCAGGTGCCCAGTCACGACAGTTCCCACCTTACAACGGTTGGGGAAGTGAGGAGGACTCTCTCTGCTCATGTATGGGTCTTCTCCCTAAGCCTCCAAAGAGAGACTTCATCAAGTTCATGGAGAAGGACCGACGAGGCCTTGATAGTAACGTACTGAGATACCTGGCTCGTATGGAGACCTCTAAACCCATCGACCAAGACAGACGGTTCATTATCAGCTACTTCTTGTCTGATGATACCATCCTGGTATTCGAGCCTCCAGTCAGGAACTCTGGTAATTTTTTTTCCCAAAACATATAAATATTAGAATAAGTATTTACACCAATACTGAATGAATCAGTGTAAAAAGGATTTTAGATTTTTAAATAGCAAGTTAACAGTAATAAAAAGTGAAAGGCAAGACCGAAGGTGTCGATTAGCTTGGTATCTTTTCCTTCAGATACTCTTTTTTTCAAAAATACTAGTATTGCATCTACTTATGTACAAATGTACCAGTACTGAGTTTAATCACTAGTAGTTTATGTAACCACTTACACTTAATACATTTCATCCTTTTTAGGTATCATTGGTGGGAAGTTCTTGGAGAGGACCCGCATCAAGAAGCCTAACCAGCCCCTATACAGTACAGAAATGTCCCAGTATTACCTTGGCCAGGATCTGTACGTAGGAGCCACTGTTACCTTCAACAGTCACAAGTTTATTCTCATTGATGCTGACGAGTATGCTTTCAGGTATATGGAGGAACATGCACCAGAGGTACGAATCACATGTTTGCAGCATGTCTTCTTTGATATTCTAGTTTTATATAAGTAAATTTCTAAAACAACAAAAAGAGTATATCTTCATGTAATATTTTGAAGCCAAACCGATTAAAGTGTTGTGCTGAAAATCTGTAGTCTCTTACTCCTGTCATTTCTGGGGTGAGGGAGAAGGTCCGCTGATATGCCTGCAAAATCTAATGGTTTCTTCAATATATCCACTAGTGCTACCACCACTTGACACTGGCCATCACTCTATGAGCGAAATAATTCTGATATAGCATTCAGGAACTCTCAGATCATATAATATTCTGAACTCTGGAAATACCAAGTTAAAGTTGCTATTTCATACGGCGATAACCTCTGTTGTTCAGAAAACCTAAATCAGTTAAATTAGCTGTTTATATCGAAAAATAAACATTTATTTCATGATTTTAAGCAAGTCATAGTAATGACCATTTTTGTTAGTTAGTTGGTTGGTTGATTGGTGTTTTACGTCACTTTCAACAATATTTCAGTTATATCGCGACATGGAAGCAGGAGGTTACCAACCTCTTAAACATAGGGACGCAACCCGGGAATCGAACCTGGATCGTCGTCACCGCAAGCCAAGCGCTTAACCACTACACCTCACCTGTCCCCATTTTTGTTAGATATTTAATGTACTTATTAATCATTATTTCAGTTTCGCAGTGCAAATATCAATGCCATCTTGAACAAACTGGTATCACTGGTTGGCAAGAAGCCAGATGAAGTTCGCTCCTTTTTCATGAAGAATGACCCTAGCGGAAACGGTACAATCGGCTACGACCAGCTGGTCTCTCTGCTAAGACAGGTCAACCCCAGTATCACTGATCATGAAGTCATGACTGTGGCACGGTATTACTCAGAAAGAACTGCCGCTGATGCTGTTGACAGCCAAAAACTTGTGGCCATTGTACAAGAACAACTCCGGAAGAGAAACTACGAGGGATTTGGAAAGTTGTTGGAAGATTGCATGCAGAATGACCAAGCCAAGTAAGCCATTTAACACATATTCAATGGAAATACAAACTATCAGAAATTCATTTCCCTCAGTAGTGTAGTTCAACATTTTTGTATGTATTCTAATAACTCTTACAAGAGATCATAAAGATATCACAATAAGCTCGACTCATCCAACTCAACATTTGGCTAGTGAAATACTCATTGTAAAAATGTCTTTAAGCTCATTACATTCATCCTTTATAACAGGAGTGGTTGCCTAGATGCTGAGCTCGTCAGAACAATATTCCATGCCCATCATGTACCACTACCCGACGATCTACTTAGAGCTGCATTGTTATTGTAAGTTATTGCTTGTATTTATGATACAGTGCCCGCCACTTAATTGAATGTCGCATTATTGAATATTTCGTTTTATTGACTAAGATGCTGAAATCCAAAACCATTTTCTATTAAATCTATTGAAAATCCGCCACGTATTACACTAGAATAAAGAAGCAACTTCGTTTATTTGAATAGCCCGATTATCCTACCAAGTATACCTTTGTTAAAACTTCACCGTATCACGCCCAAGGTCATCTTGTTTACTACGGTGCGAGCGACCTATCAATTACAGATAAATGGTTTCACACCTGTCCAGGTAAAAGCTGTTGACCAAATCACACGTTAAATGTCGAATAGGCCGTAGCGGTAGGGATGAAAGGATTAATTAATTACGGAAGCCAAATCGTGCGCAAGATCACCGAAAACATCGACAAGATGACGCTGTTAGTCAACGGCATTGCGTGAAGACTGACCCTACTAGATGCCGTCCACTTACTAAGTAAGGCCTGGCGCACCGTCAAGCCCACAGCTATCGCCAACTGCTTCCGAAAGGCTGGCTTTGTCTCATCAGACAACGACGCAACCGAAACTGACAATGTCCGGCCGCCAGAGGAGTTGATAGCTAGACGCTTGATGCCTTCATCACAAACGATGGCAACCTGGAGAGCTAAGCTGCCCGGACTGAGGAGAAAATATGTGCCAGTTTCCCTGAAGACGAGACCAGACCATGCGACACCAGTGACGACGAGGAGGTTGAAGAAACGGCACCAGTAATGCACGGCGAACGTAAAGATGCAATAGCCATACTTTGACGATTCCTGGAGGAAAAGTAAAGCGATGACTTCAGCCTGTTCTATCCGATGGAAAATTGAAAATTTACTCGTTTGAATATGCCTTTTAATTTGCCTTTGTTAAAATAAATTGTTGAACCCGTCTTGTGTCTTTGATCACCGTGGCCGCACGACTGAGATACAATTACATGTGTTTCAATAGACAGCGGATTTATCTTTACGGTCAGACGAGCAGGTGTAATGTAACTATTTAATAACATCTGGGCACTGTACTTAAGAACACATTTGCAAAGTTATCGAAAATGTAGTCTGTTGACTTTCATATAGCTCAAGCAAACAAGAAGAGGACCTAAGAGAGGTAACTCTAGTGTATCTATATATAGATACATGTACAATGATTCCGTTACAGATACCGCGAAAGTTATACACGTATGCAATTCTTTCACAATCTGTCGATCTTCTGGTCTTTGAAACTGCATTCGTTCGTCACGCCGTGTAATTGAATATTCGTTTATTTGAATAATAAAGTCCTGACAAATAGCTTATTCAATTAAGCGGCTTGCACTGTATAACAAAAAGTGTTAAGTGTTTTATGCACTTGGTCATTTCAGTTGTGTTTAACAGATTTTTATCATGCATGCTCCCAATTTGATGCAGCGAGGAATTTTCACAATCAGACCACATTTGTATTAAGGAGGAGCATCAGTGGTAGTTATATCGCAGAAATTTCTATTAGTACAATTTACTATCTGTTTAAAATAGCAATGGGTAACAAAAACAAATTGAGAAGTAAATAGGCTGCAGCAGTCAAAATCATTCATTTGTTGACCACAAACATATAACAACAGTTCCTGATACCATGTTAAGACTCTTGGGCTTGTTTCTAGTGTAAAGTATTTATACTTGCATTTATTACTTCAGAGCTGTGGTCAACGAACAAGGAGCTATTGACTACAAGTCTCTTATTGGGAAGATGAACTGGAGAGATGCCCCTGTTCCACCCATGCAATACGAATCAATTTCATCGGATCCAAACTGGCAAGGCACCGTCCAAGGAAAGAACAGTGTGTCTGAAGTCAACTATAAGAATCTCCTTGATGACTGTTTCGGCAAACCTAAACCAGAGTCATAGAAACGTTTTGAAATGTTTTAAATGCTACAAAATAAGAAGAATGCAGTCAAAATTACTGTTCTTTTCTTCCTGATGAAAGAAGAAAAAAAAATAGAAACACAAGAAAACATTTTATAGGAGATTTTTATCATGGAAGAAAACTTAACAGAATTGTCAACAAGTAACATACAATATCAACAATAATGAGTATAAGTATATGTGTACTGCCAGAACGAGGAGCAGTTTCTTGTTTATGTGACTTATTTTCCACTGTGATATCATGTTTGACAATTATTGTGTACAATAACTTTTAATAAATTATTATCAAATTAGAACATTAGGGTTCTTCTATACATAGAAATGGTACATCATGTCTTCCGCTGGAAACATTGTACAATGCCCTGTACTTATATACCAGTACTCATAGTAATGTCTCTGTGAATACCGTAAAATGAGGTATAACATTAAAGAGGAATTGTCTGATACTGTTCGTGAAGTTTCATTTCCTCTGGATCGAGAAAACTGTCTCATGAGGTGTGAAATTTCTGAAAATGTCTTTGAGCAGTTGCCGACAATATCACACACCAATTCCTGATGTCTTTGATCAATCCTTGATAATGTAGTGGAGAAATGGTTACCACAATACCATACAGAAAGATAACACATTTATAACAACAGAATGTCGGATAGAGACTTCTGAGCCGCTTCCAGTCCACTGTATACCTCCTTTAACTTGGTTTCTATACTTTCTTCTTCAGCTTGTAACATATTCCTGAAATATGATGAAAAGAACTTGGAGGTAATATGAACTAAAATAATGTAAACTCCCATCATCAGGTCAAGATCAGTTACTCTCATTTTAAAATGTTCCGACATCTCCACGTGTAGATAATGCCAGTATCTATTGGGAACTTTTTATGTAGATAATGTTCCCTGTTGAACATCATATCAGAAACAACTCATATCGCATAAAGAAATGCAGTTGACTTACTGATTAATAGAATCTATTGCTGTTGTCTGGTAGTGACAGACAAATCCACTAACCAGAGTGTCTAGTCAGTTTAGTTCATGCCAAGGCTGCACTGATGTTTAAATGATGTTATACACACCGACTGAAGCATTATGATATCATCATAAAACAACCAGTGGGTGTGGTTTATCGTCCAACGCCCCCACCCCACTTTTTCCACTCCTACACTGATAACAAGAAGATCACTCCCTGTGACAAGTCCATGACTATGGGAGAATATAAGGTTCAGTGGCAATAACACCTAGCTGGTCCCAGCATAATTATAACAGCATTTGCAAAAAGTGTCATACTGTTAACAGTACTTGTGTAATTTTAAGTTCATCATGAGCCACTTGAGTTACCTCTCTTGAAATCTCATTCCCAATAAATTCAAGTACATGTACTATTCATATCTAATACAAATTCTATTATTTTTATAGACTTTCCTAGCATTCTACTTACATCACATTAAGGTCAAGAGGAATAAGAATTTGTTTGAATTTTAGAATAATTTTGCTCTTGTACATGGGGAATTGTTGAAATCGAATTTCATTGTAATATTAAAATGAAAAGAACACATTAAATACTAACTTGGGGCAGTTATGCAACACTCGCGATAAAAACTTCATACTGAGTGATCCAGAGACTCGCAAATAAAGAATGATAAATACAGATTCAAGGTCAGGTATGTCACAAGATGTGCTTATGAAACACTGGCAGGTCATATTTTGTGTGAAGGTCAAGGTCACAATCCTTGGTACTAGTTAAGAAGTTTTTGATTAATACAACGTAAATATGAGTTTTATATCTTTTACTAACAAAATATATGACCATGTTTAAAGTTAGTGGTAGACAAACACACTGATCAAAAACATCATTCCCCTAATCTGGTGATCCAGGTGAGAGAGGTAAAAAAAATCAAGTTTTGAAAACTGAGATTGAAATACAAACTGTGAGTCAAATGGCAGTTTTGAGCTACCAAGCCTAACAAAAATCTCAAATAATTAAATAATTTCCCTGATATACCAATCAGCATGTTAGATACTACTTGATATCTTACTTAAGATGTTCCATAATCTCTTTGGTGATTTCAGCGTCAATGTCACCAGTATCTTTCATATGTAGTTCATCAATCTGCTCACAAAGACTCTTTTCTTCTGCTTCAAAGTTGGCAGCTAAAAATAAGTACTATTTTTGTAGTACCAATTTGACTCAAAAACATTATTCATGTTACATGATATATGAATTACCATTCTTCTAAGGGGCATGCTTGGTGTAGTGCTTAAGCTCTTGGTTGTGGTGCAGATGATAAGAATTCAATTCCCATTTTGTGCTACTGTGTTTATAATAGGTTTATTACTTCCAGCTTCCATGCGGCGAAACATGTATAGCATAAAAATTGTTGAAAGTGATGTAAAACACCAATTGATCTACAAACTGTTCTTCTTAAAAGCATTTTTAGACTTCCAAAGGGAAGTGCAATGGTTATAGTAAAAACAGAATCACTCTGTATCACTCATTTTCAGCCTCTTGGCCTTTATTGTTAAGTGATCAAAATGATATGAATAAAGATTAATATTTATGGTAAGGTCAAAAGAAAAAATATGTATGTTTCCTGTAACCCTACCAAACCTGATTTTGGGCCTCTACCCTAAACATTTTATTGCTTTCTCTGTAGAAAATCATACCAATATTTAATTTGTTTCATTAGAAGTTTTTGGTAATCGTGGGATGACGATTTGGGCAAAAGATATATAATGGCCACTTGTGAGAGGTCCAAATGCATTCTAAAACTTTGCCATCCAACACTGATTCAGTAATGATTCAGTAATGAAAAAAAGAAAATGAAAGAAAAAAAGGAAAAAAAACAACCTATCAACTCTAATTTTTTCAGCATGTTGCAGGAAACATGTATTTTTTGTTTTTGCTTGAAGATCCAGTGGCCAAACATTCGTTATTTTAAGTGTTTCTGTTTTCATTCCTTTTTAAATATTCTGATACATGGTAAACTTTTCAATTTTCCTTTTTTATTTTTCTACGCCTGCATTAAATGTGTGTGTATTATGCGATACCACTGTCTTCTGTTCATCTGTCCGTCTGTCACCACAATCTTGTCCGCACTTCTCCTTAACAAAGACAGGTACATACATGTACAAATTGTTGTAATATATGAAATGGTGTGAACTGAAGTTGTGCACTTATATTTTAAACTGGGGTCCAGCCCCTGGGGTGCAGAAAAACGGGCAGCTTAAAAAAAAAATTGTCTGCCCTTCTGCTTCTTAACCAAGACATATGAAGATGATTTGGTGGTGGTATATGAAACCGCAGGACTTGAAGTTGTGCACCTGGGTTTTAAACTGGGGTCTAGGCCATGAAGTAGGAAAAAATGGGTGGGTCATAAAAATTTGTCCACACTCTCCAGAAATGGATAAAAAGCCTACCTTCCATGCTAAATTTGTATACCATGTATTTGAGTGTCATATTTTATTTTCACATGGCCTAACTGTTTCCTCTTAACCTATGCTAATCATTACCTTCTTCTCTGAGCTCAGTGCATTCTGCTTCCAATTTCTGTATGTTTTCTTGTAAAGAGTTATCTTCCTTGAAAAAACATAATGAAGAGATTGTTGGATTTTAATGATAAACATAATAAGTGATACCTTAACTTTCTAAATCTGAATATTGTATCAGTTTTAATGGACATATCAGAATTACTAAACGTATGTGATGGCACCCAGAAATAAGTGGTGGGGAAAACCCCTAAACACATGTAGCTACATAATGGCAGACCTTCTCACAGCCCCACAGAGGTCTGAACCCTGACACAACAAACGTAGGAAGCCACAGTAAGTTTCAACACAGTGCTTCTTCCCAAGGAATCATCAAGGTCTCTCATAAATACAAAGCTATGGACAATTGTATAGACATCTATTGCACTTAATCTAGATTGTATATTTTTCAATGTTTACATGATACAAATGTAATTTTACAAAGACTGGTATTGATCTGTCTTAGTGTGTGAATTCTCATTAGAATAAGATGGAAGCGTAGAAAGTACCAAATGAATCTAAAATTAGAACAGTGCAAATAGGACAAAATCCTTGAAGTAAAATAAGATTTATTGTTCTTCACCTTACATCTATAGCATTGTATCTGTAACATTGTATCAAGATCAGTTAACATCCTCAGGTTTTGATAAATAGCTGCAGAAAGTTTAGAGCAAAATGTATGTCTTTTTCAATGCAGTAAGTGATGACATCTGCTATGCATGTTGTGTTCATATCTAATATTATTACCAACACTTCAATCCAGAAAACCTGGAAATAAACAATCATCTTCGAAGGCATACAAGAAGACATTACCATTAGCCTTAGAGAAAACCATAACCTTCAGAAAATACAGGTAGATGGCAAGCAGATCTGCATAGAAATCACAGCTAATATTACTGGTACTCACATAGAAATTCTTTGCCCACAGTAAGTTGTCTTTTATCTGTGATAAGTCATTTTCAAATTCTTCCCTACAAAGTAAAATCTCTTATGAAAAAATCAGCAACTCAAGTATGAATTTTTTTACTGCTTCACAGGTTATGGATTGGGCTCTTCAAAGTGGGGCATCCCACAGGTAGTCAGTGTGTGAAATGCACAAAAGTAAGGGTAGTCAGTGCGAGAGAAGTACAGGTAGTTAGTCTGTAAGAAGTATAGATAGTCAGTTTGTGAGAAGTACAGGTAATTAGTGTGTGAGAAGTACAGATAGTCAGTGTATGAGAAGTACAGATAGTCAGTGTGTGAGAAGTACAAATAGTCAGTGTGTGAGAAGTACTGGTAGTTAGTGTATGAGAAGTACAGATAGTGAGAAGTACAGGTAGTTAGCGTGTGAGAAGTACAGATAGTCAGTGTATGAGAAGTACAGGTACCGTATTCACTCGTGTATAATACGCACTTTTTTTTATTAAATCTGACTTCAATTTTCCAGGTGCGTATTATACATGAGATCTAAAACAAGAACCTTTTTTCCAGACGTAAGAATTCATATTTCTGCAGCGATATTGCCGTAAATGTCCGCTAACAACGATGAGAACATGACCATTAAACTTTGGGAACCCTAACTTGACCACTGAAATGTATTTTAAACACTTGATAAAGAGATTATTATTACAATTTAACCTCCTTGTGTTGAACACTTTACAATATGCGCTGAAATGAAGATGTTTTTACAAATGAGACTAGCATATTTTAAAATAACAAGTGCCGATGCAATCCAATTATCTTATCATCGTAGATCAAGATGAAATGGCTTCACGGTCAACCAATCAGTCATTACCATACACCCCACTGGGATAATTGGTTGTTCACATTTCTTTTACCTTTACTGCTGTTAATCAATTTATTTTGTACAAACATTGACACTTCGAGACAACGAGTGTAAAATATATAGAAAATGACGGCTTTACTTCATTATCGATATTTTATCTAGAATACTAATTACAGTGGCTTATTGTTACATCTTTAGTTTTCTTTCTACCCACACAATGTTTGGATCAAAAATTAATTTTATTACCTCAGTTGGGTTTATACCATCCATTGAATATCCTAAATTTCAGGCGCGTAACCAATCATGTTTTCCATAAAACAAAATCTGTAATACAGAGATTTATTTCTACTAAGGTAAACTTAAGGTTCTTGATTACTTGCTTATGCGGCAATTTCACCTGCGTATTATACACCAGATGTAGACTTTTTCTCGAATTATTTTCCAAAAGTTGGGGGTGCGTATTATACACGGATGCATACTATACACAAGTGAATACGGTAGTTTGTTTACACTGAATCAACTCTGACACAAGAATGTATGCACGACTGCCAATCAAGGCAGTCAACATCTTCTAACTACATGATTAGGAGTGACATTCATACTTTGATCAACTTTTATCATCTATGTTGTTTTATGAAATGCAAAACCTATATTTAACATCTTTCACAAAAAAACAGTATATAATTGATAGGGTTAAATTTCAAACATTTATACTCTGCTAATCAACAAGCTTTGGGTAGCTTACACTGCAATGTCTAAGTAGCTCTCACTTTAATACCATGGTAACTAACAGTGCCACGAAACAGGTAGTGCCAAGACGGCATAATGATAGATAGATAGTCCCATGGTGGATACAGTGCCAGAATACCAGAGTAATTTATTTGCTAGGAGTAACTTACAGTGCCAGTGCTTTATTATTATTTTCGGTCTCCAAATCATTGTTGATTTCAGCCATTCGTTGTCTTTTCTTGTTGATCTCTGCTTCATAACTAAAATAAGATTAAAAAGTCTTTAGAAATTTAAAAGAACCTCCTAACTTCTGACCAGAAATAAACTTGTAAATCCTAAATTTTATTTGATAGTAGAAACTTCAAACATATTACAAAGAACAAAACGTATTCATTAATCAAAACACTGAAAGTTAAAATGCCAGCTCCCTCTTCCACCTTTCCACTTCTCTGACAAAGCACAATGGACCTGATTAAATACAAGAAATATCTCCATGTCCTATTAGGTTGTCATAAGAGTTAGTATGTAGCATGACATTCTCATGTCCCACATATAAATTTGTTCAGGCCCTATATCTACTGATAACCTCATGCATGGCCATCAAATTTCATAATGGAAAATGTAGAATAATAAATACTACAACACAGAAGTTTTAAATGAAAAACAAAGCACATTTCTTTTCATTTCACTCAAAATTGCTAAAATCTATGGTATGTATATATCAAACAATCATTACCTTCTAAACTTTACAGGTTTTAACCCACCTGTTTGCTTGAGCTTGTGTTTGAATTTCCTTATGCTGTGCAACTTTGCATGTTTCTGTGACAAAATGAAATGAATAAAGGTGATGACAGTGAAGGTGATGACAGTATAGGTGATGACAATTTTCCACACATTTTCTTTAAGATGCCAATGTTATTGAATGTATATTATGACATGTCACCTAAGTTTCTTTTTCACTCAATAGACAGGGAAGCAATGAGCCTGATATCAATCGTAACAACTTGTCCATTTCCGTATGCAAATATTTTGTAAAAAGTGGCAATGGTGTTCCGATTGCCTCTATATGGTAGATGAACTAACAATCTCTTGGTCCTAAAACAAGCATGCAACTGACAGAAATACCTTCATCAGCTTGATTAAAATTTCAATGGAAAGTCGAAGTATATACCACTAAGAATCTGTATATATTACATGTACCTTGTAGCTTTTGGTTCAACTCCCTTGTATGTAACAGTTTTGCTGACACTAAAGAATATAAAAACAAATAAGTTTTAAAACTTATTAATATAACAGGATAAATTATACACTAACACAGATACAATAAAATTATAAATATAAACAGCAATGATCCCATTATCACTTACGATACACTTCGTAGATTGATGGATCACCAGATTTAATAATAACTATTTGTTGGTTGGTTGGTTGATTGGTGTTTTACATCGCTTTCAACAGTTTTTCAGTTATATCGCGACATAGAAGCAGGAGATAACCAACCTCTTAAACATAGTGAATCGAACCTGGATCAACTGCGCCACAAGCCAAGTGCTTAACCACTACACCAAGCCTGCCCCTAACTATCTGATTGATTGATTGATTTTTGTTTCACGTCACACCACAAATATTTCATGTATATGGTGACGGCATCTGCCTGATGTGAGACATACAAATTTTGACCTTTGCAACGGACCCATCCAAAGCTGTGAGGGATCTTTAACGTGCCATGCATACCACAACATGGGGCCTTGGTCTTTTTTACTGTCTCATCCGAAAGACAGGACACCGACATGACCAGAGCGGTACTTGAACCCCGGCCTCCCGATCAGGAGGCGAGCGAGATACGACTAGGCCATGCCGGCTTCCTAACTATTTGTACACCGAGTACTGTTACTACATGGTGTCATTGTAAGGTCACAATTAAATCATTGACACATCATTTACTTATGACTTAATAATGAAAAAGTGTGCCAGTTAATAACAGTGGGTTTTTTTTTTTTTTTTTTGGGGGGGGGGGGGTTTGAAAGACACCTGTACCTTTTCATCTGGGAATTTTCTATCCTATCTGCATAAAAGATCAATGTTTGGGAAAAATTTGGAGAAATTTTGGCAAAAATCAATGAAATTTCCATTGGGAAGGGCCATTATAATGGTCCTGATCTGAAAAGAAGAAACACTGGTTAACTGCCTGAGGACTTTTGATTTTTTATCCCCAAAAAAATCTCTCAACCTTTTTATGTCCCTTTCATTTGTTCAGTTGACTGTTATTTACATGTATTCATGGTTACTGTGCTCAGGAATTTTTCCTGATGCAGGTGAAACCTGTGTACAGTATCTATACTTGCTGTATACACATCTGTCTATTAACAGTTAATAGTACTGTGTACAATTCATACCACTGTCATGAATCTTCTCTTGCTCTCTTCTTTTACTTCTTTCATATCCCAACTTGCTCTGAAGATTTTCTTTCACTTAAATAAAATGTGTGAAATAAATTGATAATATATGTGAAATGAAATTCTGAGGAGATATTCCTCTATAAACAATATAGCACCTGAGTAAAATTACCTATCCTGGAATAAAGAAAACTTTATCTACATGTGTCATACATGTACTCCTTTACATGTATCTACACATATCATACATGTATCTATGTATGTACCTACATGTATATAATACTCCTACACTGCAACACACTTGATATTCAGATAGAGAGTTTATATGAAAGAAGTAAAACTAAAATCAAGTATGTAGTATACCATAATATGTATTTTTCCTTTTCTATAAGTTTATTCTACTTGACCAATTTTCCAACTGTTGAGCAATTTGGAAAAAAAAACCAAATGCCACTTTAAGAGATTTTTGCTGTCATAAGTGAGATTTCTAGCATTAATATTAATTATCGAGTTAAAATGTCTTGTGGGCTTCTGTTTTACATGTTGATATGGTGGAAGTATGACCCCAACTGTTTCAATTAATCAACAGAAATCATCCAAACTCCACACTAAATATTCCTTGGCAAAATACAATGTATAAAGAACTGATAGTAATTAGAATATACTATATTGTCCTGAATGACAAGAATATTAGTATTTCATTATAAAGATCAAAATACATGATAACTGTTGAAACCTGACATTGAAAAAGTACTATTTCCTATTTCCATTTAGATAAAACTCACAAAATATATATGACTCCCTGTAAACTATTGTACAGGCATTTGATGAAAAATTGACATGAATTTATAAGAGTATATATAATTTCTCAACAACTACAAGGAAAAAATATTATTATATTTTAAATGTTTTTTTTTTTGCAAAATCAAAATAGGGGAGTCTTAGTCCTAAATATGTGAATCTACAGTGGTGTTTCCACTGTTAGAGTGTCAATGCATAATTTGAGTCTCCTGTCATTTCTCTAGCTGTATTCAGGTCAATTTCTCAGTTCAAGTCATTTCTTTATTCTTCATACACCGTTTGTTTATAGTTTCTATCAAAATGAATTATTAATTAAATGCTGATTGCATTATCAACATATTCATATTTAAGTACATGTAATGTGTATTCAACTTTCAACTGATTCATGCAGTAAACCAGTATTTCAATTTTCAGTATCAACGTCATAATTTTAAGTCAATCTCATGATCTCATTCAGGTCACAGGGGGGGGGGGGGGGGGGGGGGGGAACCAACAAGCTGAAAGCCCTGTGACCTGAAGGGGGGGGGGGGGGGGGGGACCAAAAAGCCGAAAGCCCTGTGATTCAGGTCATTATACTTTTTGAATACTCTGCATTTCAGGTTATTTCATTAAGGCCTCTAACTCTTTACTGGTAGAGGACCAGTTACTGGCTAAGACCAGTTACCAACTAACAGCTGCAAGGAACTGTCCTTCACTCCTTGTACACGTACATTTAATAAATGATTTATGATTTATCATTTAACCGTCATATTTTTATTTCAATTTTAAATAATTCAGTATTTCAATAATTAACACTCACATACAACAAAAATTCCCTGTCGATAAGATAATTTATAAATATCAATACTCTGGTCATTCTTATTCAGGTTTCAGAGCATTAAAGTACTGAATAATTTATACTTTCAGTTTCAATTTCGGGTCATTCGATGGACTAATTTCTATTGAAACGGTCGGCTCATGGTATGAGCCGACCGTTTCAATAGAAATTATCGATGGACCTAACTTTGGGGAAATTCCGAATTCAATGTATTATACATTTTAGGTTTATTATACTTGATGTGTAACATGACATTTTGACTATAAACCTTTTTTAAGTTCTATCAAAGTATTACTAATCCCGTCTGTGCGAAAAGACATGATGAATCTGTCGTATGCTTACTCAACATCAAGTTTTTGTTTGTATTTTCCGCCAAATTTGAAATACTGAGCTCGATAATTTATTTTTATATATATATATATATATATATATATATAATTCAATCTATCAACGTGAGAAATACGATTTTGAAAAAGAAGAAGAAGAAGATGATGATGATGATGATGATGATGATGATGATGATGATGATGATGATGATGATGATGACGACGACGACGACGACGACGACGACGATGGTGGTAAACTGAGTTTAAAATTTTGTATATATTCTACAGCTCTTCATGCAAGGAAAATATTTGAGAAATTCTATGAATTGAATGAGCAGTACGTGTTGAACTATTTGTAAACTCGGTTGTGTCGTCGAGTAAAATATCATAGACAAAAAGAATTAGGATTTTAAGAAAATGCAAAATACCCCCAGCACTTTAACAAAAAAAAAACCGGTAGGATGACATTATAGATAGCATCGCTAGGTATGTCCTCGGCAGTACAGAATCAAGTTCTACATCTACATATACCAAAAATGGGATGCCAACAAAGCACACGTGCGCAAGCTATGGAAAAAAGGAAGCAGACAAATCGGAGACGAAAGAGAAATCGTGTCAGTCCTGGATTGACTATCAGGACTTTGGAAAAAGATACATCAGAAGAAATACTATATAGCAACAGAAGGAAGAAGAAGGCCTCCTCAACAGCCCCACCATCAGAAAGGGGGGAGTGGCATTTACTGTCGGTGCCACGTACGGAAAGTATTGCCCTCCCTCCTCGACGGCTGGAAAAATTACAGCAAAGACACCAGCCGTCGGAAAATATTCTTTAGAGGAGAGAGGATTAATGGCCGAGATGAAAAAAAAATGATAAACTCAGATAAGAGAGCGTCAGGAGAATAAGAAGGGGGTATGCCTTACCCAGCGAAAAGAAAAGAAGGCAAAGAAAGTTGCAAAGAAACAGAATCAGAAGGTATATATATATATACGGTACATAATTAATGTATTCACAAACAGTTCTGTGTATACGTAGAACCGGGGTATCTCAGTTTATACAAGGTGTATGTCTAGTGGTGTTGAGGTGTTTGGGTTCGAGTCTGATCTGCGACTCATGAGTTACCAATATTGCTCGAACAAAAATTGTATACATCATCATATCGATGGTGGAATATCAGGCCTCCTGGTTAATTTGTTGGCCACATGGTAGGCGTGTACAAAAAATGTACCTCAGACCCCATCAACCTGCAATGAATATTTCGTTACAAAATTTCCATGAAATTTATATAAGTATATACATCGGTTCGTAGATTTATTTTTACTATTTGTTGTCATATGAATCACATAGTATTCACAAGTTTCCCAAAGAAAATCCTAAGCTTACTACCTGTACTATATCTCTGCGTAGATTTGAAGTTAGACACTGTCAGATCAACATCCCCTTTCAACAGCCCGAAAAACGGGATAACCCCATATAAAAAACCTATACCCTTGTGTCACGGCGCTGATACATAAAATCCCGTCACTGGGAATGGGTGGAGCAGTTGCATAGGCCGGAACTCATGCTGTACATATAAAGTCCATAATAATGAGATAATAGATGAATATATACATGTGTACGCGTAATATCCTTCATTCAGAATACGTGTAGGTTCAGGTATGTTTAACATTATTCTGGGACTGGATATAATGATTTAGTATGTTGCTGTTTTTATAATCCATATTCAAGGAAAACGTTAAAAATACAATCAGATCGCTTCTTTTGTTACATAGAAGGCTCTCGGAAAGGAAGATTAGAGAATTAAGACAGCATACGACAAAGATTTCTAAATTCTGTTCAAAGATCGGGATGAGTGCATAATGTATCTTTATCTACATGCAGCTGTCAACACATCAATCACCATAAGAATATCACCATCGCCACAGCAATCGCCAGAATACTACCAGCAATGAAAACTAACTAACAACCGTCACCTCGGCACCAGTAATCGCCTCCGTCAATAGTCACCTCTGCAGTTATTATCAGGGGGTCATGGAGAAGCCTCGAACTGGATTTATGACTCATGAAAAAAATGTTACCATATTGTGGACACATTAAATACGGTAATATTGCATAGTAACTTGTTATTAATGTTTTGATAGATATTGAGATTTTTACATCAAATATCACACTTTCTTGTATTATCTTTTATTTATTTTTTTTTCCATGGGATGAGATATTCCGCTGCATACAAATTGCTGAAAATTAATATTTCCGAATTTAGATAAAAGTTTTGAAAATGATCTGTAAAATTTTCCAAAAGTTTTTCTAAGTTTATGGTATCCCTGAATCAACAGTTTCGAATTGATTTGTAATTTTTAATGTGAACATCTAAATCTTTAGTGCAAGCTCTGGCGAACCTAACCATTTGAGAAGTATAAATACCATACGATGGGTCCCTTGGTACATTGCTATTTAAATAAGGGAAATTTACCATAGGAAATCCAAAGTCGTCGCGTTTATCATATATGTGGGTATGAATATTGTTATTGTTTAGATAAAAAGGTGTTCCTTTATCACAAATATTGGCTTTATTCAGTCGAATTTGAGATGGATACTAGATGTATAATATCCAACTCAGGGTTATCTATTACTAAAATGTTATCTAAATACCTAGAGGTGTCTTTAAATACATCGTTAAGATCGAAACCTCTGTATTCTTACCATACTGCATAATAACCCTCTCATAAGAATACAAAATAAATGTGCGATAAGAAAATCGCAATTAGTGACCATAGAACTTCCAATTACCTGTTTATAAATTTTGCCATTAAACTGTGTATAAATATTGTCCATCAAAAAGTTGATTGCATTACATAACTCGCCGCAGGTCCAATATTCATAAGAGTTATATCCTTTATGTAAGAAAAATCTAAAGTTAAACACAATTTGTAATGAGCATGCTCACTATATTTAAAGCCAGTGACGAAATTATTGTCATGAGCATATAGAGTACATGTAGAACAATAGAATGACGTCATAAACAGCATCACTACCATCCACGGCAACGTAGAGTAAATTCTAAAACTTGTGTTTGGAAACACCAAAAATGGGATGCGAACAAAGTAAATGTATAAGTTTTGGGAAAAAGCAAAAACCAAAGTCAAGCCGGGTCAGTCCTGGATTGACTTGCAGAGTTTCCGAGGAAAAATCATCAGAGGAAATACTAAGGCAATTGGAAGAGGAAGGCCTCCTCAGCAGTCCCACCATTAGAAAGGGGGGAGTGGCATTTACTGTCGGTGCCACGGGAAGTATTGCCCTCCCTCCTCGACGGCTGGAAAAATTACAGCAAAGACACCAGCCGTCGGAAAGTGTCCAACAATATTCTTCAGAGGAGAGAGGATTAATGGCCGAGATAATCAAAAATGATAGCCTCCGAGAGATAAGAGAGCGTCAGGAGAATAAGAAGGGGGTAGGCATTACCCAGCGAAAAGAAAAGAAAGCAAAGAAAGTTGTAAAGAATCAGAAGGTATATATACTGTACATAATGTATTTACATAAAGTTCTGTGTGATCGTGGTACCGGAGTTGCTCAGTTTATAGGGTGTTTGGCTCTTGGTGTTGAGGTGTGTGGGCTCGAGCCCGATCTGCGTTTCGTGAGTGCCCTGTCTTTCTGATGAGACAGTAATCAAAGTACTGAAAGTCCATGGAGACAGGTCCATTTTACTAATTTGTTGTCATTTACATCGCTGAATTGTATTGTATACATTTAAATTCAATCAAAGTGAGCTTCAAGTTAAGGGGAATTAATTCCCAACTGTAAATCACGTGATTAAATATAAGTATAACGCTCAACTTTTGAGTACACTTCGTATTGGAAGATGAAATATCTTATATGGCGCATACTGACGTATGACCCTGAATATTTCATTACAGAATTTCCATGAAATTTATATAAACATACATCAGTTCGTAGATTTATTTTTTATTATTTGTACATGTATTTACAATTCCTGTGAATCACGTGGTATTCACAACAGCTTCTCAACGAAAAATTTAAGCTTACTATCTGTACTATATCTTTGCGTACATTTGATCTTAGACACAATCAGGTCAACATTCCTATTGAACAACCCGACAAAAGACGAGATACCCCCATATAAAAACCTAGGTCCTTGTGTCACGATAGGTGCTAATACGTTAAATTTCCTCACTGGGACTGGACGGAGCAGTTGCATAGGCATTGCAATTCCTACAGATGCTGAGATATCATCTCATTTAATATTGGCTAAACGTGCAATGGCGTAGCACCCTTTACTCAAAAACGCAAATAAATACACAAAACTTTGTAAGACATAGCTAGGTCTATTATAATTAATATTTATATGTATTTGAAAGTATACAGTTTTTGTAACTTTTTGCAGTTCGCATTGTTTCTATGGAATTTGTTCAAATCAAAATGCTAAAATTGCTGAGGTTTCGAGGATGTTCGCCCCTTACTCTGACTCATAGTACGTAATTATAGTAATGCTGGGTTTAATGATTTAAAAACTTAAAAATACATTCAAATCGTTTCTTTTGTTACCTAGAAAAATCTCGGAAAGGAAGATTAGAGTAGACAGCATACGACAAAGATTTCGAAATTCTCTCATTGGTCAGGATAAGTATCACCTTCTACATGTAGCTGTCAACACATCGGTCTCCTCAACCGCCAAAAATATCACCAAAGATATCGTCACAGCAGTCACCAAAATGCAGTCAGCAACTAAAACTTACAAACAACCATCACCTCGGAAACAGTCATCATCGTATTCGTAAATAGTCGCCTGACTGCAGCTATTATCAGTGGGGCATGGAGAAACCTCGAACTGGATTTATGACTTATAAAAAATGTTACTTTATTGTGAAAACATTAAATAATATTGCATACTTACTTGTTATGAATATTTTTGATAAATATTTGGAGCATAAGTTATTGGTTGATGACCTCGGAGCCTCATCCGATGCTTCGCCCATTTCCTATTTGAATTCGGTTCGTTTGAAAAGAAATCTGAACGCATCAGGTTCAAGTCGAATGTTCAGTTGTTGTGTGGTCATGACGTCTTCTATCTAGTGTTCAGCACACATTCATCTCATATGTGCAGGGTTGAAGTACAATCTAATTAATTAGATTGGGTTGAAGTATTATGTCTATGTTCATGTCCATGCATGTTCGTATATATATGGTGGACATGGCTAGCCAAACGGGAGACGCTTACTTCTCTATGGCACCTGGTCTCACTCTCCCTGGCACTTGATATCGTTTCTCTAGGACACCTGGGTTCACTCCTCGTCGGCTTCTGGGCTCATTCCTCCTGGGCATCTGGTCTCGGTTCTCATATGGGCACCTGTTTTTGCCTTTGATTTTAGAGGACCATGGTACATTGAGCCGGAGAAAGAATTGAACCCACTACAAAACTATTTCTATAAGACAATTTCAGAGGTAGGAATTGATTTGGATGACATTCGGTATATATTTTGGATGAAAAATCAGAAAATAAATACCACACAATTTTTTCATTTAAGTGTAGAGATACTCTGCGATTTCCTCCCCCTATCATTTATCTGACTGTGCAGTTAAATATGATTGTGAGTAGTATATACTAAATGACAGAAACTGAACGAAATTCCGTATCTGCTACATTTATTAAAGTACATCATAATCATAATCATAAGTAAATAATCGAGATCGGTATTATTTGATATTATTATCCTTTATTCATTGGCGCGGAACAGGAGAAATTCGAATGACAGTTGTTTATATTCAAGATGTCAAAAAGAAATAGGTCTTTTGATTTACAGGATGTCGTCGATTACTTTTCTAAAGGTGAAACTCCAATGATATGTGGAAGAAATTTCATATAGGGATTTACTAGTCTAAGAATCGGAGAATACCACCTTTCTACCTAGCTTCAGAATTTCGCCTTTCCCCCTCTTGTTTACTATTTCGTCATTCGTTATGTGTGGGGAGGGCTTCAGTTCCTTCCCATACGGTCCTGTGGCGCAGGCCGATTGTCATACACAATCGCACTATTCTGTGTTATATACAGGGAATAAACTTAAAAATCTATGTAAATATAGCTAACAATAGATAATTTTGTATGAATCTAAATTCTAACTAAAATTATCCATCATAGTTTGATTTTTAGGCGATTATAATCGAAAGCGATCTGAAACTTACGATTTTATGGAAATTATCGGAGTCGGTGTGCCATCTTACTAAGGTCTAAATGAAGATAATACCTGAAACATTCCAACATTGACCTAGGGGATAAACTCGGTGTTTATCATAGACCGTAATGCAACTTTGATGAACTATCCTCGAGTGTCCTAATTTCGACGGGCTAATTTTCCAAATCAGATTTCAAAGTGAAAGTTACAGAAATCCATCTGGCTGCTTATGCAACAAATAGTCCAATTATATACAAGTTAGTTCATTATAGTTATTAAAATGTCATCAAAGTATTACTTGTATTAGTGATGCATTTCTTTTGAAAGGTGCCCTAATACTGTGGGCCGCCATTAGTGTTGTAATTCCGACGATAGCGCCATCTGTGATGTAAACAGTCAATTAAGGCCAAACAAATTTTATTTTTGGGTTATTCAGGATGATTGAACATAATACATACATCAGATAATGCAAAAGCGTAGAATTGAAGTAAGATGATGAAATTTGAATAACTGGAAAGCGATAATTTTCAAAGTTAGTGTGAAAAAGTACAGATGTTCATAGATTGATAGGTAGTTACACACAGTGAGGACAGTAGAACTTGTCATTTCTTCTTATAACTTTGGTACTACAACAAAACTTGAGATGAGTCCAGTGATTACATGGTTGTCCGTCTGTCATACCATCACACTGTGCCCACTTGGTGAGCATGAGAATATCACTGTCCCTAATTTGTTTTGGGGTGAACTGTTTACAGACACAGCAGAGCTCTTCCTCACCGATCTCCACCTCCTCCTCTGTATCCTCAGTATCTACAACTTCAATGGCTGTTTTCTTCTGTTTCTTGCTTCCTGATGTGGATGGTTCTTGAACGTCCCTTACCCTACTCCTTTTTACAGCACCTGTAAGCTTTTTTGGCTGCTGACCTATAACATGGTCCTCCATCTGATTTATCATACTCTTCTCTGTAATGCAATGTCCTGATATAATGGCACTCATAGTATTCCTTTTCTTTTTCTCTCCCCTCTTCACCTCTTTCAGCTTTTCTTCTTTCTCTCTAAAGAAATCTGGTTTAGATAAATCCTTCTCCTCTGGCTCTTTTGTTGTCTTCTCTACGTCAGACCCAGTCACCTCAGAAAACACCTCAGCTGGCTTTAAGAGTTCAGGAGATATAGCATTGCTGTTGACTGGATGTATACCTGTTTTCTTGAATGCTGCTATAAGATTATCTGCAGACAATGCCTTGCTGTACACCTTGCACACCAACTGACATACATTGTAACGGGTAATGACACCATGGGACTCTCGCAGAAACTTCTGACATTCTGAGTTGTACATACATTGTAGGGGCCCATAGCATCCTACATCCATTGGCTGGAGGAGATGACTCGTGTGTGCTGGTAGTATGAATAAAATAATATCTTTTTCCTTAGCCCATTTAGCCAAACCAACAGATACATGAGACTTGTGCCCATCCAGTAGGAGTAAAACTTTCTTTCCTTCCTTTAATGGTACATACTTGAGAAAGTGCTCCTCCAGGTACTCTCTGAAAAGCTGTGAGTTGGACCAACCGGATTCTGACACTCTGCCTGTAGCTCCAGGGGTTGCTCCTTCCATAAGTTCGTCCATCATTTTCTTGCCAGGAAATATAAAAAATGGTGGAATAGCACTGCCACTAGCACTACCACATCCAATGAGAGTTGTTGTACTGGATTTCCCAGATGTGACTGCTTGAGGAGGGTTCTTTGAACCACAAACTACTGGAGGAGGGGAATGATTCTGTGAAAATCCTTTTTCATCAACATTATAAATTAGTTGTGGGTTCTCCTCAAAACCATGTTTCCTTATGACTTGTTCAAGTTCCTCAAAGTATTTCTCAATCACTTGGGCGGAGGCACACTTTGCCCTGGCAACCTCCAAACTCCTGGGTTTCATAACCTTAATCTCTGGCCAGCGTGTAATGAAACTGCGGAACCAATTTAACGTGAAAGGATTCTGCTTGTCCCTTATTCCAAGCTGGATAGCCAAGTCTGTCGCTAGGTCCACTACCTCCTGACGGGAATATCCATATCCAAAGGTGGCCATAAGTTTGAGGTGCTGCACCAGCTCTGCCTCCTGTAAATTGCTTAGCATTGGAGTCCTTCCACTCTTTATTGTTTCTGGGTGAACATTCCCTAGTATGCGGTCCCTCAGTGTGGTTATGGGTACATTGTATTGTTTGGCTGCACCACAGACGGATTTTTTGTCTTCCTTCACTGCCCTGTATGCATTTGTCAATGATGTTGGTGAATAAAGTCTGTATTTTGCTGATGAGGACTGAGGTTTGACCTGGAATTAACAGTAATTTACTTCCATATTGAAAACCGTATCAAATAAGCAATTTTGTTATAAACTCAAAATTAGCTTGGGCCTGGCCTTAAATTCCTTTGACAGTCACGTGATTTCATTCAGCAGAGTTCATTTTATGCAGACGATCTCCTTTCAACATAACACAGTATCGCTTTGGATTTTAATTGCACAGGTAAAGTTAGCATAGAAAAGACATTATGAAAAACGGCCATTTTAACGCTTATGTGTGAAATGAGTGCTAATGCTTACCTGTTTAAAGCGCATCTTGGTTTTAATTTCTCTGGGAAAATGGGAGGAGCCTATTTACTATAATACTACGAAGGAAGACTGAAATCTCGCGAGAGAAACCGAGATGTCAACAGAGAAGCACTTCCGTCGAAATTACAACACCGTCGAATTTAAGACCTCCGACCATATATTTTGAGCGCAAGAGCTAAATAAGTCTTAAAACTTTTGATATTCATTGAGGAATCTCATGACGATTGACTCTCTTTCCTTCTTCGATTTTTCATATGACCGCACTTTGCAAAAATGAGATTTCAAAATATCAGATTCTTCGTAGACAGCGATGATAAATCCAGAGACTTACCGTATTTACTCAAATATAATATGCACTTTTTTTCACCAATTTGACCCCTTATTTTCTCACTGCGTATTATACATAGGGTTAGAAATGTGGAACCTTTTTTTCCACGCTTTTAAACTTCAGTGGCAGATTTAGAGGTGTGCGTGTGTCCGTTAAAGTATCTAAAGCCATCAATTAAACTCACAAGGTGTGTGATATATCTATTGTCTGTATACTGTCTACTTCCCATAGTAAATGCCCAAGGTGATAATAGGAGTAATGTCTACAGTGTGCCATTCAATGAACACCGATTAGAAATAGAATACTTGCGCTGTGTTATTTAGCAATGGTTTCTGATTAGGAGATTGTATGGGTGACATAATGATTTATCCTAAATTGGTGAATCGATAGTTATGCAACAGGTGAAACTACTTGCCTGTAACAGCACGAGCATCAACAGTTTGGATAACACTCATTCATTCATCCTTTATATATTATTTGTGATCTCCGCGTAAAGTTCACATAGTATAGTAGACATGCACGTTCATTCTAACGAGAGAGAAAAAAATGAAACGATCGTTTGGGACGAGGGTACTAGTTAAGACATTTGAAGTCTATTCGAGTTTGATTGTGAATGAAATGAAAGAGAGAAAAGTGTTGATATCACACGATGGCTGGTCGTTCTGTGCCGCTTTTGATGATAATACACGTTACGCGCTTACACTGCAAAAGGTATACGGCAAAGCAAATTCAGCTTGCGGTCTTGCTGTTTCAACACGAAATTGACATTTTGTTTTGGATTTTTCCCCTGCGTATTATACATGGAGTTGGACATTTTTTCATGATTTTCGAGGTCAGTTTTAGGGGTGTGTATTATACTCGGGTGTGTATTATATTCGAATGAAAATGGTATCCTGCAACAAAAATTATGCAAATTAGGTCATATGACCAGTCCAACATCAAGAATTGGGGGCAGGGGAAAGGTTTTCAATCTTTGGATAATACTGTCTTTAAAGATACTTTGTAGAAAAAATGTTGTACATTTCAATAAAAATCATTGAATACAGTCAAACATGTCCATTAAGGTCAGCTAAGGGAAGAGTCCAAAGTGGCCTTTATAGACAGGTGGCCTTTATACAGAGGTCTTTTATTTAGGAAAGCATAGATTTTGGGAATTTAAAATGTGACCTTTATAGACATGTGACCTCTTAATAGAGGTGGCCGCTAAGACAGGTTTTACTGTATAAGGAGGATTTATAATTTTTGTGACATTGTTTTCTAAATGTTATACCAAAAAGTGCGATTGTGTATCACAATCGGCTTGCGCCACAGGACCGTATGGGAAGGAACTGAAGCCCTCCCCACTTAATGAAAATTTAATGACCAAATAGTAAACAAGTGTGGGGAAAGGCAAAATACTGAAGCTACTTTCTACCCGGCCCATGTTATTTATTAATGAAGTCTTCATTGAAGAAGTTTGCCAATTTTGTGTTTTCCTGGTCTCCTTCACATGTACCAGTAGCACCAAAACAGCATAGTGCATTGTAAACCCATCATTTGAGACATGCTAATTTCAATATTATAGAAGGGGGCAAAATTTCGCCCTTCGCACATGTTGTTTATGTCCGTTGTTTATATGTGCTGGAGGGCTCAATTATTCTTCTTCTTCCATTAAACTTAAAGTGAAGGACCACTTATGTGGTATCATCTCACATCTCATCCATAGACAGCTGTAGTGCAACACTGAATTACAAATCACACTTTCCTGCAACAGCCGCAAGAAATACCTTCACAGGTTAGTGAAGTGTAGCCTTATATTATTCAGTCTTTTCATTCATATCGGTGAAATTCTCCCTCCAAATCCGGTTCTTCACCGATATTGTCGATAAACATCCAAGGAAATTTGAAAATAAAGGAACATATGGAGCATTTCATCATTTGAAAATGTTGGCCAGCAAAAGTTTTCAAACTGCCTTGGATGGTCTTCTGTCGAAGTACAGGACTTGGAGGAGAAGTTTTCCTACATGTATATGAATGAAGACTTGGAGATGGACTAATATAACTATAAAGTAAGTTCACTACCTGTGAAGTAATTTCTCACGGCAGTACAGGAAATGCAATTGTAATTCACAATTGGCGTTACCGTGGTATGCAACAACTGTCTATGGTAGGGAATTGAAGCCCTCCCATACATATAAACAACTGATATAAACAATGTGTGGGATGGGCAAAGGTCGATACTTGCGAGATTCAATAAATCTACTCCCAGGCCGATCACACGAACACAAACTTCTTAGTTACTGTAATTATATGCAGCTTAGCTGTTTTGTATTAAGTACAACAGTGTATTGGTTGTTCTATGAATGAATAATGTATCCTTACTCCGAATCACTTTCATTTTGAAATTTTAAGTCATTGGGTTAGACCCACAAGACCCTGCATGCACCTCATTCAACTCTTTAGCATAGACCGAACACAATTCACGTTCAGCATAAAATTGCTGCATCATTACTTTTGGTAAAATCTTGACAAGTCATGTTAGATTTTTGTACATACTACATGTACAACTACATGTAATAGTCAGTAGATTTATTCTTCTAATGGCACATTTACGTGTATGTCAGCAGCAAACAGGATTTTGGACCAAATGAAGCCATTTGTCATAATAATTTTTTTTATGAACATCCTTCATTGATTGGCATACATGTACACCATACTATGTTATTGTAGAAAATTTTAATTGGGACTACTGGAGATATCTGTCAGTGTACAAAATGTACAGTGTATATGTGCATGTATGGCAGTGTACCTGCTGGAGAAACAGAAGATGCTGATTTTCCTCTACCTCTTAACGCTAGTCTATAGATAATTTTCGAATGCATAAAATTTAATAGTTGCTTCCCTTTTCCGCCATATTGGCGGTAAATGACCATTAGTAAGAAGTACAATATGTAATATAGCAAATACAATATATAATACACAGCACTATTATTATATATTGATATTATTTTGGGGTAATTGTGTGGTTAAGTGTTTCTTATAATATACACAGTATTATTATTTATTGATATAATTTTTGGGTAATTGTGTGGTTAACCATTAAGTGTTTCTTACAATATACACAATATGATTATTATATATTGGTATTATTTTGGGGTGATTGTATGGTAAAGTGTTTCTGTGAAAGTACAGAAATATAATTCCAACATGAATTATTAGTTTGTGCATGTAAATATACAAATCTCTATATGCTTGTTTTCAGTTCCCCAGCCTATAAAATCAAGAGGAAATGTTGAGTACAAATTAAATATAGAGAAGCTGGAAGAAATCTCTAAAACCCAGGGATTGATACCACTGCATATTGAAGCTCTTATAGATGTTGCAGCAAGTTACAAGCATGGTATACACTAAAACTTACTTTCAATTTATATCATTCTGATGCTCTAATTTTATGCTCGCACCCCCCCCCCCCCCCCCCCTGCAAAATTTCAGGGGAGCATATTCATATGGATAATGGTTGTCATGTCCATCTGTCTGTACTGGTACCGTACATCTGTCCAATCTCAACTCTGAAACCATCCTTTAGAATTTTGTCATATTTCACACAAATGTTCTTTGGAATAGTTACTTTAGGAAAAAGGTCACTTAAGAAGTTAACGTCATTTCTGCAAGATTAAAGTCATTCAACACATATATGTATCTAAATTCTTAGTTAGGCCATTATTCCTGCATTTCTCATTGACCGTTAATTAGAATTTTATCATATTTCACACAAATGTTCCATAAGACTGGGTTTGCTGGGCCAGGTACTTTTGGACAGTGCTCACTAAAATGTCATATAAAGGTCTTAAATATGAGGACGGGCCATAATTTCAGATATTTACCAAAATTTCATCATATTTCTACAAACAATGTGTCATTGGTTTGATGCAGTTCAGGGATCATCCATCAGTTTTAGTCTCATGATCGGCAGGTCTTGTGTACAAATTACTGATTTTAAGTTAAGAAAAGTATTGCATTCTTGTTCTCAAATAAATAGATGAAAGACATTTTGTTTCTAATTAGTATATCATCTACATGTTTGTCTGTCTGTCATTAACTTATCCCTTGCCTCAATTCAATTGCACTATTACATGTAGTATTAGCAGAAACTTCATGTTGGATATGCTTGCTTCACTACAGTACAGTCCGGGTGGATCTTTGAATGCCCAATGTCCACAGGGGGCAGTCCACCTGAAATTTCAGTGGGCATTAGGAGTGGACATTTACCTGAGCTATCAAGCTGTCCACTTAAGTTACCTGTATGTTAATTCTAACTGGCTCTTACAAGAATGTCCACTGTGTCCAGTGGACATTTTTAATGCCCACTCTAAAAATGCCCACTGTGACCAGTGGGCAAATTAAGTTCCACCCAGACTGTACTGTACTTCAAGCACCTTTCAGAGGTCAAAGTCAGAGAATTTCCATATAAGGACAAACATACTTAGCTTGGTAAAGATCCCTAACTGTACAAGCAACAGGTCAATATTTGAGCTACCGGTACATGTACATATTTGTACGTATAGTGCTGCATAATAATTCATGAAAGTGAGAAGATATTGGAGAATGAAGTAAAACCGCTGTACATCATACAAATTTTTGAATTATATAAAAATATATCACAATGATCAAAAGTAACTGGTATATATCTACAAGCAGTGTGGTCCACATGCTGTAGAATTGTTACACACAGCAGTTGAAAACCAGATGTAAATTTAGATATTTACCAAAACCCCACAATAGCAACTTCATCGTAATGTCATCTGTTTCTTTATATACATGTATTCACAATTAATTTCAGTGTTAATTATATTCAGGATTGTTCAGCATTATATGTTTATATGTTCTGCATTTTTTCATAGGTGAAGCAATTAGCAGTAGGCTCATTAAGGCTTGTGTTCCAGCCTCCACTGTACCACAAGGAGCTGTGGTCAAAGCAATCTCTCACATGTGTACCAACAAACCTTCCACCAACATCCAGGTACCTGGTCAGGAATTCAGATGAAGTTCCAGTTGATCATTAGTAGATACTTGTAGTGCTCATAGGCCATACCGGCTATATGTTGTGAGAAAGAATAATACACTTTACACATTACTTTTGCATTTTCATTGTACTCTAGAGACAAATATGCTTGAAAACCTGTCATGCATACATGTATGTGATCACTCTACATCAGTACAGTATAGTTCAGGTTTTTTTTAATTTTTGCACCTGCCACATTGCACCACATCCAGGTGCATTTTCAAAAAATAAATACTACACAGTGTATTTCAACAAAGTGTCAGTAAGTAAAGGTAAATTTACACCTGATTTTCCACTGTGATTTAGGGTGGTTTCCCCTCTGAGTTTTGTACCGTACATGTATATTTGGACTCAGAAATTTGTGCTTGGATCAGAGCTCAAGGTATAAATAGATTACAATTATTAGTTTCCAGTGGATAAAGTGATTACCTTGCATCCCATACAAACCAAATTTGATGTATTGATTTTTATCAAAAGAGGAAGGTCTAGGTAGCCACTGGTAAAAATAGACTGTAATATTATAAACATTATTCAGACTACCTGGTAGAAATGAATTTGCCACTTCCAGGGTATATGTTTTACACACATTATCTGCTGTAGATAGATTTATATCCAATGTTCTTTTTATATAATGGTATGAATTTACTTTCTGATATTGGTATGTTTATTCGACAGAGTCTACTGTTTCGATGGATTCTACTGGTGTATGATTACTTTGACCAAAAAGACAAGCTACATAAACTTTACAGTTTCATTTTCTGCTTTATTGACAACCAGATTCTTGTAAGTATCTTTACTTATTCAAATGAAACCCTTTTCTGTTTGGACTAAGTGTTAATTTTCATTATCTAAATTTTGTTTTAATCTTATTTCTTCCTGTATGAGGAGCAGATTGGTCCAGTAGTGTCACACTGGATTTCTAAGAACCATCTATTCAGAATTTGAGAAAATGCATGAATCCACCACCGTGTATTGAAAGTAATCCTGGGTCAAGGTTTACTAAAATAATATAGCAATAAAACTTCTGCCAAATTGGGTCATTTCCTTATACAGAGTTATTTCCCATTGGAACTGGTATTTTACGTCAAACTATTGTGATGTTAACCAGTGCTATGGAAACCGGTATAAAATTACGGGAAGTGATATAGAAATTGAAAGACGTCACAATGTTTGACATCAGATACCCACTGATATGGGAAATAACTCTGTATAACGAAAAGACCCAAGAGAAAAATTTGAATATCTTATCTAATAAACTTTATGTTGCCCATGAGATATCCTTGCATAAATGCAGCATTCACGAAAAGTATCAAAAATGAATAAATTAAAAATACAATGTTGGTTGTTAATGCACACAACTAAAATTGATATATCCTAATAAGCATGTGCTTTCAATACAATTTAATATTTGTAGTAAATTCTTTGGTAAAACAGAGATGTGATAATTAATAATTAACAAATGAATAGGTACATTATTGTTAACATTATGCATTATATTTTTATCGTGAAGCTTATATTATGTAACCATGGTAACTAGAGCATTCATTGTACATGTATGTAGTGAATAGACACAGATTTCAGACTCATACTTTAATTGATGCAGACAGCTTGCACAACTGAAATGACAGCATGTATTAAATAGTAATTCAATTGCTTTAGAGCCCTCCATTTCTTGATTTGTTTCTCCTTGGCAGTCTTCACCAAAACATTTTTGGACCATTAGTCCACAGACAGGTTTTACTAACCTGTTGTATACTTTGTTATATGAGAACGTCTACCTTGTGTTTTGGATTGTGAGTTTTCGCAAAGACTGATTTTGTGTTTATTGACTATCCGACAAGTGAACAGTCTCAGGTTTTAATGATTTATTATTTCATTCTGATAGATTATAGAGTCATGAATAAAAGAACTTAACGTTTACAACCACTCATTGTACATGTATGTAACTCTCTGAATATTTGCTCTTTGTAGCTGCCTCATGTGTGTCATTTACTGTACCTACTTACTCGCAAGGAAGATGTCCGTCTGTACAGAGTCCAACAGCTGTTGAACATGCAGAACAAGACAGTAGGAACAGTGTCATCACTTTTTCATTGTTTATGAGCTGGTTTAAAACTGAATTTAAACAAATTCTGCAATATATGGCCACAATGAATCCAAGAGTCCCACAAAAATTAAACTATATCCATATGACTAGTATAGGGGAATGTTCTTTTTAAATCTTTAAAACTTGATTAAAGTTACTTTCTTTATAATTAAAAGGTTTTGGAGTATCTCATTATTTGTTGCACCAGAAGTACTAAATTCATCTACTTGACTTATTTATGTGCTAAAAGCAGGACATTATTAAAGGGATATGTAATCTATAATTCTTTTCATATTTAAATGCTTAGGATAGGCTTTGAACTTCTGGTGTCTCGGTTGCCTGGTTGGTTATGGGACCTGAATGAATGTCGGTTTGGACTCATGTCAACTTTGGGCTTACTGTATGAAAAGACATACTTTCAGGTTCTCACTTTTCCTGAAACACTTAGGGTTGATCACTATCACAAAGATGAAGATTTTTTCAAGTGGCTTACTACAGTAAAATCAAACATCACTAGGCAACCAGGGTCTACTAGTAATACAACTGCAGATTGCAGTGATGTTGTGGTCGTTGGTCTTTACTGTTTGCTTTCGAGACTTGGAGTATATATAGTATCAACAGAACCAACACCACACCAGACAATCCAGTCCGGCGTGAAAGTACGCCAATCAGACCTTTTGAAAAAAATTGTCTGGCAGGTCTGGAGGGTCCGATGAGTTTGGCAGATACTGTTTAAAAACTTGCATATAGTGTCTTATATATGTATGAGTTATCTCCATATAAGAAAATTAAATTTGAAATGAAATGTGTCAAAATTGTTTAAAAGACAGCAACATTTTAGTGCTATTTACATATATCTGTTAAGTATACTTTGTAATTGTGGAAGGGATATGTTGTAAATGTGGGAACGTATCTGAACTTCATGATTATTTAAGAATTTTGCTGCAGGGCCTTCAGTCCGGAATGTATCCCAACTTTATGATTATTCAAAAATTTTTGTTGCAGGGCCCTCAGTCGTACTTGATAGGTCTACTCACCATGTATAAACTATATGCTCCAAATATGGTAACTGTGGTCCTTCCGAAGACAAAAAGGGTAGGTTTAGTTATTATCCTCTTCACAACTTGTTGCCCAGGTGATATAGTAAAGTCGTCATATGCATTTGTGTCTCACATAACCTATGGGCACTCGCGAAGAGTTTTATTTCACCAAACTGATGTAATTATTCTTTATTATGTGAGAAAAGGCTATGGTCATGCGAAGTAATGCCCTGCTTTATGGTGTTTTTTCCTAGTATTGTGTTGCTTGCAAAAAAATTTAGTTATGTTTAGGCGAGGGGATATAAAACAAACAACTCGTTTCATAAATACTGTATGAAATAAAAATTCATTTCAGATCTTATATGTGTATGTACAAGCATAAGTAGATTTTTTTTGCAAGCAACACATGAAATAAACACCTTTAAACCAAGATTCAGGGATATTAAACAAACTACTCATTTCATAAATAGCGTATGAAATGAAAATTCATTTCAGAATCTTTTTATAACATGTTTACGCTCAGTTTAAAGGTGTCTATTTCATCAAACATCAGCTTGACACAATTCTTTTCCAGGCTATTTTATCCCCTATGCCATAAATTAATTAATGACATAGCGATATTTCACTGCATAAACAGCAAAACATGTGATAAAAGATGGTGATAGATGTTTTGCATGTTTATCATGTCTACCAGGATTGATTTTTGTTTTATGTCACTCCATGACTTAAGGGACAGCATTTTACCAGATACGAACATTAGTGTGTCTTCATCAATAGAGAAAAAAACTGTTTGAATCAATTATGAACCAAACGATTCACAGCGAATAAAAACAAAAATTGTTATTAGCGAGAATTACAGTCCTGAGCTATATGTCAATTGAATTTATATGAGTCTGTTATTTTCCTTTAATTTTTTGTGGTAAATTATTTTTTCAGCTGTTTTTTCCCATGAGGGATAGAGCATGGTGGGCTATAATAAAGAAAGTACAAGAGAAAAATCAACCTATGGATGACCTTGATACAACCAGTGCAGCTGCCGATCGACTCAAGCTTGCAGACAGTAGTCAAATCAGAGGAGCACCTGTAAGATGTGTTTCTTATATAGCAAACACCTTTCACACGAAAGTTGTGTGTGTGAAAAAAGCACAAGATTGATTCTGTGAATTTGTTATCCACTTAAAAATAATGAATGCTTACTTAGATTTTAATCATTTGGATAACTATAACTTCAGGCTAAGTCAGAGTAATTAAGTCTCAGTATTATAATAAAGGATTTATGTCTTACAGTTTACTATTTGTATAAGTCTTTGTTTTTCAGGTTACAAAGAGAAGAAAAGTGGACCCTGTACCTGTCATACATCAAGATCCAGAAGCGCCATCTGGTGGGCCTTCTGATACAGCCTTCACAAAGTTGGAGAGAAATGAAAAACCAATACTGGAAATAACAGATCTCAAATCCCTTCTAGAGCAACCAGAAAAAGTACAGGTGTGTTTTGTACTAAAAATTGAACATGTAAAAGAGATTTGTGGGATCCTGCATTGGTAAAGAATTGTTGCTCCTTTGAATTTTATGACTGGCTTAGCCTACACATTGAAAAACTTAGCCTTGCTGTTTAATAGAAATTTGGAACAAGTAAATAATTGTTTATCTTAAGAGCATTTACTGTCTGAAATTTTTACGCTACCATCATTGAAGTGCAAAACTTAAGTGTGCACTATTCTTGTGACAAGACCTTTCCTTAATTTTGACCTAGTGGCATTGACTTTATATTTTCTGAAATATTTCTGGATGTGCCACTGTTTGGCAGTATCAATATTTCACATACATATCTTCTTTAACATCAACAAATAGAGATGCAATGATATACTACGATACAATATATCGTGATACAGATACCACGATACAATACATGATATGATAAAGAACTCTTTAATAATACCCAAATGCTATTCATCATAGAATTATGTTGCAATATGCATGAAAAATTCAATGTTTGGTTTTGAAACAATTATAAGAAAAGACCAAATGGATTGATTTTCGGTATATTCTTAATGTTGTTTTATTAATTTGAACAAGTAAATCTTTAAAAGATGCTATGTGTGTTTTTATTCGGTTTTTTTTTTTCAAAAAAATGTTTTTATTATTACTTCCTGAAACTAAACTGATGTCATGATTAGAGAGTGTATTGTTTCATAGTTCAGATAATGTGATATATATCGTATAGTAAGGAGCTGTACTGTTACATCTCTATCAACAAATATGAGTCATCAATTTCTTTGAGCTGGCATAACTTAGTCCGTCAGGTGCTTGTCTCATAACCAGAAGGTGGAAGGTGGGTGCTTGGTTCGTAACCTAGAGGTCTAAGGTAGGTGCCTGGCTCGTAACCAAGAGGTTGAAGGTAGGTGCTTGGTTCGTAATCGAGAGGTCTAAGGTAGGTGCTTGGTTCATAACCGAAAGGTCTAAGGTAGGTGCTTGGCTCGTAACCGAGAGGTCTAAGGTAGGTGCTTCGCTCATAACTGAGAGCTCTAAAGTTGGTGTCCCATCAGTAGCTTGTCACAGAATTCTCGTTCTGGTGAGATATTTAAACCAAATGTTTGGCGTTATGGTAGATGTGGCAAGTAACAGATCTCAGACAGCTTTAGGTGGGTCTGTTGCAAAGGAAATAATTTCTGTGCATTGCAGCAGGCAGATTCCATGACCATGTAATTGCAATTACTTTGGTGTGATGTAGGAACAAGAATCAAATAAACTAAAAACACAAAATCAAAATTTTTATAAATATCTGCTTTTATTCTCGGTGAATTATAGTGAAGTGGATGTCTTTTGATTTGTTTGTCAGTCAATTCATCATACTCATAATTTTGGGAAATATTTACTTTCATATCAGTGCATTGTAATGAAATGGCTTTATTATAAGCTTTGTTTTTGTTAGTTCCCTAGTCAGTTGGGATCCATGTTACGAAGTCCCTTACTACAGCATGTGATGTCCTACTCAGCTGATCAAGTACTCGTATCTCGGTTCTCCTACTGGTTGCACGACACACTCTGTGATGGTGAGTTGTCTATATCTGTACACAGAATCTTCAGTCAAAGGTATTTTTGTACATATGCACTCTCTTGGAGAAGGAAAGTATAGCAAGACAAACTCCATGAATGTACACACGGTCTAGATCACTGAGAGGATATGTTGCAAAAATGAACACTTTTGAACATCAAAAAATCATGTATACTAAAGACATATATTTCTTTGATTTGTACTTTTGTGATACATGGTATAACAAAAGTTGAGTAATTACAAATTTTATATCATTTTATTCCTTCTCCTGTGTAACAAAGCAGCTAGTAATCAATTTTTTATTATTTTTGACCAGATTGCAAAGCAATTCTAGTCTATGAATTGGTGAAATCTGTCTGTCCATCCATCCGTCCGTCTGCACGGCGTCAACATTTTACGTTTAGCATTTCAGTTGCATTTAGCTTGGTTTCCTTCATACCCTAAAGGGTACTTATGTCAAAGTTGGTAGGTTTGTAGATACCTCATTGTTCTATCCAACCAATACAAAAATTTAGTGACCTTGACCTTGACTTTACGCTTCAGTGAACACACACTGTTTTTTGCCTTTAGGATGACCACTTGCATACATGTATTGTTAATGTTAATGCAAAGCAATCGGTCTTTAAGTTGACAAAATCCGTCCATCTGTCTGTCCATCCGTCCGTCCGGCGTCAACATTTTGCATTTAGCTTTTGCAATCCGGTCATACCATCCTTGACGGTTTCTTGGGGTTTTTTTGTCCATCTGTTGCACCTGTTCCTTGTATTCTTTTGATTACTCTTTTTATGAAATGAATATAGTATTAAACATTTGATATCAATTGTTATAATATCTCTTTTCTGACATGAAGCCTTGTTTATTGTCTCTTTTTACAGAATTACTAGATAATGATATTGATGATGTAGATATTAACAGAATCGAGACTTTACTTCAAAGAATTCTGCAGTTTTCAATTTTTCTTCAGGTATGTATAACTATTTACCAGGATAATATGTAAGTGTAGATTTGGAAGAGCTGCAATGATTCAGGTAACTCATAATTTTCAATATTAATGCCACAATTTGCATTGGTTTTTTTCCATAGCAGTGTTCTTTCCATGAAAATTTCAATGTGTGTCAAATTCATCACTTCCATGTATAACCTGTTTTTGTGATTAATATTATTGCCTCCCCCTCCCTCCTTCTTTTGCTTTGCCTTTCTTTTTGCCTCACAAACTCATCGATCCACCATTTAAGAATGTTTTTCATTTTGGGGCTGTGCTGGCATGTAAATACAGTTGGTCATGAAAAAAAAAAATTTGTACAGCACAAAGGGCAAGATCTTGGCATTATCAGCCAAAATACTTGAGAAAAGGAACTGAGCTAATTGATTTGAGTGCATAAAACTTAGAGAAGGGGTCATATTAAACAAAAATGTGTAAAATTTAAATCAATCTCGTGTACTTAATAACATAGTGGTAGCATAGCCACTATTCATATGATACCTTGCTGATATGAATTAGACAGTCAGCTTTGAATGAACAAAAAGAACTCATTTTGTCAACTAGATCATTGTTACATTAACACCATATTCCCTCTATACATGTATATGGAGGTATTCTCAACTGAGATCTCTAAAACTGACACTGAGGGTAGAGGGGATGAGAACAGTACTGGTGATATTTACTGTCTCAAGTAACTGACCAATAGAGATGGTTATAGCATACAGATGAAAGTTTGCCTTGATGAAATGTTAAACAGAAAAATATAAAACTAAAGGTGTATCCCTGTAACAACATTTTATTTACTGAATGAATAGAATTTAATGAATTTACAAAAAAAAGTAACATGTAATTAGAATTACTTCCAGTGTCTACCATTTTGGTAGTGATGCAAGAGCTTTTCCTTCATATTCATACCAATTTTATTGAATGTTTTTGAGAAAGTTTCCTTATATATTTACAGTCCTTTGGAAATATTTAAACATTTGGTTAATGGTTTAAATATTGCACAAAAATTGGAGAAATTCCTTACACATAGTTTAGTTGATTTATGGACAAATGTTCAGTCATACACTCCAAAATGGTGGAAAAGGGAAGTAACTCATATTAAATTTTTGGTTCAGTATCGAAAAAAATACTATGCAGTTTTAACACCAATAAAACCTTATGTACAGTGGTCAGATTGATTTTACAGGAGGGTATACCAGTAGTGGACAAGTTTCTATTTCGATACCTTGACCACTGGAATGGTCAAGACTTCAAGACCAAGATTTTACAACTTATCACTTACTGTAGATTGTATCCATTTGCTGGTAAGCCAGATAAAATAATATCTTTGTTTTATTATATGATAACTTCCTTGCTTTAAAAAGTACTATGAATTTTTTGGCAGAAAAACATTTTCTATGAAGTTAAACATTTAATATTGTTAAATTTAAATTACATTTTGATATTCAACTTTTACAGTGACAAGGTTTCATCAAGAATAAAACAGAACAATGTCTTTATGTTTCCGGAATCACCCGGATTCTAGAGCATCCATGTTTTGGCCTGTCTGTCTGTCTGTGGTAAAAAACCTTTATCATTGGTCATAACTTTTGAACTGCAAAAGATAGAGACATATTTGGCATGCAACACTTTCAAATGACATCAAAGTCAATTACCTTGTGACCTTGACCTTTATACTTAAAATAGCTCTTTTCAACTTTGTTGCTGTTGGGGACATTCATGTTTCACAAAAATCTTGTTTTAAATTTGAATGGGGCAAACAAAACAATATTGCATTACCTTTTCATTTGCTTTGAATCATGTAATTATCAGTATATCTATGGGCTGAATCCGCTTGATGATTTTCAATACTTTTCAGAATTAAATGAGAAGATACTGGAACCTTTGAGGAAAATTTTCTTCTGTAATTCAGTATACATGAAGGTATGATGCTTCTTGTTTGTTTCAATCCAGAAATTGACTTGAGTTTGTCATATTCAATTTAATGACATATCTTTAAATGGGTATTATATGTTGTATATGCTTAGGATTGTTATACCCCACAAAGTTTCCCAGAGTATATTGGAAACTTTTGTCTCTCTGTCTGCCTTACTGTCTATTCATCTGGGCTTGTCTGGCCTATAAAATCTGTATGCTTGCTTTGATCAACTTAATACTTCTGGTAGTTGTTACCCATGAGGTAAGGATGTGTTATGACTAAGGTATCATATTTAAGGTCAGTGTCAGAGTATGTATTTGACAAAATTTGTGTTGTTCCACTTTGCTGCTGTCAGGAGTATTTATCTAGTTTGAATTGTTCTGTTATTGCTAAACTGGTGTGGCCTAGTGGATGAGGTGCTCGTCTTGTGACCTAGAAGTCGCGGTTCAATTCCCGCCCAGGGCACACCGATGTTCTGTTTTTTCGATGAGACAGTAAAAACTGAGGTCCCGTGTCACGTTAGGCGTGGCATGTAAAAGATCCCTCACTGCTTCAGTTGGGTCCGTTGCAAAGGTAAAAATTTCTGTTCAAGGCATCAGGCAGATACCTTCACCATATACCTTAGATAACCGTGGAGTGACTTAAAACAATAGTTAATCAATCAGTCTATTATTGCTTGAATGGTAAATGAACTCAGCTGGTAATTGGCGGAGTGTTGATGGGAAGCTCACTTAGGACTTGTTTGTGCCAGATGTTTGTAGGTATTTTGGTAAGATTATTAAGTTGAAGCACAGTAACTGTTCAATTAAATTTAAATGTCTCTTGCTGACTATGGAAATGACTCCAAGTAATGGCACAAACAGTCCAAACTGAAGCTGTTAAAGAATTCTTTTAAGCGAATATTCCTAAACCTCAGCTTGAGAAATATGATGGGACAATTTAGGGATCGAACCAAGCCACTACACCAGGCTTGTCTTCAGTTATAATGAAAACCCGATATATTTGTTGATCTTTTAATATGACGACCCTATTTGGCAGAGAAATATAGGTTTCTTTTCCATCCTTCTGTCTGTCCATTAGTCGTGCCATCACAAAATAATTTCTGGATATTAACTCTAGTACCATATATCAGATTCAAACCAAATTTGGATATATACTTAGGTAAGCTGAGATGGAAATGCATATTGATTTTTTTAGATCAAAAGTCAAGGTCCCAACATCTAAATGTTTGCTGGGACTGGTAGGAGACATGTAATTACTTCAGCAATATTCTAAGAGTGCTTTTCTAAAAGTTAAAAATTATATATTACAAAAACCGAAACCTAATTTTACACTTAGAGGACAGATATATGTATCTCAGACCTTAAATACACATGTAATATATGTACGGCATAAAAGAAGAGAGTGTATGAAGTGTGATAATCTGACAAGAACATTTTCTGTATGTTGTATGATTTGTGTTGGACAGTGTCACATTATCCTGTGCTTGATTGACCTCCTGGAGAACTATACATCGCGTGAACTTCACAGATACGTTGACGAAAACCACGGAAACCGAGGAATAGGAGCGCTCTATACAATCAAACCACAGTGAGTCCCACTTAATGGATACGTTACAACTATTATTATACATAGGCATATTTGTAAGGTTTTGTTTGTGTCAATGCTTTCAATTTTGAATTCAAATAGATAGTTACTCTTTGTTCTTATGTGTCCATAATGCTGTAAATGCAATTTTCTAAATATTGCACTTTGTAGAAATTATAACAAAAAGATATGAATATAAATAGTTCTCTGATTCTGTTCCAAATTTGCTAATAATATACATATGAAGCAAAACATACTAAAAATACTAAAGTTGAACTCTAAGACAATTCAGGAAATTCAATGCTATCTCAACTTTTCTATAGTAAAGGAAGAAGAGTAAGCCATTTACAGAAAAATATGATTTAGAATTCAGATTTTCACTACTCTTTTTTTTTTAAATTTTTACAGCAAAACTGTGTTTCAAGAGGATAGTGAACCACTCAATCCATTTTCAACTATTCTGCAGCTGATCAAATTCATAGACGGTTTATGTGTAGTAGGGCTGCAGATTGAAAACAGTCACACGCTTCTCATGCATGTCACACAGCAGTTCATGGAACTGGTAAGTGCCTGTCACAACAATTCATCAGTTTCAGGGAACAAGTGCTTATCAGGGGAGGAGGGGTGGTAGGCTGGTCAAGTGATGTCAGTGTGGACATCTGTATGATACTTTAACTTCTAAGGTGATTTATCGTCTTGGGTCTTTCCTTTGTATGAGACAACATCAGGCCAAAAGAAAAAATATACATGTTTCCTGTAACCCGACTGACCATAATTTTTGGCCCCACTTAACTTTTTTAATTACATTTTCAATAGAAAATTATTCCAGAATTCAATATTTGCCTTAAAATGTAGATTTTGATATCCAGGGGATAATTGTTTTGGCAAAAAAGTAAGTAATTGTCACATATGTGGTCTATATGCATTCTAGTTGCCATCAAATATTTATTTAGTACTTATTAAAATATTTAATAAAAAAAAAAGATATCGACCTAATTTTTTCAGCATGTTACGAGAAACATGCAAATTTTTTTGTTTGGCCTCACTAAGATGTGGTCTCATGGTATATGCTGTGGAATTCATGGAACTAGCAAGTGCATATGACAGCTTTTCATTGAAGAGGGAAGTGCTTACCACTGCAATTCATGGAACCAGAAGTGCTTAGTACAATTATTTACTGAACTTTTACATGTACCTTTTGGTGCTGTACATTGTAATTTGTTGAACTAGTGAGTACCAAGTACACTTTACAGTAATTCATTGAACTGGGAAGTGCTGACTGTGGCATTTTATGGAACTAGTAAGTGCTTATTGCACTTATTCATGGAACTGGAAAGTGCTTACCACTGCAATTCATGGAACTATTAAGTTCATGTACTTACTACAGTTATCGACTGAATTTTGATGTATTAGTTATTCATTGAATTTGTGAGCGCTTACTATTGCAATTTATTGAACTATTGATGGAGTGCATATTAATATTATAGTTATATATTGAATTAGTAAGTGCATACCACTGTAATTTGTGGAACTACTAGGTGCTGATCTCTAAGTGGCATGTATCTGTAAATCAGTCTAACAGTCGTGTTATGATGTGTCAAATGTTGCCATTATTTGCTTCCAAAAAAATGAAGATGTCATATCAAAGCTTATAGTTTAGCACAGAGGGTATGAAACTACTAGACCATTGAATAATTAAAAAGATCTTTTGATGCAGGCAAATGACTATCTTGAAAATTTTGTAAATAGACAGCTTTACTGATGATCACTATGATTGCCTTTGATGATCACTATGATTGCCTTTGATGATCATGATGATTGCCTTTGATGATCACAATGATTGTCTTTGATGAACACAATGATTGACTTTGATGATCACTGTGACTGTCTTTGATGATCAAGATGATTGCCTTTAATACAGTGAGTGCCTTTAATGGGTGTTTGGTTTATAAAATACAACTTTGTCCACAGGTAACCTGAACACTCATAACATCTCTATTTTTCTAGGTATCAAAACTGACCGAGACTCGTGATATACCCTATGTATTCGTCCCCAGTAGACACTTGTTCTACAAAGCCTTCTTCACCGACAATGCCTTAGGAGCAAACAGCATCTGTAAAATTCTAAACAAGTAAGAACATTCTAAATATAGAACATTTACTTTGATGGCTTATGCACTCTGATTTACATCAAGTTCCAAAATGGTTGTCCCTCAACTTATCCAGCAACCTTTGTTGTGTTCTGAGCGCTCTTTTCTATTTTTCAATGCATGAAAAGCAAAAAAAAAAAATCTGCTTCTATTAATATACGGACGACTTTCGATAACTAGACCTCAAAGGGTCCAAGTAGAACAGTTTAAGCTAAGCAGCTTTGGAGTTTGGGGTGTATATCATATCAAAGAAATTGGAATCAGGACCGAGTTTTACTAAAGGTTGTAAGCCTAAACGTAGACGTAGACGCAAACATAACTTAAGAGTATTTTGCATTTTACTAAACATCGTAACTTACGATTATGCGTAGATTTACGTGTAAACTTACAAGTGCCTTAGTAGCAGAAGTAGCTTTGCACATAAGTACAATGGATGCTTTTTGATAGTTAATTCAGAAAAGAAATGAAAGTTCCTTGAGGACAGAGGGTCTTTTTCGAGACAGGGGGTCGCCCTTAGACACATAAGACAACAAATCACTTAAGAGAGTTATAAGAGATCGTCCTTAGAGTGCCAAAATCACGTCACGGCCAAACTAGTACAGTTGGTGACGCCAGCATGATGTTGTGAGTGACGTCAATCAAAGAACTTACGCAGAGAGTAAAATTATGGCGTCACGATAACTCTCTCTAGCCACTATCGTAGATAAAATGATGTCACTGTTCTATCTTGAGAAACTAGCTGAAATGGCATTATGAGAGGAATCACGCACTTTCTGTCAATAATCATTTCACAATTTAACACTGTTTTGCCTCCAAAACTCTACATCTTGTCAAAAAATTTTTTCTTGTATCAAGAAAATTTAAAGTCGAAATAAAGACAGCTATAACTTTTGAACCATAAGAGATAAAACCTTTATATTTTGCATTCATACTCAACTGATAAAACCCTTTCAAGTAAAACCAAAGTCAATGACCTTGTGACCTTGACATTTATTCTAAAATAGCTGTTTTAGACTTTGTTGCCGACGGGGCATTCGTAGAATTCATCTGTCAACACCCCCATTTCGGCCGTTACATTTCTAGTTTGGCTTTCTTGTTTTCTCCATCTCGTTTTCCTTGTTAACAAACGACAATAAATTCAAAAGTGAATGTAAATAATACGCAATTTTAATTTCCCATTGCTAAAGAAATTTTCCAACTCCTTTAAAAAATCCATTCGTAGCTTTCAACTGACACTACGTCTTAGTACATTTACGAGTTGACTTACATCTTTTAGTAAAACGCAGCTTACACACACATAGTTTTAGTCGTAAAGTCTACATTTACCTTTACCGGTACGTCTAATATTACGACTTTTAGTAAAACTCGTTCCAGGGCTTCAAAATTAGTGAATGGAAAATTTTAGTCATTGCCATTTGTGTGAAAATATCAACAGTATATCCTTCAAAATAAGTAAACAAAAAATGTTAATGAAATGTATCCTTATATGTATTTCCTTAGTTTAAAGGCCAGTATACGACACTATGGAACCCTGTCCAGGGAGCGGAAAGGCTTGAAGAGTAGGTACAATCATCAGGGAACCATAAAGCAATGTAATAATCTTATCACTGATGTTGCTAAAGCCTTATGGAGTGGTAAAGCATTCACCCAGTCCCCTGAATCCACAGAGAGCACCTGCTTCAACTTCGATCCAGCGGCACACGATAGCTCTCTTACTGAGGTCTCTCACTGTTTCACGGTTTATCTACACCAAGCCTTCATCGGATATGCACTGAAATTTTTAAAAGAGGTAATTGAAGTGTAAATTATCATAACTTAGTTTGGAATTGTATAACTTCAAATAGTCATAACTTTTCTTCTAGGATATTTGGAAAAAGGAAACTTCCATAGAGATCTTTCATTAGCATCTTCACGAGTCTAGGGGATGTGCTACATAAACTTCTCTCTATCCTTGACTGATTGCATTCATAGGTCGCGGGTTTTGATATACTACTAACCAGTTGACCAATGCTATTAAGCCTTACTTAGCTAACTTGGTTACGAAGAAAAACAATAACGGCAACACTCATCTGCTCTTTGTATTGTGAAATTTCTGAAACGTTTTCTATAGACAGCTTTAAAGATTTTCAGTCGAAAAGCACAGAGGCTTTAATAAAAGGGAAAGACACTTTCACTCACATGCGCTGTATCTATTATTTTCGTTTCGTCGCATGTTTTGTGTCAAGACTTCTGATTCGTTCATGTGCGGAGCAAAGGAACCAATCACAAATTGGCCCACGACCTTTGAATGTAATCAGTCAAGTGGAGAGAGAAGTTTACGTAGTGCATCCCCTTGACTCATGAAGATGTTTCATTTAAAGAGGTAAAATATCTTTGAAATTTTTCACCTGGGGTTACTACCTGATTTTTTTATGTTAATACAATGATTGGGATTCTTAATGGGAGACACAAAGGAACAGGGGTCTGTTATATCCTGTGAAATTACATTTTATGATTATGATGTACAGAGGATAGTAAAAGTGATCACTGTCACTCATTTACCTCCCCATGTACGAGTGACTGACAAGGAAATTTGTGGTCCAGAGTAGTTTGGTATGTTTCTGTGTTATTCCTTTAACATGGTTCGCACAGTCTGGAAAATACCTGGAAAATTGAAGAGGTACTGGAAAACACCTGAAAAATTGAGATTAGACCTGGAATATCCTAGATTTATACTTCCCTACCTGAAAAAATCCTGGATTTATACTTCCCTACCTGGAAAAATCCTGGATTTCTACTTCCCTACCTGAAAAAATCCTGGATTTTTCTAATATCCTAATACATACCGGTGTATTTGATGTTGGATTAGGAGAAGTAGGAAAAAAATACAAAAATCAGTCGTATTGTAGATGTATTAATAAGTTTTTTTAACCCATCGACATGTTTCACGTAACCTTGCTTTATATATTATCTTGATTTGTCACATCTAGATCCAGGTCAATTTTTAACGTATATACATGCACAGAAATATGCTCACTGTTTTCTCACTTCCTGTTATACTAGCAACGAAGCTTGTCTGAAACAATTTTGAATTTAAATGTGACATATTAAATTAATTGTATTTTTAGGGTCTTCCGATTCCATCGGAAGACCCTTTTGTTTTTGTGAGGTTTTTTCTTTACATTTGTTATTATTATTATTATTTTTTTTTTTATTCTTAGCACTTTTTTGACTGCAATTTTCTCAGAAACGGCTTCACTGTCAATATTTTTGCTCAGCTTTTCTTACTAATTAAGCAAAACTTGATAGATTTAAAAGAAAATTTTGCTAAAATTCAAGTTCTGAGTAAAATTATATAACAATTTGTAATTTTTAAAATCTCTCAAGTATAACTTTTATTATGCAAGCTAGATTCCTGAAATTTTCTCTATGATATTGTACAGGTGTAGTTCTTGACAATCGAATTAACTCCGATTAGGTAACTATTATAGTTAAGAAGCTATAAGAGTTTAAAATTTTCAACTTATTACGTAATTTCAAAAAACTTTTATTTTAAGCTTAAGAGCTTCAAAAATATTGCCAAACGATTTAGAGGGTCAATATAAGGGTAAAAACAGTTATTTTAAAATTTTAAATTCATTTTTGAGAAGGTTTTAAATTTTCTCAAATAAAATGTTTATTATTTAAGCTAGACTCCCCAAATTTTCTTTATAATGTTGTACAGGTGTAGATCTTGACAACCAACTTAACGCCGATTATGTAACTTTTACAGTAAAGGCGCTATTTGTGTTTAAAGTTTTTAAACTCATTACGTAACTTTAAAACTTTTTTAATTTAGGTATTAGCGTTACAAAAATATTACAAAACAATGTAGAATGTCAATTTCATGGTGTAAGAGGTTTTTAAAATATTTTTTATCCATTTTTAATTGAGAAATTTAAGATTTTCACAAATTTGGTTAGTTACGTAATTGCTTCATAACTTGCTTATTTTTCATCATACATGTATGATCAAGAAAAAACCATACAGCACGTGAGAAGGGTTTACTCTTTTAAATGATATTTTCAAAAACATCGAAATATTTGCCCCCTTCCCTCTAGCGTTGGTAGACCCTATCGAGAGAGGGTCTTAAATTGCCGAAATTTCACCCCGATTTTTCAAATCCATTTTCAGAAAAACGGCTTTATCTACATACCTTATATTTTCGATATAGACTCTCAAAGACACTGTTACCCGTTTAAGTAAAAAAAATTTCAAAAATAAAAGTTTTCAAAAACATTACATAACAATGAGTTAAATTTTAAATTCTCCACCATACAGCGTAATTTTTAATGCTAGAGTATTCAAATTTTATTTGTCATATTATCTAGGTTCATATCTTTGAAAAATTCATCGGCTGATAATATCTATCTTTTTTAGTTTAGCCGCTATTTCAATTTAAAGTTTTTAAATAATTACGTAATTTGCAAAAACATTTTATTTTTAGTCTTATCGTTTCCAGAACATTACCAAACGATTTTCCGTAACGATTTCAGTATGAAATATGTTTCTCAGTATTTGAAAGTGAGCGATTTAAAAGATTTAAAAAAAAATATCTTACTTGCGTAACTTTCAAGTTTTTTTTTTCTTATTCTTCGTATGGACAATGTATAAAAAGGAGAGTTTGAGAAAGTATTTTGAATTCGAATTCCTAAACAAAAATCACATTTTTCCACTCTACCCGCTACTGATAAACAACGCAATAAACAAATCTTCTCCGAGCATCGGGATCACACATTAAAGAAGCGCGTTGAATTTGCCTTGCTTAATACCTCGCACAGCGTCGCTCTTATAGAGACGGGGAAAGCGCAGTAACTCGCGATTAATTATTAATTCATTCGCGAGTTACTACGCTTTCCCCATGGAATATCTAATCGACAATTATAAAGGAATCCCACAAATGTATGTTTTACCTAAACTTGAGTTTCTTTATCTCCTTACTATAGTAGTCATCTCAATGGTATGTATACAGCTAACTTAACCGTTGGAATGCACAATACGTACACTCTATCCAGCTTTGTCGCATTACGTCACCACGCGTCTGAATAGGAATTCTGTAATATACAGACTTTCTATAGCTGTATTCATACCACTTTAATTACATGAGTGTGTTTACATAGTGTCTCTGTGAGATATATACATTTATCTATGTATATACTTCTCCTTTGCCCTAATCGGCATATCTATGATGCCGCAATAAATGCGTATACTCATTTCAGTATCTCGTTTCTTTTTTCTTTTGTTTTCCTTCTTTCTACTTGCATATTTTTCTTTTTTTTTCTAAAGAGGAAGACCCGCCCTGTTGCCTCGGCAACAGGTAAGCTCTAGTTTATTTTTTCTGTTTGTTTTCACAAAGTTAGACCAGGAAAATTGACCTACAGTCCTGGAAAAGGCCCGGATTTTGAGTTCTATGTATCTGTATGAACCATGTGTAAGGCCCTTTGATTCTCTATAATAGGAACTGTGTGTTGACCCGATTTCCAATCTAAAAAAGTTTTAAAAGTTGTCCCTTTTTTTCACAAGATCGATAGTATTTTTTTCCCCCAACATATGATCAAGTGTTTAATCAAAACTCTAGTGTTTAGAATAATGAAATTGAGCCAAAACAGTTTTAAATGTCCACCAAAGCTAACAAAGGGAAGATGGCAAAGTGTTCATACAGGTGGTATCTTAACACAAGTAGATCTTGTATAAACACTTAGTAGAAAGGGACAGGAAAAGGTGGCAAAGTGGTCACACCATACAGGTGGTATCTTAACACAAGTAGATCTTGTATAAACACTTAGTAGAATGGGACAGGGAAAGGTAGCAAAGTGGTCACTTCTTACAGGTGGTATCTTAACTCAATTAGATCTTGACGTATAAACACTTAGTAGCATGGGACAGGGAAAGGTAGCAAAGTGGTCACTTCTTACAGGTGGTATCTTAACTCAATTAGATCTTGTATAAACACTTAGTAGAATAGGACAGGGAAAGATGGCAAAGTGGTCACTTCATACAGGTAGTATTTTTACACAAGTAGATCTTGTATAAACACTTAGTAGAATGATACAGGGAAAGGTAGCAAAGTGGACACTTTATACAGGTGGTATTCTAACACAATTAGATCTTGTATAAACACTTATTAGAAAGGGACAGATATAGGTGGCTTCTCAAGACAGATGTTTGCTTAATACAGGTGGTCTGGAAGTTTGACTGTAAATATTAAATTCCAACAAAGTAGTTCCGATCTTCTAATTCTAATGCATATTTCTAGTCTCTCTTTATCCATATCAGTAAACAATATTCTACTGAAGAAATCAAGAGCCTCTCAGATTTAAAGCACAATTTTTTTTCAAATGTAAACTTGAAGGAAAAAAATAATGTTCAAGTCTCTTTTCATCTATTTGAATAAACAACATTTGACTGAACTAATAAGTTTAAAGCGTACACAATTCAATTGTGAACTTGAGAACTTGCGAGAGGGAGGAAAAAAGCCGCTTATTGCCAGAGTTAGCCAGCCTCAGTCCCATTACCAAATAAGAAGTAAGAGGCCTGCCATTTTGGTTGGACTTTTATGACTTTTTGAAGATATTTTCCAGTATTACACATTGCAGTACCCTATAATAGTCATATAGTAAAAACTTCATTGTCATACATGTGTCAGTGTTTGAACACTGATCAAAACTAAACGGCAAGGTATCCCAGTTAACATTGTGAAGGTTCATAGTTTTCATGGAATAATCATTGGGTGACATTAAATGGATACTGTTTAGAATGAAAAGGCATGATATTATACCAACCTTGTTTTTATGCCCCTGGATTGGTAGATCACAAGCATATCGTTTTTGGCCTGTCTGTCTGCTTGTGTGTATATTTGCCAAATATGAAGTCTTTATCTCCCACAATTCAAAAGTTATGGTGAAGGTTAAAGTTGACAACAGACAGACAGACAAACAAACAGATCAAAAATCTATTGATCCAGGGGCAAAAAGAGGAAAGATATTGCCGAGGAAAATGAAATCACAAGTGCTTTGATTGATGTTTTTAGCTCACCTGAGCCAAAGCCTCAAGTGATGTCAATGTTGTCAATACCTCAATTTTTGGATTTTTTATGAATTTTTTTAAGACTTCCAAAAAGAAGGGGAGACGGTTGGCCATTTCTGTCATTTTCAACTTTTTGTGCAAAACTGTTAGAAGGATTTTAATAAAACTTGGTAAAAATAAATCACTTATGACCCCCTTCAGTGTTTGTCGTTTTTGTCCAGACCTCTTTACAGGCGGCGCCACCACAGTCAAAAGTAGGTCACAAAAGAGTACCCTCCTTTGACACTCTTCTTCTTCATACTGGCTGTATACAGAGACAAACAGAATGCATAGAAATGATCTAGAGAGATGAGTGAAGAGGTATTATCATTTTGGTTCATTTCCAAATTCAAATTTTAGAAGTTTTTTCGACATTTTTTTGGACTTGGTGATTTCAATGCAGAAAAGTGCCAAATTTCCTAGTTAATAGATAATGATGATTTCTTATGGACTATATTGATCATAATTATGGTAAGGAATGTTATTTTGAAAGAATTTTGTCAATATATCAATTTTTTGATTTTCTGTGAATTTTTTAAGACTTCCAAATGAGGGTGTATATGGATAGTTTTTCACATTTTTTTTTAACTTCTGCTGTTATACCACATGAAAGATTTTGATGAAATATGGTATACATGAAGTACTATACGTCCTCTATCAATTTTGTACATTTCATCCAAATTGGATGACAGGTGGTGCCACCATGGCTAAAAATTAGGTCTCATTATGTACATATACCACTTGGTAATTAAAATATGGAGAGAAGCAGTTCAAGTCCAGCTGTAATCAAATTTTTTTTCATTTTTTTACACATCTAAATAAGTTTTAGACGTTTCACAAAACTCAACATATGAAAATAGGCCATTTTAAGTTCGATTTGGACAATATTTGAAACAATTGTTGTTCATGACCCAGACTTGAAATCAGTCAACAAAAGGCCCCACCTTAAGAAAATGACTAACTTGTTGCCCTGAAATTCTGAATCACATCTTGCACAGACAAAGCAAATGCTTAATATCAAAATCTTCTGAATGGTTGTGCAAAAAAGTGTTGTTGTTTTTGATTCTGGTCTGAAATAAAATTCGACGTATTTTCAACATTTGTGTTGACTTAGTCACAGTAATGCATAAATAAATGACTTCTTCCTTCCTGCATGACTGATCATCTAAGTACTCAGGTGAGCAATATAGACCTACTTGGGCCTCTTGTTTTTCAAAATGAATCATTCATTCTACAGTCATTCATATAGCAATTGAATGTTTTTATTTTTCAGCTTTAAAATGTAATACTAAAGAAAATCAAAGTAAGAAATCATTGAAGTTATGAGAGGGACTTTCACCAAAATTTCTTGTTTCTATCTCCATTTGTTCTTTTACAGACTCAACCAGTAGGAAACCTAGGACATCCAAGAGGAATAAAGGTTTGTATGGAAGACGATTCGCATCATATTGCCCTATTCATTGATGGATAGAATAATGATATTCAGCATGCTAATTCCATTTAAGTAATGAAAACAAGACTTCCAGTTAAAAAAAATTGGTTTAAACTGAGTTGGTCTAAAAGCTGCATCACTTAATATACATGTATATGGGAAAACCTCAAATACAATATATAAAACACTTGGAGAGATCTGGAAGTGGCAAGTTTTAAGATCGAATTTGAAAGGAGGGTTGTCCCAGTCACTGTATTTAAAATGATTTCTTTATTCTTTTGTAGCCTCAGAGAGATGTCTACCTGGAATTTCTGCAGAGAGAACATGTGACTGGCGTGTCTAATTTTGTTTCTTCCTTCATAAGGAAAGACAGTATTGGTGGTCACACCAAGTCCATTAGGATGTCAACAAGTTGATAGAAAGCAGCCACTTCATACAGTAGAGCAGATATTCATGTGATAATAAAAAGGGGAATCTCATAACTTCTTCATTGTCAGGAGTACTGTGTGACTTTTGTTTTTCTTTGTCTGGAGTACCATGTGACGTCTTCATTTTCTGGAGTACCATGTGACTTCTTCATTGTCTGGAGTACCATGTGACTTCTTCATTGTCTTGAGTACCATGTGACCTCTTCATTGTCTGGAATACCATATGACTTCTTCTTTGTCTGGAGTACCATATGAATTCTTCATTGTCTGGAGTACCATGTGACTTCATTTTCTGGAGTACCATGTGACTTCATTGTCTGGAGTACCATGTGACCTCCTCATTGTCTGGAGTACCATGTGACTTCTTCATTGTTTGGAGTACTATGTGACTAAATTTTACTCCCAAACCAAATGATTTTAAATGTTATGCAACACTTATTATGTTAATTAAGTCATTTAAGGAAAGAATACTTGTGTTATCTTTTTCACATTTTTGTGTTGTTGTATTGATTTTACCATTCATGGTAGAGAACCAAGTTCATAGTGATTTCTCAAAAACACAATTAATAGATGTAGTCAGGGAACATATATCTTAGAAATTCTTTGGCTTTCATGCATAGTTGTTGGTGAATGGTCAAATTGTGATCAGGTGAGCGATAAAGGCTCATTTGAGCCACTTGTTCAATATACTTATTTTCGATAATCTATTTTGATAAAAAAGAAAAGATAATTTAACATCTTAAAGATTTTCAAAAAGCCAAGGGCCATTTAATAAAACAATATTACAGATTACATTGACTTTGATGTTTATAATTCTTAATCACAGGCAAATAAGCAAACGTGGTGCATAAACTACTGTTAATAAATAATGTATTCACATGAGCAAATTACCCTTTCATAGTTGAGGGACGTCATAATGAAAAAAAAAATTGATTGTATCTGACATCATTTTGCGGGAATAGTTATCATTTTGCCAACCAACATGCTAGTCCAGCAGTAACAGCGAAAGGGTCTCTTAGTGACAGACGAGCCCATAAATTTTATGTTATCTGTCCATTTCCAGCCACAAAATAATACAAACTAACATTTTGCATTTGAAAAGAGGAACAATGTACTAAGAGCAAAACAAACAAAAAAAAATGTTGGGATTTTTCTGACATTAAGAGCTAGTTTATTTTGATGCCATCGGATCAATAGATCAGAGGCATATTGTTTTTATACGCCCGTGGAAAGACGTGACGTGTTATGGTATGACGATGTCCGTTCCGGAGTAATGGGACTTGGATTTTATTTTTACTGTTAAAAGATGCTATGGAACGCGATAACTTAAGTAAACGTCAGTTGTTTCTCATAAAACTCATACAGAAGATAATATTGAGCAAATTCCGTTTTGTCGTTCCGGAGTTATGGGACTTTGATCCCTCCTTTTGAATTTCAATATTTCATAAAAGTATTACCAAGGAGACTCAAGTTTGGGGGTAGTAAAACCATACGTTTACATTGATCCCGTCCAAAGCGACGGGCGTATTAAGCCACGCTAGGCGTTGTTCTTGTTGACCTGTCTGTATGTTTAACGTAATGAGTCCTCCAAAAGGAAATTAGTATAAAGTAATCACAAAAAAATCTCTTTCTTCATAAATTTACGGTCCCTTGGCCTTTATCAAGTGGAAACAAATACAATGAAGAAACCTATAATCAGAGACATAAACTACTACTGAAAGTAGTCTATGTCTCTGATTATAGATTTGTCTTTTTGAAATTTAATATCGCCCAGGTGTTCTGTGATCCGGGGAAGGATTTTAATGTTTTTGTAAGATGGACCTGACGTCTGGTAATAGTGTAGAAAAGTCATAACAAGGGACACCCTGTCTGTTCTACTGTTCCTCGATGACGCTGCCGCCTCTACGCCTACGGAGCTTGTGTTCAGGCTCGTGTCTCAAATAATCTTCTTTCTCGCAGATCCTCCGTAGCCTGACTTTTTTTGTACGGGGGGGGGGGGGGGGGAGGATCGTATTTCATGTATATCTGTTGGTTTGCGATAGAGGTTGGTATAAACTTGTCCGTTTTCCAACTTAACTATTATGTCCAAAATCTCTTTTTTCCTTTCTCCATCTTAATCGTTAATGTTATTTTGATATTACTATGAATGTTGTTAGCATAGAGATGCAACGATATACCGCGATACATGGGTCACGATACGATAGGGAACTCAAACGATACGCAACCATACTCCAATGTTACTCATTATAAAATTATGTTGCAATTTCCATGATAAATAGAGATGTTTCATATTTAAAAAATTGTAAGAAAAAGACCAAATGGATATGTTTTCAGTATATTCTTTATATTGTATCAATTTGTACCTCATTTCTAGTATGAATTGTAATGTGTATTTCTTTTTCTCCCAAAGCTCTTTTATACGTGTAGAATCTTCATGAAATCGAACAGGTACATTTTAACCCTGATTTCATGATAAGAAAATGTATCACGATACGTATCGTATCGCTGTTCAAGTATCGTGATACGTATCGTATCGTGAGGAGCTGTATCGTTGCATCTCTGTTAGCATGTTCTGTAAAGTAAAAGTGAATCAAGAAATCCCCATCCATATACCAATACCATCGTTTATGTAGTGTTTGAAGGAGAATGGCTTATGTTCGAATTTTTGTGTTTGTAGGTCTGTTGACAACTTTAACCAAATGATTTTTAACATTTTCACAAAATTTCCTCCTGTCGCAATCAAATTGGGGTTTACCACACTCTAAAAATAGAAATCGCGGGATAAAATACGATAAGGAATGTGTATCAGACTTTCAGATATTATGATATGGATATAAAAAAGTGGAGAAAAAAACTCATTTTGTGAGTAATGTTATACTAACATATTTTTTAGATTTTTTTTTCAAATTCCATAGATTATCTCTATTGTTCTAGGACCAGATCCCGGCTAATGTGTTATTTCGGATTCTGAAACGTGAAAGTAATTGCCTGCAATACATAAGGTACCTAAGATTGCATACGAAATTTTCGTAAATTCTCGTTTTGAATACTTTTAATGTAGTAGCCGGTGACTGGTCTTAGTCGGAAATTTGTCCTTGACCAGTATGGGAAGAAGTCGGACCTATATACGTGGGTCTAACGATTCGGGCACAGACTAATTCAATACTCGAATGTCATCTTGTTACCACGTCTCTTCTCATCTGCAGTGGCGGTACCACGATTTCTGAAAAGGGGGATCCACGTGTGAGTCAGGTATTGGCCAAAATACTCAATTTAGAGTTTTATTTAATCATTTGAGTGATATTTATACCTGCTTTGTAAATTTGTGGCAAAAAAGGGGGTGCCCCTCTTAATCTGCTACTGATATGAAATAGAGGATTTTAAACGAAAATCAAACGACAAGCCATGTGTGTATAAACGTAGAATGAGCAAGAAGTAAAATTGTTTGTAAAGGTTGTAATTGTATAAAGGTGGACTGTGCTTGAAGGTCGTCTTTGTGTAACAAGGGACCAGTATACTTGTGGGTTTTTTTTTCCGGTCAGGTGCTAGATTCATGACCGAAAGGTTCAAACCCTGTCGCATGTCACTGTAGCGGGAAAAATCCCTCACTGCTTCACATGGGTCCATCACATAGGTTTAAATTACCTGTACTGTGCATCAGTAAGTCACCATATACAAATCCAATAATATTTGCTAGGCATAAGACAAGACTCAAACAAAGATTGCATAATATTTAACCAAAGTTCACAATTTGGGATGGTTTTTTCGGGGAATGGGGGGGGGGGGGGAGCTTTTGCGTAAAGCATCACCTGTTAATAATGAATTTGTCTGGATGTAAGGACGGCTAGAGTTATCTGTTGAAGTTAACTAAAGATTTACAAGTCAACTCGCATATTCACTGGTATACTAGGCAAGGTCATTTAGTATGTATGTAGTGCTCAATTTATGAGTCAACTTCGTTATGGAGTACATACCAGAGAAAAGAGAGGGAGACAGTGGCTGATTCAGAGCCCACCCCCTTTTTTCCACAAATTTACAAAGCTTATATAGATAATAAGGTTGAATACACTCAAATGATATGAATAAAACTCCAGATTTGGCACCCAAAATGGCTGAGTATTTTGGCTAATACTTGAAGTTCAGATGTCGGTTCCCCCTTTTCGAAAATCCTGGATCCGCCAGTGGAAGCACCATGAGATTTTGAGTCACGACCGACTCTGACTGGAATTCAACGTTTTTGTACACGTACATTCACCAAATCAAACGAATGGTTGATACAGCTTACATAATGATGATTATTAAAATTATTTATGGTCTTCTTGCAATCAAAAACGAATAATTATATAAGGCTTTGTTTTTGTTTTCCTGAGTATGACCTTAGACTTACTACCATTCATAAATTACAGTCCAAATCCGCCGGCCATGACCAAAAGCACTTGGACTCCTCTTTTTATCCCCCTTTTTCCACACTACCGAAGACAGGGTATATAAATGTTTGTGTTTATGGCCCTGCGGACAAAATTACTACTAGCTCTACTACAGGTGCGGATTTATACGGGGTGCTTCTTTGTGTGTGTGTGTGTGTGTTCATATAGAGATGAAAAAGGCGAAAACACACAAATAATATGAGTAAAACTCCAAATTTAGCCAATACTTGATTTTCACATGTGGACCTCCCTTAAACGGAAGTCACTAAATATACAGCAGTCATCGGTTTAAGGTCAGCGGGATAATTGCACAATATCGGAAAGTTTAAACAGACTGAGTACAATGTACACTCTGGGTCTGACATGGACAAGTATCGGTAAGTAAATTTATAAATAAGTTCAAAACCGTTTATTGTTGTGTGATGTAAAAGTTGTCTGGGAGAAGGAAAGAAGATGTGACACCTAACAGGAAGTTTATAATGATTTTAAATGACCCCAACAGCGACTACTGTCGATGATATAAAGATGACAACAATATCACAATGCACGAGTTTCCGGTTTTATTTCAGTTTCTTTAATTAAACATCCAGCAATGATTATATTGCTTCGTTTTGCATTATTTTTAAATTAATTAACTTGTTAATGTCACAGGTATATTTAGCAAAGGGGTTTCCAAAGAAAGGCATTGATCTAATTTTAGAAAGACTGGCATATAACAACAATGTCAATGAGTTTTGTAAAATAAGATCCGTGTATTTTACATGCATTGATGGGTCTCCACTTCGATGCTGTACTTTAAAGAGTTGTGTTGATTTGTACCATAAAACATATAAAAACAATACCGAACCCGAGTTTTCTGTTAGGTCGGCGTAAACGCAACATAATTTAATTGCAGTGGCGTAGCGCGCTTTACGCAAAACGCAGATGAATACAATGGGTTGCAACCTTGCATCCCTACGTACTACTGGTTTATCTCCGTTTTGTTTTGTTTGTTTGGTTTGCTTTTATTATTAAACGGGTAGACAGTGCTTATTGAATGATGACTTGTACCGATTTTTTTCCACTCGGATGAATTCTATTGACTTAATAGAGATCAAATTATCCCAGAGTTTACATTAATACACATCTATATTGGGGAAGAAGCAATATAATGAGGTTTCAAGACCACGCCTATTTCCCATTCTCGAGGGCTGGGCTCGGGTTCAAAATAATACATGAACTAGATACTCTAGGGAATACTTCTAGCCCGTAATCAAATCTCGGAGGAGTAGCGATTCTGAGCAGATTGTTTACGGATGGAAGGACGGACATTGAATGGTTTCGCATGAGCTCTGGATGCTGATCTGTTGCCAGTATAGCTAATAAAATTGAAACGAAAGGATACATTTCATTTATTTATTTTCAATGAATTATGTGGACGAACACAAAACACAATTAAAATACATGTACAACATTTTTTTATTCTGTAAGCCTGACCTTACACTTAACAAAGTCAACTTTACTCTAGAAGATTTTCTGTTTATGTCTTGAGAAAATGAAGGTTAGGATTGGCCCTCTACTTCCATGTCGTGCCTTCCCCAACTCCTTTTCTCCTCTCTCCCCGAATAGTGTGCTCTTCACACCCGCAATTTACCCTCCGGAGAACTCTAGTAGACATACGATTATCGTATAATAATATGTAGTATGTCGCGTCTCTCTCTCTCTCTCTCTCTCTCTCTCTCTCTCTCTCATATTGTTTTGCCCTGTCTTTTTGTCTGTCTGTTGTCAGCTTTAACCTTGCCCATAACTTTTGAACCGTGAGGGATAGAGAAATTTCATATTTGACATGCGTACTCAACTAATGAAGCCGTTTCAAATGACACCAAGGTCGACGACCTTTTGACCTTGACAATGACCTTCACGTTAAAAGTAATTTTTTGGACTTTGGTGTCGCCGGGGGCATTAGTATTTCACAGACACAGCGCTTTCTTTCTTTTTTAGGGAAAGGGTGGGGGGGGGGGCGTCCCCTCCGCTCCCTTTGAATCCGCCACTGATGAGGTATTTTGCTATAACCAACAGAAACTATAAAATAAGTGAGATGTACCATAGTGACGTCAAATTTGCCGCGCTTTGTGACAATTGCACCTTTTACGTATATCATTCTAGTGGAGTAGCGCTATTTACGCCAAACACTTATGATTACACAAATAAATATTTTCATCTATTTGAATGTATACAGTTCTTGTAAAATTTTACCGTTCGCATTGTTTGTATGGAATTTGTTTATATCAAAATGCTAAAATCCCTTTAATTGCATAGGTCTTTATATTACTAGATGCTATAGCGAAGTGCAGAGTCTCTCTCAGTCTCTGGTATCCAAGGGGAGAATTTCCATTTATCATATAGAAGAATTTGTGAAGAAGTGTTGTTTTGGATTCCTGTCTGAATGATAGCATTTTATTCGATTTTTATTCACATTGAGTTTGAACTATGTCATTTTAATGCAAAAAGCATTTCATAGATATTTTTTATATATTTGATGTATTGATTTTTCACATTTTCAACTTTTTCTTCATTACTTCTAGATTGAATTTGAGAAAGCTTGGTAGGTATTAAGCAACGAAGGTCCTCTACAATTTTAGATGGTTTAAAAGATTGAAAGAATCTAGATCTAAAGATTTAAGGCCATCAACAAGCATTGTTTAATATAATTATGCAATGTTTTCTATGCCGCAGGTGAACGATAAAGGCCTGCTTGGGCCTCTTGTTACTTTTGTTATCATGTATGTTACATGATACACGTTTTTGTTGATTTTGCTTTTATTCTCTGATCTCATTTTAAATTTATGTTTGTTTTTATATTATATCTGAATAAATGTGCTAAAATCATTAGGCAAATGTCTTGTTGCACTGATTTCAATGAAATTTAACAGGAATGATACACTGTCAACAAATATGGCCATCATGAATTGTGAAATGCACATGATTAATTTGAACATCGATTTTGCATTTGTGCTCAGGAGAGAGATGAGGCGAATTCAATTAAGACCCATTTTCTCCACTTGTTTTAATGTTAATATATTGGTGTGCCTGGCGTATAAATGAGGGGCGGACAACACAAAAGGGAGTCGGGGAAAGGGGTTGGAAACCTACTGCAAGGGGACGTGAACGACATTATTCAGAACAAGAACCTGAAAAGAAAATCTCTCAGAAAGCAGATGGTGGAGCCCTTGCCCCCTGTCCGAACCTCAAAATGGACATGCAAATATATGTTTTAAAAAGCACAAATTCTATTAAGTTTTGTTGAATAGCACGATTCGTTCAATGCTTTAAATTCCGCTAGAATGAGAGTCATACAATTTAACCACAACATAGTTTAATATGGGCAGGAAAAATCACCGTGTTTTCTATAGAACATTCAGCTTTTTATTTGCATAATCTGGTATATGTACATGCTAGCAGCCAGAATATTTATTTTCGTTTCATTCAAAGCCAGGATTTTTATTTCCAGCATCAGAATATTTATTTCCAATATGTGCCGGCCCCACCTTTCCCCCTTTAGAGAATCAAATGGTCGTCCCCTTACATTTTATTCTATTCTTATTGATTGCGGATTTAGAGGGGGAGGGATGCGAATTTTACCAAATGGGTCATTTTCGACCATTTTAAGGAATGCAGCCACCCTTTTCGAACCGAAAAGTGCAAAACATTGGTTACGGGAGGCTGCAACTCCCTTTCAAAAATTTCTAGATCCCCTATGATAATTGTGGAGATGGGATTTAATCAGAACATTCTATGAGAACTATCTTCAATATATATAACAATATGTAATAAATACAAATAATTAGTAATGAATAGCATACGTTAAGCATTTTTGAAAACCCTGCTTGAAATTTTGTGGAGAATATAGATAAAAAAATTTTATTGCTAGAGATGGTATAAGATGGTGCAAAACTGCAGAGGGCAGCAGTCATCTTTAGCATTGATGATGTCAAATTCTTCGTATATATGTGGGAAGATTCCACCCAACAGTTAGCAGGTATAATCACACACACACACACACACACACACACACACACACACACACACACACACACATATTATTATTATTATTATTAGTATTATTATTATTTCATTTAATTATCTTATATTTGGTACATTGCTTTACCATGACAAGTTACAAATCAAATTCAAATTTTGTTACAGATTGTTAATTTTTTGCTGAGTTACGGCCCTTAGACTTAGGAAATTAATGCAGATACTCACTTACGCACTATGTATGCCCAGAATGTATTTACAGTATCAGCCTCTTATAAATGCGTTGTAAATTTTGTTGGAGACGGTAGGGGACATGTATTGCTTCAGTAAAATTCTCAGAATGCTTGTTTATTATCATTATTTAATGTCTTTTTTCTTTCTTTCTTTTTTTTTTTTTTTTTTTTTGTTTTTTTTTTTTTGTTTTTTTTTTTTGTTTTTTGCAGAAGATGAGAAAAATAATAAGAATAAAATTTATTTCTATATATTTCAGATAAAGAATGTCAATCACAGAGGAGAATAAGAGATTCTTTAGATGTAGCAAATTACTTATTGACTATGGTGGAGAAGTAATTCAAAAATACATAAATAAATATTGTGAAGACCAGAGTATCGACTTCGAAACATTCCTCAATAACAATAGACATGATTTACTTCACATAAAAAGGCGTCAGGATAAAAAATGTTGTATTCAAACATGTAAATTAAAACACAATGATATTCTTACGAAACCACAGTGGGAAACGTTATTTACACCAGCTGCTGCTATTACAGATGCTGCGCATCAGGATAATCGCGGAAAGAAACATTCAAAAAACGGAGACGTGTGTTTTATGTGGTCTGAGGCGAAGTCTGGTATCGCTCCAGTTGTCTGTGATATATCACTTAGCAGCGCTTTAGTTGTAAATGTATCAAATTTTGCTGAAAACTTGATCTTAAGCACCGGTACCTTTGAAGACTTTTTAAACCAAAATAAAGAGCTGTTATTCCACTGTTTGAAAGAGAGAAAATGCTGTAACAAATGTAGCTATTGCACACGAGTACCTGTTGAACCAGTATTATGCGCTCTATTTGAAAAGGAATTTCTTGAATTGTTTGATGACCAGGCCACACCCCAATGCGCTATAGGCGTCTCTTGTATATGCTGCTATACGGCTAAGCCTGCGGTTATCCTTAATTCATGTTCTGTAATTGTAAAGAAGAAACTTGCTCAGATAGTTATATTTCCTGAAGTTGTAGTAATTAGAGAATTGAGGAACGATATTCACGCACATGCAAAAGAGTGTTCTGTAGATTCCTCAACATTTGAGTCCATTTGGAGGAAAACATCCTGCCGGATACAGAACTTAGCGATAAAGATAGATAAAGACTATGGTGACAGTATCACAGATAAAATTCAAAATTTAAAAACGTGTCCATATGAACAACAATGGGAAACAGACGTAAAAGAATTCTTAAAGAGGGATGCGCTTTGTTTGGAGGTTAGTAACTTGAAATAAAATATTTTTGTTTATCAGTTGCTTTTTCTAGACGGCATTGACTTGATACATTGAATAGAAATTTCAGCTTATGTTACGGTGCCATCCGAAAGAGCGAATCATCTTTAAAATGCAAAATCCACTGCAATACAGTGTCTCGGTTAAAAACGAAGAAGTACCGAAGGGTAAACCATATCTCATAGTCCATGGAATAAAAGGGCAATATCGTGTATAGTGTCATATTCAAACAAATCCGAACCCCAATGAAATCGAGGTGAGACCAGGTGCCTGTGAGGAGTAAGCGTCTCCTGGTTGCATGCAACACCCGCCGCAAAAGTCCTGCAACAACTTTTCAAGTCTAGGAAGTAAATACATAAATATACAGTTTTAAATGTCCTATCCATAAACAGGAGACATGTGTCGTTTTTCGAACTCCAACCCGCGATCTATCGACCCGATTACAACATATTATTTTCTTAGCTTTGCCTGTAAATATCTTTCTTCTATTTATCAAATACTCTAATATGATTTGAGATTTTCTCCCTACATGTGCATGTATATGTTGCATAGAATTCACACAGTTATTATTCTCCAGCACATTCCCGCTCTGACACACTACACCTACTATACAATCGCAATTCTAAATGCTCTGCCCAGTTCATTACGTCGCCAGGAGGTGTCATGACTGTCGATTGATCGAAAAGTTTTGTGATGGTCTATGTATGTGTTCTTTTAAAACGATTGCTTTTGCTTGCAGTGGATACTCAAGTCGTTACTTGCTTTACATTCTCTTTTGAAATGTAAAGATGATGGATAAATCCACACCACAAGTCCAAAAATCATGAAACCATAGGACATACAAAATCAGTGAAAATGAAAAACAAATGGAAAATAACAAAATATGTCTACTTGAAGAGCATATGTGAACCCCTGTGATGGAGTGAGATCAGGTGCCCGGGGAGAGTGAGCATCTCCTGCTTGCTAGCAACACCCGTCACATATACCCCGTAGAAAGAGTCAAATCGTGTGAATTCCATATGTATTTATATATGGAGAAGTCGAAGTAGGTAACCTTCTAGTCTAGAAGGTGTCAAATCTGTGTAAAGTGATCGGAATCGGTCTCAGTCCAGAATATCATTTAAAAGTCTGGATAACGAGATATCATATGGAGTAATAAGAGTCTCGTAACGACCGTAGAACTTCCTCAGTGACGATGCTAGTCTAGCACATATATAACCCTGGTTGAGCAGCTTAACTGAAAGTCGCCTAGCCCTCAGAACAAAGTCATTGTAATTTGAACATGCTCTGGAATAACGTATTAACTGAGATATGAATACGCCGTATGCGGGCGATGATGGAATGTTGCTACTTATGAAAGGAAAGTTTGTGATAGCGAAATTGAAATCGTGACGTTTGTCATAGAGTGAGGTGTTCAATTGACCATTAATATCGAAAGACAACATAATATCTAAATACGAAGTAGAATTACTATTTTCTGTGGTTTCTTTGACCTCCAGTTCACTTGGATAGATGATGCTAAGGTAATCCGCGAATGAAGGATTATTAATTGAAAGCAAGATTTTCCGATATATCTTTGTTGAATACTTTCAGATATTTCAGAAGGCTGTGCAGTTACAAGAGGAAACATTAGTTTGCACGGAAAATATACAGAACATTCTCCTCTATGCAGAAGGTAATCTATAGATCTGGCATTTGATGGATTAGTAGTATTTTGTTTACTAAATCATTTACATGTAGTTTATATGCCCATCTATGACAGAAGTATTATAACGTAGAGAAATCCCTCTGTCTGTCTGAACGTCTATTACTTTTAGTCCAGCGCTTAATTTCTGCAGGCTCCATCAAGACAAATTCGTATTTAGTAGAATGATTTTCAGAGGAGACTTGATCTCGAACCTCGCCTTCTCTGACTGTTAGTTGGAACTCCGACAGATCAAGAGTCTGAGCTCTCATCTAGACAAACAGAGCACAGTTACCCCATGTTGATGACACTCTATATAATTTTGTATCCTTATCTTATTCTACATTACTGTTAGTGTTTATTTATTTTTACCTCTCAACCTGAGATACTTGTTGATCCTTTTTCTCTATATGGAGGATTATTTATGAATTTTTAAATGTGCGTTTGATTGTACTGCATTTGCGATGAGTGGGACGGTGGATCCGTAAATCAGTTAACCATACCAAGTGAATACCGTTTGTTACTCAGCTGACCGTCCTAAGTCGTAAATCAATGTTAATGTAATGTCATTGCATATATTTCTTCACAAGTTTTATTGTACATCTCGGTGACTTCTGCCCTGCAGATGTCTTTCCCTTTCCCTATTGTTTGAAGACGATTTGCCATGATCTTCACACAGTCTAGTGCATCAATGATCAAGGTCATTGTCATCTTACGAGACATTAATTCAATAGGTTATATCTACTTATTAGAATGAGATCACACTGAAATATTCCTTATAGGGAGACGAGGTCAAGATCATTACCATGTTAGGAGAAATGTTCTTGTCTAATCCATAATTTCTCAATACTTGAAAATAATTTAAAGAATATTTATGGGAAGATCATGAAAACGTTGTTTGCAAAATCATATGTTTTACGATTCTGCCCTTTTAAGAAGGTTGTTACTTTGAAATAATAGAGAGGAATATTATTCAACATTGGGATTGTTCTTGTTTTTACGTTCACTACAATTTGAACTTCTTTTTCGAATGACATGCATTAAACTTTAACTTTGAACTTTTAACATTAAACTAGTTTCCCATTTTGGTTTTTAGCTTACCTAAGCAGAAGGCTCAAGTGAGTTTTTTTATCACTTTTGTCCGTCTGTGAACTTTCAACATTTTCGACTTCTTCAAAACTGCTGGAAAGATTTTTTTTTATAAAACTTGATATACATGAAGTACTATAGGTCCTCTGCCAAGTTTGTTCCTTTCGTCCAAATACGCTGACAGGTGGCGACACCATGTGGTAAAATAGGTGTCAGTAGGTACTTCTCTTTGAAAATTTTTTTCTCCACTGTATGGATATCTGAGTGATTTAGAGGAATATATGTTTCAAGGTTGTTCATTTCCTTGAATTTGGGTAAATAATATTTGACATTTTATGTTTTTGTTGTTTTTTTTTTCACATTTTCATGATTCACATAAATATTTTCCCTATCGTTGACTTTCGATGCAATCAAATGCTTATTTGAGTCAGAATATAGTAAAGAAATTTTCTTTTGAAAGAATTTTGACAAAATTTTGATTCTTGATTTTTTCATTAATTTTTTAAGATTGCAAAAAAGATGTAGGAAGGTATTTTTATATGCAAAGTTTTGTAAGACTCAAGTTAGTGATATAGGCCCACTTGAACATATTTTCTTTAAAAATGGCCAAGTTTCTGAGAGACAGCTTAAGTATCCACTATCAAACCAGGTAGTTTCTTCTTCTTTGTATCAAGAAAAGTTCATTGACGCATATGTAGAAGACACCGGCCCTGACCCTGCCCTTTTATAAATGGTCTGATATTTTCCAAAGTATTGCAATCCCCCACTATAATTCCAGACAACGAACTTACAGATTTATCATTCTCTTCATGAATATACCGGTATATACATATGGGAAGTTCAAAGAAGTTTACAGATACCTTTCTGCTTTTCTCTTTGGGAAGCTAGATGCTCAGGTGAGCAATGTGACTCATTGGCCTCTTGTTATGATAACAATGTCATTAACATACTGTTTCATTTTAGTGTGGTCATATTTCCTAGCTGTTGTACATATATGCCTAATCTGGATAACAAACGATGCTGTATTATAAATATAGAACATATATACTTTTTTAATTTTGAATAATATGGTATAATATTGCAATATTTTGATATTTGGATGAGGTACTGTACTTCTCAAATGTTTTATAATTCGAGAAGCTGAAAGGGGTTTCATGTCTTTTTACTCTGACTTTTTACATTTCTAAATATCATTTAATTCGAGATTCGTAAAATTCAGTCGGTATTTCATCATGGTAAAGATGTGTTAAAACTAGAATGAGAGTTCCTCATAAGAAACTTAGAAGTCAATTACTGAGTTAAGTTAGACGAGATTACTTTATTAATAAACAATGTTCACGTATCTAAATCCATCACTAGCAAGATTCATACTAGATGAGCTGAAGACTTTTAAATTTTATTTACTTATTAAAATAATCTGTTCTTCTTCTTCAGTAAAAACTAAACAAACGTTAGAGGACCATCTGTCAGACAGCTTGTATATTTCTCTAAGGCAGCAGAAACCAAAATTCTAGAACTTTTAAATGAAAAAGGTATTGCCATTATATCGGGGTACAAAGGAAGTGGAAAAAGCACATTAGCACATCAATGTATGATACGCATATGCAAAGACCTGCTACCACAGATATATGTTCCATTGATTATAAGGTCCCCGTATGATTGGAAAACTCAGTGCTCGAGAGATAAAAGATACGTATTCTACTTTGAAGATATCATCGGTAAAAGCAACATAGATACCCGCTATATTGAGGAATGGGAAAATGAATTTCAAGACATCTGGAGAATTGTGAGGCCAGGTAGCCCTAATAGATCTTTTGCCATTCTGTCAATAAGAGAGAACCTTGTTGTGACGCAAAAAACTCGCTTACAAAGGTATGATTTATTTGGCGGATTTGATGGAAAAATTGTAAACTTGTCCATATTAGCGTATATGCATTCGATGGAGGAAAGAATTTCTCTTTTAAGGCGATACTGTGAAAAGAGCTGTATAGCAACAAACGTGGCCAAAGAAGAGGAAGAAAGTTTTTTCAATAAAATGAAAGATAAAGAAGTAGGGGAAATAACATCCAGTTGCTATCTTGATTGCAAAATAAGCGATGGTAGCATACATGCAATTGCTGAGAAGAATCCACCAGGCTTTCCACTTCTATGTTCATTGTTTTTCAGTAAACAACCAGGTCTTTTGAAGAAAGGTATTTCATTCTTCGAGAGGAGCGATGACGACATGAAAGAACTTATGGTTAACTTAAGAGAGACACAACCAAATCAGTTTTGCGCACTACTTGCTTTATCGATTTTCGAAGAAGTGAAGTTTTCAGCTACTGATAAATTCACAAAAGATTTCAATTTGAAACTTGCAAACATCAACATAACCATTAAGAATACTGGAATCTGCTGTTCGATCTGGAATTGTGAAAATTTACGTGAAACCCTATCATTAATGCTAGATGTTTATGTACGGAGATTTAAAAACAATGTTGAAAGCATTTTCCAATTTAAACATCCTTACTTCAGAGAGGCCGTCTTGTTTTCATTTGGCGAGTTTTCACCAAAATCTCTCATAGACATCGGTTCAACTAGTATCCTTCAAAGATTCATTCGGCCATCATTTTGTGATGAATCTTTACCATCATGGGAATCGTGTATGTTGCTTCCTATGAATTTAGACGAATATTATATTGAACAGCTTTACAAACGGTTAGACGATGTTTTGATTTTAGTTGAGCATCCTTTATGCAAAAGTAATTCTTTCGTGGAAAATGTCATCGACAGAATCATGAAAGACAAGAAAACGTGTCAAACATTTTTGAGAAAAATATTTCTCACTGCCATGAATGCAAACCACGCGGAAGAATTGCTAGTTAAAAATGTGATACAAAATATGAAGCAGTTAGATATGTTAACAGAAAATATCATTGGTGAAATTATTCGGAGAGACTGGCTTGAAGTATTCAAATGCATTTCAAAGCAACGTTATAGGGGCGATATTTCAAAAATTCCGAAAATTATGGAACAAACATGTCTCTTCTTTGCTGGACGATGCGGGAGTGTGAAAATTGCTAGGTATTTGATAATACAATGCAAAGAAAACTATTATCAACAAGGAAATTGCACGAGAGACACAACATTTTTACAGCACTGTATTGATAATGATTGGTTGAATATGTTAACGGATATTCTGATGTTGAACACACTCGATTTCCAACTTGGATCGAATAAATCGAAATGGCTTTTGACCTATGCTGCGACCTCTGGAAGTGAATGTGTATTCATGGGTCTGTATGCTATAGCGAGAACCCTCAATGTGGAAAGGAAATTTATCAATGATGCATTTTATAAATGTATTCAGACTCATAAGGTAGATAGTGTGAATAAAATAATTCAAGATTACCCTGATATTTTACATAGGACATTTAACGATGGTGCAACGCCTTTGGTGATTGCAGCACTAAGCCGGGACAAAGATCTCGCCATCCGCTGTATAGAAGCCAATGTAGTTCTGCATACAGCTGTCTTTGAGGAAGATAAGAACATTATTCAGATATGTATAGAAAATGATGACAGTGAGAACGGAGATGAGAGCTGGCTCGAGGTTTTAAAGTTACTTTTAGAGATCAGAAGTGATGATGTGGTCCAGTTTTTAAAAATAGCGTCCAAAAGTGAGTTCAATGCGTTAGTGTTCGCTATAAAAAACGACAAATATTCGTGTGCAAAGTGCCTTTTGGAATGGAATAGAGATGCATGTGTACAAAAATTGCAAGAAGAAGTCATGAGACATTTAAGAAATCAGCAGGATTCGAATCCCATATGGAATGACTTGAAATTCTAAGGAGTGCATCCCAAGAATTATTGTCAGGGAACCATTGAACTGACCGCGTATTCACCACGCTGAAAACTTAATTCCTGTCACTTCAAAAAAGAAGAGAATGTTAATTATCTTTGAAAGACTGGTTGAGGGGGAGGGGACATCTATACATTATTTGTATTTCTTTTTTTGTACTGAGCCTGTCGTACTGCTAGTCAATGAGACGAAATACCTTCCACCCGTTTCTGGGGCAAAAATATCTCGATCTGGGCCCGACTTTTGAAAAAATTCGGGAGATATGCATAGAATTTGTAAACTACAACCAAAATATTTCTCTCGCAGTATTAATGAAAGGCTCTATTTTCATATGATAGTCAAAAGTTTTATATGAAGGTGTGTTCCATTGTAAAGATGACGGATAAAACCAGTTCAGTTATTCATAAATCCGGAAGGCATATTAAGTCAACAAATATGAAAAATTAAATAAAACACCAAAGAACAAACATCTACTAAGAAGCATAAATGAAACACAAAAAGAAAGTGCGATCAAGAGCCCGAGGAAAGTACGCATCTCCCGCTTGCCGGCAATCACTACCACTCAATTCCTATAGAAATCATCAAATCAGGTCAAGTTATACCAGGCATAAATTTAGTATTTAAGAGGTTGCGAAATTGGTCCTAACTCAGAATATTATTCAAAATTGTGGATTACGAGATGTCATAGTGTAGGATAAGAGACAGGTATCTACTATACACTGTCGCTTTACCAGCCATGTCATTTTTATTATTTTTCATCGCTGTTAATGTTATGTACAATGTTTATGAAATGAACAATTTTGTATATAGACATACTATTGAAAAGTACTTCTTTTATCTAGGACTCTTTATAGATAATATAAACTTAAATCATTTGATACATTTAATTCTGTTCATGTCGTTCTAAATCTTTGTTTATAATGTTATTATGTAATACTGTATTAATTACATTAAACTAAATTGCATTGAAAATAACAATGAAAAATGAAATACGAGTACTGTTTGCTGCATTTTATACTCTAATTAAAAATCACATCATTTTTTCGATAATTTATCACATTTTATTATAAAACAACAAAAACGATCCGTTAATAATGATAGGAGAATCATTTGATTTATTATTAAGCATACGGGCATTTTATACGGTATTTATAATATGATATCATAGTAAAGAATGGATTGCATCTTCATTATGATTGTTCCCTCACTATTATAGAGGCACAATAATTCAGTAGTTTCACGATGGACATGGGTTCGATTCCGGTTGTCGATTTTGATTTTTTTGGGTGATTTTACATCGTTTGCTTCCATTTCTGACATAAGAATCACAGTGTATAAGCCGATGCACCCTGTTGCGGTATACTGACTGAGGCACCCTGTCGCGTTATACTGGCCGAGGCACCCTGTCACGGTATATATGCCGAGCCACACGGTCACGGTATACGTGTTGAGACATCCTGTCGCGGTATACGTGCTGAGGCACTCTGTATACGTTTGGACGTAAAATATCCATCATTGTCTCAAGTGGGTTTGTTTCATAGGACAAAATTGTGCCGCCACCATATAAGTGGAATTATTCAGAAGTAGGCTAGCGTAATCCAATAAGAAAACAAACAAAATCCATCACTATTGGCAATAATGCTTGCAAAGTTTAAAAATATGCGGGTAAACATTACCGTTACTGATTTCTAAACAGGATCTGAAAAATTAAAACACGTGGTTGGCGCCTCTTCCTGTGTACGAAAACAACAATTGTCGTATTCTCTCTGTGTCGAGCCAACGGTTGAGCTAAGCCCGCTCAAGAAGCATTGATATAACTGTTCTATCTTTAATTCATTGCGGATTTGGCTAGCCAAACAGGAGACGTTTACTCACACCATATCACGCCTTTTTTACATGTATGAGTTCCACAGTGATATAAGACCAGTGATTTACACTTTCGTATCAATACATCTAGTGTATAAGATTTATTCCACCGATTCAGACTATGACGGAACATGGTACATAATCATAGACATTGTTATATGATTGTATATTTTACTTGATGAATATCCCTTGTTTATTACGTGGTTTTACTTGCGTAAAAATTTCATGAGTTTCAACAATAAACACGATAAAATGAATATATGTAACTTGAAGAATGAATGGGGATATGGAGTTGTAGAAAGTTTATAAAAGAGCATAAGTCAAGGCAAGAACTGTGTCCTTCTACAACTGTATCATGCATACATTTGCTTCAGAGTCTTATTCTGGATGACATGGGAATTGGAGCTCTATGACGCGTTTTTGTTCGCATATATTTATTCTTTACTTGATTTGGTATATTGTTATCCATATAAAAGATTGTATCTAAATGAAAACATGTCATTAACGTACTCGAATTCTACAAGCAATGCAAAATTTTTTATTAATATTTTAACGACAATATTTATATCAAACTCTATTCCAGACACTGTCATTATTTATTTCAGTCATTTGAGATAAAGAAGAGTTCAATTATACCAGTAAAAAGCACTGATTGAACAAATATCTAAAATTGTTGTCGCTTTTCCCCTTTATTTCGCAGAGATTGGGGGAAAATCAGTTCCTGCAGAAGATTTGACTTATGTTCTATTTAGTATTATTCCATATTCAATTCAAATAGTCAGCGTTGATACTTTCTAGTCGATATGATTTTGGTATCCTGGCTGATGTGGCCAGTCAAACAGGAGACACTCAAATGTGCCGATCTTAGAAGATAGCAGAATTTGCACCATCAATTTTGTATTATGTGGTTTATAGTTTATTAGTAGTAAATAATTAATCTGATTGCAAATGCATAATAAGGGTGCAATATTTTAATCTAGTTAGATAATTAACTTTCTTTACGTAATCATAATAATCCTATTTAAAATTGATAGATAAGAAACGAGACAACTTTAGACGCCATCGTGTCACGTGAGATTGAATAGATTTCATTCATGATTTAGAGATTTTTAAATAATTTTCAAAGAGTAGTTCAAACATGCATTTGAAATAAAATTAATGCGTTTAAAATAAAAACAAAAATAAATAATGTATTTTGACCGAGAAGAGTTCAAATATACCAGTAAAAGGCACTGATTAAACAAATATCTAAAATTGCTGTCGCCTTTTCCCTTTGTTTCGCAGAGATTAAAAAAATCAGTTCTTGTAGAAGGTTCGACTTATGTTCTCTTTAGTATTATTCCATATTCAAATCAAATGTCCACCGTTGAGATTTCTAGTCGATATATTATTTAAATTATAATAGTTTGTAAGTAAGTTTATAGGACATTGATTTGAAGATTTTTTGTACACATTTCAGCAATCATAGAGCATGAATAAATCTTGATCATTTTCTCCAATTCTACGCTCTGAATTTGAATATTCATAATCGTGTAACCGCATCAAAACAAGAGAAAGAGAGCATTCTTTTTATCACTTCCTTGTTCCTGTCCCTAATTTTGATCTCCGAGTCCGTATAATGTTTCCTTCTTCCGCCTTGGACCGGACTCTCTTTCCAGAATCTAGTAGTTTGTTGTCATTGCAATGCGCTCGCTAGAAAAGCGGAGATTTATCCGGAAGTTTAATTTGACATTTTTCATTCCGTTTAATTACCTTAATATTTATAAAAATTTGGTGTTACTGTTTAAAATTTTTATCATCAACGGAAATATTTGTATCTTGACCATGCAAAAAATTCATTAACTTTTTTAAAATTAATTTTCATTTATTCACATACATACTGCGGGGGAAATGTGTCTTTTAAAATGCACAATATTCAGCATATCGTGAAATATAAAATATAGTTTAAATTAAACAAAACATGACAAGAGGGAAATTTATTACTTATAGAGACGGGGTTAAACATATGAAGTTTCATGTACATGTAACATGTATTTATATTTCTAACAGAGACACATATTTCACTCTTTAATAGGCTCTTCCTCATAAACAGGTCATGGCTTCCTGTTCGATATATTCACAAAGTTGACACTTGGGACATCACTGGTGTTAACGAGGCCGTTCTGGGTAAAATATCTCAAAAACTACAATAGGAAAATTGATCATTGTTTCGTCAGTGATGAAATGCTAAATAAAAATAATTTTCAGAGAACCGCTTGGTTCAATTTTGGGGGGGGAAATGTAAAAAAACACTGTTTTTAACGTTTTGAAATGTCGTAATCAGATATGGGAATTAATTTCGATATATTAATGTTGGGTAGATACATTTCGGTTAAAATATGCTGATTTTATAATTTGTTGATAATTTCTTAATATTATTAATGTTTGTAAGACGCCGACTATTTTAACGATTACCATCGATCGGTATGCGCTAAAACTTGCGTAGCGCATTAAAACTCGTACCGAGAACGGACTCGTTAATGTAAAGATGATGGATAAATCCAAACCACAAGTCCAAAAATCATGAAACCAGAGGACATACAAAATCAGTGAAAATGAAAAACAAATGGAAAATAAAAAAATATGTCTACTTGAAGAGCGTATAGAAGTTACACATTCTAGCTATATACGTCACAGCTCTCCTTACCCACTACAGAACAGCCTCGCTATGGGCGGCAAGAAATGTGTTACCCACTACAGAACAGCCTTGCTATGGGCGGCAAGAAATGTGTTACCCACTATAGAACAGCCTTGCTATGGGAGGCAAGAAATGTGTTACCCACTATAGAACAGCCTTGCTATGGGCGGCAAGAAATGTGTTACCCACTACAGAACAGCCTCGCTATGGGCGGCAGGAAATGTGTTACCCACTATAGAACAGCCTTGCTATGGGCGGCAAGAAATGTGTTACTCACTACAGAACAGCCTCGCTATGGGCGGCAGGAAATGTGTTACCCACTATAGAACAGCCTTGCTATGGGCGGCAAGAAATGTGTTACCCACTATAGAACAGCCTTGCTATGGGCGGCAAGAAATGTGTTACCCACTATAGAACAGCCTTGCTATGGGCGGCAAGAAATGTGTTACCCACTACAGAACAGCCTTGCTATGGGCGGCAAGAAATGTGTTACCCACTACAGAACAGCCTTGCTATGGGCGGCAAGAAATGTGTTACCCACTACAGAACAGCCTTGCTATAGGCGGCAGGAAACGTGTTACCCGCTACAGAACAGCCTTGCTATGGGCGGTAATAAAATTAATGTTTACCCACATACTGCAGAGCAGCCTCGCTGTGGGTAGCGAAAACGTTTACCCAATGTAGAAATACCTCGCTGTGGGTAGCAAAAAAATGTTTTATCTACTGCAGAGCAGCCTCGCTGTGGTTAACAAGAAGTGCTAAGTATGGATGTCCAGAATTTGTAGCCACTGCTGGGAAGCCATCTCATAATGGATTTTTAACGCGTTATGCTCGTCCTTGACATTGCCTCCGGGTTTTGTCCCCAGCACCAGACGTATACTAGGCATCAGCAAACTACGACGAGGTTCGAACTTACAGTTCCTTGATAGTAGTCTGTATTGTTATCATAACTTGACCTCGCTGAATCTCATTACTATCTGAAACTCTTTTAAATTAAACATAACAAATTTCAAATTCTTCATGCACAATATATATTTAACACAGGAAGTCTCATTTTTCATTTATTTCTTGTCTATAACAGTTTATTCCCACATCACCATTAAATAATGACTCATATAACAAAGACGGCATTCTAATCATGATAGACGACAGACGGACTGATGCAAGCCCATACAATAAACGACGTACAGACTCGACGAGAGTCCGTGTAAATCTACCAACTAATACAAATCCGAATAAACGACGAATGACATAATTATTCATAACAAAAGACGAAGGGACGGTCAGTCTGTATGATAGACAATGGACGGACTGATAAGCACCCGTTTAATAAATAACGGACGGACAGTTGCACGATTATACAAAGAGAATTAAAGTCACAGCTGTTTACACTATCACAGTATTATTGCATTTTATCTATATAACCTGTTCACGAACAAATACACGTCATGATATGGCACAGACACTCGGCTGAAGTACGTACAACATTCCAAGAGCATTGCTGAAGCAATATATGTCCCCTACCGTCTCCAACAAAATTTACAATACATACATTTATAAGAGGCTGATACTGTAAATACATTTCTGGGCATATATAGTGCATAAGTGAGATTTTGCATTAGTTTTCATATCCAAGGACCATAACTCAACAAAGAATCAAAGTTCGAACTTGATCTGTAACTTGTCATGGTAAAGCAATAACGTACCAAATATCAAAGGATAATCTGCTAAGATGAAAAAAGTGCGGAAAATTTATTTACCGGACTGACAGACAGACGGACTGAGTACAAACATCGTCGGTTGGGGACTAATAAATCATGCTTTTTGGTTAGTTTTAATCATCATCCGTCCTAAGTTGTTCTAAATCATGCATTGATCAAGACGTACTATGGCGTCATACATACCTGTGAATGCTAGTACAACAGTACCGTTTTTAATTAATTACTTTAAAATTTAAACTTGTATAATCATAAAAGAAATCAAGATATTTACAAGTAATTTGGTAATTAATGATTACTATGAATATTTTCAAATTAATATAATAGAACCGTTATCTACTGCATAATTTCAAGGTCGGCCAAAGCACGAAAAAAGTGGATCCCCTCATTTAGACCGACCATACGATTCCGAGGTTACTCGGTTACCTAATACACGATGTTCAGTATAAAATAGGCACAGTTTTCACTGTTCTAAAATGTGTTTCTTTCTTCTTTTTTAAATATTGATACCTTGTACAAACGACTCAGTATCGTATAGACTTTGATATGCAGACTAAGCACCTAGGCTTGTTAATTTGAAACTTGTAAATCATTAATGTAACTGAAGCTTTAATATTGATAACATTGTTAAAAATTTGACCTTAAAGGGGGGGGGAGTGTTCTTCTATACAATGGATCAATGATTCCCGTCTATAATACTTTTATACCCTGATACATACATCTACGTAGCTGTCTACTCGGGTACGTACAACATATGAAGAATAATGAAACTATCACGATGAAACTACATGATTAATTAACTAATTGTTCTAATTATCTTTTCGGTAGCTTCACATGTGACTTGTGTTATATTTAATTACAAGCCGAAACACATGCACGTCGAGCAAGGCTTGACCATTAAACTATCCTAAATCTATAAATGTTAATGCATAGTGGTATGTAGGTAAGTTTATAGGTGTTAATGCATAGTGGTTTGTATGAAAATCTGTTAATTTTCAGAGATTTAAGACGTTTCATCGTCAAAATTGACATCATGTAAATTGAGTCTGACGTCAAGTTCTTCGTCATCAACGACTTGTTCATCGTTCATCTCGATATGATCGTCCTTTTCATCGACATTTCCCTTTTCTTCTTCCTCTTCTTCTTCTTCTTCTTCTTCGTCTGAGTTGCATCCTCGTCCTATCTGCAGATTTGGCAACAAACTTAGGTCAGGAATAGGTAGAAGAGCACCTCGCCCACGTCTTCCCAACATTGATGACGTCATTTCTACGTCATCCGTATCTAATAATTCTTGCAAAGTTTTCCCCTTTGTGATTGCTCCCTTTCGTCGACGGCGCATTTCCCCTAATTTTTCTAAAACGTCATCTGTAAAATATGAAGTAAAACTTAACAATTGTATATGCATGTATTCGCACTTTCGTTCGAGATACGGACTGCGCATGTCTAATATGTAACTAAAATGTAACTTACATCCGTTAAGCTTTATCATGCAGTCGACCTATATTTATTTTTTCTGAATAAAATTCAAAATAGCGTATAAGATTATGAAATCTGTTTTATATTGTCGTGTTCTGAAGCATTACAGATTGCGCATGCGTAATAGCATGCAAAAAGTTGGATGGCATGCAGTAAATCTATCTTTGATTATTTATATTAACAATAAAATTTCCTGTGCAGTCTTTCTAAGTGCGTTTTTAATGTGTGAGGTGTGATTTTATGTCGAACTTGGTTGCTTAGCAACACATGTATTACATCACAAGATAAGTTCACCTGTCAGAGTAAATAACCACATAAAATAAAAGATTATGCTTCTAAACTCTTGTATTAAAGCTCCCGGATGGATCTACGAAACACACAAGACAGGAGACAAACTAAAATTAGTTTATTAATCATGTGTAGGCCCAACCTTCACGTGTCAAGATACGTTGTCTGCTACTGCGCGCCTTACCTTTGACAAAATGTAAATTAGGGCTTTCGAAGTGGAGCAAATCAAATTACAGCTTTACAACAATCTTACGCATCAGTTTCAAGTGCTCAGACAAAACAGTCTGGACACTCTGATATGTCGGACCCAACTGTCTGATCAGATAATTATCGGCCCCAAATGTCTAGTCATTCCAAATAATCAAAACCAAGTATCCGTATAACTGAAAATGCAAGATCCAATTCATCCGGCTGGATGATAGCATTAAGAGTAGTCCTAAAATACCAGGCCAAATCATCCAGATAGACAGAATCATAGAAACAAGCACTAGGATAGTCCCAAAATACCAGGCCAAATCATCCAGATAGACAGAATCATAGAAACAAGCACTAGGATAGTCCCAAAATACCAGGCCAAATCATCCAGATAGACAGAATCATAGAAACAAGCGTTGGAATAGTCCCAAAATACCAGGCCAAATCATCCAGATAGACAGAATCATAGACCCAAGCCTTGGAATAGTCCCAAAATACCAAGCCAAATCATCCAGATAGACAGAATCATAGACCCAAGCATTGGCATAGTCCCAAAATACCAGTCCAAATCATCCAGATAGACAGAATCATAGACCCAAGCATTGGCACAGTCCCAAAATACCAGTCCAAATCATCCAGATAGACAGTCATAGACCCAAGCATTGGCATAGTCCCAAAGTACCAAGCCAAATCATCCAGATAGACAGTCATAGACCCAAGCATTGAAATAGTCCCAAAATACCAGGCCAAAATCATCCAGACAGACAGAATCATAGACCCAAGCCTTGGGATAGTCCCAAAATACCAGGCCAAATCATCCAGATAGACAGAATCATAGATCTAAGCACTGGGATAGTCCCAAAATACCAGTCCAAATCATCCAAATAGACAGAATCATAGATCTAAGCATTGGGATAGCCCCAAAATACCAGGCCAAATCACGGCAAGGTTCACGGCAGAAACAGGACGCATCCCTGACTCGTGACCAGATTCACGGCAGAAGCAGGACACATCCCCAATTCACTATCAGGTTCACGGCAGAAGCAGGACATATCCCCGACTCATGACCAGACTCTTGGCAGAATCAGGACACATCCTTGACTCGTGACCAGATTCACAGCAAAAGCAGGACACCTCATTGATTCGAGACCAGATTCACGACAGAAGCAGGACACATTCCTGACTCGTGCCAATGTCACAAAAGAAGCAGGGCACATCCTTGTTTTGTGATCATGGTCACGGCAGAAGCAGGACATATCCTTGACTCGTGATCAGGTTCAGACTAAGGTTAAGCCAGGTGTTGTATTCTAACTGTTCTACATAATTATACCTAAATCTGCTGTACATGAAAATGCTATCTCTATCGAAATATTTCATAATTTTTTTTTTTTGACACGTTTACTTTATTTGAACATCTGATATTTCTTAACAGAATAAATACATGGTGGATATTAACGTAAAACGTATCCCATTTTTTCCAGTACTAAAGTCACACAGAGTATACACACAGCTATATCATGCATAAATCTGAATAAATTTTGTCATCACTTCGGATTACATGTTCAAGTGACGATGATTTATAAATATTCAGATAAATTAAATCAAAGAAAATTTATGATATGCCTCTGTATATGATATAGATATACTTGAAAGCAAAATAACAACATCGCAATAAAAGTGTCGTCAATGAATACAAATATACAAACGTTCTCTATTAGCACAACTAAATAAAAAAACATGCGAGGCATTCCGAATATTTCTAAAATTGTGAATTTTAAAAGTGCTGAAAAACAAGTAAATATTAGTAATAAAGTTATACATTGTTACATGCATCTAACTGAAAAGCAAAATGTTATATCAGGCAGTTAAATTAGTCAATCACGCATTCTGTTTGAGAAAATAAGAAATAAAGAAGTCAAATTAAAGTCAAAGCAACGACGCCGACAGGATGTTACACACGGAGCTAGTGCGCCTGCGTACTTACGTGCCACCTTCTTCCTGTTTCTGCGCCGCAAGCTTTTGAGCTCGGGCTCTTGCTGCATTTTGTTGCGCCTGTGCAGCAATTTTAGCCCTTAAAGTATTTAAGTCAACTGAAATAAAAGTGATATAATGTGCTAGTAATTAAACTAAGGCCCACGTGATCACCAAGATCCTTCGTCACATCTGATTGTGCGACATATACGTAGCTCAATTTCACCACGTGCTCGCTACTTTCGCTTCAACGACAGAGGAGATAACTGTATTTTCACTTTTACAACTGAGCAAATATCGTCTTATAATGAACGAATTATGTATGCAAACTGTATAGCATGTACACTTATGAAATACAAAATGTGATCTAACTGTGATTTATTCTTACGGCTTCGATAGGACAAATTTAATGTCGTTTGCTGTGTATACAGCAAGCTCGGGTTTGTGTCCATAGAAATATTGGACGCGTGAAGCATTCGGACATTCGGACATATCGGATTCTTTGTAAACATTGATATAATTAGCATGCAACTGTTTAGAAGCAAACTAACGAATTTAAAACTGACTAGATCATTGGTTCAACATTATTCTGACCATGTAGTTCTAGTGAAGTTGAAAATAATAAGATATAACCGACAAATGAACGACAGAGAAATGTTAACAACAAAACTTTGCTTAATCCTTATGCAAAGGGTTCAAATAATAAATAGATCTGGAACACGCATCATATTCAACTTTACATAACAGAAAAATGGAGCCATGCCGGGTCTAGAGTGTACCTTGCTTAAGTGTGCAATGATCGTTTAGCCGTTTGGAATGCCAGTAGTACACGATTTTCGGAAGTTTCAGGTACTTTATATATTCAATTATCTGTTTTTAAGAAAACAAAAAGAGAAAATGGATTACGATTGAAAATTTAGATTCCAAATAAAAAAAATCAAATAATTCCAATTATAGGTGACTTAATAAAAAAGAAAACCCGAATGAATACCACCAACAGATGAAACATGCTGATTTAAAGGTCTCATGCTTGTTATTTGTCCATAGGAACCAGACTGAGTTAGTTTTAACAGTTATTAGTAAATAATATGGAGAAATATGTTATCATAGCATCGAACGAGGATTTTAAAGGGTAAAATATAATAGTAAAAGAAATATTATGATGAATTCTTGAAATGAAGATATGTATTCATAGTCAAACACCAAAGAGTAATAAACAAAAATAGAGAAATAGAATACTGAATCATACTTAATCCATCTGAAAGGTCAAAATATATAACATTGGTCAAAATATATAACATTATTTTATGATGTAGAAATCAGTGTCTTTGAGACGTTCATGCTAGTGTAAACAGAAGCAAGTCTGACATGTAAGTAAATTTAATTTTACCATCGTTCCTAACACAAATGAAGGAAATGATTACTATATAATCTCGGCATTGGCGGATTTAGAGGGGGTGTTGCAACCCCCCCCCCCCACCCCCTTTTGGTCGGAAAGTTTTACCAAAAAAGGTCATTTTTGACCAATATAGGGCTGCAACCCCTCCCCTTCCAGACCGAATAGTACAAAACATTAGTCATGGGAGATTGCAATCCCCTTTCAAAAATTTCTAGATCCACCTATGCTAGGATATACATTTACTTTGTATACTCCTTAGTTTCATATTGAAGCAATTGGTAAACAGGTCAAAAATTCTATTATTTCTACAATTATTTTGTCAAATGATACATGGTGCAAATGAATATTCAGTATGATAGTATCACAGAATAATGAAGGGAAAAATCCAAATCCGAGTGTTCGAATTAGATCTCAAGACAACTAGCCAATACAGCCTATCAGAACACTCTTTTACATGGTACGGTATATTGTTATGATACGATGGAATGATAAAGATCAGTGGTACATTGACATAGTGGTACAGTGGCATAGTGGTTCAGTGGCATAGTGGTACATGTACGGTGAGCAGAGTTTAAAAATCATTTTGCCATGCTGTTTATTGCTGAGCTGGAGAATTGTTAGGGGTAATTACAGGATATATTCAGTTGAGAAATGGTCAAACATGTATTTTAAAAGCATAAAGCACCGACGAGACGTATGTACCACGCAAAGTAATTATCCGAAATCATTTCATAAATGCAGGGATTGTTTTCTGTGACCCGAGACATTCATGTAATTTAAAAATGAAAAATAATCGACACATTTATTTTTATTTACATGTATACAACCTTAATGTTATAGAGTCCAACACCTAATAACTAAAACAAATTAACCTTGAAATTTGTTATATATATATATATATATATATATATGCATACATACATACATATATATATATAATTTTTGTTAAATGGAATCCTCTAATTACTCCCAAGGAAAAAGTTAGCGAAGTTCAATACCATTACAGCTCTCTGTTTCTACCACTATACCACCATACAGTTATGCCGCGGAAACCACTATACTGATACGCCAGGAAACCACTATACTGCTATGCCGTGGAACCACTATAGAGCTATTCCACGGAACCTCCATGGAACTATTATACCACCATGTCATACCATTATACCGTGTTTGATCTTTCAGTACATTTTATCTATCAAAAACATTTAGTTCTTCGTGTTGAAGTTTACCTCTTCTTTCTTCGCGCTGTTGCACGAGAGTATCTATATCAACATCCTCCCCACATGCCTCGCACGTGCGTTTTCCGCTCTTGATGTTCTGAGTTTCTTTCGGTTTGTTCCACTCTCCGAGGAAAGATGGCGTCATGCAGTGTTTACAAAACATGTATCGTTCAACCAACACGCCTGAAATGACAGAAAATGGTGGAAAAATCACCAGAATTATTATTTTGTGCTATTTTGAAAAAAACAAAAACAAAAATACAGGAACATGCATAAGATGACGTAATGAAGATAACTTTCATTTTTCGAAGTGAGTCATCTTTAGTGAGTCATGGAAACCACAGCGTTAGAGAATACCGACTACCGCAAAATGTTATTTATATGGCAACAATATACAAACATTTAAAGTAATTAGTTGAAAATTGTTTAAATTTTTTTTCTACCACACAAAGACGGAAGAGGCCGTGCAACTTCTCTATATTTAAATCTTTGCAACAGATCCTTCTGAAATTGTAAGGGAACTGTAACGTGCCAAATCTGTGTTTGACATAAAATTTTGAATTCACTGTTTCCATTTATGGATAGAGGTGCAAGGATAAGATCATAGTGAAATGATTCATACACGCCAATGAATAAGAGTGTGGTATTTAAAGGTTATATAATACACATGTTTCCTAAGATACATTGTATTTGGTAGAGGTGATTAATTAAGCAAAATGTTGCCACACATAAATCCATAGACAGACCGGTATTGCCTTGCAAGACGACCAAAAAGCATCATAACGGTCCAGATTTTTACTGTTTTCAAGTATTGGTTCAGCTATTTCGATAATTACAAATTAAGAAAATACACTTTCACGATTTAAGAAACAGATATCTAAAGTTTATATAGAAACTGTCTGTGGTAGAGAAATTGATGCAGTTGTGATTGTGTACTTAAGCTTACCTTTGAAGTTCTTCATGACTTCTTCGAAGTCCATTAGAAGAGGCAGAAGAATAGTCCACAAAGTGGCCGGAGGGGTCGGGAAATACAAAGGGTCAGGACAGTCGTCTCTCAACTCGTATCTCAGTGATGCACCTATGCCGTCCGGACCACGTGAGTAGCTGATCATTATCATGACGTCATGTTTGTTATGACGTACCAAAATACCGCCACCCCAATGCGACAAAAATGTCACGTTATGCTTTTCCTTGTGAGCCAGGATGCACAAATTTTCGAACAAGCCAGGTGGCATATACTTTGGAAACTGGAGGAGAGCTGCGATTTTATTCCTGTCGAAAAGAGCTGTCCATCGTTCAGACTGATCTTCTAGTATTTCTGTTTTGCGCATCCACGGAATGAGAACTTTTGAGACAGTCCCCGGGCCATTCACTTCAGTGTTGTAGGTGTAAATCATTTCTTTGGACTTTTTCGCCACAGGATATCCGAATCCGAAATGAGAAATCAATAAATCTAAGACATCGTTGAACTTTTCTTGGGAGTCAAGCGGAATCAAGTCACTCATCATAGAGCGGAAGAATTCTTTATCCATTACTCCCTGAGAAAGTAGTTCCTTCTTATTGCGGTCAAATCGATTTTGACTGAAGCCCATGGCCCGATAACAATCTTCGTTAATATAATCAAGTTTCTCCTCAAAGTCATGGCGGAAAAGTTTGCGCAAAACTTCAAAAAGCCACGACGGTCTAATGAACACATATTCTGCGAGGGAAGTCTGCGAAGACTGATTCGAAAACCATATGACTTTTCCCGTAATATGGAGGTATTGCGTAATATCCCGGATTTGTTTCCTCATTCCGAATTTCCCCGTCACTTCCTCGACATACTCATCCCATTTCATTATAGGCACAACCATATTGTTCGATTTTTCATCTAGGTAATTTTCAACATCAATCCAAAATGTCTTCACTTTTTCGAGAACAAGAGGAAAAGAATTTTCCGTCGAGACAGGAAACTGGTCTTTATCTTTTGCGATTGCCTCTATGCAATCACGTAAAAGATTGAATCCCTTGTAGTGTGCCGAAGAAGTCACTATGACGTCAGCTTGTACTGTGAACGTTTCGGTAAAGCGGAGTAATTTCCGTAAAGAAAACATTTGATCTGATAATACGGGAGAGATTTCAGGTTTCTGTTCTATGATAGAAATCTTTTCATTGATCATTTTCTCGTGCAAGTTCCTGAACTGCGTCATTTGTTCCTTGACGTCATTCTTAATCTCTCTTATTCTGTTTTCTTTCAATCCATCACTTTGCGTACCTACGAGCACAACTTTTAAACTATTTGTTTTCGCTATCATCCAATCGAACCATGAACCAATCATTTCGTCAAACTTTTCAGAACTATATTCCTTCATGTTAAATGTCAACAAAGCAATAGACGGTTGCTCGAAAAACGAATAATGCGGAAATAAATAAAACGGATGACCACATAAATCCCAGATACATAACTGAAGAGGACGAATCTGCTTCTCCATTTTCCCTGTTTTATCGTTTTTCACTTTCATTTCACAATCATACGTAAGTTCATACGCGTCTATGCCTGCACCGCTGTCCTGAAGTTCCTCTGACAGCCGTCCTTGTTGGTCGACCATGGACTGCACTAAGCTAGACTTCCCACTCCTGTGAGAACCAAGCACCAATACTTTCATCCCTCGGTATACAGGAGTGTTCAGCCTCTCCTCGTGTATGTACTCCAGGATGGCCTTTTGACCTGTGATGTGAGCTGGAGGAAAGGTCAGAGGATTGTCGTCCACCACGAGCCTCTGGTTAACATTGCGTTCCAACTCCTTCATTGCGTTCATGTTGAGCACCCGGATTTGATTCGTACTGAGGTCAATCTTTTCCGTCATGCGCAGTAAATGTCCAGGAAATACTGCGATATCATTTTCCGACAAGTCAATTTCTTTCACCCAATGTCGGTTATGCACTTTAATGTTAAAGCTTGGCACCTTTGCAATCGTGTTCTGACAAGCGTTTAAGATTTCTAAATTTGGCAGGAGGAACACATCTGTAGGTAGAACAACAAGTTTATTGGCAGTTAAATCTAAATCGCGTAGTTGCTTGAGATGCCGGACTTCTGAACCGATCTCCTTCACGTTGTTATGACTACAGCGAAGAATTTCCAGTCTTTTCATATGACTAATATCTTTGAATACAGAAGTCAATTTGTTATGATCTAACACTAAAATTTGAATACGTCTTAGTTTTTCTAACCCCGCGAGATTGTCAATGCTGTTTTCACTTAAATCCAGTCTGGACAAAGACTTTAATTTTCTTATACCAGGCGGAACTTTGGTGAATTTATTTCTATTCAAATTTAGTTCTACTAAACTCTCCAACTTTTTCAACGACTCCGGTAAACTTCCGTCTGCTAAATCATTATTGCTAAGGTCCAACTTTTCAATAATCACTAATTTTTCTAACACGCCTTCCGGAATCGTTTTCAATTTCAGTCCCGGAATCATAAGTCTTTTTATACTCTCTGCAATATTTTGTACATTTTCTATTGTTTCCGGTCTTAAGTCCAGCAGACGGACAGAAACTGTCTTTTCTGGTTGCTTAGACGGAAGCCGTTCCGGATGTAGGTGGCGTGCACCTTGGTACCCTATATGCGACATGAGGGGAGGAGCGTTGTTTTGAGCCACTTTTACACGACGAGATTTTTTTGTGTGGTGGGCGGATGATGGCGCTGTTTGCACCGGTTGGTGTCTACGTCTGTGCATCTTGCAAACAATAGAGACAGGAACCGCAAGCGGTACCCGAGTCGACTAGAAAAGTGCCACTACCTTCTATCACAGCCTGCAATGGAAGAAAATATTTCTGGTAAGTTTTCTATGTATGTACTCTAGTTACATAGACATTACAGTATATTTCAATGTTACAAATCACGCAATGAATTATGATACATGTATTTATTTCTTCTAGTGTATGGTGTTTTTTTTTTCATTTACGTTCGTGTATGTCCTTTTCGGGATTTTTTTTGGGGGGGGGGGGGTTATTTGATTTTTGGAGGGGGGTTATTCTAAGGGAGTTTTTTTCTGTATTTGTTTTACTTTGTTTTGATTTGTTGTAGTTGTTTTGTAATGAAAACAAACAAAAATTGAGGAAAAGGGAATTGTTTTGTGTTTTATTGGGTTGGAGGGGGGGGGGGGTTGGTTGTTTGGGTTAATTGGTTTAGTTTTTTTCAGTTGGGGAAGGGAGGATGGTTTGGTTAACAAGTAAAATTGTATGTTGTTTGAGAGCAGATAAATATTGCGTGCAAGGCTCGACAACACTTTTCAGCTTTATAAAACCCGTTCCAGTTTTAGTATATTCTAAATCTATAAGGATTTCATTAAATAATACATGTACATATGTTTGAAACGGAGTGTTTACATAACAAAATATGTGTAACCTAAGTCAATTTGTCTTACCGGTATAAAGAAAAATATAGGGACCGTCAATATTCGGAAGACTGAAATTTCTTTATTTTATTTTATTTTTCAATGCAACGTATCATCAGACTGAGGCAGACGCCATCATATTAAGCTTTACACGAATCGTGAAGTTCTCGTTGTTATCTTCGGAAAAGATCGAGGTGTTCAAATTGGCTCCACTCCCCCAAAAAAATCAAGGGTTCATTAATGGCATCTGAATATCACATCCGTCCAGCATGGTACATTTCTAGGCTAAAATTACTATGAACGGACACACAGACGACATTAAAGAACGATTTACTGATATATACCCAAATCTAACATCGTCAAAATGAGACGGAGCTAGGATTTTACAAAAAACCCAGATGAACTCAAATACTAAAAATTACAATTAAAGAGAATATACTTGATGACTTCAATATTTACAATATTATCATTATGGGAAGAAAGGGGCATGAGGGTCCTAACCCGCCCTCCTATTCCCCTTTTTCTTCTTAATACATCCACTACTCAACGCGCCAAAGAAATTTCCAATATCAATTTTTCAATGGTGTATATTTAAGCACCAATGCAAATAACGGCGAGAACTTACCATCATGATGGTGAAATCTCAAAAATATAAATACAGAGTCGACTGAATCTAATACAGTTAACTCTTCACTAAAATTTAATTAAGATCCCATTCACTTTTTAAAACTCCAAAGCAGACGATCAAATTAAGTTCCAGCTGACGTCACACAAGTCACAGATCGTGTTTTTAGACGCTAATTGGCGAATTATAAATGTCGGGTGCGACGAGATTACCCAGCGCCTACTGAGCCACGAACCGTATACAGGTTCACCTTAGCCGTCTTTGTTGCTCTCTAATTCTCTTTTAATCCAATTATTGAAAGTCTCCTCCGATCCCCAAATATTTATTCATTTTACAGGTAAGGTGAACTTCCATTTGAAACTGAGACCTTAAATTTCAGAAACGAAACTGTTGACAATATTCCAATGTAGCAGTTTGTCACAGACAAGCGAAGACATAAAAATGTTTTAAGACTGGCCAAATAAGATTAACAAATATACATTGTACCTAGTCGCTATCCAAACCGCAATTTCCATGTAGTAGTTAATACATGGGCATACGAAATAACATTGTGTTGAAAGATCGAAATACCCAAATGTGTATAGTCTTACTGAAATTTTACGAGGACAAACGAATACATAAGTAAATAAGACTGAATAACTGTGTCCATATCGTGTGGATATTTGTGTCCAGAGTCCTACCAAAATGACCAACCTGTAGACGCATAACTTTTTGCAGCTAACTTTTCATCTATGAATTAAAACAAATTATCAAATGTAATTGAAACGCGCAAAAACTGCAAGAACAACTATCAACAATACTGGTCCACACAAGAACAGTCATCCCAAAAACAAGAATGAGCAAAATTGTTCACATGAGCAATGGAGATAACCAAGTAGTGTATATTATTTGGAACTACAGTTGCTCAGTTAGCCGGTGAGTTGTCGAGATGTCTCTACAATATTTCACACAGAGAACGTCGGGATAAAACTTGATGAATACACTTCTGTAGAAAGGTTGCGATCCTTGCTAGAAATCATAAACAAAATTCAATGCACTTCCAAGACTGCAGAAAACTTGGATGAAAATATAAAAAAAAATTCTTTATCGTTCCACTCGGTCTCTGATGGTTATGCCAGAAAAAAAAAACCACGAAACATATATCACATTGCTTGCCATTAACGGGTAACAGATAAATCGGTCGTAACATATACAGGTTTGTTCGAGTTTTTTGAGGCGTAATATTCCGTAAACAAATATTCTATTGTATAAATGTCTAATTCCTTCTCTCAAACATGGGATTAATGCCCCCCTTTTTTTGACAACCACGGTAATTCACTATTACGATATTATGTATTTAAAACAAATTAACTGACTCTATAGAAATGCGCGAAAAAACATCTCTATACAACAATGTATGATTAAGTTTCGTTTTTGTGATGTGTCTATTGAATTTGGGTGTACATTTAAAGATCGCGGCTATAATTGACAAAATATTTGATTTACGCATTAAACGCTCTGACAACGAAATCGACATGTGTACATTATCAAGGTGCATTAGCAACATTTGTGAAATATCTCTAACTATTGAAATGCTCAAACAGGTTTGGAGAGTTAGAGCGCAACTGTTCCACTGCTCAGTCCATTATTTGAACATTCAATACACCTATTCCAAGTTGTTTTCATTCTGTGCCTACTCAAAAAATCATGACTTGAATATCAATATAGTGGTCTATGTCTAGAGTAAAGATATATAGAAACGGCATATATCTGTACGCCCTCTTGTGTGTACTGTCAAATGTGAAATCAGTCTGTATGTGAATTTGTTTGTTAGTTAACAATCAAACTACGGGCATTTCCTTTCTATGGTGGCGAACAGTGTTGAGTGGTGGCTGTATATGGTGGTGACCTAAATGTTGACAAGTGGAGCTATATTGTGGCAGCTATTACTGAGTGGTGATTCTATATGGTGGTGGTCAACGTTTAGTGGTGGCACTATATATGGTGATGGTCAGTGTTTGGTGGTGACTCTATATGGTGATGATCGGTGTTTCGTGGTGACTATATATATATATATATATATATATATATATATATATATATATATATATTGGCGACTAGTGTTTAGTAATGGCTATATATGGTGTTGGTCAGTGTTTAGTGGTGGTTCTATATGGTGGTGGCCAGTGTTTAGTGGTGACTCTATATGGTGGTGGCCAGTGTTTAGTGGTGACTCTATATGGTGGTGGCCAGTGTTTAGTGGTGGCTCTATATGACGGCCGTCAGTGTTTAGTGGTGACTCTATATGGTGGTGGCCAGGGTTTAGTTGTGACTGTATAAGGTGGCCGTCAGTGTTTAGTGGTGACTCTATATGGTGGTGACCAGTGTTTAGTAGTGACTGTATAAGGTGGCCGTCAGTGTTTAGTAATGACTGTATAAGGTGGTGGTCAGTTTGAGTGGTGTAGGACACTGGCGCGGAGTTCCAAGAGGACACCACCGACCCTCGGTGAATATACAAGCAGATCAATCCACTTCATCAGACCTGAATTCGAACTCGTTCTTTAAAGTTGAGAGATTTTTTTTATTAAAAAAAACACAAAAAAAAACAAAAACAAAAAACAAAAAACAAAAACCGCAAAACATATTGGAGCAGCGTTTCAGTTGTATAGTTAAAAAATTGGCAAATGCGGTATAAAACATTATAACAAACTAACAAATAAAATCTCCGAAAATCATGAAGAATAACTACTAAATACCGACATAATCGTTCAAGAAAATTATATCGTTTCGACAAAGAATTCTTCTTCATGTATAATTGTAAGTTTCTTGAAATCTTACGTACCATTTTGAAATCCCTTGAAACGAAGTAAATTCCGAATGTCAATAACAAACGAAAAGAGGAAAAATCCAATAAATACAAGTTAATAATCCAACTATATTGAGCGGCAGGAAAACTCCGGTGAAAGATGTCCTAAACAATAGAGAAAGTGTAGCGTCAACAGCGAACGAGAAGTTATCAGACGGAAGCCGATCAGATCCTTGATTTATATAGGAAAACACCAAGGTAAACAAATCACGACAACCGCTTATGCTGTCTGTGTCAATTGCTCGAATCCAATACGAATTCTTAGTTCGCGAGTGATCGTCGCAAGCGTAATAAAGTGGATTTAAAGTGAACCGTTTTGTCTTTTGCGACATTGAAATGTGTCGTATCAATGGGCCCTTTACACGCAGTCACTACCGTTGGTAATTCGAAGTGTCGACAAGCATGTTAGGGGGTGATCTGATTGTTCAATATGTAATGACTGTGTCATTTGGGACCCGTCACGTGCTGATCCCCGGGACACCTCGACTGTTACCGATGAGGGCTGAAGATTTTGATGGGTGATGTCCTGATATTTACATTTTAAGATATGTGATAAATGAAGAAAATATGATAGATATGTTTTCAAGTCTGTAAAAAGGGATATTTGCCAAAGTTGCCATTAGCCGAAATATCAGTCAGATGAGTATTTACTCTACAAAACAAAACGGACACGTACTAGTAACAACTTCTCGGTATTTTAACGCTAAAATCTTTTAAGAAAATTTTTCTGTAAAAGCTATTACATTCCAAGACGAGTTCAAAGTATACATTACACAATGATCTGATATATTTCACGACCTTAAAAACAAAGCCCAGTGTCTTCCTCTTTACTTTTCTAATAACTTCTATTGTGTGTGTGGGGGGGGGGGGGGGGGTTTACAGATTTCATGATATTATTTAAATAGAGATATTTGATACAACATATTGACGGAATAACAATTAAAATTGATCAGCTATCTATCGGACATTTTGTCTCTCTTCCTCCTCTAGTCTGGCCGATCTTACAGAACGCCCCCCCCCCCTTTCCCCTATCAACCGTCACCCGGTTTCAGTCGTACGGTTATGCAATATATTTACTCCATAACACTTATAAAATATCATCACATGCATGTTTATTGATTTAGAACAATTCTAAAACCAGAAAATAATGAGCTAAAATTTAAAACTATTAGCGAAGCGATGTGCGTGACGTACGGCCATTCCCGCTTGTGCGCCACACCCGTTGTGACAGAAACCTCAAATAATTTCATACAAAATATTTATTGCAATAGGCACCAACTAAATAATTCACGTCACGGAAACAAGTATTTTTAAAATGTATACAACAAAGAAATATACATTAAAGAAGAATTATAACTCAGTGTAATTCAAACAAACGTCATGGGAAAACTGTAAATACACGTAGGTCTTGATCAATATGGTGATTTCAAAGCTCTCTAGAAATGTGTTTCAAGTTTGTATGTAGACAGTAAGTAGCTCCTTCTTGTTAAGAAGCTTTCAGAAGTAATGTAAATACATTAAAAACGAGAGACAAATACCGATGACTAAACACAGAATGACCATCATACAGAGGCTGTAAATATAATTCGAAAAGTAAACGTCAAAACCGTCAACGGTGAGTGTTATATGACGGGGTGCTTGTACTGTAACTACGGCACATGCTGTACTGAGCTGTTCAGAATCTCCGGGTACTCCCTGCCAACTCTCACAGGGATCCAGGATACCTGTGGTGGAGTACCAACACACGCTGGTCTCTTGGATACTCTTTACAGAGTGAAGTATGTATAAAAGCATAGTAAATTCCCATGCCAAATCTCTAAGCTTCACCTGTCATTATGCTATTTGTTTTTGAATGTAAATTGAAAACCTGATATTTGTTCATTGTGTGGTGTAGAAGAATCGTTTTATGTCTTTTACCCGAGACCCAGGTCCATTAGACTTTTTTAATTGTTCCCACAATGCGGTTCTTTACGGTCTATATTTTCCATAAAGTGATCCCTTTCTCGCACGACAACGCAGTCATTTTTAAACCAACATAATATGGGATTTGAAAGCCATTTTCTTTTTTCAATAAATCAGACGTTTTTGTCAGGAAAGTGGACTAGGTTTAAAATCTAATAAAATGATAAAGCCCGTTTGAGTGATTATGCAGGAAAAGTAAGCCCCTCACAAGCTTCTTATCCATATTCATTTAATTTTCTTTACAATCTGACATCAAAGTGCCCGCAAAGCAATGTCGGTGATTATATTGTCAAACGTAAACTGCATTCAGGTCAGCAACAATGACAGCATTCTATATACGAAATAGATAAATATGAAACTTTAATACTTCAACGACCAAAGGTCGCTCTTAAACTATGTAAATCTGCAGTATTTTTGTGCCCCATATTATTCCTTTTATAAAATTAAAAAAAAAGTTTAAATCAGATTTAAACTGTTTAATGCCACATTCCGTGAGGTCGCATCTGTATTCATAGTTTATCCATTTCTTATATCATGCTATATAAGTAGAAAGGATATCACTGAATCAATCTGTGTTCTCCTTTCCCCCATTTCAAGAGTCAAAAAGTTAACCTGCTTATCCGTTATAAGTTAATGAGATGGTGCGCCATGATGAAACATGACTGCCCCCCCCTTATTACATAAGTATGTCAACATGTCAGGACTTTATGTCGACTTATGAGATATGTATGTCGATTCGTGAGATACGTTTGTCGATTCGTGGGATATGTATGTCGATTCTTGGGATATGTATGTCGATTCGTGAAATATTTATGTCGACGTGTGAGATATTTATGTCGACGTGTGAGATATTCATGTTGACAAGTCAACACACTTTTCTGACATGCTAAAACAACATCAGACAAATCAACATGATTTCTCTCTATGTACCCTTTGCACACTTGATAATCCTTTTAGCCCGATGAAAAAACAATACCATATCAATGAAAGATTTATATTTTCATAACATCTTCATGAACTACTTTACGTATCACGGAAATTATTTGATGTATTACAGCAAAAAGTGAACATTTTAGATAATTATGTTACTAAGGTGATTCATCGTCAGAATTCTGCCTCTCTGTCCGTCCTATGGACGAGACAGGAATACCGAGCTGTGGTATCGCGTTATATGTTGGCAAGTAAATGACCTCTCACAGTCTAAGACATCATTATTTCGCACCAAACAGGTGCCACCATAGTATAAGTAAATTAAGCAATGTGTGAGATACAACAGTAAATTATCAAACAAAAATTCAGAAACGTGTACATGAAAATAAGTCAACCCTGTTTTAGCGGTCAACTGTTAACTAAGGTCACTCAAGCCGGTGAGGTTCAATGAATGAGGTGCTCGGCTTCTAACCAAGAGGTCCCGAGTTCGACTCCCGCGATGGACACACCGGTGTTCTGTTTTTCGGATGGGGCAGTAAAAACCGAGGTCCCGTGTCACTGTAGGTTCAGGAATGTCCGTTGCAAAAGTATAGATTTCTAAGCAATGCGTCAGGCAGATGCCGTCACCGTATGCATGAAATAATCGTGGAGTGACGTAAAACAGTAATCAATCTATTATCTAAGGTGACTACCTCCTGGCGGCTAGTTCAACTGTCCCATACACCTGTATGCCATTTATTAAATTAACATACATGTATTTCTGTTCTTTCTCCCCACTATCCAGTGTCACTCAGTCTTATGTAATGCATACTTTTATAACATTTTCACAACAGCTTTCTTTTCAAGATTAAGACCTTCAACAGAAGAGTAACCAAGATATTCATACATAAGATCAGACGAACAATGCGCGAACACACCGAAGTCGTAAATATTAAAATGCTTTCATGAGAAATATTCAAACGAAAAATTGTACATTAATGTAACACGGGGTCGCTTCATTGCACAATATTGATTCCACAAGTTTGAACAGGGTCTATGCGGCCTATCAATCACTCGTAATTTGAACGATACCTTTAACTCTGCACTGGGTGTATACTGGGGAACGCAGACGACAGGTACGCCGCGCTTTTTACGTAATACTCAGGTTTATTGGAATATGGCGTATGACTGTCTTACTCGAGCATGAAAATGGGAGTTAAATATAAACACACTTGTCTTTTGAAAACACTGTTTCGATTTCTTGCCTAGTCTTTTCATACGGTCTGTCACTCTGTTTGTTTGTCTGAATTTTGAGGCATAACTTTTAGTGTGTGTGTGTATACTGCACGTTGTTCGTTTGTTAACACCACAGCATGATTATGTCCGTATATAACGGCAGCTAGTGTTATGTGGTGGAGAATAACACCACATCAGGATAATTTCCCCTATGTTGTGGCAGACGGTGTCATATAGTGGAGAATAAAACCACAACAGGATCATTTCCCCCATGTGGTGGCAGCCATTGTTATGTGATAGAAAATAACACCACACCAGGATCATTTCCCCTTTGTGGTGGCATCCAGTGTTATGTGGTGGAGGATAACACCACATCAGGGTAATTTTCTCTATGTGGTGGCAGTCAGTGTTTAGTGGTGGAGGGTAACACCACACCATGATTTTCATCTATATGGTGACGGCCAGTGTTTAGTGGTGGGGGTCGATAGATAAAACTACCAACCTTTTGCAAGTACATTGGCAGAACATCCCACTTGCCCCCATCCAGACTTGGTAGAAATGGGTGACTACAGTGCGATCTAGTGCTACATTTAAGACCACAAAACCATTGACAAACCTGTGCGGGGTACACAAACTTGTTGATTTTACATTTGATAATATTTTTTAAAAAGGAAAACGTTGCAGTATATACATTGTTATGGTCACTTGATATCAACAATATCATGACTATTTTTAAAACGTTTTAAGCATAGGACGAACTGTGTCTTCTGTTGTACATAGACTGATAGAAAATATAATATATCATTCGTGGATGAAAAGCTAAGGGAACTTACGGAGAGAAAGAACGAGATAGCTTATCCAGTCACGAGACATAATCTTTTTATCGGGTAAAGTAAAAAAGAAAATATAGATGTACGCATAGTACCAAATTGTCAAAAACACTCGGTAACAGCACTGATGGCATCGACTTAGGACGGTCAATTGACGTATAAACATTCGATATCAGCACTGACAGTATCGACTTAGGTCGGTCATTTGACGTATAAAAAACTGGGTGTAGTGAACCAATTTATTGGATCCCCTTCTTCTCTGATCATAATTATAACATACATAGAGTATGCATATAATATCCACATAACTGAGACATATCTAAAATTAAAATGTAATAGGTGGAGGATGGTGATGCAATGGCACTGTAGCAATCAGAACAAGGTGGAGATCCATAGAAAGCAGGGGCAAGACTAAATGCATAGGAGTAAGCGACTTATGTTTGGCTAGCCACAAGATTGAAATAATCTAATAGGAAACGAAAAAGGATATAGATGATATACCAGATATGAGAGAGAGAGAGAGAGCGCCTCTACAACCTATTCTACCCTTTCATTGACCCAATCATTTTCATACTGTCACATATGGCATATTCTAAATACATGAGATCTTCTATGAATATTTTTCATGTATATTTGAATACTTTAAATCATCATATTGAATCGTTGTAGCCAAAATACAATACTTTGAGTACATGTATATTTCATTGAATCCCACCGCAGACAAAATTCTAAAGACATAATCGAACACGTTATGTCATAAGACTTAGACATTCATTTCGTACCTTCACTTCTAGTAATACTTTAAGTACAGTTCAGTGTACAGCTCAGACAGGTGGTGATTCGTGTTTGAAAAATCTTTCGGATTTTATAATTGAACTTAGAAAATATGCCACCAGACATTCAAAAATCCAAATGTTTTGTAAATTCATTGTTGCAAGTTCTAGATAATTTTTCTACAGAATATATAGAAAAAGATACCAATAGGAAAAATATAGGTTGAAAGAAATGATGATTTCTGAAGTATTCAATGAACCCGACATACTTACATCCTGAATTTGCAACTACACATAAAAAGAGAAATCCTATTCATATATCTATGGACCCAGTTAGTGAAATCTGTCTATTTATTTCCATGGGATTTTAATTTGTCTGAATTGGTATTTGCTCAGTATTTGCCTGAATTTTATAGGAAACTGTACTTAATGCTTATATACCTTCAATGTTGAAGACGGCAAATTTGGTTTAGTGGTAACACGTTTGGTTTATGGCTCAGGCAGTCCGGGTTCGATTCATGGAATTGAACTATGTTCAAAAGGTTTGGTTACCTAATGCGAGGTGATTGGTAATTATTGAAAGCGACGTAAAATGCTAATTAATCCTCATACATGACATATTTGTAATTTGGGAAATTAATACATGCTTAATTTCCCAAATTACAAATATGTTATAGGACAATAATGATAAAGTCAGGCTGACAGTTTTACATTTCCTCTACCTTAAACTCCAGATACTGGACTGTAAATAGAAGGAAAGCTTTTGGGAAAGTGAAATAATGAACATCTCGTCCTCGATACAATAGGCCTAAATCTGAATATTCATAAATAAGGCACTTAAGCATTCCTTGCAAATAGGCGTATGTAGCCGGTATATGGCGCATAACGGGCGAACAATGTTGATTGATATTGCAACAAAATGCAATATACGAGTCTTTTCCTTGTTCAGTTTTGAATTTCATTTCTAATATCACGTTTCACTAATCAAATATGTTCTTTCCAGGAAACAAAACCACAGAAAGCTTTTTTTTTCTAAATTGCGTCAACATGATGAAAAGCGGCGACACTTACCCAAAGATCCAGGTATACCGTATATACATAACGTTTCTACTTAGGGTTTTACAACCTATGGGCACATTCGGAAAAACGCAGAATCTTCAAAAAGAAATTATATGGCCAAAATAAAATTCACTTACCTTAAGACGTTATAACAGCATTCCGTTATCATGGCCTCAGACGGCCAACTGAAACACAGATTATTTACCAGGTTAAACAAGCAAATTCGGACTAAGTAAGCTGAGACTTTTAAAAATTTCTTTTTAAGTTGATCTTAATTAATAGGATTAGTCGATTGTTTAGTTGACTTATATTTTCTACTTGTTACCGGGATCGCTATACGCCTTATTTCGTACCCAATCCTAATTCCGGCAGGGTGGGAAATTGGCAAAAGATTTCGAATTTCGAATTCATGTACTAAGCACTCAATGAATATATGGGATAAATATTATGATTATGTGAATTCCATTTCATTCTTATATTTGATTTACTTGACATTCGTTACCTCATTGTTTGCTAGATATTGAAGTGTTTAAATGGAAGTTAATAGAAGTCGTGTTTGAATAATTGGCGTATGCACTATGCGTCCATGAGAAAATTCTCCATATGTTTGTGGGTGCCAATGAATTTGTAATGGTAAATTTGTTGTGATTTCTGTGTGAATTTTTAAGGCTTCGTCAATACCGACGAGGAATGACCCTATAGAGAAGTCAGTTGGTGATACATGATGATAATCTGATTGGTTAATTAAATTCTATTACAAATCATAAAAAGGATAGAGTTTTAGTCTCTTTCGTTGACATAGACAAAAACAATTGTCATCAATACTCATAGAAACTCAAACTCTCTCTCTCTTTCTCTCCCTCTCTCTCTCTCTCTCTCTCTCTCTCTCTCTCTCTCTCTCTCTCTCTCTCTCTCTCTCTGATGTCCGCTATACCCCTCCTAGACAAGTAGAACGTTACTGCATTCGATACTCTTCGTACTTTATTACTTTGTGTTGAGGAAAAGGGCAAAGTTGTTCCGAGTGTCCTTCACTTGAACAAAATCCAAGCCCAGAACATGTAGTCTTCAGTTATTGTACTATGAAGCAAGGATAATTTATGTAGAGGAAACCGATATCGTGAGAAAACCATCAGCCTTCGGTAGATATCCAGCCCCTCCCTGAACTGAGAAAAAGTTAAGATGATTAAATACAATATGCTGCTGGAGTCTATTTGATCATAATAAAGCCTTACATATGAATTGTATTTATATTCATCAGAAATGAAGATTTTTCGTATGTGTCGAAAATATTTTGACATATTATTAACATGAATATTAAAATGTAGAATACGAAAGTACCATGAAGTGACTACTGCATTCATAACAATGTAACACGGCGGTGGACATGAAAATGATGGCTATGACTGCAAGTATATGTCAAATTTATATGTATCAGAAAAAGAAGATGGCGCTGTCTCATCGAGATACACTCATCTTACACTAAAAGTGAGATCAGGTGGTCAGAGAGAGAGAGAGAGAGAGAGAGTAAACATCTCATGTTTGGATAGCCGCAACTGCCATACTGGTCAGGAAAGTAAATCCGGAGGCGAGGTAAATACGGACGGTTCGTTAAAATCATATCAAGAAATATTGGAACATAGATGTGTTCTAATTTTGTGCACCAGATGCGCATTTCGATAACGTATGTCTCTTCAGTAATGGCATCATGCTCATGACCGAATGATTGGAAGTCTAATTAAGTAAATTTGAAGAGCAGAGTTAAAACCAAAGTGGTCGAAAAAGTGAGCCAAAGAATCAATTTAATGACAGCTATGCATGAGGGAGATACTCCTTAGTTTCAGAGTAATTTACAAAATTTCGTGACTGAAAATTCTAATTATAGATATAAATTAGCAAATCTTGAAATGCCCATTATCATACAGTTTAAAAAGATGTTGTTCCTTCAAGTGAAAATTAGTTGAAATGGTCAATAAGGAACAAAAAATAGCGATCGTTCGAATATACCGCGCGCTCGGATTTACCTTTCCGGTTAGCAGTTGCCCAAAGAGATGATACCAAAAAAATCAGTACTGCACTTATAAAATGAATGTGAACTAACAGTGTAGAGGAAATGTTACAGCCACACAAAACAGGAGCCGGAGTAAAACGAACTGAAAACAAACACTCTCCCCGGGACCCTATTACAAATCCACAATGAATGGGGAATAATTTTTATAATGATGTGAAAACAGTCATTGGTGTTACGTCACTGTAACACGGTGCATTTCCACGTTATTCCACTGTGTTTTATTTATATGTATATACATGCATATAAGAACAAGAAACCGCTAAAAACATTATGGCCTGATTGCAAAGGATATCAGAAACAAGGTCAAGATCACAAGGTCAAAACTCATGGTATAAATTGTTCTGATGATAAAATATGAACCTTTGTTTGAGAAATCAAATCTTTATTCCTATTAATTCAAAAGGTATAGCCAAAATTAAAGTTTTTTTTAAAGTAGGTCATAATCTAAGGTCAAGATCACTAGGTCAAAAGTCATAGCATAATTTGTAAGCTTTGGCTGTAAGAAATCTATATGCGAAGTACTATATTTATACTAAAAGAAACAACACAAACACTCTTTGCCGCAAATTTTACCAAAAAGTGAAAAATTTGCGGCAAAGAGTGTTTGTGTTTTTTCTTTTAGTGTATTTTACTTCCCTTTGCAGGATTACTTATTCTATACTATATTTATACTTCCCTGAGTTGCTGAAATTTTGCTTCAACCAGAAACTTAACCAAAATTTTGACGGACAGACAGATAGATGGACGGACATCGCCAATCTATAGACCGGTATTGCTTTGAAATCCAGCCAAAATTGCTTATCTCCTTTAGTCAAAGTTTTAAAAAGTACATGGCAGTTTTGCCAAGTATCTAAACAAAGCAATCGAGTTTGAAAACAATACGTTTTGTACCGCTTTCTGATAGCATGTCATTGTAATTTTTTTTTAATTATCATGATTAACTCAAAAGGAAAATAATGCATGTTTATGTATTTTTTTTTCTCAAACGTTAATAAAGATTTCAATTGCTGAACTTTTCAAAATGACACTTAGTATTGAGAAAACAACGTTATTGACAAAATCATGGATTGGGTTTTAATGATATGTATTTTGTCTGAAATAGCGGTCATTGAAGTATCAAGAATCTTTGTTCATTAATGTAATCTTACCCTAATTCATTGCGTTTACATAAAACTCTTTAACAATATTATATTGTAACAATATTATATTGTAACAACATTTCTCACTCCTTAAATACAAAAGAGTTGTTTTGATGGTAAGAAGAATTAACTTAATTATCATCATCAATTTCAAATGTTTTAGGTTTTGACTGCAGAAAATGGTTTTCATTGGAAAATCATGAACAGAGGCATATATTTTCCGTGCAACGATATTAAAGTATAACTGACAAACATAAAATCAACACAAGAACGTTTGAAATCGGGATATAACGACCATTATCATTTATGTACCAGAATGTTTGGAACTTTTAATAGGTACGAGGTATGATCAAAAAGTTCTGGGTTCCATATACTTCGAAATACTCAGGATTGAAAAGGAGTGAGGAAAAACCTTGAAGCATTTCGTCTCAAACCTCAGTGCAGCTTGGGAAGTGCGAACCATTGCATTATCGTGCAAGATCAGTACGCTTCTGGTTACCTTTCCTCTCTTCTTTCTAGCAAGCCGGCGTGGCCTAGTTGTATCGCGCCGGACTCCTGATCGGGAGACCGGGGTTCGAGTCCCGCTCTGGCCATGCCGGTGCCTTGTCTTTCGGATGAGACGGTAAAAACCGAGGCCCCGTGACGTGGTATGCATGTCACGTTAAAGATCCCTCACTGCTTCGGGTGGGTCCGTTGCAAAGGTCAAAATTTGTATGCCCCACATCAGGCAGATGCCGTCACCATATACGTGAAATATTCGTGGTGTGACGTTAAACAAATATCAATCAATCAGTCAAACCTCTCTTCTTTCTCACATTCTCCTGACAAAGTCTCTTTAACTCATTAGCATAATATGCAGTATTTATCGTGCGGCCTTCCTCATGAAAGAAAATTAATTATGATTATTCCATGATTGTCCCAAAATATAGAGATAATACTTTCCCAGCTGAGGAAACTCTCTTGAATTTTAAGGAGGGGTAAGCCAGGGTGGATTCATTGTATGCTTTGTTTCCTTGATTCAGGATAAAAATGGTTAACTAAAATTTCTTCCTGAGTGACAATTTGACCCTTAGAATACTGGGAATCATCCTCATAGCGAGACAAAAGATGCATAGAAACATCATGCCTATTCCCCTCTTTAGAGCTTCAGACAACATTCTAGTGACCCATCTTGCTGAGACCTTAGACATACCTTAAATGTCGGTTAAAATTGAACAGAATCGTAACTAATGCCAATTTCTGTAGCTATATATCGGAGGTTTTGCCTTCTGTCACACGTGACAAGAGTGTGCACAATACCAAAGTATTCGTCTATAGTAGCCTAGCTGGAACGTCCAAGCCGTTCATCGTCTACAACGCACTCCCTCCCCTTCTAAATTCAGCAGCCTATATTTTAACAGTACCATAAGAGGGTGACTCGTTCCCAAGAGATTTCACGAAGTCCTCATAAATTTCCCTGGGAGTCATGCCCTTATTACAAAGATACTTAATCACCGCTCTAACTTCAGTTTTCTCCATGTTTGGAGTTTTGGCTAAGGGAGCAACCATTTAATTTTTATGGAAAGAAAGGCATTTAATTTTTATGGAAGGAAAGGGGGGAGGCAGGAAGACTTCCACCGGCCTGAATATTTTTTTTTGCCCAATTTCAGAGCCGGAGTATTTTGTTATTTATTTGTTGCTATTTTTTTTGCCGGCCCTTTGGGCCGGATTGTTTTTCCCCCCAAAAGTCTTCCTGTCCCTCCCCCAATAAAAATCAAATGGTTGCTCCCTAACCCTTCAACTTTAACAGCGAATTCCATGCATAACCAAAAGCTTTAAAATACATTTGTGCTACTACTACCACCACCACTACTACTACTACTCTCTCTCTCTCTCTCTCTCTCTCTACCAAAAAGTAATGGTTGGATTCGGGCTCTGTACCTCTACCGGGAATCTTACACGTCATCTTATATATCCATTATACATTTCTGAATATGGTTTTCCTCAGTACACGTTTTGATATCACACACATATCTATCATGGTCTTGTCTAAATATTTAGCACTATCAACAAGGCTTCCAAAATCATTAATAACATCGGTAACTGTAACTAATTGCCATTGGAAAAAATCTAATAAAACTCTTCAAGGACACACTGATATTGACAATACACTCTCTGTAATTACAAAAGTACAGAAGTAATCAGGGCAGTTCTGTGCCGATCTCGTGCACAGAGGTATGCCGGACATTCTCCTGCTCGAACACAAAATCAATGATCCTTTATTGTAGGAAATAACGGAAAGAATTGTTGAGATTTCCAAAGAGGGCATTATACGCAGGAAAATCGGTATGAAAAAAGTAAAGATTCTAACGTATTTTCTCAGTAAAACATTAATATGTGTATAATGACAAATACAAAACTACGGTGGCACAGAGGTGACATACACTACTCCTTTTTTATCTCGAGGGAACGACTTTTTATCTCGAGAGAACGACTTTTTATCTCGAGGGAACGACTTTTTATCTCGAGAGAACGACTTTTTATCTCGAGGGATTGACTTTTTTTATCTCGAGGGAACGACTTTTTATCTCGAGGGAACGACTTTTTTATCTCGAGGGAACGACTTTTTATCTCGAGGGAACGACTTTTTTTTATCTATGTAACACTTACAACAAAAGCAACACCTAGCGTGGCATAATACGCCCGTTGCTTAGTTTGAAGGGATGAAATTTAAAAGTGTTGACACATTCCCCCTCTGCCAACAATTCTGTGAAATATTATTCAAATTCGTGCAATGGATAAAAGTTATGGGTTTACTAAAGATTTACCCTTCCTATGCACCGTGGCCTCGTCCTTGCAGATATGACCTTCTTCTAAAGTCATGATACACCCTTGGGTCCTCGGCAACAATTCTGTGAAATATTACTCGAATCCATGCAAGGGGTAAAACGTTGTGACCCAGACAAATATTTAACAATTATATGCAGTGTGACCTTGACCTGGAAGATATAACCTTGGTTCTAGATCAAGACACATCCTTCGGTCCTGCGCAACTATTCTGTAAAAAACGAAGAAGTACCGAGGGGTAAACCACATCTCATAGTCCATGGAACAAAGGGGACAATGTCGTGTTTAGTGTCATATTCAGACAAATGCGAACCCCAATAAAATCGAGGTGAGACCAGGTGCCCGGGAGGAGTAAGCGTCCCCTGGTTGCATGCAACACACGTCGCAAAAGTCCTGCAACAACTTTTAAAATCGAGGAGGAATATACATAAATATACACGCATGAACATACGAAGGAGACAGGAACACGAAGTCAAATTTCCCACTCAAAGCAAGAAATGCTGCCTATCTGAAATTCCGGTGTCGGAAACACAGGTGAACAAATATATATATATATACATATTATGTCAAATCAAGTATAGTCAAAAAGTTAAGATGGTTATTTTGTAATATTATTCAAATCCATGTTAGGGGTAGTGAGTTATGGCCCGAACAAAGATTTACACATATGCATTGTGACCTTGACCTTGCAGATATGATCTTTGAGTCACGTCATGACACACACTTGTGTCCTGGGCAACAATTCAGTGAAAATTATTCAGATCCATGCAATGTGTTACACGGGTTTCCTACCAAGTAGTACTACGACCTTGACTTTTGACCGTGAAAAACTATATGCGTCTTTGTCTTGGCACAAGGAGTAAAGGTACCAAGTTTGACAGTCGTAGCCCCAACGGTTTGGTCTGTATTCTGCCTACAATATCCGGACAGATGGACAGACAGACCGACAACGCCATAGCATAATACGTCCCGTCCAAGACAGGCGTATAGAACGTGCTGTGGTGGACATCCACAGACCCCTGGACTTCACTGCCGATAATCAGTGTCTGGACATTTAGTGTCTCCCGCTTGGTCAAACACATCCGCCACGAAATACAGTGGAGTTTTGAAACAACAAAAGGGGGGGGGGGTAGCATTTGTGCATTAATTCATATTTAACTTATTTATTTACTGATGTCATTTATTGATTTATTTCTTCATTGTCTGATTTATCTTCTTATTTATTTTATTCATCTATCTATTTGTAAAGTCATGACATGATTTAGGTTGCTCTTCCAAGAAATGCATTTAGGTGATCCTTGCTCTCTCTATATATATGTATTATGATATGACTTAAAATAGTTGATAGCGAGGTAATCATAATAATCACAATAACACTTACTCAGCGCTTTACCTGAATTTTCTTCCAATACACACGCCAAAATTAACAACTATACCTGTTAGTTCATGCCGTCCATACGGGAAATAATTCAGGAATAATGTCTTTTAAAATTACACCTGTATTATGTCATTAATCTTCGGAGTAGTCGGCTACGTAAGTCGCAATTCACACCTTTCCTAACGCATGACATACTAATCCAATACCTGAATGACCTTAAATTTACCCAAATACTTTATCCTCCGACGTGTGCGTCCTTTTGGCCCACCAAAAGTATGTCTGCAGACAAAAACACTACCCCACTCCCCCTTTTGTTTTAATTACAGATTGACGATCCTGATGTTACTGAACTTCGTCACATAAAATCACGAGATCTCATACGATATTTCGCGAGAGAATAAATCAACTAATCAGAATATCATCAAACTATATATGAATCTTCAGGTACCTACCAACGTTATTGAATTTAATCCTCCATTGCATATCTTTATACGTATATTTTGTATGTGTTCCGATTTCTCGGCACTGTTGCATGAAACCAAGACATTCCGAACTAGAAAAAAAAAAGGGTACAGGGCCGTGCCAATGCTATCTTTCACTTATCGATGGTTTGCATTTCAAATAAGTTCCGCAAAGTAAATTCTGAAAGGCAATTGTAAATACAAGCATTAGTCAATTATACGGCATTGTTCATAAACAATTGATCGTTTACATGGCAGAGATTAAAGTTATACTGATGCAAATAACCTAATACGGCAGATAACGCAAGCTTTAAATAACTCAACCTACCTCTCATACCCAACTCAAGAAAATAATATCATGGGAAATCGCAGATTTTACGGTCGTAAACTCACGGGTTAAATGTCTTTGACAGTGTAGTGATTAATATTTGTGCTTGTGGCAAAGATAACGCACATTTCATTTTATACAGAATAAATAGAAAATTGAGGAAACAATCCAAAATATATGCAAGTATTGATCTCAAATGTATACAGATCTCTTTACTGGTATGATATTGTTTAGTGCATGTTGCGCTCGATGAATTAAAAGACACTCTAAGACTATGGCACAGAAGTGATTCAGAATGGGGCTCGGCAGCTATACGAATTCGATTTGAGTTTTACAGAATGCCTAATTCTCTTATGAGTAGAAGTCCGAAACATTCCGGATGTATTATGTTTGGTTTTATTGTAAACGATCATGCAATTTTTCAGTCATATACTATCAATATTATTGTAAATATATGAATATCAGCATAGAATTCACTGGAGAATCATATATAGATGAAATACTCTTAATTTTTTTCTCACTATAGGCAAAAATCATAGTAAAACAAACGACAAATAAAAAAAATAATAATAATTTTGAGATTTTACTTAGAAACTGGAGATAAATCCCGAAGGGTATCACTCATGCAAAATCACCTGTCTTGGTCATCTCGGCGTTTGTAAATGGATCCATTCATACGAAGCTTTCTGATGTTATGTCACTTGCACTCAAAACAAGGTACCATGGTGGTCAGTGATGGATACCCGGAACCAAGAGGTGAGATCAGGTGTTTCAGAGAGGTAAGCGTCTTTTGTGTGACAAGTCATATCCACAACGAAGACATAAGGAATACAAGTACAAATTACAATTCCCACGTGTAAAATGATCACTTCCTTCTTATTGATGTTTTTTTACACGGGGAATAAAATATTCACAATTTACACTTATTATTTCAGATGCTACATTCATGTGTTCTTTTATATTTTCTGCTTTTATGAAGTAACTTCGTGCGTGCCAAATGTTTTTCATATCAGTCGAGTTCTCTTTATGACTAATAGTTCTAGTATAACAAAGTATTCTTCACAGCAACCCAATTTTCTTCATAGAAACTTCTTTATGTCGTCCAAGTTTTCTTTATAACGTAAAACATCTATCAACGGAAAGCACCTCCGTTAGGTATCAAATTTTCATTAAGCTGACCAAATTGTCTTCATTCTTCATGTTGACCAAAATCTTCTCTATAGCAACCAAATATCTCTATACTGACCAAATCTTCTTTATATTAACCAAGCGAAATGTCTATTCTTTTTCAATCGATCAAGACTTCTTTAAATCCGTCAAAACTTTTAATATGGATTTCGACTTCTTCATTTCGATCAAGGACCATCGATATCGAAACGACACAGCAGGGTAAACGGTCACTAAATGAAATGATTGATAACGTGCGAGAGGTCAAACTCACTCTCGATAAACAAGTAAAAGCCGGCTAATTAATTATATCTACAGGTAAACAAACATCGCTGACGTCAAAAACTTTCACATGTTGGTGCTCATGCTTGGAGATACGGCTTGCAACAAATATTGAAGGCAAAGCCTTGGTCAATAGCATCAGAAAGGATTCACTTAATCACATAAAATGGGAAAGGACTTGATCCTATAGAATACCAGGCCTTCATATCCGGGCAACACAAAATCCTGATTAATTTCCCATTAATGATATTGATCGAAGATAAAGTCAATTTATTGGTAATAAAATATATGTTAAATTCCGTTTTTATCCGTGCCGGGAAAAACGTTTGGAATGGAATTTAAGACTATATATAGACCATAGAGGCGTCTTGGAATGAGGTTATATATAATTTCTTTAGTAAATGAAGCGTCAAAAAAGAGATTATATATCATTTCTTTGATCATGGTTAAACGTACTTTACGAAAGACAAGTAGAAATTGGATATACTTGTATGACAAATTGAAGCTCTGAATGTACGTACTTGAATGTGAAATGTGAAATCAAAACATGTCATTTTAGTATGTCATATAGCATCTATTCATGATATATATGGCACGCAAGCAGTCATTCATACATATGTCTTAAATCTCTATTCAAATACTGTCAGAGTAAATACGGGCATTACAAACAAAACTTACCTTTGGATGATTTCTTTAAAGCGAGCGTTCTGCCGTATATACCCCTCCCACTTTATCGGCACAATGTTCAGTTTAAATCGAAGCGGCGTTTCCAAGGGTCGATAAACAGCCATTCAAACTTTGATAAATAAACACTATGATCATTGGAACTCGAGATAGGAATATGAGTATCTGAACTTCTTTCCCCGTCCTTTTTTATCTATTTATTTTATTTTTTTTTTTCATTTGCTTTTTCCCCTTTGCTTTTTATGTTGAACCAGTTTGTATCAAAATTTAAGATCTGATCATGTATCATGGCGGGTCATACAGGGTTGAGCTCCGCCCGCCCCCTCTTTCTTCACGTCTCACACATTTTAACATCGACCTTGTGTCAGTGGGCAGAGAATCTCCGACTACTTTCCCTTACCTCAGAAGTCTTATCATCTTGTCCTCCTTCCCTTGATTGCTCGTCCTGTACCCCGGGAAACTCCAACTTTTTTCGCTTCCATCAAACCCCTTAGGTAATCTCATGTTGCTTTTTTTCGCTTCCACCCCTCCCCTTCGGTCATCTCATGTTGCCTTTTTTTCCGGGGAGTACCTTTCTCATCCCAAACACAAGATGTTGGCGACGCGGTTCGAACCTGAGACCTCTCGGCCACAGGTCACGCACGCCACATAGGGAAGTACATAGATTCATTCGTTCATTCTTTCCTTCCTTCCTTCCTTCCTTCCTTCATTCATTCATTTATTCATTCATTCATTCATTTTTCTACCTTACATATAAAATGAAGTTCCAACCCTTCCCACATTTCCATGGAACATCAAAATAAATTCATACATTTTTACAGACTTTTCTCGTAACTCCATCTTTTCTTTCTTTCTTTCTTTTTTCTTCCTCCTTTCTCCTTCCTTTCCCAAACACAATGAAATGCTTCTGATAGTAGGTAAGCCTCAGTTGTATCAAACGAGGGAAAACATGTGTTTCTGTAAAAATCGAAATGATTATAATTAAACAAATAACAAATAGAGTGAGAATGATGTTGTAAATTGCTTTATCGATTGTATTGGTTTTGACATAATTCTGACGATTATCAGATCGATAGAACGCTGAAAAGCAAATAGTACTAAACCTTAACAAATATTGTCGCTGAAAAGGAAAGTAGAGAAACCTCTCCATAGTGTATTATAAGGTGTGGACAGAAAACATTATTGAAACAGTGCTATATATCTGTCAGTTTTATATGGATGTCTGACATAGATGTCAAAACTTGTGTGCTTCCTCTGACCGCCCCCCCCCCCCCCTCTCTCTCTCTCTCTCTCATCCTTAATCCATCCATATGCACGTTTTGAAGGGTGTTACTACACGAACGCCTTCGCATATATTGAAAATAGATTAGTAAACAATTAAGATTAATCTACCGGGTCGTGCCTTATTCAAATTGTTAATGAGTGTAGTAATTTGGTATTAATTATAAAACCTTCCTACTGTCTTAACCAGTGGCGGATTTAGAGGGGGGGGGGGTAGTAGTTTTCACACATATACTTGTACACATATGCCCTCACTTTTCGGAAATCCTTGGTCCGCCACTATTAACTTCTCAAGTAATATTTTGGCTGATATTTCGAACTAGAGAAAACGCATGTTCATAACATGAATATCAAAGTTTAACTTCAGATAAATTTCTTTTCAATGAACAAAAGTTGTCCAGTAAGCAGATGCTGCCTCGTGAATTTTTATTTTATTTTATTTGTTTTTATTTTATTTTATTTTATTTTATTTGTTTTTATTTTTATATTTTTTATGTTACCATTCTCTGTATGTCTAGCCATTTAGCAAAGATACCCACTCTTCATCCCTTCTTTTCTCTCTGCTCCAAAGCGTATATCTACCTATACATTTCACTATATTTAGACAAAGAATAATCGATGTGGATCAAGTCAATCATAATAATGTATAACGTACTGCGTATGTCTAACATCACGATAACATCCCTTTCAATTTCAACGTCCTTGTCCTTCTTTAAAATGTGTTTACATGTGTTGTTGTTATTATTATTATTATTATTATTATTATTATTATTATTATTATTATTATTATTATTATTATTATTATTGTTATTATTACCTTTGTAAGTTTGATATCAGTGACGCGTCACAAAGACCAATTTTATGCAGTCTTCGTGGTATTTCTAAAGTCCTTCTGGTATCATAGGGATTCACCCTTTTACAAAAGTAATGGTAAGGAAAAGATAGAAGGATCTGGCTCAGACAAAACAAAACAAACAACAAAAAATAAAACCTCCCAAAACAAACAAACAAACAAACAAACAACAACAACAACAACACACACGCACACACAATCCCGTAAGAACATCACAAATTTTTTCATTAAAATACAATTGCGAAACGGACTTAGGACGGTCAATTGATTTGACAGTGGTCAATCATTTCGTTTGTTAATCTTTTTACAGGCCCACCTTCCCATTCACCACAAAAGCAGTATATTCAAATGTATATGTATATTAAAAAAATACACATGTATTTTCAATTGATGGTCCTCGGAAAATTAGACTCATACAAGAACTACCAATGTACCTGGTACATGTATTATATCTTCTTAGCTTATGATTGACTTGATTTTCACGTTATTGGGCGAAAATACCTTCTTAACATTATTTAAACGATGTCTAAATCAGATAATGATATTTTCAATATTTTACTATGTATTTGTACCAACTGCGAGAGGGGCAGGCTTGGTGTAGTGGTTAAGCGCTTGGCTCGGGTTGCGCCACTATGTTTAAGAGGTTGGTAACCTCCTGCTTCCATGTCGCGATATAACTGAAAAATTGTTGAAAGTCACGTAAAACACCAATCTACCAACCAACAACCAGCTGCGAGTGTTTGTTTTAGTATTCAAATTGAGTTATCGTTCTTTGTATTTAAAAGCAGTTTCAGGTCTGTTTTGAAAAGAAATATTTTATTGGCGGATTTTAAATGGAAACAAAAGCATGGTGCAAAATGTGTTATTAGGGCTTAAGTTCAAAAAGTAGATTCGAGGAAGGGGGTTTGATAAGACACCAAAGAGTGACAAGATATTTCCCTGGCTTTCGGTTCACACGTACCCAATCGTTTTTCTAACCTCGATTTTTGGTACACTCATATGTACATGTATACTGGCGTTCTAAGAAATATTAACGGCGGAATAGCATTCCCATACAATCTAAATTCGCGCTTCCCGATCTGAGACCAATTCCGTTGTGGTTAGCGTGGCAGGAGACGCTGACTTTAATACCAACATGTGCTATACCGTCTTAGTTCAAAGGTTCAACTCTAAATCCCAAGATCTCGAGGTCTAGTCGGATTCCTAGCTTTAGGACAAGAAAGTAAGTCAAGATCCTATGCCAGAGTAGACTTCAGTATGTTTTGAAGAACCATGTCGGTTTCGGGTGGTTCCGCTGGACAGGTTAACATGCATTACTAAAAGAGAAAAAGGAAAGAAATGAAAAACTTGCCAGGCGAGCATCACTGTCCTATATATTTACAATAATCTTGGTATGATGTTAAACAGTAATCAATAAATCAACAAAAATTCCAAAAACAGAATTCGCTTGCAATCAAACCGAGGAAACGTCTAAAGAGAGACTTCAAAAATTTCAGTCCATTCTAAGAGTAGCAGGGAGGATAACTCTACCTAAATGACAAATTAAATTAAACTGAACAGATTACCTGAACTTTCCATATTTATTTAAAAGATTTTATATGATCTCAACGCTTTTTGAAAGCCATACATTGTGCCAAATATAATATATAGCCTGGAGAAACTCTCGTTACAAACTGTAAGAATTTAATTTGATTTTTATTTTCATAACACTGAAGTGAGAGGCAAACAGGTGGAAAATGTTGAATTCTAAATACACGTTCAGCTATTTGTGACATCGTTGGAACAATTATTGGTTTAAATCAATGAATGGTAAAAAAGAAAGGCTCTTTAAATTTCATATGTGTATTGGGATTGAAATGTTGCAAATATAATGGATATTAAATATTATGAAATCACTGCAAGCGATACATTTTAATTTTGGTGTCATATTTTGTGGGAACAGACATGTTATTATTATTTTTCTCTTTCAGTTGCAAAATTTCAAAAGATTAAAAGGGAAATATTTTCTTAAATATTCAAAATATTTTCATTCAGCTTGTCAGACGTCATACTGTTCATGCGCGGTCTCCGTGTGACACCAAAACATCTTCTATTTGTATAATATTTATCTACATGACCAGCAAATTTCATCGAAAAATTCTCAAAACTGGGTCACCCTGAACTTTGATGCTGGATATCTCGGAAATTACTGGGAATTTTTCGATAAAATTTGCTGGGTCATGTAAATAAAAATTATAGAAATAGAAGAGCACAGAGAGGGAAGAGATACAGTATTTGTTGTATTATATTATCATGCAGAAACTTTCAAGTCGGGTTTTGGTTAATTTCTATTGAAACGGTTTCGGCTCATACTTCACCAGAGGTATGAGCCGAACCGTTTCAATAGAAATTAGGTTTTGGCGAGCAGAGAAGTTATAGGCCTTAACCTTATACACAAGAAAGAGGCGAACCCAGGCGATATAATCGCCTGTGGTTTTAGGTGCCTAATTTGAAGTTTTACTCATATTTTTGAGTGTTTTCAAACTCATCATCTATACATGTTGTGTAAATTTGTGGCGAAAACAAGGGGGCCACCCCTCTCTAAATCCGCCACTGGTAATATTCAAGAGAAAAGGGCCGGCGTATCTCGGTGAATGAGGTGCTCGACACATGACCGAGTGTGCCCATGGCACACCGGTGAACATTCTGTCATTCGGGTGACACAGCGTAAACCTAGGTCCCGTATTTACGGTATACGTGGCACGTTAAAGATCTATCACTGTTCCGGATGCTTCTGTTGCAAAGGTAAAAATTTCTATGCGATGCACCAGGCAGATACCGTCACCTTATACGTGAAATAATCGGAGTGACGTAAAACAATAATTAATCGACTAAAAGAAATAACACATACACTCTTTGCCGCAAATTTTCGGCCTCCTGGCCTTTATCAAGCAGTTAGAATAGTACAGTAGAATCTACTGTACTATTCTAACTATTGCTTGATAATGGCCAGGAGGCCGAAAATTTGCGGCAAAGAGTGTTTGTGTTATTTCATTTAGTGTATTTTACTTCCCTTTGCATGACTACTTATCATATCTAATAACTAATCGAACTGATTGATTATTGTTTTACGTCACTCCACGATTATTTCACGTATATGGTGACGGCATCTGCCTGATGCATTGCATACAAATTTAGACCTTTGCAACGGACCCACCGAAGCACTGAGGGATCTTTTACGTGCCACGCCTACCGTGACACGGGACCTCGGTTTTTACTGTCTCATCCGAAAGCCAGATAATGAATCGATCATCGAGAGAAAACAGACCATAGAAATCAGTGCACTCTGTTGATGCATGATAATTTTGGTTTAAAGATTTTGTGTGAGACAGACTGAGATATCGATAGGCATAGGGTCCTCGTTTTGAATTTCAATGCACGGTAGCCCGCATCTTTTATTTTCTTAAATTACAGATGGATACAAAAACCTCTAAAATCGCAAAATAACGCCCTGATTTTCATGTCAAAATATATATACCTATGACAAATGTTATAACATTTGAAGTTCGTGGTGACATCGATGCAATTTGTTCCTGATAGAAAACAAATCAGTTCAAATCTTTGTTACCGGTACAAGGGAGTTACCTTTCTTCTACTTCACTGTTATATGCACTGCCTATTGACGTGATACTGTTTCTAATTCAAAACTACAAATCAGTCTTAATATTTCTAATTCTTAAAAAAAGAATTTTATTCATTTAAAAAATCATATTTCATGTACTTCGTCCCATAAAAACTACGAAACACTTCAAATACAAATCATTCTTCGTGAAAACTAAGCAAAATATTCGGGCTCGTTATCCACAGAACATTTACCAACAGCGAAAATGTGTTGACCACAGGTAAGTGATATACAACAAAGACATACATAGAAGAGCTTAAATATAAATGATTGTCATGTATATGTAGGTTGAGATTGAAACTATTTTGAAGTATGTTGTCAATAAGATACAAATTTGTTAATACACAAACACTTGCTCGTAACACCGTTCTACAGGTAAGTACAGGTTGTTAGGTACATGGTTTGCCGATTCAACTATTTAGTTTCATGGGCGTTACTTCTACATGGTAGCTGATTTCACTGCATATAGATTAATCTCTAAGTGATAGTACAATAGGCAGAGTAGAATTATGATAACCAGACTGGGGTTCAAACCAGATTCCTTTTTCACTTGGTTAGATTCTTTACCTACTGAGCTATATAAATGTATGGATTTGTGGCTGTGTCAACCAATATTCCAGTCCCCCACATCCTTCCCCTTCCAGTTTCTGGTCTCCCCCTCACTCTGTAGATAATTTACAGCTTGTCCTCCTGTGAACATGTAAATCTCTCGTTACAAGCCAAGGACCCACTCCGCTGGAAACTAAACCCTTGTGAAAATTGTGGCCATACCCAGGTATCGAACCCAGGACCTTCCTCTGTTAAGGTGGATGCCTTCACCATTTAGCTATCGAGGCTGAAACCAGCATCCACCACACTTCCCCAGCCAGAGGTTTCCAAACAATCAGGAAACCTAAGAGAGAAATTAGCCCCCAAGTTTACCTTCACATGAAGGTGACACTCTCATGGCACCAAATCTGTAACAGGCAAGATGAAAAATTATGTCTAGACCTGGAAATCAAACCTAGAATCTTCTGATATCAAGGCATGGCATATTTGATATCGGAGGATTCTAGGTGCATGGCATATTTGGTCAGATAGGTTAAAGAGTGTTGCAATGTACAGCATGAAGTATTCTGTGTAAGGACTTTACCATCTTTGTCTAAAATAATTCCATAACATTAATATAGAATTATACATGTAGGTTCACTGAACCTATATTGTTCTTGTATACCGGGTATGTATTTTACAAAATCAGAATTAACAACTGTGCTTCATGACCCATGGGTGACTGAGTCACTAGAATATGACTCAATATGGAGTACATGTGGACACAGTGAACATTCTTGTAAGAGCCAGTTAGAATTAACATACAGGTAAGTGGGCAGCTTGACAGTTCAGGTAAATGTCCACTCCTAATGCCCACTGAAATTTCAGGTGGACTGCCCACTGTGGACAGTGGGCATTCAAAGTTCCACCCGGACTGTACTGTATCTCCAGACCTTCCTCTAGGGAATGTCAGAAATTAAGGAGGGAGTTAAAGTAATCTTTCTATCAGAATAGAGTGGGATCAGTACCATGGATTCTTAATCACCATTGTAGATACTGTATGAAGTGAGCAATCTGAACTTATATCCAGGTCTGCCTTACCACAGATAAGTAGGACATTTATATCCCCATTACTACTCAAAGCAATATCATTGGTAGATCCAGAGCAGGGGAAGGATGGATGGGGTTACCACAATTGCACTTTCCTCTTTTAAATGGAAAATTTTACTGAGAAACATTTAAAACTATTTTGGTGTCCTTTCATTGGTAATACATGTATTAATTCTACTACCAAACGATAGAACCCCTTTCGAATATGTCACTGGATCCACCCTTAAATATATGACTGGATCCTCCTTTACATGTAAACATGTAGCTGGATCCACCGTTGACTATGTGGCTGGATCCAGCCTGAAATATAATGCTTGCCCAAGACAGTAAGCGATTATTACATGTAATTTGCCATGACAAGCATGAACCGTAAATAGATAAACATGTAAAGCTAATATTAGCTTGTAATCAGACCTTTGAAAGGCTGGTCAGCAGGTGGAGCCATTGAATATACATTGTATACTTGCAGGAATAAAGTGTAGTGTATTGTTCATTTTCTAAACTTGCAGAAGCAGAGTCTTTCTATACACCAATACACTTCACTCAGAGGTCATGGTCAATCTGTAATGGTCGCTTAAAATGTCAAATATTGTTAAGTTATGTTTCGGTCCCGGTCATATGAATAGAGATGGTTTGTTTACTTGCCGAAAGTTTGTGTTCGGTTTTGGCTGTCGGTTTTCTTCCCTTGTGCATGTAAACATTTTCAGTCATGGTAAAGGCGAAGTACTTGTAACCTTGGGTTAACCAACAAACAAAGCGTAATACGTGTGCATAAACTTACTTAAATTGAATTTGTAACATTAAGGATTGTATATCCGTCATATCTGAGTTGCCATGGTCATTGGCTCGTGACCGAATATAGCTTAGTCGCCATGGTCATTGGCTGGTGACCAAGTATAACACACTCGACATCGTCATTGGATGATGACAGAGTATAACTCAGTCGGCGTCGTCCCTGGCAGATGACCAATTATAATTCAGGCGGCGGTGTCCTTAGCTTGTAACCGTGTATTATTCAGTCGGCATCATCCGTGGCTTGTGACCGAGTGTAACTCAGTCGGCATCGTCCATGACTCCTGGCCGAGTATAACTCAGTCTGCATTGTCCTTGGCTCATGGTCGAGTATAACTCATCTGCATCGTTCTTGGCTCATGACCACGTATAACTTAGTCAGCATCGTCCTTGGTTCGTGACTGAGTATAACATAGTTGGCATCGTCATCGGCTCATGACCACGTATAACTCATTCAACATCATCCTTGGTTCGTGACTGAGTATAAATTAGTTGGCATCGTCCTTGGCTCGAGACCGAGTATAAGTCAGTCGGCAACGTCCATGGCTTTTGACCGAGAGGACTTTTGTTGGAATCTCAGGTGGCACCGTCTTTTGCTCGAGAATAATTCAGGTGACCGAGTGTATCTCAGTCGTCCTTGGCTCCAGACCGCGTATAACTCAGTCGGCATCGTCCTTGATTCGAGACCGCGTGTAGCTCAATCGCCATCGTCCTTGTCACGTGATCGAGTATAACTCAGTCGGCATCGTCCTTGGCTCTTGACCGAATATAACTCAGTCAGAACCTTTGTTGGACTCTTGTTGGTGTTCTGTCTTTCGTGTCACCATAGACACAATCACCTATATGGTGTGTCAGTGCTTGAGAGGAGTCCGTTACAAGGTGAATACCATCACAATACATGTATCAATGACGTGATCTAGGAGTGACGAACATGTGTAAAACCAGAAACAACAAACCCGTTTAAATATAATCATAGAAGCAACCTAGTTGATCTCGTAAATCATGTATTTATAGGATCAGCTATGAATTCGTACTTCACGTAACTTTCAATGAATTTTGATCGTAAGTTTACGCTTTTTTTACGTATTTTCATCGTCATTTACGCTTACGGGTTCAGCAACGTTTACATGCTCACTGACGATTGTTAGTGAAACGGGTTGCAGGAATAGTGTTTCACCTATATGGTGGTACCTAGTGATAATGTAAATCACTTGCTTTCTCGAGGATTTTAATTTCACATAATTTCATAAAAATGGCTCCACGCGAAAATATAGAGTTGGTGAACATAAACCACGCTTATTTTTTCTCATAAAAATGGAGAAAGTACATATTGCGAATTTGTCACTCGATGATGTTTCACAATTAGATATGAAGTTGGTTAATCACGAAAATAAAGTCACGCGAAATAAAAGTAACAGTGGTAGAGGAAATTTACGTGTCTTGAGAAAGCTACCGGGCTAAGGCAAGTGCATTGGCGGACCCCTTCACTTGCCACGACACGGGTATGATGGCGACTTCACACAGGTGAGGTCCCCCGTTACGAAGATACACTCGTACCTTATCCAAATTGTGCTCGTCTCTGCCAATAATCCAAGCGTCAGTGGTCAAGAACGCGTCACTGCTGGACATGGATTACACGAGAATATAAATACCACAGCCTTTAAAACTCGTCTAACCACTTCGGCTCTTTTCAGTGTTTATTCATCCCACAGTGCATCGATGTAAGACTAGATCAATGCGCGGATTTTGAATAAATTAAATAGAAAATAAACATTGTTGGTCATAGCCTCTTCTGTTTGTTAAGTCTGCAATCCAGTGTCTGTATATATAGGGATCTTTATCGCGGAAGTTAACGGAGGGTGACCCTAGTAGAGGATTTATCACAGTCGCACCTGAACATGTTTCTTTGTAGTGCATTGATAGACGTAATAATGATGGAGTCCCAAGGTAAGACATGCACGTCCTTATTTGTGATTTTTACTTATCGTGGTTTTTGGTTTGTACGATCATGTGTACGCACTGCAATACAGTGCATGTATACATAGGTATTTGTTTCATGACCACCAAAGTCGGCCTATTGGTATCGCGCTCGTCTTCAGATCGGGAGACCGAGGTTCGAGTCCCGCTCTGGTCATGCCGGTGCCCTGTCTTTCGGATGCGACAGTAAAAACCGAGGCCCCGTGTCGTGGTATACATGGCACGTTAAAGATCCCTCACTGCTTCGGGTGGGTCCGTTGCAAAGGTCAAAATGTGTATGCCCCGCATCAGGCAGATTTTTTTTTTCGAAAATTGCTTGATCCGCCTTAGGTATACCATGTCATAATATAAAATAACTAATGCCTTCATTTATATCCAGAATACCACATTAAAATTTCATACAAGCATTGTCAAATTTCGTGGACGTTAAAATAGGGTTTTTAAAGAGTTCGAAACAGGTTCTTTAATCTTTTGACAGATCTATTGTCAGTCTTTATTCGTCTCTGCAATGAATGGTACATGCAGTTACTGTCATTGTCTGCTCGTGAATACATGTATAGACATTATGAGAAAATTTAGGGCGACTCCCATTTTACCGCTGACTGTGCTGGGATTCGTAATTCCACGGGCGTTTTCTTGTTAATGTGTTGGAAGACACACGGCAAGTTCCGAATGTTGGTCTATATATATATATATATATATTTGTATATATATACTACCGAAATATATAGTAAATTGTGTAGTAAACAGGACAATACGGCTTTGGTGGTATTTCTGTATAGCAAAATTTTATTTTTCGACAGAGTAATTGCTCGGAATCGGGTTAGATAATTTGGTATCGTACTTTGTTTGGGAAAGTGTGGTCACGAATTCAAACCTCTTCCTGAGGCACGTCGGTATTTAGCTCTGGCTTTCGGAAGAGACTGTCAGATCCGAAGCCCTGTTTCATGATAAAGCTTCCGAAGAGTACGTAGATATGTCGATTTTTTGTGCGTTGTGCTCCAGACAGATGTCATGACATTCGGAACTACCTCGCCCTTTGCCTCCTTTTTCGCAGGTACAAGTACAAGGCGAGGAATTCCGAATGATGTCATTATACATGTATGCGCTTTCACGGTTACTATGGTATTGGCGTTTTGGGTAGCAAATGCATATGTAGTATCTTGTCCCTTCAATTTTTTTACGTCATAGTATAAAGACTGTCTAGTTTCATTTTGCATGAACAGTACTGATTTTTAAATCGTAATGTCAGTCCCACAGCTAACATGAAAGGGTCTAAAGACCCCTTTTACGTTAATTGCAGGACAAAGACCCCTTTTACGTTAATTGCAGGACAGATGTTTGAGTGGCAAAATCATCACATCACTGTTCCCGCAATATTACATAAGGCCCGATCAATACTACGTTTAGACGTCAAAAATTTTACGGGAAATGTGACTAATTACTACTCAAAACATCAGTCCCGCAGTTAATAACGTGAAAGGGTCTATTATGTAATCATTTCATTTTGGCCTGTCGTGGTGCATATGTTTGGCTGAGCGATTTGTGGTATGTAGGTACCTCCATCAACAATATTTTCCCTATGACGTCACATCTCTTAGCAGTTTTATTCTTGTGTTTGAAATAAAAAGTTCCCAAAGAGAAACTCGCTTTTGCCGTACATGTAAATGTATGAACATATTGAAAGGAAAACTGTAATGATGAGGAATAAATGGTATGTTTATCCCCAGGATAGAAGCATACATCGAGGAGAGCACTGGATACGTTGGGACTTGCCATCCAAATATATATTAGATCTCTTTCATATACATGGACGTGAACCCTAAACCAACCCCCCCCCCCCCCCCCCCCCAAAAAAAAATCAAACAAACAAAATTTAAATGACTTACCAGTTTTTTTTTTACATAGCTGAAAATTAATCTGTCTTTGTCAACCATACGCATTTAAACTGAAATATTTATTGATAGCAATATGAAGTATTTTGTATAAAAACAACGGGATTTATAAATATATCCTGAGCTTATGATGGGAGTCTTTTTTTTTCCAGTCCATAACAATTTCAGAATTTGATAAAGCCCTATCGGAATCGTTTATGTTTGTGACATAGATTTTATCTTATCTTTCTGAGATCGATCTTTAAAGGAAATAAGAGACTTGTCATTGTACACTACAAACCACTCACATATTCTCTACTAGAGAGCAGAGATACACGTTGTATAAATGCCTTTGTCAAGGAGGTCGTATACCAAGTTTTGTACATTCGTAGGTATAGTATATGTAGTATATACTGGGTGATACAAATATGGGAGGACTGACACGGGGAACGGTTTACCCCTTCCCTGACTCACCAATATTTTCCTCATGTCTCCCTACCAACCTTTGTCTTCGCCTACCACCCATTTCTTCCCCTTCCGCTTTTCTCTCTCCTTTCTTTTCTTCCCTTCTATCTCCTCCCGCATTTTCTTCCCGAACCTCTCCCCTTCTCCCTCTTACCTTGTTTCATTCTCTACCCAGAGTTCCGTGCGCTGAAGCCACTACATATCTGTCAACACTATTTTACAAGATTCTTGTAAAAGTTTTTAAAATCCATGGTTAGAATATAAAATTAAATATCCAAGCATGTGATGATATGCTTAATATAAAGTATGATTTAAATTATTTTAAAATGAATGTTTAATTACCTTGAATTTGGAACTATTTTGTGTGTTAAGCATATGAAACTAGGTTGAAAATAGAAATAACTATGGAATTCAATGTAGATGGGACTTGTAAAGAATGTGATAGTTCATTGAAAATAACAGACAGACAATTGAAAGTTTTATGATTCCTTTAACTTTGAAGATAAGCTTATAAATTTGCCATGTGACACCAAACTATTTCTCAGGCGTTGACACAGATACCGGTATAAGCGAGAGTAAGGAGTGATAACTCTGGGTAGAGAATGACCCTATCTGCCTCTTAACTACAAAATATATTTTTTTCTGTGGCATAAATGTTAATAGATATCGGGTATTTCGATTCTGTTTTTGTTTTGGCGTTTCGATAACCGAGTAGATTGAATACACAGATTCGTCGCGTCTTTCTCAGGTGTGGGTTCCATCCCAGATCAAGGGATTTTGGAAGATTTCACCAGTGTACCTTCGGAAGGAAGGTGTGGGCCCCTTTTGGTCTTCAGTGTAAATATTTTGAGGTGGAATATAATAAACTACGATAACCATAGACAGATGATTTCTATGTTCTGTTGATAGAAAGTGTAGTGGTGTTACTGTTGTAAAACTGCATTCCAAGTAAGAGAGAGTGGTGAGTAAAGAATGTGAGTAAAGAGTGGTGAGTAAAGAGTGAAGAGTTGGGAGTGATGAGTAAAGAGTGGAGAGTCAAGAGTGATAAGTAAAGAGTGGTGAGTTAAGAGTAAAGAGTGTTGAGTAAAGAGTGGTGAGCAAAGAGTGGTGAATAAAGAATGGTGAGAAAGGAGTAAAGAGTGGCGAGTAAAGAATAAAGAGTGGTGAGTAAAGAGTAAGAGTGTTGAGAAAATAATATTGAGTAAAGAGTGGTGAGTAAAGAGTGGTGGGTATAGAGTGGCGAGTAAAGAGTGGTGAGTAAAGAGTAAAGAGTTGGGAGTGATGAGTAAAGAGTGGAGAGTCAAGAGTGATAAGTAAAGAGTGGTGAGTTAAGAGTAAAGAGTGGTGAGTAAAGAGTGGTGAGTAAAGAGTGTTGATTAAAGAGTGGTGAGTAAAGAGTGGTGGGTATAGAGTGGCGAGTAAAGAGTGGTGAGTAAAGAGTAAAGAGTTGGGAGTGATGAGTAAAGAGTGGAGAGTCAAGAGTGATAAGTAAAGAGTGGTGAGTTAAGAGTAAAGAGTGGTGAGTAAAGAGTGGTGAGCAGAGAGTGGCGAATAAAGAATGGTGAGAAAGGAGTAAAGAGTGGCGAGTAAAGAATAAAGAGTGGTGAGTAAAGAGTAAGAGTGTTGAGAAAATAATATTGAGTAAAGAGTGGTGAGTAAAGAGTGTTGATTAAAGAGTGGTGAGTAAAGAGTGGTTGGTATAGAGTGGCGAGTAAAGAGTGGTGAGTAAAGAGTAAAGAGTAAAGAGTTGGGAGTGATGAGTAAAGAGTGGAGAGTCAAGAGTGATAAGTAAAGAGTGGTGAGTTAAGAGTAAAGAGTGTTGAGTAAAGAGTGGTGAGCAAAGAGTGGCGAATAAAGAATGGTGAGAAAGGAGTAAAGAGTGGCGAGTAAAGAATAAAGAGTGGTGAGTAAAGAGTAAGAGTGTTGAGAAAATAATATTGTTAAAGAGTGGTGAGTAAAGAGTGGTGGGTATAGAGTGGCGAGTAAAGAGTTGTGAGTAAAGAGTAATAAGTAATGGGTAAAGAGTGGTAAGTAAAGAGTAAGTGTTGAGTAAAAAGCATTGCCACTTTCCTGTTTTACAAGAAAAGTGGGAGGGGGTTTATTCTTACTATCATGAGTTTTATCAAAATTTATCTACGGTATTGTTTACATTGTATTTCTTGCTTCTCAGGAGTAACAGTTTTCTTCAATAATTTAATAAAGACTTGATGAAGTGGTAACATCTTTGGTTAGTAGACAGTGTGTGTTTGGTCTCAATCTGTGCATGTACATGTACAGTGTAGTTAAGGTGTTTTGTAGAAAATATGCAAACACTGTGGTAAAATCACACAAAACACAGTGGTAAAATCACAAAAACACAGTGATAAAATCACACAAAACACAGTGGTAAAATTACACAAAACATAGTGGTAAAATCACACAAAACACAGTGATAAAATCACACAAAACACAGTGGTAAAATCACACAAAACAGTGAGAATTCAGATATATACATTTACCCATGCTAGTTCACAATTTTGTACAAAATCACAATGTGTATATACATGTATGTGTATTGAATATGTCAAGCAAGAAATACACCATTTGGCAGGTTCTGCTATGTAGATATAGATGTAGCATAAAGTGAACATAAAACATGAACCAGCATACACCTATGATCAAAGAACTGTTTGAAGAGGAATTCACCTGGAAGTGAACTTTATATTTATACAATATTTTAAAATGATTGTTGTCGGAGTATAGTGACCTTGACCTTTGACCTCCTCCTGAAAGATTTCGCGTGATCTGTAACTTTTAAACTGTCCGAACTTTAGTATTGAAGATGGATATTCTTGGTTACAGTACCTTCCATCAGAAAGTGTCATGAAGTGATCTGGACTATTGACCTTCCATCAGTACCAGAAAGTGTCATGAAGTGATCTGGACTATTGACCTTCCATCAGTACCAGAAAGTGTCATGAAGTGATCTGGACTATTGACCTTCCATCAGAAAGTGTCATGAAGTGATCTGGACTATTGACCTTCCATCAGTACCAGAAAGTGTCATGAAGTGATCTGGACTATTGACCTTCCATCAGTACCAGAAAGTGTCATGAAGTGATCTGGACTATTGACCTTCCATCAGTACCAGAAAGTGTCATGAAGTGATCTGGACTATTGACCTTCCATCAGTACCAGAAAGTGTCATGAAGTGATCTGGACTATTGACCTTCCATCAGTACCAGAAAGTGTCATGAAGTGATCTGGACTATTGACCTACTTTCAGAATATTGATAGATTACTACTCCATGCCTTCACTAGTAATTGATTTGTGTTATGTAGATATATTGAAAAACTAATCTTTGTCTGTTTTGATTTTGTAGCAGAATGAAACACAGGAAATATGAAGCAAGTCAATGGACACTCTTCTCTCCACATAAAACAAAACGGAAGATCATCTAATGCATCCCAGCAGTCCATATCCAAATGGTGTTGGGACGACTCGCTACCTGTACCCAAGTTGTCTTTCCAGTCATCAGCCGTGCTGGTGTTCATCATAGCTGTAACATGCTTTGTGAATAGTTATAATGGAGATTTCGTCTTTGACGACAGCGAAGCCATACTCACCAACAATGATCTCAAACCAATCACACCCGTCCTTGACCTCTTTAAGCACGACTTCTGGGGCAATAAGCTTGATTCTAAGACTAGCCACAAGTCGTACAGACCTCTCACTGTGTTAACATTCAGGTTTGTTTGTTAATCTGTACCTATTTAGGCAAATTGATTCATAGCATAGAATAACATGGAGGAAAGGGGGAGGGGGGGGGGGCATGTGTTATAACTAACTTGTCAATGTACTATTCTTGTATAGTAATTATCTCAAAATTTGAAAGCTAATAAATTTCAAATAACAGAAGCAGAACTATATGGACAATAGATTTAAGCTACCCCTATATGACATTTTTGCTATGTAAAACCAAATTGGGCCAAGAAAGCACAGAATGTCAAGAAGCAAACAAATGAATGACTTTCCTTTTTCAGGTGGAGTTATGCATTAGGTGGAGGACTTTCTCCTGTAGCATTCCATCTACCAAACATCCTTCTTCATGGCATAGTCTGTGTTGCTATGCTAGCCATGTTTTCATTGGTTGTGGCAGGTTACCATGTCAACGGAGATGGCTCTTTGCAGTTTGGTGCCCCCAAGACCTCATTTCTTTGTGCTGTTCTCTTTGCTGTACATCCCATTCATACAGAATCTGTAAGTTTCCAACAGAGACAAATTTTGTACATGCACTTTTGTTCAGTCACATCTGTACAGAAGGGGGTTCAAGTTAAGGATATATATTCATGTACAGAAGATAGAATTGGGAGTTTTAAACAATTATAGCTTACAGGATATTCTAGTTATCAGTGCTTGAGTAAAGAAGAGTCAATTCTATATTGCTGTAGTATGTAGGGGTAATACCAGATTTTTGTTGACCTTGAGTGACCCTTGAATTCTTGAAATTTTAGTTTAAATGCAGTGCTTAATTTCCAAGAATCTCTTTTTCAGAGTTAAATTCATTGACTGTCATTTACAAAAAAAAATCTCACCGAATTAAAACCAAAAAATAAACAATGACAACCTTGACCTTAATCTCCCATTTCATGCATTTTGCATTGAATTTCAGCTGAATTGAGAAGAAAAATGTCAAACATATCCATGTGGTATAAGAGATATATTTGTTGTTTCCAGGTGGCAGGAGTGGTGGGCAGAGCTGATTTACTTTGTGCCCTCCTCTTCATTCTCTCCTTCCTTGCCTATATCAAGTCATGTGCAGCAGGTCAGTACAGTCATATCGAAGCATTTTTATATCAATTATATTAGGTCATACTTTGCAGGTTATGGAGCTATTACCATACTTTTGTGATGAAACTATTTTTCATTTTAATTGGGTAAATTGTCTGCCCTTGGTTAGAACTCTCTTACAGTGAGGTATATGAAGGTGACTGGGACTGAACTTAACATGTTTTACTATGGTAAATTGACGAAATGAGAAAAAGATTTGAATTAACAGTTGTTGCACAACTTTATAACTATTCCATTTACCTAAATAGATACTGTTTAAACCAACTATTCCTTTTCCACTTGTGTGGATTTCCTAAACAAACAAGAACAGACAATTCACATCATTAAAATGGTCCAGCATATTGCTATAATATTTTGTGAGAGTACAAAAATTCATTATTAAAACTTATTAAATATAAAAAATAAAAGTAACTATAACATGTGATTTTTCCCTTATATGTTTCTGTATTTGTGTAATATTTTTCCCTCTAAACCTGTAATAGGTATTGATGGAGACGAGCTATATTGTCCAGGGTACTTCTCTTTTTCTTACTTTGCCGTCAGCATGCTGTTCTGTGGATTATCTGTACTCTGTAAGGAGCAAGGCATCACTGTAATAGTATGTACAACTCATGCTGTAATATAACCTATAATGATGTGAATAACCACAAACACTCTTATGGATCACACTTAGATAAATTTAGTTTTAACACTGAACCACTTGAAAAAGGCCGGATGGCCGAAAATTTATGTAATGTGACTGTTGGTGGTTATTTATATCTTTTTTGGGGGATTTTAATCTACTTTCTGTATATTGCTTTGAATTGATTGAAATTATTTTGAGCAAACATAGGTCAGTTGGTAGCATACTGTTCTTGTGGTTGATGGATTGAAACCACACCAGAAACTCGTTGGTGTCTGGTCTTTCTGACGAGACGGTAAAAGCTGAAGGCACTTGTCAAGGAAGATGTCTACACATAAAAGACCCTTCACTTTCTCATGGGGGTTTGTGGCAGTGATACATTTATAGTAACATCGAAGAGAGTGATCTAAGACCATTCCAGATTTGATGAGATATTTTAAAATGGTGTTTAACTGTAGAGATAATTCATGTTCTATATACTGGTATATGTATTTATGTCTCCATTCCATCTCCAGGGTGTTTTCAGTTTTCTATAATCAGTACAGATTCAAAAAATGATAAGAAGTCCTCAGAAGGGAAGTGTGAATTAAATATATCAAAGAAATACTCAGTGTCTACAAATTTTCAGCCACTTGGCCTTTATCAAGCGATGCACTGGCTGATTTAAACAACGGTGTGGATTTCACTTCGATATTTCATTCTTTTGTGTTTCCACTTGATAAAGGCCAAGTGATAAAAAATTTGTGGACATTGAGTGTTTCTTGTTATTTATATAATCAGTACTATATGCTTGTGTTATTCTATACTCAGGGTATATGCAGTGCCTATGACATTATTATGGTCTGCAGAATAGATCTTCTTGATGTTATTGGAGTAAGGTCAAAGGAATCTCTCACAAATGACTCACAAACAAAGACAAAAGAGGTAGGTAGATAACAGATAGTCATAGGCAGTAAACACTAATAGTACTGTACGTGGTCTACAGTCACATACAAATGTTGGTTATTTCTTTTACTTTTTACTTTATTGCCAAAAGATTTAAGGGAGTTGTCTTTCTTTCTTTGACTTGTAGTTTCCCTGTATCATACTGTATTTAACTTTAGATGTAGATATCTTTTATGGTAAAATGACCGCTCTGCTGGGACATTTTACGTGTTGGTCAATATTGGAGTAAACCTTGAGATCATAGGAGTCAATATAAAGACAAGTGTTATAATATTTCAAGGGGATGATTGTAATTCTACTATTTATCGTTTTTAGCTACATAAATCTTGTCAGGAATAAGATTGTAGATTTATTGTGTGTGATATCTATAGATTTAAGTGGATGGTTCATTTTTAGCTACATAAATCTTGTAAGGGATAAGATTGTAGATTTATTGTTTGTGATATCTGTAGAAGCAAGTGGATGGTTCGTTTTTAGCTCCATAAATCTTATTTATGTAAGATTTGTTGTTCACTGAATTCTTTTAGATATGTCATTGGATTAATTCACTTCACCTAACAAGTTTGATATACCCCAATTATAAACTGATAAATTGTAGAGCATATAGCATTAAATAATCTCTTATTCTCCCTGTTTATTTATAGGACTTTGAGATCTGAGCATGTGTGATTCAGAAACACAAAATGTATTGGTAATCAATATTATGACTGCATTCAAGCGAAATGTATTTTTCTTCCTTTTCAAGGATGAATTGCCAGCTTGGAAGAAAAGCTTGATCGTCAGACATCTATTTTTAGTCCTTGCGGGACTGACAATTTTGATCACCAGGTGGCGTGTAATGGGATCCAGTCCACCAACATTCCAAGTGTTTGATAACCCACATTCCTTTGTGAACGATACCTTATTGAGAGTACGTACTGTTTATTTACACAACTATTGGGAGCGAAAAAATGCAAGCATGAAATGTAGGTCACATGCAGCATCCAAAGCTTGCATTGACCTCTCATTTCATTTTATCAAGAGTTAATGGACAATTTCAGAGTTTTCAAATTTCAATTTGAAATTCTTAATTATTAACCATAAAAAAATTTCAATCATTACAAACCAAAGATTAGTTATGCTAGATTATATATCTCTGATTTTTCTGTGGTTCATATTAATCTTTAAGAATTTTGTTCATATCACATGCCTGCAGATAAATATTTTCACGTAAATAGACGTTCTACCCCTTAACAGGGTGTAAGGGGCCTTATGCCAGACATGTTACTATTTGCTAGAATTTTCATTATGAAATTAAAGCTAGCATAGTGACGTCAGAGTAAAATGACACAAAATTTAACGGCAAATTATCGTATGTCTGGCATGGAATAAAATATGTGATCAGTAGGAAAAAATGTCTGTTTAAGATTTCATTTATGAAAAAAAAACAAAACTCACAAATGGCCTAATCTGTATTACCAATTAATTGTTGAAAATTACCTCATATTCTGAAAAATCGTAGCAACTGAATTTATTTTACAGGTGCTGAACTATAACTACTTATATTCTATAAACTGTTGGTTGTTAGTGAACCCCTGGTGGCTTTGTTTTGATTGGTCGATGGGGAGCATTCCTGTTATATCTTCTGTCTCAGATATCCGTATCCTTGCCGTTATTGTTTTCTGGGTTGCTATGGCAGCATCTGTCTATTTTTGCTTCCGTGATACATCACATATAAGCAGGTGAGAATTATGACGCTCTCATTTCTTTTTTTTTAAATTGTTATGTCTTCACTTCTTATCTGTAATTAAAAAGGCATACTCATGAGTCTTTATTGTAATGTCATATTCCGTTTAATTTTTCAGTCGCCAGCAAAGTTCTTTATTAGGGGGACTCGCGACTGAAAGGTCCTTGGTTCAACTCACGTTGTGGGCACATGGGTGTTCTGTCTTTCGGTTGAAACAGTGTAAACCAAGGTCCCGTGTCCACAGTGGGCGTGGCATGTTAAAGATCCCTCACTATGTCTATTGCAGAGGTATACTTATCTATGCAATGCATCAGGCAGATGCCGTCACCATATACGTGGAATAATCGTGGAGTGACGATCATTTTAATCAGTGTTTTGGATGAGACAATTAAAGCAGAGGTTGTCTGTCATAGCATTGCCACGTGGAAGATCCCTCACTGATTTTGCATTGTCTTTTGTATTGGTGGAAATTCCCGAACAGTTGACCAGGGAAATACCCTCATTACATACACATAGAAAATAAAGAGAGAAAAAAATTGACTTGAAAACAGAAAAATGATTTCTGTTTGTTTTCGAAAACAAATTTACATTTACGGTTGATTTTTCAGAATGCATACGATGGGCCTTGCTCTGGTTGTTGTACCTTTTCTACCAGGAACCAATCTGTTTTTCCGTGTTGGTTTTGTCATAGCAGAACGAGTGTTGTATTTATCGACTGCAGGATTTTGCATTTTACTTGTCCTGGGTATTCAGCAGCTCTCTCGACACAAAGTCCAGTCACAGGTCAGTTCACACTTCTCTTTTGAGACAGCTCTCGCGACATAGAGTCCAGTCAGGGGTCAGTTCACACTTCTCTTTTGAGACAGCTCTCGCGACATAGAGTCCAGTCACAGGTCAGTTCACACTTCTCTTTTGAGACAGCTCTCGCGACATAGAGTCCAGTCACAGGTCAGTTCACACTTCTCTTTTGAGACAGCTCTCGCGACATAGAGTCCAGTCACAGGGCAGTTCACACTTCTCTTTTGAGACAGCTCTCGCAACATAGAGTCCAGTCACAGGGCAGTTCACACTTCTCTTTTGAGACAGCTCTCGCGACATAGAGTCCAGTCACAGGTCAGTTCACACTTCTCTTTTGAGACAGCTCTCGCGACATAGAGTCAAGTCACGGGTCAGTTCACACTTCTCTTTTGAGACAGCTCTCGCGACATAGAGTCAAGTCACGGGTCAGTTCACACTTCTCTTTTGAGACAGCTCTCGCGACATAGAGTCAAGTCACGGGTCAGTTCACACTTCTCTTTTGAGACAGCTCTCGCGACATAGAGTCCAGTCACGGGGCAGTTCACACTTCTCTTTTGAGACAGCTCTCGCGACATAGAGTCCAGTCACGGGTCAGTTCACACTTCTCTTTTGAGACAGCTCTCGCGACATAGTCTAGTCACAGGTCAGTTCACACTTCTCTTGAGACAGCTCTCACGACATAGAGTCCAGTCACAGGTCAGTTCACACTTCTCTTTTGAGACAGCTCTCGCGACATAGAGTCCAGTCACGGGTCAGTTCACACTTCTCTTTGGAGACAGCTCTCGCGACATAGAGTCTAGTCACAGGTCAGTTCACACTTCTCTTTCGAGACAGCTCTCACAACATAGAGTCCAGTCACAGGTCAGTTCACACTTCTCTTTTGAGACAGCTCTCGCGACATAGAGTCCAGTCACAGGTCAGTTCACACTTCTCTTTTGAGACAGCTCTCGCGACATAGAGTCCAGTCACGGGTCAGTTCACACTTCTCTTTTGAGACAGCTCTCGCGACATAGAGTCCAGTCACAGGTCAGTTCACACTTCTCTTTTGAGACAGTAATTGATGTCGTCTGGAAAGTGTAGAGATACTTAGGGATCATTTCATCTGTCTTCCCAGTGTAAGTTCACTTCTGTCTGTCCGTCCATCTGTCACTCCTTTTTTTCAACCCTTGGATTGACCCATTTCTTAACATTTTATGCAACTTATTAGATATGTCATCAAAGTTTCATACTTTGTACATATTAAAAATTAAATATTGAATAATATTAGGAAGATATTAATGACATCAGAAAAATATGAAGAAGTTGTCTTAGGATTTATAATCTGGGACATAATCTTTTCTTTTTTAGAGTTTACAAAGTTGTATATTATTACTAGTGGCCATGTTCGTAGTGCGATCTATACATAGAAGTGGAGATTGGAAGGATGAAATGTCCTTGTTTACAGCTGGTGCTAAAGTCTGCCCTCTCAATGCTAAGGTAGGATGTCGTCCGTCATTGTATATGCTATAGTGTGGTGACATTCTGTCTCTTTTATCCGTCTTTTTGTCCATCTCTCAGTCGAAAATCATAACCTTACATTTAACTCTGCATATCTTTCGGATTAAGATTTTATATTTTGTCACCACATTTCTTATGACTTTATTTCATAACTTGAACTTTGATCTTTGTCTTGAAAATTTAATTTCAATGACTTTCATTGGATGGTCATTTCTATGCTGTATTTGTTATGAAAATTATCACCAAATTTACAGTGAATTAGACTCCACTTCACTCTTTATTATAACTCAAACTTGAAGGGCTGTAGAAAACAATTTGAGTTAAGCTGTGTTCGAATTAGAGATATATGTTTATACAAACCAAATAGAATCACGACTTACAAATAAGTTTCAGTTAATGGGTAATTCAAATAAATAAGATTCAACTATATATTGTATATATCTTGGTTCAGAAATAGAGTATATTGTGCTGGATTTGATATGGTTCTGTTTTAGGTGCATTATAACATAGCAAAGATTTATGCAGACCAAGGGAATGCTGAAAAGGCTATTAATAGATACAGACATGCGATAAGGTAAGTCGTTTTTGCTGAGATTCAGTTTACTCGTATATTAAGGATTTAAGATTGACCTTTTTATTAAGGATTTAAGAGTGACCTTTCTACAGTGGTGACCTTTCTACAGTGGTGACCTGTATACAGAGGTGACCTGTATACAGAGGTGACCTTTATACAGAGGTGACCTGTATACAAAGGTGACCTTTATACAGAGATGACCAATATACAGAGGTGACCTTTATGCAGAAATGACCTTTATGCAGAAGTGACATTCATACAGAGATGACCTTTGTTCAGAGGCAGTCTTTATTCAGAGGTGACCTTTATACATAGGTGACCTTTATACAGTGGTGACCTTTATACATAGGGTGACCTTTATGCAGAAGTAACATTTATACAGAGATGACCTTTAAACACAGATTAATTTTGCAGGAAATGGAACCTTTTATAGTGACCTTGTTAAGCAGGTGAACACTTTATAGGGGTGACCATTAAGACAGGTTGCATTGTATACTGTAACCAACAAAAATCTGTGGTTTTCCTGATAACTCAATATGAGCAGGCTTGGTTTAGGGGTTAAGTGCTTGCCACATAGACGATCGAGATTTGATTCCAGGATTGCACCACTATGTTTAAGAGGTTGGTTACCTCCTGCTTCCATGTCACAATATAACTGAAAAATTGCTGAAAGGTAAGTAAAACACCATCAACCAACCAACCAGATATATCAATAAACAGTGACTACCAAAATATGCATGTATAGCTCAGGCAGTCAAGTGATATCACCATGGATCTAAGGACCTGGCTTGGCTTTGGATTTTAGTTTGGATTTATCTATGGTGATTAATCATTTCCTGCCTTCATATCTGTTCTGCGGATAAGATGGTATAAACCGGAGCCCTGTGTCATGGTATAAACCTGTGTCATGATATAAACCAGGGCCGAGTGTCATGGTATAAACCTGTGTCACAGTAAAAACCAGGGCCCTGTGTCATGGTAAAAACTGGGGCCCTGTGTCATGGTATAAACCTGTGTCATGATATAAACCAGGGCCGAGTTTCATGGTATAAACCTGTGTCACGGTAAAAACCAGGGCCCTGTGTCATGGTAAAAACTGGGGCCCTGTGTCATGGTATAAACCTGTGTCATGATATAAACCAGGGTCGAGTGTTATAAACCGGGCCCTGTGTCATGGTGTAAACTGGGGCCCTGTGTCATGGTATAAACCTGTGTCATGGTATAAACCAGGGCCGAGTGTCATGGTATAAACGGGGCCCTGTGTCATGGTATAAACTGGGGCCCTGTGTCATGGTATAAACCTGTCATATGGTATAAACCAGAGCCCTGTGTCATGGTATAAACCGGGGCCCTGTGTCACCATATAAAATCAAGACTTCACAGTGAGTCACTGCTTGGGGTACTAGGTCAGGTAACAATTATGAAGACATGCAGTATGCTGTGAAAGTGCAGTAATCTTGGTGTGGTATTAAAAATTAAATGAAAAAAGCCAAAAACCAAAAATACATGTAGATGAAGTCATACTGGGTTTGGCATTAAACCCAAACTGTATCGGTGAAGTTGTTTTACAGCATTCCAGTATTTAGGGTACTCTAGAATTCATGCAAACTTGACATCTGTCTTACATTCAGTTAACAAAATAACCAGGCACATCTCTTTGGTTTGATCAGAACACTGCACTTCCTACAGGCGAGTTTCATTAGAATGACACTATAAGATTTGTGCGATAAGAGCTTAATGTGATTTTTCTGTGAAGCCTAGAATCTGTTGATTATTTGGTGTCTTTACAGTTTGAATCCAGAGTATGACCAGGCCATGAATAATCTGGGAAATCTTCTGAAAGATCGAGGACAGGAACTGGAAGCGGAGTCTCTACTGGAGAAAGCTGTGGAACTCAGGTCAGACAAAGTACTAAGGTGGAATTAGAATCAGTTCCATCAACTATGTAGTCTATCATAAGTAGGATAAATCATGGATTAGATTTTTAGTTTCTAGGTAGAAAGGTTTGCCTACTGTTGGATAAGGCTCGGACGTTTACCAAAATCGTTAAACGTTTAAACGGAAAGCATTAACTGAAACGGTGCAGTTTAATCAGCCCGCTTCTAAATCCTTAAGCCCTCATCCTTGAGATATTTATTGACACCTGCAAACTTACACACTACTGTGGTTTTCCAAGGTTTGAGGCTTTGATCCTTTAAAACCTGCACAAACATCGTATGTGTCCAGCATCAATAGAAGACATGAAATAAATAAAGCTGTAGATAATTAATAAACTTCAAACATTAGAATTAACACATACTGAAGTGAAGAATACGAAATTGAACAAGAGTTCACATTTATCAGAAATTTCACTTGCTCTATAGCAATCTGCCATTTCTGTTGGTAGCTGGTAGGGTAGGTAAATTAGGCAGTGAAGAAGTTGATGGAGTTTGTTCATGTCCCCCCAAAGCACGCTCTTTTTTAATAAGCAGAGGAACCTCAGGTGTCAGATTCGCTTCCGGAAGTGTTTCACATTTCTTGAATTTCTTCTTCAAAAATATAAGTTTGTTAACTGTGTGGTACATATACTTTAGAGTAGACTTGCTCAAGTCTCTATGTTATGTTTTCATTAATAATTATCATCCATTCTGTTCTCCCTATAATACGTAAATGTTTTAGAGAAAGCAGTATGACTACGAGTAGAATTTCATATGAGGGACATTATGAATAAATATACTCTTAAAATAGATAGCAGGTCTAACTTTAGAGATGAACACAGCTTTGTAACAGTATCACATATACAAGCGAGGTAACTTTGGTCTGTGTCGTTTAAATGTTTAACTATGTGCTAAACGTTTAATGCCTGTAACCGACACGGTACCGGTTACACGTTTAAACTTCCAAGCCTTACTGTTGGATGACCTATACATCTTCTTTTACACCTGTTTCTGACTCCAGACTGAAATACATGTTTATCTTATACTGACTAGCTTCATTCGTCACTCGACTTTCATCTAATGTTTCCATGGTGTGATATAGAGTTTACTGTTAGGAGATTTTTTTTTTTTTGTGCTTCTCAGGTGTTGTATCATTTTATGGTATTGGTATCGTTAGTTTTTAATCAAATTCTATCAAGAAACCAAGCCGGTGGCCCAGTGGATCAGGTGCTTGACTTGTGACAGAGAGGTCTTGGGTTCCACTTCCGCTTTGGGTACACTGATGTTCTGTCTTTCAGATGAGACAGTAGAAATGGAGGTCCCATGTCACGGTAGACATGGCACTTAGAAGATCCCTCAATTCTTCAGGTGGGTCTGTTGCAAAGGTATAAATTTCTATGCCATACATCAGACAGGTGCTGTTACCATATATGTGTATTCATGGATGGATTGACATAAAATAATAATCAATCAATCAGTCTATCTAGAAACGTAATCTGAGTAGAAATATTGGATGTACCAAGTTCTGTTCACTTATTATAGGAACAAATGTATCTAAGTAGATCTATATGAAACAGAGTACTGTACTTTCTTTAGTTGTATTGCTTTTGTGGCAAGTGGGAAGGTGGGCCCGTAAACCGGTAAGTGTCGATGGTCATTTCAGTTAGCCATCCTAAATCGGTACCACCACTGCACTACAATCAAATATTTTTGAGACATCTTTCTTTGTGCTTAATTTTCTTTACTCTGCTTGTCTGTGTGGACTTTTGTCTTACTGCTAACTCAGGTGTCGTAAACCTTCATTTTGTAGACCAGAGTTTGCAGCAGCATGGATGAATCTGGGCATTGTACAAGCAGCGCTTAAGAAGCCAAAAGCGGCAGAAACCAGTTACTTTACAGCTCTTACTCATCGAAGGAAATATCCAGACTGTTTCTATAATTTAGGAAATTTGGTATGAATTTAACAATTTTTGACGTCTTGTACAATGTAATTATTAATTGTCTATTTTCTTAGTCCCCCACCGGTAAACCGAAGGGGGCTATACGTTTCGGCTCCGTCTTTATGAGACACTTGGGTTTTCTGGAGGGTTTTTTTTTTTTGGTTTTTTTTTTGCAACCATTAAAGTTATTGACTTGAAATTTAATATGTAGTTTTGTAATAATGAGTTACAATTCATGTTCAAGTTTCGTCATGGAAACTGGTAGGATGACCTGTATTGCTACAGCATAACTAAGTATGCTTGTTATAATTATAAATAAATGATGATTTTTATGCATGTTATGGAATGGTATAGACTTGACTTAACTGTAGTTGTAAATTCCACAATGCACAGTGACTTTTTTAGCAGACGTTTCCTCTGTACAAAGGTTAATTTAGCAAGAAAGTAAGTGCTTGTATAAATAACCACTCAACTGAGATGACTATACCAATAAGTTTCTCTGTATTCATACAGAATAATGTGATTATATGCATATTTCTTTGCAGTACCTGGACCAGGGCCATCATGAGCTGGCTGTACTGGCCTGGAGGAATGCCACCCTCCTCAAGCCTACACACTCTAACGCCTGGAGTAATATGATCATTCTCTTCGATAGCCTTAGTAAGTCTCCACATTCTTCAATAGCTTTAGTAAGTCTTCACATTCTTAACACCTTTCGAGGGCTTTTGGACAGACTGGGCCAAAATGCCATGCTAGAACTCGTAGCTTTGTGTCTTTGTCGTATTTTGGTTCCGTTTTCTGTGTGGTATATGGAAAGGTCAGTCAGTATGCTTACTGAAGGTCTAGAATTTCTCTTGATATCATCTTTTTTAAATGCTGTTTTTGACAACCTTTGTGTGAAGTGCTTCTTTCAAATTTGGGTTGATTCCCAATGTGGAGTCTTTTCGAGGTTGGGCTGTCTTGGGTTTTCTCTGAGGTTTTGTTTTCCTTTTTCACTAAAAGCTGGCCCGTGCTACCACATAGATTAAATAATCCCTGTGTGTTGATACACAATAGCCAAAAAACACCATACACCAGTATGGACATGTACTTTAGCTAATGAACACCATACCCAAGTATATACAATTCCAGAAGATATTGTGTTCATTATGTTTGGTCTCCTACCTGTCTATGTAGTTTTATTTGTTCGCGATACTATCTATGTTCAGAAAGCCATATAATTTAACTTGATATTGATGAAATTGATCATGAACCTGATGTAGCCGACACTTTTGTGATATTGACCTAATCGACAAGGAAATTATATATTTCATTGCAAGGTAGTTACATCTAGACATTGATGTATATGTATATGTATATAGAAGATGCTTCCTGACCTTTTGATTACTGTTTTTATTTAGCTGTAAATAATACTAGTAATTTAAAACCAGAAACAAAAAAGCTTACTACAGTATTTGATGACACATTTAGCATAGATATTTGCAATATGACTGATTTTCTGCTTGAGGTTTGTTTATTTTTCATTTTTGCTGATTTTGCCATAGTTCTTTTGCAAAACAGGCTTCATGACTCCAATATACTCAAAAAAACCTGAGTCCTGTGACCAATTTTTATCATGAACTATATTCGCAAGTTTGTCGAAATACACCCAGCTAATTTGTGCATGCAAATTAAGGATAAAGTAGATCTTGTTCGAAAAAAATCTTAAAAAGGTCAAACAATTTTATGAATTTTCTTTTTTTTGAAGATTCACTTGACAAAGCAGAGGCTGCTGGGAAAGAAGCCATTAAATATGTCCCTCAAGATCCCAACATCTACTTCAACCTCGCCAATGTGATGGGGAAAGCAGACAAGTATAAAGAGAGTGAGCAGTATTTCCTGAAGGCAATAAAGCTGCATGGGAAAGTCGTACCAGCAAAACTGTATTCTAATTTAGGTATGTAAAGTCAGATTAGGATCATTTTGTTTTACGATACAAACTAGATATTGATAAGACTGCAGTGTCTGTCTAGGTTGAAAGATTTGTGGAAATGACTTCCTATGTTATTGTGTAAATGGTTGTATCTGATTAGCATAACAGCGGGGTCTAGCAGAATCATAACTATATTTTAAAAGTTGGAAGAGCAAGACATAAATTTGTTATGACTCTCTATATAGTTTTTCTGACCCTGTCTCCAGAGTATTCAGATTTCATTTCAGTTGTAAATGCCATAGACGTTTTATATCACTTCAAACAGAAATCCTCTGTGTCGTAAAATGACTGCAAAATAGTGATGTATAGTGATAGTGATGTAAAACAGTAAAAATCAATCTTCGAATTATACAGAAAATAAAAGGATTTCGCTACATTTCATACGACTACAGTGTCTTATTGTTATCAGTGATAAGACTTTCAGAATCAAGTTTGTTGTACACAGCCCAAAGAGATTGCGACTATTAATAATTTAGTAACTTAATGTGATATAGACATAATTGACCCTTTTATGTTAACTGCAGGACTAATTTTTGAGGGGGGTGGGGGGAGAAGAATAGTAAAATTTCCCGTAAAAATCTTGATGTCATAATAAAATATTGATTGTGCTGTACATCACTTTGCGAGAACAGTTAACATGAAAGAGTCAATAGCAATCTTATTGAAACGCGACTTGTACTTCGTTCCTCTACGCTACTCTCCATGTACAAGATCTTACAACTGCCGATTTGAGGTCATCTCAGGATGACCTTTCAGAACAGCCAATCAGAATTTGAGTTAGAGATCTTTCGGTATTGTTTATATGTAATATAACACCGAAAGATTTCTAACTCCAATTCTGATTGGCTGTTCTGGAAGGTCATCCTGAGATGACCTCGAATCGGCAGTTGTAAAATCTTGTACATGGAGAGTATCGTAGGGGAGCGAAATACAAGTCGCGTTTTAATAAGATTGGGGTCAATAGCCACATCGTTATTTTGGGATTTTTAATTATGATGATGACAGAGGTATTTCCGATTCTCTAGGTGTTTTATATCACCGCTGGAACAAGAAGAAAGAAGCAGAAGAAGCTTATAAGAAGGCTCTACAGATAGAACCGAACAACCAGAACACCATGGAGAACCTACAGATGCTCTACAGGAAGTATAACTGAACCAAAAGAACACCTTCATTCTGATTGGATATAAAAAATCACATTCCATAAAAAATATCAAGAATAATTTTTTTTGTTATATATTTGATAGATTCTTGCATTAAGACTCTATTTGTAGTGAACGTGTCTGATGTTATGCATTAAGCGTATTTTGATGGAAATATTATTTTATAGATTCTTGCATTTAGGCTATATTAATAGCGAATGTATCTGATGTTATGCATAAAGCGTATTTTGATGGAAATATTGTTTTATAGATTCTTGCATTTAGGCTATATTAATAGCGAATGTATCTGATGTTATGCATAAAGCGTATTTTGATCAAAATTTTATTTTATACTTACTAACTTCTAAAGGTTTTGTTTTGGTGCTTTCCATTTTTGTGTCTTAGCATAGGGGACATGTTATTGGTTGATTGTGTTATATGTATTGATTCTGTTGTTTGAAGAATTGTTGCTGTTTTCTGTGAAAACAACCCCTATCCCAACATTTCCATAGTCTCTAAATCTTGCTGACTTATTTGTTACATAATACAGAATAGTTTTCTTCTTGATTGATACCAAAATTTCTGATATTTATGGGGTCATGATTGCTTAGTGGACCAGGACCAATGTCACCATTCATTGCAGTGGCTAAAGCATCACTCATTTGTCAGACCCAAATGTGATTTGTAGTTAGGACAAGTGGGAAATTCCATCAATATGTATGTACCAGCTGAAGATTGGTGGCTCCCTCTAGGTACTCCAGTCTCTACACCACTGAACCCTAGCAACCACCATATATATGTAAATGAAATAATTCAGGTGTGGTGTTATTCTCCACCACCATATACTATATAATATACATTGTATATAGGGGAAATAATCCTGTGTGGTGTTATCCTCCACTACTAGATGCTGGCCGCCACCATATAGGGGAAATAATCCTGTGTGGTGTTATCCTCTACTTCTAATGCTGGTCACCACCATATAGGGGGAATAATCCTGTGTGGTGTTATCCTCCACTACTAGATGCTGGCTGCCACCATACAGGGGGAATAATCCTGTTTGGTGTTATCCTCCACTTCTAGATACTGGCCGCCACCATATAGGGGAAATAATCCTGTGTGGTGTTATCCTCCACTACTAGATGCTGGCCGCCACCATATAGGGGAAATAATCCTGTGTGGTGTTATCCTCTACTTCTAATGCTGGTCACCACCATATAGGGGAAATAATCCTGTGTGGTGTTATCCTCTACTTCTAATGCTGGCCGCCACCATATAGGGGGAATAATCCTGTTTGGTGTTATCCTCCACTTCTAGATACTGGCCGCCACCATATAGGGGAAATAATCCTGTTTGGTGTTATCCTCCACTACTAGATGCTGGCCGCCACCATATAGGGGAAATAATCCTGTGTGGTGTTATCCTCTACTTCTAATGCTGGTCACCAACATATAGGGGAAATAATCCTGTGTGGTGTTATCCTCTACTTCTAATGCTGGCTGCCACCATATAGGAGGAATAATCCTGTTTGGTGTTATCCTCCACTTCTAGATACTGGCCGCCACCATATAGGGGAAATAATCCTGTATGGTGTTATCCTCCACTACTAGATGCTGGCCGCCACCATATAGGGGAAATAATCCTGTGTGGTGTTATCCTCTACTTCTAATGCTGGTCACCACCATATAGGGGAAATAATCCTGTGTGGTGTTATCCTCTACTTCTAATGCTGGCCGCCACCATATAGGGGGAATAATCCTGTTTGGTGCTATCCTCCACTACTAGATGCTGGCTGCCACCATATAAGGGAATTACTGTCCGCGCCACTCACTTTGTAAACTGAAAACTCTGGATTTTCACTTATTTATCTTTAAAATAGTTTTACAAGATTAATATCAATCGACAGATCTTGTTTAGTCATAACTTTTGGTGTATGTTATGTGTTTCTATGAAGAAACATTCATATTTGATAGGGAAAAAATCATTTTAGATAGGGCGTTTTCTATGTTAATTTTGACGTGACGTCGCCGATGTTTAACATTGAGTCTATGGGAAACTTGGCGACGTCACGTCAAAATTTAACATGGAAATCGCCCTATTTAAAATTGATTTTTTTCTATAAAATATGAACGCTTCTTCATACAAACATATAGTATACACCAAAAGTTACGACTAAACAAGATCTATTGAATGGTTTTGCCTTTTTGAAATTATTCTGAAGATAAATGACTGAAAATCCAGATTTTCCAGTTTCCAGAGTGAGTGGAGCAGACAGTAATCTTGGTATGTTGTTATTTTCCACCACTGAACACCGTCTGAATTGATCCAGTTGTGGTGGTTCCATCCACCACTCAACTCTAACCACCATTGTATGGGTGAAAAAATATTTGATGTAATGCCCAAGATCTACAATTTCTATGGAACGTTTAAGAGAAACATTCCTTTTTGCAAATCTTTATGATTTAAACATGGCTTTCGACAGTTAGTCTTATAAAATGCTCACTGTATATGGTGGTTTAGGTCATGATAATCCCGCCTCTATAGATAGGTGTCTTACAAGATCTCTTCTGCTGTATTACTCGCAACTACAAAAATATTTGTCAAAAGAATTTAGGTATATTTGTTCTCTTTTTCTTTATAGATATTGTGAATTTTTTGTTTTTGCATATTTTAAAAAAAGAGACATATCAACATATATTTATATGCATTCCATTTAAAGCATCATACTTTACATTGTATGTTTTGTGTCCATTTTCACATTATGAGGGTAAATGTAGTGTTATGTGCTTTTTGATGCAAAAACTGGGACAGGAGATGTTCGTCTAGATGAATATATCTTATTTACATTATAAAGCTGTTACCATGCACACATACATGTAATATATTATAGCACTGCAAATATTATAAATCATGCGTTAGCCCAAAAAAGATTCGTTTTGACAGACCCAACACATGATCGCTTTGTGCACCAGATTTCCTTTTTCCTTTCAGTTTTAGGGGGTGTTTTATTTTTGTTTGGTTTTTTTTTTCATGGTGGTGTTTTTTTTTAGTTTTTTTTTTTTGTTTTTTTATGTTTTTTAATTATTTTACTTTCAGCAAAATAGTGGCCTTCAAACTGTCTCTTTGATTTTTTGTCATTTTTCTATGAAAAAAAAATTGAAAAAATATCTGGTTGCCACACCTTGAGTCACAAAATGTTCTTGATATTTTTACCTTTCAGATTAATCTTTTCACAGTATTTAAGAAATCAGCATATCATTAAAAAGTTTTCAAGCATAATAACTTTGTCATAATACTGGCATAAAAAACAGAGTGCAATAATCTATATTATCATAGAGATATAGTAGATCTGTGGGGATATATCTTTTGAATTCATGGTATTAATATACATGTGCTGAATTTCTGCATAAAAATGTGCTGAAACTAGGTCATTCCTCGAAATTTCCACCCAGAAACCATTTGTCACATGATATTTGGATTTGTCATATTATAATTCTGTTGTTTAGGTGTTGATTTTTATAATGTGTAAATAAGAATGTTCAAACTATGGCAGTGTTATTTGCTAAGTTCTGGAATAATGAAATCTGCGATCTTCTAGAACGCTTCTGTTTGAATACAAACATTTATAACAGTAGATTGAATATTATTTTTCTGTATTTATTTTATGAAAATAAATTGTGAAAAGGGATTTCAGTTTCAATATATATATTGTATATTTTGAGGGGGAAGAGGTGCATTCAAACTGTCTTTCTAGATTGGGTCATCCCATTTATTGTTCAACTGTTCAAAAAGTATCTAACTTCAAATCTACCTAGATATATAATACAGAAAAATGCGCTTCTAATAGTAAAAATTCATTTACAAGCTTGTGTACATATTGTCGTATTTTTTATTCTTAATACTTTTAAAATGCTCTCGTGGATTGAAATGCATATTTCATATCCAAGAACAGCCTTCGCTTTATTTTCTCATTCTTTCTTTGAAGTGCAAAACTATTCAAGCACCTTCAAGAAATGAATGTTTATGTACAGGTCAAAATGTTGAAAAAAAATTTAAGGTCTCGATCAGTAAAAATACTGTAACGGACATATAACACAGAGCAATACTACTTTCGCTACCTTTATTTCAAACAGTGCTCTTGTATCGCAAAAAAGTGAACATGTGTCATAATTATTAGAATATTATTTTGTAAAGGTGTATTTAAGTACAAACTGATAAGTAATTCATCCACAAATATTCAACTGTAGTAGTGTATAATAAGAAATATCGTAAAAATATGACAAGTTTAACGAAATTCATTAAGAATTTAAAGAAAGACCATGGTGGATAACTGACCGATTATTACCATTATTGAGCGATACAAAATACCGCGATAACACTGAATCATGAATAAGACATTCTCCTGTAGTTTGCGTTCGTTTTTCAAAATCTGTAAAGGATTTTTTTTTTAAATTGAACATTTGGATCATGTAAATTTCAGTGGTGGATCAAAATGGGAAAACTCCGTACAATACTTATGGTTTATATAAGCAGGGACGTTCATACCGAGGTATAGGGTATAAATGATTTTAGTTCATGTATATTTATGCAAACCCCCCTCCCCCCTTTCGAAGAACAGGGGGTAGATTGCTTTGCTGCTGTTGGTCGGTCGGTAAATCCATAACCTAAGCTGTTTCCGTTCTTTATCTCCGCAACGGGTGCACATATTTAAACGAAATTTGGCATAGTGATAAATCACGATTTGATTACCATCGGACAATTTTTAACAGTTACACCCTTTGAAATTATTTCCAGTAATTTACAGTTTCTGTTCGTTGTCTCTGCAATGAGTGCATATATTGAGATGGGATTTTTCGTATGTGGGTTGATTAGGAGTAGTGGATTACTCCTACTGATCTAAAGGTCAAGGATCACCGAGTGCAATGCCGAACTGTGTACGTGTGCGATTCCCCCCCCCCCTCCCCCCGATATCTTGAGAACCCTTTGCTTGATAGTGATGATATTTTGTATGTGGGTTGGTAATGAGTAGTAGATGTCCCCTATTGATTCTTAGATGTAAAGTTCAACGAGTGCATGTAGCACTTTACACAACTGTTCAGTATAGTATCAGAAGGGGGCATATATGTTTTACAAACATCTCTTGTTTATGTTTAAGTATCCGAGATGCCTTAGCTCAATTGTTAAGGAGTTTGGCTCGTGACCAAGAGGTCCCGGGCTCAAGTCTCGTAGTGGTTTGTCCTATCTTTGGAACGAGACAGTAGAAACCGAGGTCATTTGTCACGGTAGACCTGGCATGCAAAATATCCCTTACTGTTTGTGGCGAGTCCTTTGCAGATAGGTCTAAATACTGTGCATTGTACCAGACAGGTGCCGGCACCATATTAGCGCAATGTGTGACGTGAAACAAGAATCAAAGAAAAATGTTAAGGGATTTATAGTGTTAAAAAGAACATCATTTACTGCGTCGGCAGTGGCAGATCCTGAAATGTAGAAAGGGATGGGGGCAGCCAAAGAAAGTGTAGTGAAGAATAAAAATTATTGTCCAGGGGTGAAAAGAAGGAGTTCTCATCTTATCCCCTACTGTTTAATACAAGGTAAACCATGAATGCGGGGCGGACAAGAAAATAGCTTCTCCCCTCTCCCTTTAATCCTTACCCATCCCCTTCCTTCCTACCCTCTCCCCTTCCTCTCTACCCTACCCCTTCCTTCCTTCCTACCTCCTCTCCTCCTCGACTTGTGCGTTTCCTGTAAATGACCACTTAGCTGAAACATAAAAGGCTAGTCCGAAATTGTACTTAATCTATGTATCCAACTTTTTAATAGTATTGAGCTTTGTTATATTCATTTATCTAAAATAATAATAATAATAATAATAATAATAATAATAATAATAATAATAACAATAATAATAACAACAATAATAATGATAGTAATGACATTAGGATACTAAGAATAACGATACGGACGATTTTGAGCATGAACAACTTTAAAAAAAAAAACAACTTTAAAAAGCCCCACAGAATTAAAATTTACCCAAAAGGAAGTCGATGTATATAAATATGTAAGAACATAATGTATACATTATACATAAATGAGCAACGCCTTTTTTTTTACAAATTTTCGGCCACTTGACCTTTTTAAGCGAAAACAACGTGAAAACAAAGTTTATAAATGTGTAAGGAAATAAGACAACACGATTACCGTGAAAAGTGATTAATAAATAAATAAATAAAATGTGTGTGATTATCATACGAACCACTCTTGTGATTGAAGAAGAAATAACTGTACAATGTTTTTTGTTGTTGTTGTTTTGTTTTTTTTTTTATAAACATATACAACAATATTTCTTATTCTCGTAATATTAAATGAATGCACTTCTAACATTATATACACATATCTATTTGATTTTGAGCTGCTTCGGGGCCTGATGACTACTAATGTCGTTTACTCGGGTACAACACCCGACTACGTGTAATCCAGTACTCGTGTGTATTTCAATACAAATGTACCCGAGTATACGACACTCGGAAAATTTAATATTGCAAACATACTTTCTCTGATCTTTCGTGAATTTTCGAGCTTTGGACCTGGAAGTTAGGGTACAATGTATTCGTATATTCACATAAACTGGGGATTTTTTTCCGAAAAATTCATTTTCATGAAGAAACTTTTTCATGTCATTGCAAAAATTAAACGCGGCAACCAAGTTTATATGTAAATGATTAGAAATGAAATTTACTCAAGGAATGACTTCATGACAAGAATCAAACTCCAAGAGTTAAATTCTGATACCGAATTCGCGAAATTTGTCCTCACATATTAAAGACAGCAAACAGTACAATAATAAATATAATCTATATAAATAGTTTGAATGTATTATATCAGATACAATAAAATACATGTCATCTCGTGAATCCACTTCTTATGGAACAACAAAATAAATGTTTTATAGCCTATATTATATTTTATATTGTATCATATAATATTATCATAGGATTATCATTGCATTTTTTAATTTTCGTGATACATAAAAATGTAATATTTTCATGAAATATTAGAATAACAAGATAATATTAGATATGCATTATGGCTTTTCATTGTGTCAATTTTTCTACTTTATTCGCATACCAGTTTTTAATCTATATGGAGGATTATTTATAAATTTTATACGTGCGTCCTTTGATTATACTGCTTTTGTGGTGAGTGGGAAGATGGGCCCGTAAACCGGTTAACCACACCACGCGATTGCCTACTGTGATATCAAATGACCGTCCTAAGTCGGTATTGCAACTACACTTTAATCGACAGTTTGCACACAAGGTGCATAAGCATGTCGACAGTGTAATCAGAGCATGGAAAAATGGTTTATGCTTTTAAAATATGATACATGCAAATAATGTAAAATCATGAACATATATAAAATACAAGTATTGTTTAATTAATATAAAAAATAATAAGTTGCATTGGTATAACAAAAATTGTTTGAACACCCTGATGCCATAAATAATAAAATCAATTGCGAAAGTAAAAAATACTATAAAACTCCTCGTGTAGAAAAATATAAATATATAGATCAAAACAACATAATAAAATAAGAGCGCACCGCATGCAGGTCTATAGATATAATACATAAGATCTTTGTCAAGCTGATGGCAACGTGCATTTCGAAAATATGTTTTCATATACATATTTCGCAGTTGACGTATCTTAGTTTACACATTGATCACTGACATTAAAGGCCTCTTTAATAGGATAAATAATTAAATACACATTTCCGCACATTTTATTCCATGACCTTCAATCTACAGTCTCTCTCTCTCTTCAAATCGGGTCCGTCATAAGGACCCTTCACAATGGAAATTTCACTGATTTTTCCCAAAATGTCTAAATTTTCCCCAAACATTGATCTTGTAGCATTATGTAAATGGGACAGATAATTCCCAAATAAAAAGGTACAGGTACATTTAGTTAAAAAAAACCCCACTGACATGATAATTTTTCAGCGAAGGGTGGCATGGGTTAAAACGTTTGGAAATCGATTGAATTTGTAATGTATTTTAAAAGATAGCTACATGTATAAAGTGATAAATACATATGTGCTTGAAAATAAATAGTTTTTGAAAGCCATATACAGTCAAGGCTGCTTTTAGGACAACCTGTATTAAGCAACCACCTGTCGTGAACAACCACTTTTCTCTGCTCCTAACCACAAAATGACTATATAAAACCAATCAGTATAGAGAGGTCATCTGCCTTAAATGGTGTACAACAAACCACTTATTAAATACTCATTATGGATTTGATTAACAATAGAAAATTATTGTAAGTACCTGCAAGGTTTGGTACTCATGTGTATAATTAGACTTCGGTAAATACAGAATATGGCCTGACCTAAAATTTCTGATCATCGAGGTCAAATGTGACCTTTCCGCACTCTTTAGACAAGGAATTCATGGTTATATCAGGCCAGACATTGACCTCCCCATTGGTTATTTCCTTCCCCACAGACGACGAAGTGGTCAGCTGAGCTTTAGACTGACTTTTGGCCACGTAATATTCCTTCTTCTTTTGTCTTGGTCTGTAGTTATAGAAATAAAATTCAAACGCCAGACAGACCAATGAGAGACCTGTTCCTATGGCTACCAAAAGAAAGACGCCCCGGATGTTCTGTATGCTGATACCGTCCGTTTCGTCCTCTTGTTTGTCGCATTGCACTTGATAGGGATTTTTGTCCCACCATGTCTCTTTTAGTTTTTCCAGCTGCCTGCTGTTGAGTAGTTGTAGTATCCTACAGAGAGACAAACAAAAGTCTTAAATCATTTGCCATATTACAATCTCTCATACAGAGGGCGCTACGCTAACGTAGGTCAAGCATGATTTAACGATTTTTGTGTTGACAACTCTATGAAAGAGCGGTGTCAGATATACCAAAATTTAAACTATTTCTGTGGGATAAAAGGATTTAGGAGAGATGAATCTGTTTTAACAAAGCAGTGGGTATAAAAACAAAGAGAGAGGAAACGTCTTCCTTTCAATCATAAATGAGATTTATGACTTAAAAGTGAAAATGGAAACTGCGTTCTTTTTTTTCTAGGTTGTATATTATAGGTTCGCATATTATACGAGGGTATACTACTTACGCATTAGACAGGTCACCACGGAGTGGGGAACCCTCCTGCACAGCGAACGCAAAAGGTTTACGGCTGAAGGGTTCACCAACCTCCCACAGGCTACAGTTAGTCAATGCCTGGTAGCGATTCTCCTCTGCATCACCTGAAACAAGAAAAGGACAGACCTAATACAAATATGATGAGGATGCTGGTTTTCGTGGTAAAGCCGTGGTGAGGATGATAGTGATGGTGATGATGACGATGATGATGATGACGACGATGATGATGATGGTAATGATGATAACGATGATGATGATGATGATGATGACGATGATGATGAAGATGGTAATGATGATAACGATAATGATGATGACAATGATGATGATGAAGATGGTAATGATGATAACGATAATGATGATGATGATGATGATGATGATGATGATGATGAAGGGAGGAGAAGTAGGGGGAGAAGGATTGTGCAGCTGGTGATGACGCAGTGATGATGTCGATGATCTGTATTACGTTTAATAAAAACCCACTCTTGAATGCTTGGACATGTACGTGCTCCCCCCTCCTACCCCACCCCTTATCCTGCCCCCTGTTATTTAATTTTTAAAACTGTCTTTATTTTCCCATTTCATTCCTATTGCTGTTTCCGTTCTCTTACTCACCAATATAGGCGAAGTTTTCCGTAGCAATCCGCCGTTTCGCCTCCTCTAGTGAGTACGGGAACCCTGTCTTCTGCATGGTCTTCCATAACCTCGTGTATTTATTACTGACTGGATAATCCCACACGGCTAGTTTTGCCCTTTCCACGGGATTCAAACTATCGTTCAAGCTCATCTGCTTCCAAATGCTTGTAAACAAAAATACTCCCATGAAATTGAGAATTGTTGTGTAAACATAAAGTAGTAGAGAAACATGCTATAAATATTAGTCTTACTGTTAAATCACTATAATGATCAAGGGTACATGTAACTAGAGATACACGAGAAATGTTTTCCTATGAAACGAATGCCGTTTTTTGTATGATTGTTTGTGTGATTTTAAGTTGTGAACTACACTGAAAAACTTTGAAGATTAAATATTGTTTGTTTGTTTGGGTTTTTCTCTTTTACTTATTTATTTATTTTATTTATTTATTTTATTTTATTTTTATTTTTTTTTTCTTGGGGGGGGGGGGGGGTGTTGTTGTTGGGTTGGGGGGGGGGGGTTTGGAGGTTAGAGGTTGGGGGTTTTATTGGGGGCTTCTTTGGAGTTTTGTGGGGCGGGAGGGTGTCTGCGGGGGTTGTATTGTTTTGTTTATGTTTTGCTTTGCTTTGCTTTGCTTTGTTTTGTGTTGTGTTGTTGTTGTTTTCTTTTTCTCATTTGCTATAAATAGTCTAAATGACAGTAACAATGAAATTCCTGTATTATTGGGTTATTTTCAAACACTTATCGACGTAACAAAGAGGGCCGGAGATTGGTATGCATCCACCCTCTTCTTCTCTCCCCTCTTCTTCTATCTCCAAAACTCAACTTTACCATCTTCGCCTCTCTTAATCTAAATATTTACCTGTAAAATCTTTCTTCAATGTCAGCCATTCTGTTAAAATAAACAAGTGCCGCACTTCCGTTACTTGGGGCGTATTTGACTTTATTCTGCGCAAACAAATCGTCCAGGGATTTGATTGGTTCTTCCAGACGAGATGTTGTCAGAAAAGCAGCTAAGTTGGCAGTGTACGTTGCTATGACGATAAATCCAAACAACCACCAGGTGGCTGCTATTAAACGACCAGAGAGAGCACGAGGTGCTTCACCGCCTCCTGTTTTTAAAAGAGAATATTTTGGTGAAATTTCATGTTCACTATATGTTTACGACTAAATCTTACAAAAAAACCCCATTTGTTTAATATGCTTGACTTTTTGTTTTGTATTTTAAACAAAGGAGTCCTAGATATTTTTAACTTTGTATATTCATTTATGATTTGGAGCTGGCATAACTCAGTCGGTAGCGCGCTTAGCTGGTGACTGAGAGGTACCGGGTTCGAGCCTCTCGATGGATAGTGTGTTTGTAGACTTATTAATACAGTGTCTCAAGACCTGGTTAAATATAGCGTAGTGTAATGCAGTCTGTGGCTGCACTAGTCAGTTTAGTGGATATCCTGTCACTAGTCGGTCTGATGGATGTCCTGTCACTAGTCAGTCTAGTGGATGTACTGTCACTAGTCAGTCTTATGGATGTCCTGTCACTAGTCATTCTAGTGGATGTCCTGTCACTAGTCAATCTAATGGATGTCCTGACACTAGTCAGTCTTATGGATGTCCTGTCACTAGTCAGTCTAGTGGATGTCCTGTCACTAGTCAGTCTAATGGATGTCCTGTCACTAGTCAATCTAATGGATGTCCTGTCACTAGTCAGTCTAATGGATGTCCTGTCACTAGTCAATCTAATGGATGTCCTGTCAGTAGTCAATCTAATGGATGTCCTGTTACTAATCAGTCTAGTGGATGTTCTACCAGTAGTCATTATAGTTGATGCCCTGTCACTAGTCAGTCTAGTGAATTTTCTGCCAGTAGTCAGTACAGTTGATGCCTTGTCACTAGTCAGTCTAGTTGATGCCCTGTCACTAGTCAGTCTAGAGGATATCCTGTCACTAGTCAGTCTAATGGATGTCCTGTCACTAGTCAGTCTAATGGATGTCCTGTCAGTAGTCAGTCTGGTGGATGTCCTTTCACTAGTCAGACTAGTGGATGTCCTGCCACTAGTCAGTCTAATTGATGCCCTGTCACTGGTCAGTCTAATGGATGTCCTGCCACTAGTCAGTCTGGTGGATGTCTTGCCACTAGTCAGTCTAGTTGATGCCCTGTCATCATTGTTCTGTTAAAGGTGTTATGTTGTTATTCAATCTAGTGGGTGTCCTGTGTTATGTAATTGTACCACATCTTGACCGCTCGTCAGGCTGTCGGGTCTATTTTTTTTCAGTCTAAGGTGGTCTATCATTGCTACCTTAAAATCTACTTTATGAATATAATTGAATTTATCATATTATGTAATGATTTATTGAAATTAACGTTAATTAACCAAGATATGACCTATTTAAAAATTATTAAACTCTTCACTTTTCCTATGCATGTGTCTCGGGCCAAAAACCCCGACAAAAAGTTTGATGGTTTGATGTCCAAACCTTCCCACCACACATGATCATGTCTTGCGAACTTAGACAAAGCTTACCTTGAGGAGTAAGTGACATCATACAGAACCATATGCCTTCCTTCATCGTGAACACTCTCGGTTCCGCTCCCTTTCCTTTCCAGAGGTGAGTATTATTCTGATAGCTAAAGGGACTGAAGCGATCAAACAAACAAAGTAGACCGCTGAACAAGAAGAACGCCAATATGATGAACGCCCAAACGTTGGGATGTAGGACCTCCAGGAAGCGAAACCAGTTATACTTCAGCAGGGGCTTGGGCATGAGAATCGTAAGACCCACGAGGTCATAATATGGGACAGTGAAATCTACCACGTTTTCCCGCTCAGCCATGACGGACAGTGGACCAACGGCTATGTCAGCTTTCTAAACAAACAAAATAAAAAGAAGTTATTTTTGTGAATCGATCTTATAAAAGCTTTTAAGTTTTAACATTTTACACATGAATGCATTCCATATATCACAAATATTGGCTAAGGTTATAAAGAAATTTAATGTTCGTATCAAGGGGTTTGATGATAAATCAAACGTGTAGTCAAATGGCAAAACGCTCCGGGATACTTCCATTTTACATTTTACTAATCATTGACTTTTTGACGAGAGCGTCACTGAGCGTATTTACGGAGATGGGAGGCGATACTCTCGCCACGATTTACATGGAGAAAAATTAAACATACCGGAGAGTTTTGCCTCTGAGCTTACTTGACATCTGTTCACCCAAATGATGTGCACGTCACACACAACTACAGAGGCGGATCTAGCGTCCCATTTCCCGGGACGTCAAAGGGCACATTTTATCATGTTTGACCCAGAACTGTTAAAAAAGACGACGGTTTCGGGAAAACTACGTCACTACCGAGGATCCCTAACTGAATAAAATATCTACAATGTACATTATCTTTAGAATCACCATACATCTTCAATGAGCTCTTTGATGACACCGTTCCAGGATCCGTTCTCTCCCAGTGATCCCGCTAGTCCATCCGGGCTCTCGTACCACGTGTAATCAAAGTCGAGGATTTTCTTGATTTCGTTCAGAAGTTCTATACAGTAACCTTTGTAAGAACCGTTCCCAGTCTTGTACACAAAGGGAGCATACTGCAAGAAAAAATACACAGATTAACGAATATAAAAAGATCATTTAAGGGAAGTTTTTAAAGGTGGTCTTTATTTTCAGGTGACCTTTGTACAAAGGTTTACTCTGCAAGTAGAGACAGAAAATATAAATTTAAAACGCGATCCTAATAAACAAGCGACCGCTTTATAAAAGTGACCTTTGCGGTAGGTGACTCTATGATGATATTTTCTCAAAACAAAATGTAAAACGTCTTTACTTGTTACCGTTAAATTTCTCGAATTTCATTATTGAATCAATTTAAGGCCGGTTGTATTAACGAAAAATAATTTCCTTTCGTGAAATCTAATACCCAATAACTATCAAAGAATTTGTTTTATTTTCGCTTCTTTTTTTATTTTCGCAAATGTCTTAAAATTTTCGTTAACAAGACTCCATTCAGTTATAAATACTAAAAGAAAGCTAACCCAAACCAAAATCTTTTACCAAATATAAATTCATGATTTTTTTTCAATGAGTACACTCTATCCACATGAGCAAATGAGCAATCCAGGTGTTAAACACGTGACTTACGTGGGGTAAAATTACCACTCTGTACATCTTTTTATCAGGTTTCCGTAAAAGCTCGGACATGTTCAGATTCAATCCTTGACTCTTCGTCCAATTACCAAGCTGAAATGAAATGATTTTACGTTCAAGTCAAAGACATAGACTACTTTGAAACGTAATTGAGAGTAGTCTATGTCTCTGTTCAAGTTAAGCGTTTAATGACATTATAAGAATTTTTGCAAAAGATGTAAATGGGCAAAACTCATAAAAAGTGAATGCTCCCGCAAGACAAATCTCAGTATTCTATATCATTGTTTAAGCCGGTGTGGCCTAGTGGATAAGGTGCTCGGCTCGTGACCAAGAGGTCCCGGGTTCGACCCCGTCCTGAGCGCACTGGTGTTCTGTCTTTCGGATGAAACAGTAAAAACCGAGGTCCCGTGTCACGGTGGGCGTGGCACGTAAAAGATCCCTCACTGCTTCGGGTGGGTCCGTTGCAAAAGTCTAAATTTCTATGCAGTGCATCAGGCAGATGCCGTCACCATATACGTAAAATAAACGTGGAGTGACGTAAAACAATATTCAATCAATCAATCAATCTATATCATAGTGATGTGTCACGTGACCTTGTCAGAATTCATTTATGAGCTGTAATACACTAATTCTGAATTCAAGTAATATTTTGATATTCAGAAAATATGAAAACTCCTTTGATAATCAATAATAACATTTTGAACTCATGTGAGAAGTAATTCGAACACCCTGAACTCACGCAGTGAGTGATTCGAACACTCTGAAATAATGTGTTGAGCACTGAGTTGTAACATTCTGTACTTACGTGATGTGTTGATGTCCTCACTCCCGATTTGAACTGCTGCCTCTCGATGACCAAGGTCAGGTTTTGTCGCATTTTCCCATCGTGATATCCCAGTGTTCCGAAAACACCATTCCGATTGTACTACCAACAACCAATCAAATCAATGAAGCAAGAAATATGCTAAAAGTATTTTCTGGAAATGTTTAAATTTCTTTTCATGCATAATTAGTCTATAGCACTGGCGGATTGAGAGGGGCTGGTAGGGGTTTCAACCCCCTACCTTTTTTGGTCGGAAAATGTTACCAAAAAGAGGTAATTTTCGACCATTTTAAAGGCAGCAACCTCCTTTCCGGACAGAATATCGCAAAAAGTTAGTCATGGGAGGCTGTAACCTCCCCCCCCCCCCACTCCCGGTTAAAAACTTTCTAGATCCGCCAACGTAATGGATAAATAGCGTGCCAAAAGGACCTGGGATCGAAACAGTCCGCAGACTCGGTGGTGTGCTGCCTCTCAAGAAGAGACAATGAAAACCGAGGTTCCGTGTCACAACGGACGCTTGACACATGAAAGATCCCTCACTGCATCAGATAAATGTCATCCACAGGTAAGTGAAATAACCATTGTGTGTCGTAAAACTGTAAACAAAGTATAATAAACGCGCATATAAAACTACGATATACACGAAAGATCTGTACCACGGCTAAAACTTCTGAAATCATGACCATTTTCCCAAAGTGGAAAGTGTAATGATGTAAATATATTGCAATTTCGAAGACCGCATTTGCAACGTTGATACAGAAAGACCTCAAAATGTTTTATTTTACAAGAAATTCAGGAATACAGACGTTATGAATGTTATATGTATAAATGACCTCTGTATAGAGGTGGTCGTAAAGGAAGGTTTTGAACACAATTACATAGACGATTTTCGATATATCACAAAAGCCTACTATACATTTTTGAGTGTGTTGAGGAACATCTTGCTCTGATTTACTACAGCCTCACTTGCATTCCAGACTTGGTAGCAGTCTTCGATGACAGGGGACAAAGTGGGCGTGGTCTCTGTCAACGCTGTACCTATCATCGCCATGATGTCATACACCAATGCTTCATCTACCTATTATTGTCATATTATGAATTATTATATTTGTTAAAAGATGACATGATATTTTTTCACCACGCTACCTCCGAAAAAAAGATAAATTTTTTACCGTTGCCAATATAATATAATATAATATAATATAATATAATATAATATAATATAATATAATATAATATAATTCAATACAATTTTGTTATAAACGCTTTTTGTAAATAAAGAAACTTTATCTATAAAACTTACTTATTATGCCTACGGTCTTTGCGTTATACAGAGCTACTTCCCATTTGGGACGGTATCTGACGTCAAACACTTATGACGTCATCAAATTCTATGGAAATTGATCTAAAACTCAGGGAAATGATAGTCCACAAATGACGTTTTCATAGTAAACTGATGACGTCATAATTGTTTTACGTCAGATACCGTCTCGAATGGGAAATAACTCTGTGTAACGAAAAGACTCAATACCTGTCTGTCTGTTTCTTACATTGTCAAAGCTGTCCGTGATATACATAGAAGAAAATCTCTTAACACTGAGTGACGTCACACTTACATTGGTGTCGTCACTGTCAAAGCTGTCCGTGATATACTTGGAGAAACTCCTCAGAAATTCCACGAACTTGTTCATGAGGTTCACGTCCAGCATTTGGGCCTTGATCAGAATGATGTTCAGAGAACCCATACAAGACGGACATGTTATTTTGGAATCCTGAAAAAAAAATACCCAACCAAAATACACAACCAAAATTTGATTTGGAAATCATCGTTATGGTGTTTGATATTAAAGAATGTGAAGAACATAAAGCTACTAATGCTCTCCAATGTACAATTTCATTTGATGATTTATTAAAGTCTCTCCAAAACATTTTATTTCGAACCATTGATGAATTCTTACCTTGGTAAGGACAAACCAATAATATTCTTCATCTGATACAGAACCAGTCTTTCTTTTGAATACTTTGTTAACCTATAACATATATATGATGGTCACGATGAATTAGCTGCATATGACGGACGATGATCATAAAAGGAACACACATATATTTGTTTCTGAATATAGCGTAATCCATTTGAAGCAGGCATTGCGAAGGTCAAAAGGCCCTGGGTTTGAATCCTGTCGTTACTCTGAGATATTCTTAAGTCAGAGAAGTCGCTGGCATGTAAAACAGCCCTGGCCAAACAGATGAGTTTCTTACACTGGTGCATCACAAAGCAAGTTTTACCTTATTCTACACCAAAAACGATTCACAGAATTGTATGGAATTACTCAGTTCTATTTTTAGCATCTATCATCGAGGACGTTGTTCAGGGGATGGTCTTCAGATTCCTTACTCACAGAACAATAAACACTTGCCGCCACCATAATAGGAATAAAATACTAATGTGTCCTCAAATGACATCATAAACACACAAATACAACACCCAAAACACACACAAAATAATCTGTTTAAATAAAGAGCAAACAAAACTTCATCCACAATAAGACAGCTTTGTAGACATTGGAGCCTTACATACCATCCTCAGAAGGAACTCGACGGTTGGTTTTCTGGCCACTATGAAGAAGTTATGAATTTCAATGTTTTTAAGACGTTCTAGTTGACGATGCAATGCTTCTTCCTCTGTAGAAATCTCCTGGTAGAGATGCTGTACTGCTATGCCCGTCAGGATACGTTTAGGTATGATGTTCAAGTCTGAAAACAGTACAAGACGGCCATTTATGTTTTAACTTGCGTTAAATATGTTTATGCATGTATTTCCCCTGTAAATGGAATTTAATTACTATTAAGAATACAATACACATTTAACCGCAAAAGTTAAGCAAAAACGATAGTAACTCTCTATCTATCTATCTATCTATCTATCTATTCATCTAACATATATATTCATGTATTTCTTTCATTAATTAGAAGTGACACATTTCTCGAGATAAATTCGTCGTTCACGTTTTACTTGAAAATCAGGGGCCAGTTGTTCGAAACTTTAACCACTGGTGAAGTTAACCAATGGTTAAATTTTTTCTGTCTATATCTTTGAAATGAGAAGACTTTAAGTCATATTCTGTATACCGAATCGTAGCATATGAAACACGTTTTGTAAAGTAATTTCGATTTTCATACAGAAATCTTATAAATTAAATTAATCGTCTCTCAAACTTTGACCTTTGGTTAGCTTAGCCAGTGGTTAAAGTTTTGAACCCCACCTCCACCCCCTGGTTCCTACGCCTATGTCGTAAAAAGAAGAATGACAACATTTAATTTCATCTTTAAAAGCTTTTTATTTAGATAAACACAACAGTATAATGGTCGCTTGCCTTATTCCAGTCTAGATTTATTATCTCTCTTTAATGAAATTTATTCCTTTGTTGTCAAGGAGATAAGAAGAATGTCGAGCCAAAGTTATTCCCTTATAAATCATAAACTTTCCGTTCATTAATAGAATCACTTGCAATTTTATAATGGGAACGCGATAAGGGTATGGACATCCGGAAATGACGTATGTACCGAATGAAACAGACGTAGCCGAGTTAGAGGTTGAGGGGCACAATTTGAACTTTCAACTCACAAACGCAGAAATCTAGGAAAAGTTAAACAGAAACCAACTAGTGCCTCCCCTCCCAAGGATTTGAAAGTGTGAGAGATGAACCCGCTATCCCCCTTTTTTGTCCTATGACCGTAAATTTATAGTAGACCGTGCGGTTTATCTACATTGCACTTGACGATTGCATGTTCAGCATGCTTTTCCAGTCAAATATGAAGAAAATCCCTTTTTGCAGTTCCGATTGAGATCATATTCTGCATCGGAAACGACCCATCATACAGGATGTCGATAATATTAACCTGGAAAGGAAACTCTCTGTCGTATTTGTAGTATTTCTCTCTACTGACCACTTACCAAACGGTCTGTTGTATTTGTCATTTGATAACTTTTCATTTTACTGATCAAAAGTGATCACATGAAATGAAAAGTTATCAAATGACATATTTAAAGTATTTCTCTCTACTGACCACTTACCAAACGGTCTGTCGTATTTATAATATTTCTCTCTACTGACCACTTACCAAACGGTCTGTCGTATTTATAATATTTCTATTAACTGACCACTTACAAAACGGTTTGCCGTATTTATAATATCTCTAGATATCAACTGACCACTTACCAAACAGTTTGCCGTATTTGCAGTACATTAATTTTCTCTACTGACCACTTACCAAACGATTTGTCGTACAGAATTGCGATCTTCGTAAATTTGCCATGTTCGACAATTTCCGGGATAATCTGAAGCATGGCGGATCCCGGGGGTTCAATGGCAAGGTGTAACTCGGTATCGTCTGCTGGAACTAACGTGGATTGGTCACCGAATGTAATGTAGCCCATACCAGCTGTCCTCACGAATGACCGCAGCAGCTGCCCACTGAGTGGCGGCGCCATGTCGATCAGAGTCATTATATTTTTGGACTTAATGGCGTTGCAAACTGTAATACAGATTCAGATTCTCATAAATCAGCGAATACAATGGTATAGAGACAAACATATATTAACTAATGCAAACAAACTTCAGAGACTGTAAACGGGTTAAGTCGGAGTAGTTACGCTTTGAAATCTTAACTAGTAAAATTTTCAAGTGACGTCATCAGATTGCATTGAAGATTTTCGGTTTAATGAATTTGGGTGCATTAGTCTGTAATATCTCTCAATAAAGCGGTATTTGTTATGTAAGCAGTGGCGGATCTAGGATTTCCGAAAAAGGGGAGGGGATACATGTGTATTAGCCAAACTACCCAGCCATTTTTCATTTTTTGGTGCCAAATCTGAATTTTTACATATAAATATGTGGCCAAAGGGGGGGGGGCGTCCCCCCGCTTCTTAATCCGCCACTGGTAAATTTCGTTGGAGTCACATAAAAATATTTGCAATTAAGCTATTTCTTTCAATGACATACTATTTACATGTTTCAACTGGAAGGCGATGATTACATATACGACATAGAAGAGACAAGTGTGAAGAAAACTGATATGAATAAGTGACTTTTCATGGGTTATACCCCTCGGGATTAATCTTCAGTTTCTAAGTAAAATCTTATTTTTCAATCTTTTGTTTTAATATCAAATATGACTAGACTGCCTAAACTTAGTGAGAAAATAATGACTCAGTAGTAAGATTATCACGGTCATGTATTTGTGTCTCCAGTGAATTCAAATGCTGATATTAATGTATTTACAATAATATTTGACTGAAAATTTGCATTATTGCCTACCATAAAACCAAAGGCATACCCCATAATACATTCGGAATGTGTCCGACTTCTTCTTATTAAAGGATCGGACATTAAATTCGAAGTGGACACGTAAAAGGCGGTTTTCCCGATTTGCGCGTAACATGTTGGCTGTTTTTTTCCATCGGTTATCGATCCTTCCCCTTTTTCGTAAAATAGCGGAATCTCTATGAACAATATTATTATTTATGACGCAATAAAAGAAAACATTATTTCTAAAATGTGATGTGTGTATGACCTCCGATGACGTCATCATAATAAAAAACATTCGTTATGTGAAAGGTTTGGTGCTGGTACAAACGCTGGCCGAAATTTGAATTTTTGTTACGGAGAAGTACAAAACTTTGACGTCATTTCCTGTTTACCTCTTTCCAGTAAATCTATTGGTTCGTCATCGTCTGCTTTCTCTATCGTCATACTTCCTATCTGCAGAAGCTGCTTACTCATCAGTGTGTCTTCCAACATTCGTAAGTCGTTTGTTATCTTCTCTTTGTCCACAATAGAAACTAGCAGGAAATTAATATTGTATAAATAAAAAACAGAGCTTTTTGGAAAGTTTAATTTTTGTGTGACTGTCAAAATTGAAAATAAATGAAACTAGGATGCAGCACACGTGTACATGTCATTTGCACATGATGACTGATGTGCAATATGACGTCATCAGCTTTGATGCGAAAATTCACGCGTCACCAAATAGATCTATAAGACAACATTAAATACCAACATTACGAACATACACACATAAACTTATAGAAAATCATTTAAGCTCATAAAATGATATAGATCTAGTTGTCGTGTGATCATGTGAGTATGTGTGCGGTGTGTGTGAAAAAGGGGGGTGGGGGTGGCGGGACTTCTAATTTTTTGGATAAATAAGTAGTAAGCCTAGGCCTACATTTTTGTCTACTAGATCCATTACGGATACGGAGCTACAAGCATTGGATTTGCCATTCTGTCAATTTGGTTCCATTCCTTATGAATCATAGACACTACTTGTATATTTACAACAATCATTCCACAATACTTAATAATATACGTGCAGATCTACTGTCCGCGCCACTCACTCTGGAAACTGGAAAATCTTGATTTTCAGTTATTCATCTTCAGAATAATTTCAAAAAGACAAAACCATTCGATAGATCTTGTTTAGTCGTAACTTTTGGTGTATGCTATATGTTTGTATGAAGAAGCGTTCATATTTTATAGAAAAAAAATCAGTTTTAGTTAGGGCGATTTTCATCTTAAATTTTGACGTGACGTCGCCAATTTTCCCATATACATGTACTCAATGTTAAACATCAGTCAAGTCAAAATTAACATAGAAAACGCCCTATCTAAAATGATTTTCCCTATAAAATACGAATGCTTCTTCGTAGAAACATATAACATACACCAAAAGTTACGACTACACAAGATCTGTCGATTGATATTAATTTTGTAAAACTATTTTAAAGATAAGTAAGTGAAAATCCAGATTTTTCGGTTTAGTGAGTGGCGTGGACAGTAGATATAGCATATTATATTATCAATTCACCCTTCCATGATTCGTAAAACAACGTGATATTGAGTGTTTTTTAATTGTTCTATCTATGACGTCATAAACAAATGTGTTGTTTGTCGGAGTTTTGTCATCAGATGACGTCATCACCATGAAAAATTGCGTTTTGTGGAAGGATGAATTATTTCCTCATCTATCCATATAACTTGAATAGACCCTTTACTATGAGCTTCACCGCCTGTTATCATCCGTTAGGCGGCGCCTGTGTACTATGAGTTTATAACGTCGATTTGAATTTACAATCTTATGACGTCACAGTAACATTCCATTGTTTTTGCGTCATTTTTGCGGGAATATGTTGTATTTCCTCCGTAAATATCAGGACCGCAGTTAATGGCGGCGAATCCCATTGCTGCGGGTCTAACAATTTGGTCGGCACATAATAACGTTTTTTGTAAAAATTTTGACGTCATAATGAAAAATTTATTGTTTTGGCGTCATTTTCGGGAACAGTTATGATTTTTACCCACCTAAATGTCAGTCCCGCAAAAATATTGAAAGGGTCTTCAGACATTCCGAAAGTCACGAGACCACCAGACAAAATCTGGTAAAATTAGCTTTGGTCTGGTAAAATTTTCCAACTTTTTCCTATTATTTACATGTAAATTTCAACAAAATGGGGAAAATGTCTGGTGAGTTTTCAAGACTTTCACGAAGACTGGGTCTATATAATCCTAATGGGAGATACTGCCATTAACTGAGGTCCTAATATTTAGGGAGGAAATAAAACATATTCCCGCAAAAATGACGTAAAGAACAATGGTACGTTATTGTGACGTCATAAGGTTGCTAACACCAATCGATATTACTAACTGATGGTACACAAGCGCCGCGGAGCTGTAACATTGGACGGCAAAATCATTAACGTCCCCTCCAATTCAATCAGAATGACGTCATATTACATTATGACGTAATAAATTTGGAGGGAACGTTAATCAATAATCAATTTGCCGTCTAATGTTACAGCTCCACAGTTATCGTGAAGAGGTCTATTGCTTCTTGCAATGTGCAACCAATACAGTCAGATGCGATCAGCATACATCTTAACAAGGCTCTTGTTTGGATCTTTTCATTATACAGACAAATATTTCACATTTGAGCGGGTATTTTACGTCAAACCATAGTGACGTCAGCCAGTTCTATGGGAACCGGCGTAAAATTACGGGAAATGATATAGAAACTGTATGACCTCACAATGTTTGACGTCAGATACTTGCTCATAATTCAGACTTCGCGAAAAGTGTCAATCCGATGGTCAAATCCGGTAAAGATCGAGTCGGTCCGGTAAAATTTGACTACTAGTCGGTCCTAATGTCCGGTTAAAATTTCAGCTACTATTAGTAGTACTACGATCCTGCTGCACGCAACACTTTCAAATTCAAAACTACGACATAGAAATGATCATAAATAAAAGTTTTTCTCGTCTTTACAAAACTATTGTTGACTTCGGATAAAGTATCTCAACTGAGGCTTTTCAGCTTGTAATTTTATAGAAACGAGTACGGTGTAACTAGAAACAGTGCTGGTCGTGTTTGTTTATATCGTATAAAACATCAGTCGTGTTACCGTTTGTGAAATACTTTGAAGGTGCTGTTCCGGGTAAAAAGAGAAAACTATACCAAACAAAGTACGAAGAGCACGGACCGGATCGTACAGTGAATGAAAAATGGAAGGTGGGTCGTCCATGGCTCACTTTCAGTGACAGCAGTGTAGTATGTGAGGTCTGTGTAAAATATTTTGAGGGCTCGAGTCAAACTGCAGGGCGGGGCCAAAACAGATTTATTAGTGGCTGTAACAATTTCTGTGTTTCAGCCATTCAGTTTCCTTATGATGTGTTCGTAAAAAAAATCAAAGAATTTAATAAACAGCCATGTGTTACCATTTTATAGTTTGAAATTCAGACATTGAGACAATTCATGTCATTTTGTTTGGTCCTGTAAAGACTTTAAGGACCGAATGTCCTGTAAAAAAAGTCTTATTCGCGAAGTCTGTCATATGGGGAATAACTCTGTATAACGAAAAGACACAATACACCTCTCTCATTTAACTTTGGTGCTGTAACACAGACCTCTTCACGATAACTGCGGAGCTGTAACGTTACCATTGGACGGCAAATTTTTTAATGTTCCCTCCAAATTTATTGCGTCATAATGTAATATGACGTCATTCTGATCGAGATGGAGAGAACGTTTAGCATTTTGCTGTCCAATGTTACAATTCGCTGTTAAAGGAAACAGGCGTAACGTTACATCGGCAGCTTTCAGGTCTGTCACAGACTTCTTTAAAATCTATGTAATACCTATTAAAATATCAGTTATACCTTATGCATAAAAATGCCCTTCAAAACTGACAGAATATAAAAACGACTGTCCGTGTCGTATATTTACTTCTCTCTCTCTCTCTCTCTCTCTCTCTCTCTCTCTCCCATGACATACTTGAGTGACCTGTTTATTTCTTGACCTAAATGTAATTCCTCCTTTTCACTGACTCAGACTACCCATCCTGTCAATAGCTTTGTACTTTGTCTATTCACTTTGTATGTACAACAATTATATCCGTCCAAAAACTAATTATCCATTTCTATATCAGCAACTTACCTAAATGTGTTGCTTTTCCCGCCATTGGAAACACGCCGCAGACGACAAGAGAAGTCAACAATATTTTGTCCGCCATATTGAGTAAAATTTGATTTCAGAATCTTTACATCGATCGTCAGGTCTCTGTCGTATACAGAGCATCGACCCCAATACCTGGCCGATCAATTTCGTCCTAGGAAAGAGATTTGCAGTCGTTCATTTTGAATAACGGGTGGAAATCGATGTTTTCAACATATGAAGTTTTGTATGCACAACAGCTTTCTGAGTACATTTAAAAATCTCGGGGGATGCAACGGTTGGGTAGACTAATTTCTATGAAAGCTCTGCTAACAATTTCAATTGTTTTTCAAAGGTTTGAAACTCTAATGACGGGGGATTTTCGTCTCAGGGACTATAACCGGAAAAAAGGAGCAGCGAAGCGATAGTGTGTAAGAATAAGACATGTAGATCTAACTATATACAACTTCTCGTGATACGATACGTATCACGATACTTATCAAAGATACGATATGTATCACGATACTCGAGCAACGATACGATACGTATCATGATAAACTTTGTAATCAAGATATTAGGTCAATAAACTTGTGCTTTAGTTTCATACAGATATTCACAACTTAAAATAGCAATGTAACACACACCTAAACACACATACATATGACATATATATATATATATATATGTGTGTGTGTGTGTGTGTGTGTGTGTGTGTAATACGCAAAATGCTTAGATACCTGGTAGTAGTCGGTAAAACTTTGTAGAATTGTTTATATAGAGAAATAATATCGTTCGAGCTCCTTTCTGTATCATATATCTTATTATGGCGTCTGTATCGCGATATATCATATCATGACGTCTAAAATGCTATATATCGTATAACGGTGTTGATATCGCGATATATCGTATCATAGCGTCTGATTCACGATATATCGTATTATGGCTTCTGAATCACGATATATCGTATCACGGCTTCTGAATCACGATATATCGTATCACGGCTTCTGAATCACGATATATCGTATCACGGCTTCTGAATCACGATATATCGTATCATGGCTTCTGAATCACGATATATCGTATCACGGCTTCTGAATCACGATATATCGTATCACGCCCTCTGAATCACGATATATCGTATCATGGCTTCTGGATCACGATATATCGTATCATGGTGTGTGTGTGTACCGATACATCTTATCGGGGTATTATATATCGTTTTACCTTTAGTGCGAATTTACAACCACTTTTTAAGATAACAACTTCTTTATCTGTTTATTTATCTGTTCATTAATTACAGCAGCAATATGCAAAATGTATTTTACATAAACATAAGCAGGGTAGTGGGAACACACTACGTTTATGGCTGACTTTCAAATGTTCAACTCTTCTCTGGTCGCCGAATAAATAGAACACTCCATCCTTTACACATATGCGCATGCGCTTTTTGCAGTCGGCCTCGGCCGATTGTATATTAAGATAGTAATTTCGCTTTGAGAGCGCATGTGCAAACTCCATTAGCGTGGCATGTTGGGTAATAATGGAGTACTAAGAAACAATATAAGCACATAATTCTGCTGTGAATATTGAGATTTCTAGAAATAAATCTTATAAAATGATCACATTTTTTTCAAAACAAGATTTGCTCACTACAAAAACCAACTTATTTCCGAATATTAACGTTAACATCCGAGAGACTTTCTTAAAAAGGAGAAAAGGCACGGCTACTCTCCTAATAAGGAGAAAATGAGGCGTGGCTTTTAGAAATTTTAGCGGGAAAATTCACAACTGCGCAAATAAAAGAGATGGTTTCATAAACAAGTACGTGTAATTCCTATTTACATATGACCATTTGGCTTTGTTACCTTGAAGATTTAATCTTATTCCGATTGCAACCTAAGCTTTTTAAAAAGCTACGCTTGTGATTTAATATGTTGAATACAAAACATTCCCTAACTTCTTACACGTAGAACAGTTACAGTCACACTTGGGTTTGAACCCGATACCTTCTCTTTATCCTGTTTTAAAGTTTTAAATTTTTTCAATTAAATTTTTTTTAAAGATGATCACTGTTTTGTAGTAGTCATTGATGATATTTCGTACAAAACATCCAACGTGCAAGCCAAGGTTAAAATCGATGAACTGAAGAGAACCGCCATCCATGCCAGCGCTCAGCATTGATATTAAACATTAAGGCATCTCCGACTTCATGGCGTTTATCTCGAATTCTTTCTTATCTTTACTCTTCCTGAACTATAAACCCTACTGGTGCGAGATATTGATTGAAAGAACTGGATTATGACCCGTTGATGCTAGTAAATAAACTGTAAGTCCCTCGATATTCCAACGTCCATTACCATGGACAAGATCAACGACACGATACAAACTCTCTAATACCAAGTATTTACAATAATTCAGTCTTGAGGACTGCCTATACGACGGCCTATATTCTGCGTTCAGCACCTCACCTGTGCGTTTGGAGACACACATCACCTCAGGACAGTATATGACGAGATTAGTGCTAGTGTAGGACATCACCTGTGCGTTTAGAGACACACATCACCTCAGGACAGTATATGACGAGATTAGTGCCAGTGTAGGACATCACCTGTGCGTTTGGAGACACACATCACCTCAGGACAGTATATGACGAGATTAGTGCCAGTGTAGGACATCACCTGTGCGTTTAGAGACACACATCACCTCAGGACAGTATATGACGAGGTTAGTGTCCGTGTAGGTCCCCTACTGTATGCTTTGGAGATACCCAGATGTAGTAAATTAAGGTTTATAAAATTTTCTGTGGGAATATAGCTTCTTGGTAGAAAGATGAGACTTTGGTTGGTTAGTTGATTGTTTGGTTAGTGTTTTCTGTCGCCTTCAGTAGTTTTTTTTTCAGTCATTGTGACTTGGAAGCAGAAGGTATCTAACTTTTTCAACAAAATGGCGCAATCCGAGAATCGAATCCGGATCGTATGAGCCTCAGACAAAGCGCTCAACTCTACACCAAGTCTTTTGATGTGTAACAGAGAATGGTCATTACTTCTAGACGTTTACACACGCAGATTTGAGAGAGAAAACTGAAGACATCTGACAAAGCTGTTTGACAAAAATCACCAAGGACATGCACACAAACGATGACAATAGTATCAGAATATCCTCGCGTGTCAATAAAAACGAATTCCAAGTTTATTATCAACCCTTCAAGTGCTTGTGGTCGCGACCGATCACGTGACAGATTCTTATTTGTACATAACTTGTGCACTTGGCAACAGGTCCCCATACTGGCTCCAGTAACACGTCACACTGCAATGACAATGTAAACAAGGTTCACCAGCCTAACGCGTCCGCTTATACTAGAGCTACCTGCTCTTGCTTGTTATCATTGCGCAAAAATCTAGACAGGCATTGCCAGTCTGTGCGTCCGCTACGAGCTTTACATAATGCTATATTCTTTACTGAGAAGAGGCCCGAAACATTCCGAATGCAATTATGGGGTATCACTTTGGCTTTATAGTGAGGAACAATGCAAATTTTCAATCATATATTTGCAATATCATTGCAAATATATGAATATCAGCATCTGAATTCATCGGGGAAGTATGGACTATTCTTATTTATTTTCTCATTTTAGGCATTTTAGTCATAATAAAACGAAAGATCGAAAATAAGATTTTTTTTAGAAACTGAAGATAAATTCCCGACGGGTATAGCCCATGCAAAGTCACTTGTCAGAATGTTCTCTCTAGTGATTGTCAATGAACCCCATTTCCTTAACATTGATTTTATTTTCTACATCCGGTTTGTACTTCACAGTATTTCTAGGTGAATCATTTTTATTATGATACAGTTTAAAAATAATGTATTCTTACGGCATTGCTTTGTCAAAGTACGTGCACTTATACGCATGTATATGATGTTCCCTAGGATATTTTTCTAGTGTTGTATATATTCTCATGTCGGAAATTCGTGAGTATTTTTTTTTTTTTTTGATTTTTTGTTTTTTGTTCGACATTCGGGATTGTTATCTGAGTGACTAAATTCTAAAATTCTAAAGAAGTCTTTTAAAATTTTTTTACCTCTTTTCGACAAAAAAAAAAAAAGACAAGGTTTTAAAAGTCTATGTAATTTTCAGTTTTAATCAACTGTCAAATAAGCATAATTTGGAACCATGACCAGGAAACTTTTTGAAAAGCTATTTACATAGCAAAGAGTACTATACTGGTGTCAGTTACAATAATTGGTAAAATAATCATAAAAATAACACACGTGTAGAAATCAAAGTATTAATCTGCATTCTTCTATCGACTATACAACATGTTAAAACCCCCCCCCCCCCCCCACAAAAAAAAAAAAAAAAATTCAAATCCCACTTCATAATTGGTGAATTGACACTAACAGGTGAAGCCATTTCGTCATTAAAGAGTGCAAGGCAAGATCACTTCAACTATATGGTGGCAGAATCTGTCTTGTGCATTTTACAGAAACTCAGTCTGATCTTTGTGACGGGCCCACAGAAAAGTGTGGGAGGGGGTTTACTTTTATGTTCCAATGTATACCGTGACATGAGACCTCGGTTTTTACTGTTTCGTCCATGAGCAGTCTATAGGGACTCGAACCCGAGACCTCCCTGGCGCGAGCGAAGCACGCTAACGACTGAGTTACAACAACTCCTACGTTTGTATATCTCGACTGTGGCGCTTTATTTCTCAACTGCAAAGGTTACATGTAAAATTACTTTTTAGCAGCACATCAATACCATTAAAGTCAATAATTTACAAAATGTTTACTTTTACACGTAATCGAGTAAAAATGGTACTAAAAAATAACGCAGAAAGTGCCTCTGTAGTAAACGTTACTATATAATTATTTATCTTGGTCATCTGAACTTCAGAACTCTATCTCTCCTTTGATATTCTAATAGATTACTTAAAATAGTTTTACACATATTTTCAACATTTTATGAAATTTGATCGTTCATTCTCTTGTCCTTGAATCGCCACTCAAGCTGTCTAAATCGAGTATTTCCTAATAATATTAATTTTGAAATCCGTTCTGGCTGGCTAACATTGTTTACATACTCAACGCTGAATGGGTCAATCGTTATGTTCATTTTGATCGAGGATTTTCTAGGGACAGCACGCGCCAGGTAAGCAGTGAGCTTCGCTTATACCATGACTTTAAAAGTGATCTCGTTTGTAGAGAATACTTCTCTACATTATGTTTAAGTAACGATTTAGGGTTAGATGAAAACATACATACAGATTACAGGTGGTATTATGTAGTTAATAAGTGAAATTAAAAGCCAGTCTTGGTCGATGGCCCTGAGTTCGAATTTCAACAGGTGGTATTTAGTGAAACTGAGTTTCGTGCAGAGTAGTTTGCGAATTCGGTTAGAAATCGGAAAGTCGAATTTCTGTGAGGTTGTGGTCAATTTAGATGTATATCGGAAGGTAAGGAAGCATGAGGGATGTGCCTTTCTTACTGGCTGGCAGCAGGTAGAGGGCAGGCTTGATGTAGTGGTTAAGCGCCACTGTGTTTAAGAGGTCGGTTACCTCCTGCCTCCATGTCAGTGGCTGATTTAGAAGGGAGGGGGCCCACCCTTTCGCCACATATTTACAAGTAAAAATCCAGATTTGGCACATAACTGAAAAATTGTTGAAAGCGACGTAAAACACCAATCATCCAATAAACTTGTGAAAATGTAGGACAAATTTTTGTACCATCACGATATGATCATATGTATGACACATATATACCTATATATACACGTATGGAATCAACAGGGGAATTGTTACCAAATGAAACTAGATAGGATACGTTTAAAATACCATCCCTCTCCGTATGCGTTCATCCAGCCGCTTTCACTTTCTAAAATGGATTTAACAAATCGATTGGCTTTAATATTGCGAAATGATTTTGCCATCACAATTTAATAAATAGAAGTTCTAGAACATACATTGCAGAGAGATATTGCCATGGAGTGTATGTTGAAATACCCGATATTGCTTGTGGGTCGATACCTTGTATAAGGGGCGGATCCAGGATTTTACGTTAAAAGGGGGAGGGTGAAAATTTACGAAAATCAAGGGGTCCGAGGTCGCCTCAAGATTACCGGTTGGTTCAGGGGCAAAGTCCTCAGATACTCCATATTTTTTTTCGAATTTAAGTTGAAAATAACACCAGAAGAACGGCGTGTAAAACTATTTTTTTATAATTCTTTCAAATTTTAGTGTATAGGATTTTATGAAATATATAAAAATACACTTACATCAACAGAATAATATAGTTTCTTGTGGCAGCAGTTTATAAAGAAGACGGGTCTGACCTATCTTCACAACGCCAAGATTTGAGATTACACTGCGCTACATAGTCCGAGATTCTCTGTCCTTCTCCCACTTTGATATCGGCTGTTTGTGTATTTAGGGGTCCTACACTGGCACTAGCCTCTCTCACAAACAACCGATATCAAAAGTGGAATAGGGCATAGAATCTCGGACTAAGCGCTACACTATACCTACTTGTTGTATAGCGCAGTTACCTCGATCCTTGACGTTGTGGGGATGGGTCAGACCGTACACAGTTTCCTCTTTATTCTATATTTCCTACAACTATATCAGAAAAATACCAGTTGTAATTTTTGAAAGTGGAGGAGCTTCATGCCCATCACACTGCCTTAAATGTAGTAACCTTTATCTTGTTTAACATCTATCTTATGACGCGTCGTGGAAAGAAGCGATATCAAGACAGTCCTCTCTCTCTCTATTTGTGTGTGTGTGTGTGTGTGTGTGTGTGTGTGGGTGGGTGTGTGTGTGTGTTGGGGGGGGGGGGGTGGAATCCGTATGCGTGTTTTATAGGGTTTTCGGCCAACGTTGACCAAAACAAATATTCCATGCATATATGACGAACTCCATTCGCATCCTACGCTGTATATAACGAAGCACACCTAGAGAAGTGAGTTTTGCCTAATCTCATAGCCGCTATCTCGCTTTATTTTCCTCATAAATCCTCTATATACACATAATACATAAATGACAGAATGTGTATAAAACTTCTCTTATATTCATAACCGTATTTTAAAATACAATCAAACATTTATTTTGTTTTGTACTTAACATACTGACTCTCGATCTTTAGCCTGTAGCTATATAGCCACCGATTACACTTGCGACTTTTAAAAATACATAGGATGTAAGATGCCGTGCCGTGAAATCTATACGTGATCTGTGAAATATCACAAATTCAGTGATTTTGAAATATGTAATATTGCAGAACAGAGTATTGTTTTAAGATAAGTCGGTTGGTCTGAACACGGACGGTCTACATTATGACATCGTGTGATACTGGTTAATTGCGAAAGAGTCAATAAAGAGGAGTAGATTTATCAGCGTTGCCACAACACGCTGCCTATTTCCATTCACGGTTTTCGTTCAGTGTTTGAGAAAACCATTGATTCGTTTGTTTGTTTGTTTGTTTTTCGTCACATCTGGCCGATTTCACTTCTATAGTGATTGCTCATGCTTGAGATACTCCAATATATTCAACAATTCATTCGTAACAGAGAGAGCATCTACTTGCCAACGCATACCGTGACACTGAGCATCGATATTTAATTTCTCTTCTGAAAGGCAGGGACACCGACCAGCTGGGAATCGAACCCGGGACCTCTCAGGTCTGACCCAAGCATGGCAGTAATTTCACTGCGACCGCTCTGATTACATTTACCATACTAGATTATAATATTTCAGACTTTCTGAGACCGGTTTCACCCAAACTGATGTAAACCGGCGTGGCCTAGTGGTATCGCGTCGGACTCCTGATCGGGAGGCCGGGGTTCGAGTCCCGCTCTGGTCATGCCGATGCCATGTCTTTCGGATGAGACAGTAAAAACCGAGGCCCCGTGTCGTGGTATTCATGGCACGTTAAAGATCCCTCACTGCTTCGGGTGGGTCCGCTGCAAAGGTCAAAATTTGTATGCCCCGCATCAGGCAGATGCCGTCACCATGTACGTGAAATTTTCGTGGTGTGACGTAAAACAAAAAAAAAAATCAATCAAAAAACCCAAGCTGATGCTCATTTCAGGGCGATCGATGAGCCAGAAATGGGACTTCGTGACGCCACAATACATTTCAATGTTTTTCCGAGGTATGACCGAAGTGTAAATTATTGTGACGTCATCTGATTTAACAGTATCTCGCACATTAATAGAAGGGTCATTTCCTCCTGTTTTCATAAAATATGCTTTTTCTCTCTGACCAAGCCCACATTTCCCGAGAACTAAGTTCATTAATTGTTGCAAAGGTCGAAGAAACGCCGTAGCTTAATCGTTAGCGTGCTTGTCTCGTGACCAGGAGTTCCGGGTTTGAACCCCGCCGGCGACACGTGATGCTGGTGAGCCGTGAACACCTAAGTTGTGTGTCTCGGTAGGTAAAAGATCCCTAATTGATCCGGATGGGACTTTTGAGTAACGTGTGTGTGTGTGTGTGTGTGTATGTATGTGCGTGTGTTTGTATGTATGTAGGTATGTATGTATACGAAAGTAAAAATAGCACTTGTGTGTGATAGGTTAGTAACATATTAATCAGGAAGCTTCACGCTATATTTATCAAGATTTAGCAAGTTTTTCTTGTAAACAATGATTTGAATTCAATAGTGTTATGGTTTACGTAATTTTAAAAAAGTTCTTCTTGCATTTAAGATTAATGGGTCTGTGCATTTGAATAGGTAGTGGAATACATCCCCTAAATCATTCAAATAGCACTCATTACATATTCTCTCACTTATGTCCAAATTTCTACATCTAACTCTCTCTCTATGGGTAATTTGAAATTTCCTATTATAAACTAACATAATAATTTAGCCTTTTTTCAGGACATTTTAAAAGAAAATAGTTTTCATATAAAGGTCAATTTTTTTAATATTTTATAATTTATACCTTTAGATGAATCAAAAACATGTGTGATGAATAGTTATAAATAATTTGTATGACATAATCTTACATATATAACATAATCACACACATACACACACACACACACCTACACACACACACACACACATATATATATATGTATGAGTGGTTTGGGGATTTTTTTTGGGGGGGGGGTGTTATTTTGAATGTGAGGTCCCATGTCGCGGTAGACTTTGAACTGTAAAATCAATCCTCACTGCTTGGTTTTGTTGTGTAGGTCGAGATTTCTTGTCATTCCATCAGGTAGGTGTCGTGACTATGATACTACCATTGATATAGCCCCACAGTATGCCTATAAGCAATGCTTTCTTGAAAATTATATTCAAAACACTAAAGTATGCGAAGTTTAAGGATCAAAATTTCAATGTTATCATTTAATATATAGCATGAAAAGCGAATTTTCGTTCGAACAATACAAAGTTTAACTGACTATCAACATATGGAGGTGGTGGAAATGGGAGAGAACAAAGAATTCAGTCAAATGATCGATTACAATGTGATCTTTTAACTTACATGAGGCAGCACTTGCCTGGTCCGTTACTGAATGAATTTTATTGATATATCGGACCCCCTGAATCAGTCACATTTATATTTTCAGATAAATTTCCAGAATGGGGAAAACAGAGTATTTCCAGAAATTTGACTCCCTTGACCTTCGGACACAGTCGAAGGAAGAAGAATGGTTATTTGAGGAAGAACCCCATTCAAATCGACGTCAACAAATTCTCAGGAAATATCCAGAAATTAAAAAACTTATGGGATATGACCCGACCATTGCTTACATTGTCTCGGCCGAAGTCTTCGTGCAAATCTTCATGTGTTGGTTGCTACAAAATTCAAACTGGTCAACGATATTTGTGCTAGCTTACTGCTTTGGCGGAGTTCTTAATCATTCCTTAGGAAGTGCAATTCACGAAATCGGACATAACTTAGCTTTTGGACACAGTCGTCCATGGGCGAATCGTCTTCTTAGTATTTGGTGCAATTTGCCGATCGTTGCCCCAATGGCGATCAGCTACCGCAAGTACCACGCCGATCACCATCGTTACCTTGGCGAAGAGAACCAAGATGTTGATATCCCAACGCGTTTGGAAAGCTTTTTGTTTCGACACCCTATCACGAAAATTATTTGGTTGATGTTTCACCCTATCATCCACGCCATTCGACCTTTCTATAAAAGTCCGAAGCCACTGACGGGATGGGAGATCATCAATACTGCCTGCCAAATGACTTTTAACGGCATTATCTTATACCTGTTCGGGATCAAATCCTTAATCTACATGTTATCTGGAACCCTAATGGCTCTCGGCTTCCACCCTCTCGCTGGACACTTTATTTCAGAACATTATTTATTCAATGGCGGTCAAGCCACGCATTCGTACTACGGACCGTTAAATTTCATACTCTTCAACGTGGGCTACCACATTGAACACCACGACTTCCCATACATCCCGTATCATCGCTTACCGGAAGTGAGGAAGATTGCCGCGGAATTTTACGAACCATTTCCGTACCACACTTCGTGGGTGAAAGTACTGTGGGATTTCGTTTTTGATAGAAATCTGGGCCCTCATGCCCGAGGAGTTGGCTATCTGAAAGAAAAGACGCAGTAGACCTTTAACAAATTCATCTATGCAGGTTAAACCACGTCCTTCGTACATGTGCATCTATTTATTTAAGACATTGATATATTCATCTTGTGGCGACCTGACTATATTATCTTGACTGTGTATGGGCAACTCTGAGTTTGGTTACTTGCGTTGTGAAGGTTCAGATAAGGTGACATAAATTTACGTGCTATGAGTGTGTGTTCTTTTATTCAAATCTTCAAGTGTAGCGGGGTCGAGTGGTCCCGTGTTTATGTATTTAAGCCTACACATTCCCCGACGATTTGTTGGTATTCTGCAGGGTTTTAAGTAAGAATCATTTGAGGAGGTGATTTAGAAGTTTAGGGCGTATCATTATGAGCGGCGTATGCGCGAATGTGAATAGTAAATTCGAGATCAGATGAAATTCGAACCGGCGATTTCCATCATTTGAAGCGGTGGTATTTCGCGGGTGCCGGCTCTTATTGAAATCCCTGATACATCAGTTAAAACAGCATTCAAATCTCCACACAATTACATTATCGCATTAATTAAGATTTATATATGACTGATCTCATTAGTAATCAAGTTCCCTCCCTGTTCTGTTAAAACAGTGATTTACATAAAAGTTGATATAACGAGAAAAAAGAGTCAATAGAAATTTCTTGAATGACTTCAGTGCAGCAGCGTTCTCATGAAATCACTATTGACACCGTACCTAAGACTGTAATATAAGCCACAGTTACTTCTTCCTCGTAAAAACAAGTATATGATCTTTATTCTCGAAACAATCTATGTCGAGAGCTAAGTCTAAAGAAGATATGGCCATGGAATTTTTTTTTAAATTGTTTTTCACGCTAAACACACAAAATGTAGAATAATAGGTCTTGTATTGAATAAAAACTTCAATATCAATTTGAAATAACAGATCTGAATATCAGTGGTGAAGTATTTTATCGACTATGTTTGGTTTTTGGTGACATATGCGTCTAGCGAGCAGGAGACGCTTACTTCTAAAGGGCACATGTTCTCACTTGATTTTCAAAAAGGATTCCCATCTTGGTATATTGTGGGTGCTTCAGTGACATAACACCGTTTACTTCTTCTTTTACCTATTATATCAAATCCCCCCTGCACCATGGCCTTCATTTCAAAAGGGGCGTATTTCTGCCGAATGCATGTTAGATAATTCTGTCGACATGTTAGATATTATGTCGACATGTCAGCAAATTATGGCTTTTTCAGATAATTACGTCGACTCCCCAGATAATTGCTTCAACTTGTCCGATGTTACGTCAGATTCGAAAAATTATTTATGTCGAAATAACGTTATGTCGACTTGTTGGAAAATTATGTTGACCTGTCAGAAATATCGTCTGTTATGTCGACTTCTCGGAAAATTACGTATGTCGACATCTCAGATAATGTGTTGACTTGCCAGAAAATTATGTCGTCTTCTCAGAAATACTATATTATGTCGACTTGAAATTCTCGGAAAATCATGCTCTGATTTCTGTTCAAACGATCTGGATTCGGCCCTAGCCGTTAGAGGTGAAAGCCGGTTTGTGCTCTTGTCATTCGACATTATTGTACTTGGGAAATGTTACTGGGATTACATTAATTATGCAGCAGACTTCATTGGTTTGATTGCATTGATAATTACTGAGTATACAGGTTTCTGCATTTGTCTGTAGTTTAAGGCTATCACGAGCAAGCCTTGATCAATACACAATCAAACTGATATGTATTATTTAAAGAGAGATCTTGAAGACTTACCATCAATCAAGTATGCATATCTCGAGTTTGCATGGTTGATTTTGCTCCTTGTGTTAGCAGAGTTGATTCTGTTTCTCTTGTTTACAGGGTTCATTTTGGTCCTTGTGTTTACAGGGTTCATTTTGGTCATCGTGTTTGCAGCATTGCTTTTGATCCTCGTGTTTGCAGGGTTGATTTTGCTACTCGTGTTTGCAAGATTCAGTCTTCTCCTCGTGTTTGCAGCGTTAATTTTGCCCCTAGTGTTTGCAGGGTTGATTTTGCTAGTGTTTGCAGCATTGATTTTGCTGACACATCACATCAAAAGGAAAATGCATGTATGTATTAACAGGGTCGCTTTGGGGTTATTTACCTAATCTTAGGTTTGATTTGATCACCACACTTGAGGATCTATATTAAAATCACTTTTACTTTCGAAGCAGCATGTGGCCAACTGCGTTACCATGGTAACACCAAAGTTCGACACCATTTTGAAGCTTGTAATATGCGCTTATTTTCAAAACACAATATGACTCAAATATTTTAAATAACCGTCGTTTCATTCATAATATACGAAAGCAGGTTACAAACATCGTGACCTTGATTTGTGTAAATCCAGTTTTATCATCACCCATGAATAATTTGATTTGATAGTACCACGTAGTGGTCAATGCATGAGTGATTAGAAGACGTGTTTGTACAGCGGACTCATTAACACCATATTTACATATTATTCAGTAGATCACGGCCTCTCGATCTATTGATTTTACTCTCAAAATCCACATACCCACTTGAATCACGCAGTGCTCGTAAAATGTTAATATAAACACAATTTAAACTCAATCAATGCCTAAACAAAACTTTCGATTTTCATTGTGATATAAAGCGAAAAGGCACACGTATGGAGGTCAATGGGAATCGATACTCTCTTGAATCGTGCAGTCAGCTGGGTATTTCGCAAAAGTTGTTACGAAATTTTTGAGGACTTTTGTAACTTAATTTCGACCCCAGATTGTACAAACAGGGGGAGACTGAAAGTGAAATAAGGAAATATATGATTATGATATGATATGACTGTCCAAATACAAAGCATTTTATACTCTACATACTGAATTTTAAAGTCATAATATTCTATCTAGTAAAACTGACGAAAATCCCTTTCAACGATATTTTGTAACAATTTTTGAAACGGTCTAAAGGTCAGAAATGAGCACAATGACTTGACATTACACTCCGAATAGTAAGGTTGGGAATGTGTATAGATATCGGTGAAACCCACCCACCTCTCAAAATTGTAAAAAAGGCCTACACCGAATAGATGGGGAAAGATGTTATGGAATCAGTTCGTCAGTCCGGTATGTGGGAAAAAAAACCTGACAAACCGGGCCACCACAACGACTGGGGTGGGGATGTTCTGGGTCGGTTGGTCCATTTAGATACGAAAGAGACTTGCAAAATATGCTTTTCCGAACAGGGAGAGGAACGAAGTTTTCTAGATCAGTCACTGTGTCTGTCTATGAGTAAGTTTTAGAATAGGTCTGCCCTATTCTACAATACCAACAAGTTTTCGGACACTGTGTGTGACTTACATTTTATGCCTGATCTATCATATAAAAAATTTCTGGCAGTACGATTGATGACAGAATTAAAAGTGCTACAAATCTAGCGTCAGTTATACGTCCCCGAAACTGAACACTCGGATACTGATTGTAGTTCACATCTTATAAGCTTTCTTGTACAGGTTCTAAAAGTTGGACATTTTAAGACGAAGGTTATAAATCTGCATGAGGCGACACCATACTGACTACACAACTCATCCGAAATGAATCAGGTGCTTCTTTCGGGGGTTTCTGACTAGACAGGAACCCCTGGGTATAAAAAAGAACAGTACACTTGATTTCATACGATGATGCACCTGTTTCTTTCACACACTCCACTTCTATTACCTACAGATAAAGCTGTCCTTGAACGACATTTACTTTTATCATTTAAGGTCCATTGAAGAGATTCTCAAGCAGACAAATCATAAATGATGTTAATACAATTACGTGCACGAAATACAAATGTCGCCGATTACTTGTTTTACCTGTCGCTTACCGCCTCGCCTGGATCACTCTATCTACCTGTACGGCATGGTGAACCATGCAGCGGGTGGCAGATTTATAGGGACGCCCCATTTTTCGCCACAAATTTTCACGATACATGTAGGTGAAAAGGTTGAAAATACTTAAATAACATGAGTAAAACCCCAGATTTGGCACCCAAAATGGCTGAGTATTTTGGCCAATACTTGACTTTTACAAGTAGGCCGCCCCTCTTTTTTTCGGAAATCCTGAATCCGCCACTGTCATGCATCAAGCTCATTGTTGAATGTATAACAAAGACCCCCAATGAAATACTTCCCACTTGCACCTACCATGATTCGAACACAGATTTAAGAGAGACGATGAGTTACAGCGAGATTCGGCGCGGCGCTTTACTCCACAAGGTTTGCAAGGTACGATCCATGAATGAGAACTTCTTCGATTTAATTTTAACAAATAAATCTGAAAATGTTTGACATTTTTACATTAAATTTCGTTGATCGAAGACAGAGTTAACTATTTCTAATCATGTTTGTCGAAACCTTATTCATTATTTATCGATGACAACGGCAATTTCTTTATTCTCATGAATTGTGCATACATTCGTGTAGAGAGCGTATATGAAGTATATACAATAAATATCGGTACAATGGATGAATAAAACATGGAGATTGGACTGTAACCTTACTGAAACACATTACTTTACACATTTTAAAAACAACTTTTCATATTCATTCAAAATATTGAATTGATTTGCAAATCATCAAGATGCAAATTGGTTGCTATAGATGGAAACATTTACTCTAACCATAATTATTTTCTTTACTATCTGGAACGGATATGTAGATTACTATAAACTTGCACACCCTGTAAGAAAGGACGGATGCTGGTCAAAGAAAGGTAATTAACGAAAGCCGTAATTGGCTGAGGTGGTGTAGGGAGAGAAGGACTACTACATGTATTTCAATGTATTAGGAGCTTTGATTGAATGAAATTATTTGATCTATGTATAAATAAAGATTGATTCTGCTGTAAAATCATGAAGTTTTTTCTCATTTCGATAATGTAAAAATTTAATGACCTAAAAAGGGGTGGTTTTTTACATTTGAATTTTGGCCAGTTTTTGGGGGTATCCCCCTTCCAGCATGATTTTCTCGAAATTAAGGTGGATAACCTATGGTAAACTGTTAAAATTCTGATAGAGGAGGGTCTGACAAACATTTTGATGTGTGGATTATATATAGCTAAAAAGTTTGGTAATTGAACATGGGACCCTATGGGAAATGGAATTACTATGCATGGACCTGCCGCACAGCCATGCGTGACACCGAGTAGCTTATTCTACTTGACGGTAACTGGTGTTCTAACACCCAGAACCGACGCGGTGTTCCGGATGGCAGCATCGCAAGTCACGTTATAAATAGAAATGCATCTCCGCCTAAAGTGCCTATTGTATACGATTGTGAAATCTGAAATTTTCGGTCGATTTGCATTATAACTACAAATAAAGGCAGAAACGAAAAAAGAGATAATGCCGGAGGGAGTTGTCATGACAACCAAGCGCAGAATTCCGTTTTCGTGTTTAAATGACATAGCGATATCAATAATCATTTATACATTAAATATTTCTGGACATTTGTATTGAATATCATCTGTAAAAAATCATGCTTATTTTAAAATGTTTAAAAGGGGCTGTTAACATACAAATAATTTATGACTGAGGGGCCCTATCATAATAAGATGAAATTCATCCCTCAACAAAGTGTGATGATACGCCAACCTAAATTTAAAAAAATGACATACTCGTTTGTGACGTCATAAATATAACAAATTTAAATCCATTAATTGCCATGCCCTTTTCACGTCTTTTGAAAATTCACACTTCCACGGTTCGTCAAAGAACGCGACATTCAGACGATTTTCAACCCATTTATTTATGACGTCAAAACAAATGCGTGTCGGAGTTTTGTCTGACCTCAGATGACGTCATCACAATGAAAGGTGCGTTTTGTGAAATACTGAATAAATTAAGGTTTGTCGGATCTTTATTTATGACCTCATCATGAAAAAAAAGTATGCCGTGCTAAACATTTGGCGATTACGTAGAGAAAATACATTTAAAGGGATTATCTGGTTGTAATTTACAGAAACAGCACACGATAGGGTTTCACAAAAACTCAAGAAACCTGTCCAACTTAAATGGTAAGAAATCTGTAAGTGTAAAGACACGATTTCGAGATGTTTTATAACAAAGATGTGGTTTCATGTTACACCCCATCGTTTCTCTCACACAATAACGCGTAAGTTAATCACCTATCGCACATTTCTATTCCTATGTATAGGTTTGAAACAATTTTCAGCACGCCATGAATTTTAAACGCATTGTACATGTATATATGTAACCGAATTTTAACAATGCAACCATGTTATTTTTTTTTTTCGTTTACTTATTTGAATTTAAAATTAAATTAAATTAAATTCAGTTAGCGATGCTTTAAACTTTGGATTACCGCACAGGGTTTATAATTTGGCTTCCTACCCAGCTTATAGTTTCATGTTTAATTGTGTACTTGTATTCTTATACATCTAAATTTTCTCGATTTTATTTGTGTGTGTGTGTCAACTAGAGCTGTCTGCATAGCAGGACTTATATCCCCCGCCCCAAACATGGAGGTGAAGATAACACTAATAGGGTAGAAAATGTCGGTGTCGACAGGAAGGGCTTGCCACGAGGAATACACATGTGAGATATGAAAGCCCCATCTCTTCTGGTTTAAATGTTGTAGCCAATGATGTTGTAGCCAGCTTTTGATAAGTAGGTCAAACTCCCAGGTCAAAGATCATTGTCCCAAACGAAGCGGCCTTCCATAATGCATCCATGTGCGAAGTTTCAAAGCGCTACCCCTCTTGGTAAAACGTTATAGTAACGGTTGAAGTTTTTGAAAGGTATGTCAAAGCTTATGGTCCCATATGAAAGGGCCATCCACAAAGTATCCATCCATAAGTGAAGTTTCAAAGCCCCATCCCTTTTGATTCAAAAGTTATAGCCAAGTTTAGTTTTTGAAAAGTAGGTCAAGGTCAAAAACTTGAAAATTTTGGTAAAGTATGTCAAACTCCAAGGTCAAGGTCAAAAGGTCCAAGATCATGGTCCCAAATGAAAGCTCCTTCTACATTGTGTTCATGTGTGAAGTTTCAACACTCTACCCCTCTTAATTCAAAAGAGTTTTTGTCTACTGACGCCGAAAACGACGACGACAACGCCGAGGTTATGACATTAGCTCTCCGGACTTTCGTGGGTTGCGTGTTGTGGGTATATAGATGTGTTTATGTAAATTTGTGCCCATGTGTGCGTGTGGACAGGATTTACACATATTAGACACACACACTACATTTATAGTTGTCCCTTGTTTGACCTCTTGCGATCATTGCAAAATATATCTGCGAGTAATTAACCTTCATTAGTATCAATAATTTAACGAGACCAGAACACTGCCAGATTAATGATGCGTTGCGATGATGGGAAAACAATGGGGGTACTTTCTGCGAAGATGAAAACCACCGAAGCTTCTTTTGTTCTTACAATTCATGGTTCATAACAATTACTGAAAACCACCTCTAACGATGTCTAATTTGTATTAAAGGCCAGCTAAAGGTCGTAGCTTGCCATCAAAGACCAGCTAAAGGTCACAACCTATCATTTAGCGCAAGCCCATTAGTAACAGTAGATATCGTTAAGGAGTGGAGATTGAAGATTTTCAATATGGCTGCTATTTTCAAAATCAGGTATGCTCAGTATTATTTTTCGGGACCTAAAAAGGCCATAACAATATCACCCGGTCTATCAAAAGGTCATACTGTCATCTGGCCCCCTAAATGTCACACATTATCATCTAGTTCACTTAAAGGTCATACATTATCGTCTGGTCCATCTAAATGCCATACATTATCATCTGGTCCCTCTAAATGTCATACATTATCATCTGGTCCATCTAAATGTCATACATTATCATCTGGTCCCTCTAAATGTCATACATTATCATCTGGTCCATCTAAATGCCATACAATATCATCTGGTCCATATATATGTCATACATTATCATCTGGTCCATCTAAATGCCATACAATATCATCTGGTCCATCTAAATGTCATACATTATCATCTGGTCCATATAAATGTCATGCAATATCATCTGGTCCATCTAGATGCCATACATTATCATCTGGTCCCTCTAAATGTCACAATATCATCTGGTCCCTCTAAATGTCATACATTATCATCTGGTCTCTCTAAATGTCATACCTTATCATCTGGTCCCTCTAAATGTCATACATTATCATCTGGTCCATCTAAATGTCATACATTTTCATCTGCTCAATCTAAATACCATACATTATCGTTTGGTCCCTCTAAATGTGATGCATTATCATCTGGTCCCTCTAAATGCCATACATTATCATCTGGTCCATCTAAATGCCATACATTATCATCTGGTCCATCTAAATGTCATACATTATCATCTGGTCCCTCTAAATGTCATACATTATCATCTGGTCCCTCTAAATGTCATACATTATCATCTGGTCCATCTAAATGCCATACAATATCATCTGGTCCATCTAAATATCATACATTATCATCTGTTTCATCTAAATGTCATACATTATCGTCTGGTCCCTCTAAATGTCATACATTATCATCTGGTCCCTCTAAATATCATACATTATCGTCTGGTCCATCTAAATGTCATACATTATCGTCTGGTCCATCTAAATGTCATACATTATCATCTGGTCCCTCTAAATGTCATACATTATCATCTGGTCCCTCTAAATGTCATACATTATCATCTGGTCCATCTAAATGTCAAACATTATCATCTGGTCCCTCTAAATGTCATACATTATCGTCTGGTCCCTCTAAATGTCATACATTATCATCTGGTCCATCTAAATATCATACATTATCATCTGGTCCATCTAAATGTCATACATTATCGTCTGGTCCCTCTAAATGTCATACATTATCATCTGGTCCCTCTAAATGTCATACATTATCATCTGGTCCATCTAAATGCCATACAATATCATCTGGTCCATCTAAATGTCATACATTATCATCTGGTCCCTCTAAATGTCATACATTATCGTCTGGTCCCTCTAAATGTCATACATTATCATCTGGTCCCTCTAAATGTCATACATTATCGTCTGGTCCCTCTAAATGTCATACATTATCGTCTGGTCCCTGTTAATGTCATACATTAACATCTGGTCCCTCTAAATGTCATACATTAACATCTGCCCCTCCCCCCCCCCCTAGATGTCAAAAATTATCATCTGGTCCATCTAAATGTCATATACTTGTATTATCATGAGTCCATCTAATGTCATATACATGTACTACAATCAGGTCAAGGGACTTGTCATTTACTAGGAGGAAAATCATTAATCAGGAATGTATGTTGGACAATATCCTAAGTCCTGGTGATCTTTCCTCAGTAGAACTAGAAATGAAAGTTATATTTCCATTGTGGAATCTATACTAAAGTATTCCACTCTTTGAAGTTACAATGTACATGAATACACAAACCAAAAAGTCCTCTTGTGATCACAGCACTTATTAACTCCGAAAACAACCTTCCATCTGGAAAATCAATTTACTCTACAGTAAATGGCTTCAAGGTTCCTACAGGAAGTTCAAAAGAATCCTGTCAATGAAACTAGAGAATGCAGTAAAATATGTACCCAAATGAGGCATGTCTTTGTTTACTGTAAAGTGTATATCTTACATTTAATTTTCTGTTCTGTTTATCTTGCATTTTATGTCCCCGGAATCAAAGATTCAGAGGCATCTAGGTTTGGTCTGTCTGTTTGTTTGTGGCAAAAAACTTTAACACTGGTTATAACTTTTGATTAGTAAGAGGTAGGGCTTTCATATTTCACAGGTATATTCCTTGTGGCAGGACCTTTCCTTCGGTGCCATAGTTTTTTACTTCCTGACCTTGACTTTGACCTACATTTCAAAAACTTTAACATTGGTTATAACTTTTGATTAGTAAGAGGTAGGGCTCTCATATTTCACAGTTATATTCCTTGTGGCAGGACCTTTCCTTCAGTACCATAGTTTTTTACTTCCTGACCTTGACTTTGACCTACATTTCAAAAACTTTAACATTGGTTATAACTTTTGATTAGTAAGAGGTAGGGCTTTCATATTTCAGATGCGTATTCCTTGTGACCAGACTATTCGGTCAACACAATAATTTTTGACACTATGACTGTGACCTTTGACCTACATTTAAAAAATTTGCCTTATTTCGACTTTGTTGCATTCATGTCTCAAAAACACATCTTGTTCTCTTTGTACTTTTAGCTATGACCTTGACCTTGTGATTAGCAAGTCATGTTTACAATTCTAAGTTTCTAGGGTCTTATCTCCCATAAAATTAGTCCAACTAGACTGACCTCCCTTCATGCCCATCTATATTTTAGTACACGAACATTAGATATCACACCTTTTCATTACTTTCAATGTAAAGAAATAACTGACACTGTAACTGTCAGAATAACAACAATGCACCAAGTCCTTGTGACAAGTTTGGATCATTTAAATGAAAGAATTTACGAGTTACCATAACAACCCATCATTGGACGGAGTAACAAACCAAACATACACTTTTAAAATAACACCCCCCTCCCTCCTAATGCTATGGCTGGGCATAATGAAACAATTAACAAAGGTGTAACAAGACCCACTTTCTGGGTATGCAGAAATACAGAATGGGATTTTGCAACCTGGCAAAATTATACGATTTTCTGGAGTTGTTACCTCTAGTAAAGCCCTTCTGTATGTTTTTAAGCCAAATGACCTGTATGGGTGTATTTGGCGTAATAGTAGCTACAAAACTGACTAATACCCAGTGTCATGTCTAGATCATACTTAGCACATGAAAAGTTTCCTGTCTTATCTAACACTGGGTCTAAATCTAATTCTCACTGTACCTACAGGTATATAAGGGGTCAGACAAGGAGTATAGTCATCTCCCTTCCAAAACATAAAGATAACACAAAAATAATTCAGTACTGCTCACATGAGATGAATGTAGGATAACAATGTATACGAAGTGTGACAGACACAAAACGGACAAAAATTCAAGAAACAGGAACAGGCACCATAAACTTTATTTGTCTACCCTTCAAATTGCATTCAACATTCACATATTTAGATAAATTCAAACTGGTTTAAGTTTTAAAAACAGAAAACTGATATAACTTCTACACATGAACTTCAACTCTCATAACATTCATGGCAGAGGTTGTTTTGCTGTGGAAATTTGAATATTGTCATAAATAAAATTCGGACAAACGTGATTTTGTCGGCATATTTTGAATTCTCCTACATCACATACAATTTGAATAAAAGGTCTATAGTAGTGCCTGTAGGTCCTAAGCATATGAATGAACTTAAATGTATCTTTAAAAAATACCACCTCACTCTTACCCTTTGTACAAACAAAAATAACTCAGAAAATGACAAAAGGCTTCCTTTTTCAAACACCTTTAATCAGACAGCAATCTACTTTCTATGGAATTATCATCTTTATCACTATATCTATCTTTACTCAGTTTTTTTAACCTTTCCTCAATAAAATCTTTTGTGTCCATCCTTGAAATGTCTCCAGATTTTTCATTATGTTGTGGCCTTTGCCTACTGACGGAAATATTTGAGGACAACAATCTTTTCTCTATATCATTGGGGGGTAGCTTTCTGATTGGTCTCACCGAATCACATTGCTCCTCTATATCTGTCATCTTTGAGGTCCCTTTGATTCTATTAGATGCTTTTCGTAACTCCACTTTCTTTTCCTTTGCGAGTGTCGGTAGCCGTGTTTTGTAGAGGTAAGAGTTTGGCTTCTTCCTGGTATGGAAAACGTGTGCGTTTGGAAACAGCGAGGGAGTTCTCATGTACATGCCGTGTCCCCCTGGTGTATAGGCACGTAAAGCAACGTCTAAATCATCACGCTGCGAGCAGGCCATGACTGACACCCAGCCTACAAAAACAGACCTAAAACACTGTAAACTCATGGCGAGAACCCACGTTGACCTCATTTCAAGGGGTTGTTGGTTGGCTGACTGGTGTTTTACGTCGCTTTCAACAATTTTTCAGTTATATCGCAACATGGAAGCAGGAGGTAACCAACCTCTTAAACATAGTGGCGCAATCTGGAAATTGAACCCGGATCGCAAGCCAAGTGCTTAACCACTACACCAAGCCTGCCCCTCATTTCAAAGGGTCTCACTACTGAAATACCACTACATATACCCTTTCTACTATATATAGCACATTGTCTAGAACTTCTTTTAAAAACTGATTTAAACATTATATACTCATGTAACCAGTTTGTTTTATTCATAAAATTTCTTCAAAACTATGCAAATTTTTTTTAATTTCATCCAAAGATCTTTCAAAAATAAAATACTAGTGTAAATCCAATTATTGTGATAGACACTTTTTCTTTTGCTCTTAAACAGTTATGTTGTTCCATGTAGGCAGATTTTAGATTTCTGTTTTCATTTATTGATTTGTTATCATTATATTTCTTAATCTGATTAAGGTGCCACTTTTACAAATGATTGATAACGATCTCAGCATCACACTTTGCGTAGAATTTTCATACATCAGACATAATTACTATGACTTTGTACATAATATGTTTGGGTCAAATGTAAAGATGATGGATAAATCCAAACCACAAGTCTAAAAATCATAAAACCAGAGGACATACAAAAACAGTGAAAATGAAAACCAAGTGGAAAATAACAAAATATGTCTACTTGAAGAGCATATGTGAACCCCTGTGATGGAGTGAGATCAGGTGCCTGGGGAGAGTGATCATCTCCTGCTTGCTAGCAACATCCGTCACATATACTCAGTAGAAAGAGTCAAATCATGTAAATTCCATATGTATTTATATATGGAGAAGTCAAAGTTGGTAACCCTCTAGTATAGAAGGTGTCAAATCTGTCTAAAATGATCGGAATCAGTCTCAGTCCAGAATATCATTTAAAAGTCTGGATAACGAGATATCATATGGAGTAATAAGAGTCTCGTAACGACCGTAGAACTTCCTCAGTGATGTTGCTAGTCTAGCACACATATAACCCTGGTTAAGCAACTTAACTGAAAGTCGCCTAGCCCTCAGAACAAAGTCATTGTAATTTGAACATGCTCTGGAATAACGTATTAAATGAGATATGAATACGCCGTTTACGGGCGATGATGGAATGTTGCTACTTATGAAAGGAAAGTTTGTGATAGTGAAATTGAAATCTTCACGTTTGTCATAGAGTGAGGTGTTCAGTTGACCATTAATGTTGAAACACAACATAATATCTAAATACGAAGTAGAATTACTACTTTCTGTGGTTTCTTTGACCTCCAATTCACTTGGATAGATGCTGCTAAGGTAATCCCCGAATGAAGGATTACTAATTGAAAGCAAGTCTTCTATATATCTGTAAGTGAACTTGAAGCCAAGAGCCAATCGTTTTTTCCTTGCGAAAGCAAAGTCTGAATGAATTCAGCTTCAAAATCATGCAATACTGTCTAATATCATAAACAGACACGTTGTTTCTATAACTTATAAAATGATGCGACTCATCAGGCAAATACAGATCGTCAAAGAGATGATGTCATAAAAGAATAAATCATGTCATAAGCATCAATATCCTTTCCCAGACATGTATATTATTGAGAAAACATGAATCATTCTTCGAATGAAAGATTCATATCTTAATCACTGTTCTTTGAAATAAATAAATAAATAAAACAAATTGTATGTAAAAAAAAAAATCAATCTATGGCTTCAAGAATCTATGCATACTGCATTATTCTGACAATATATAAATATAAATTTATTGCGTATACATTCAGTTGCAGCATACAATTTTTCTATCAGCAAACACAATTTTGTGAAATACAAACCAAGGGAAGATAACTGTATGTCGCCTACTGCTATGTCTGGTTCCTTAGAAGTGACATGAAACTCCTTTCCCACAAGGGACGGTAACTTTATAAGTCTGTTGCTGTCCCCTAACGGTGCCTGTCAAAAAAAGTATAGAGTGAACGTAATAAACTTCAACACATAAAGTGACTTGTATTATACTGTTTAAATAAAGAGAATATAAAAGCAATCTGATTAATAGCTGCACCACAGTGCATATCATGTTAACAAGATCCTATAAAAGTTCACATAAGCTTGACAATATCTTCTTCTTGATTGACCAATAAAACTATGATCTTGAGGATTTCACTGTAATACTGGGTGGCATATGTCTTACCTTCATCTCATCTGCTCCTGTATTATCACTGTAATATTGGTCAGCATATGTCTTACCTTCATCACCTCCGTTCCTATATTATCACTGTAGTATTGGTCGGCATATGTCTTACCTTCATCACATCCGTTCCTATATTATCACTGTAATATTGGTCAGCATATGTCTTACCTCCATCACCTCCGTTCCTATATTATCACTGTAGTATTGGTCGGCATATGTCTTACCTTCATCACATCCGTTCCTATATTATCACAGTAGTATTGGTTGGCATGTCTTACCTTCATCACATCCGTTCCTATATTATCACTGTAATATTGGTCGGCATATGTCTTACCTTCATCACCTCCGTTCCTATATTATCACTGTAATATTGGTCGGCATATGTCTTACCTTCATCACCTCCGTTCCCATATTATCACTGTAGTATTGGTCGGCATATGTCTTACCTTCATCACATCCGTTCCTATATTATCACTGTAGTATTGGTCGGCATATGTCTTACCTTCATCACATCCGTTCCTATATTATCACTGTAGTATTGGTCGGCATATGTCTTACCTTCATCACATCCGTTCCCATATTATCTCTGTAGTATTGGTCGGCATATGTCTTACCTTCATCACCTCCGTTCCCATATTATCACTGTAGTATTGGTCGGCATATGTCTTACCTTCATCACCTCCGTTCCCATATTATCACTGTAGTATTGGTCGGCATATGTCTTACCTTCATCACATCCGTTCCCATATTATCACTGTAGTATTGGTCGGCATATGTCTTACCTTCATCACCTCCGTTCCCATATTATCACTGTAATATTGGTCGGCATGTCTTACCTTCATCACATCCGTTCCTATATTATCACTGTAATATTGGTCGGCATATGTCTTACCTTCATCACATCCGTTCCTATATTATCACTGTAATATTGGTCGGCATATGTCTTACCTTCATCACCTCCGTTCCTATATTATCACTGTAATATTGGTCGGCATATGTCTTACCTTCATCACCTCCGTTCCCATATTATCACTGTAGTATTGGTCAGCATATGTCTTACCTTCATCACCTCCGTTCCCATATTATCACTGTAGTATTGGTCAGCATATGTCTTACCTTCATCACATCCGTTCCCATATTATCACTGTAGTATTGGTCTGCATATGTCTTACCTTCATCACATCCGTTCCTATATTATCACTGTAGTATTGGTCGGCATATGCTGATGGCAGGACAGCCACAGGCAGGGAGAGCTTCATATGCACTACTATAAACACATTCTGGTTTCCCTAAAAATATTGCATTGACTGTTTACCTCAATCATGGAATTATATTTTCAACTAGAGCTGTCCAGATGGGACAAATAATCTTATTTGTAACTGTAAAATGATAACCTTAATGTTATGAACATAAAACTATAGTTGTTTTATATAATCACTATAATTTTATAAGTGTGAAATCATATGACTATAGCTTTGCCTTTTTTTACCAAAGTTTTAATTCATAATATTATGTAACTATAATATTACCTATATAATATCATATAAATATAATTCAACCTGTATGGTATCGTATGATTATTACTTTACCTGTATGATATTATATATCTGTAATTTACCGTTTTACCTATATAATATAATATGGCTATAATCTTGACTGTATAATATTATATGACCATAATACACACATAAATATCTTATGACTAGAGTTTTCCCAATGCAATATGAGTATCTCTTACAAGCAAAGTTCCCAAAGCTTGATTGTATGATATCATATGAAAATAACTTCACCTGCATAATATCATATGACAAATTTACCTGTATAATATCATACGAGTATCACTTTACCTATTTTCTATAATCTACTTAGCTAGCATCTAACCTGAATGAAATCCAATCTTCCCAGGCCAGCTATAAACATTGTGTAATCAGGTTTAAAAAGGTATACCCTAGGTATGATCAGCTCCTTGTTTAAGACGACAGATAATTCTTCTGGGGTAAGTCTGTTTATCAGCTGTAACGCAAAACATAAAGAATGAAGTATCGCCATAAGTCTCGTCTCTACCCAGGTATTTACCGCCTTTGTGATATTTAGGAGACCACAGATAATTTAACTAAGGCCGTATTTACTTGAAAACATTGAATGTCAGAGTGACCATATGTCCAAAGTAGATACTGGGACGGCAAGGTTTTACATTTTGGTGACGTTTTAAATAAACTTCATTAAAAAATTGTTGATTTCTGTAACATGACCAACTTCTTTCAAACCCTGTCACTGTGGAATACCTCAACACTCCCTATGAGGGGTCATCTCAGATTGACTTTTCTAACGGTAAATTTTATTATTTCTAAATTCTTGTCATGAGGAGTTATCAAGTGCTCAAATCTAAATCTACAAATTACACACACGTTTCCAAAAGAATAAAAAAATTTTAAGCATGAGAGCATCAATTTTTGTTATCGAAATACATGTATATAACTCTGTCAAACTAACCCAGTCAATCACTGATTGGTTCACACATCAAGTCAATCTGAGATGAACCCTTATGGAGAGTGTTGAGATCTTCCATCATGACTTAGCCATTAGAAGGAGATTGAAAGATCGAATCGTAAGATGAACAATGAAAGTCACAAGTAATTGGTAGTGCTAGAACTTCCTGACTGAGTAATAACAGCTCTGCAAGAGAATAAATGAGCTTTGTAAAGATTTGAAAAGTACCTGTCTGTCATCAATAACACCGGGGGTGTCGAAGAAATACTTGGGGTTTGAAAAAGTTTTATCATCAAAATCAATTTTTTCCCTTTCATCATATATGTATCTCTGTTGCTCCGTAATCTGAAACTTTCCTTCTCTTGAATGATAATTAAAACCACTGGTAGCCATCCCCTGGTAATCCTTCTCTTGGCGAGCTTCTTCTTTATCCCAAAAGTCTGTCATACCAACAGATGCTGAAAACAATAAAATATGAACACATAAAAAAGAATCCTTGTGTATTGTGGAGGCTTTGTCCACAATCTGTCCCTACTACTGATTTTGTAATTATATCTTCTGCAATGGACAATTAATATGTATGTGTCAACCAAGGCATTGAAGCTTAAAAGAATTCATTTTATTTTACTATCAGTTTCTGTTATGTAGAGTTTTTATCATCATTTTTTCACTGCAGTTAGACAGAGTATAGTATGGCACAGTGCATCTGTGTGTCTGTCCACAGAGCCTGTAAACAAGATACAAACCTAATCGTTTGGGCTAAGACCACCAAACTTGGTACACACACTACTGATGCTGTGAGAACGATCCCTATTGATTTTCAAGCTCAGAATTCAAAAGTTAAGGTCACATGCAAAAGATTGATGCAAAACCTGGTAAACAAGGTAAAAGCTTGGCATAATATCAAAACTGGTACACATTGGTACACAATTGGTACATTGGTACACATTCTTCTTAATTTAAAAGGGTAGTGGCTATTGTTTTTCAAGGTCAGACATCAAATGTCATGGGCACAATTGTAGAAAAACTGATTTTGTAACCAATATACAGACAGAAATATTTGGGTTAAGATAGTCAAACTTGGTTTACATTCTCCTTTAACATGATAAGGGGATGATACCTATCTTCTTTATTAAGCCGGGGTGGCCTAGTGGATAAAGTGCTCGGCTCATGACCTAGAGCTCCCAGGTTCAATTCCCTCCCTTGGCACACCGGTGTTTTGTCTTTCGGATGAGACAGTAAATACTGAGGTCCAGTGTCACGGTAGGCATGACATGCAAAGGATCCCTCACTGCTTCGGGTGGGTGCACGTGGCTCTGTTGCAAAGTTATAAATTTCTATGCAATGCATCAGGCAGATGCCGTCACCATATACGTGAAATAACCGCAGAGCAATGTAAAACAATAATCAATCCATCAACCATCCTTACACTCACAAACATGTGTCACGGCATTTTCGTATCAAATTTTTACATGTGTCAAAAACTTGATATTAATCAAGACGTATTTGTAATGTAGGCATTGGCCTAGTTAGTTTTATTTATATAATCAACATAAATCAGCTTTCTTATTACAAACTCATAAATAATCTGTTCACTTACCAAAGGTTCATTTAAAATAAATTATATCCATCATTTTCTTAGTACAGTATTTATTCACTTTCTACTACCTGCTCTTACCAGATAATGTTGCCAGTCTGACTGCCTCTTTAATGGAGTCTTTGTTTCTCTTTCTGGACTGCTCTAGCTTCATTTCTTCCGCATGTTCCACCTTCTCCTTTCTAAGTCGTTGTTTTCGCTTGTTTAGCTTCATAGCTGATGGACTCAGTATTGGAAATTTTAGAAGATTTATGGTTGTACCTGTAAAATCAAAAAATCAAGAAATAGAAAATACCTACCAGGTATATGCTATCTCTATGAAATAAACAATGAATGAAAATGACAATCTGAAACGACACCCTGTTATAACTTAAGAAATTTAAGGCATAAAATTAAAACAGCTGTGACGCTCAAATGGATAATCTATGAACATGATGAATTGCTTCAAAATTATGATATTCTGCATTGGGGGAGGGGGGGGGGAGGTTTTCATACATGTAGGAAATATCATATCCAACTATTTTTCTCTTTAATATTTTATATATATGTACCCCACGTACAGATCGGTGATCACTCCTGTTAGGGGAAATAGTTTAAGTAATCAGGAGTTTGACTTAAAGATTTAATGATGCGTATGTAGTTTTTGTTACCAATAGTCGTATAACCATGATAATCATGCATTGTGTGTACTATACAGATATATGCATGATCGTGATTACTGATTGACCGTTTTGACTCCTGCTTTTATACACACCATTCTTTTGTTCTCAAGTGGGGCAGAAAATCAGTACAAATTTAGAATAACAGATTTATTAGGTGACTAAAATACAAAATATGAATAGAATGAGTATTTGCAATCTTGCTTATTGTCAATCATACCATGTATTTTGTCTTGTAAAACCTACCTGGCCAATGAGATACTGTGGCATTCTGGATAACCTCTCTCACACATGTAACACCTACCTGGCCACTGAGATACTGTAGCATTCTGGATGACCTCTCTCACACATGTAACACCTACCTGGCCACTGAGATACTGTAGCATTCTGGATGACCTCTCTCACACATGTAACACCTACCTGGCCACTGAGATACTGTAGCATTCTGGATGACCTCTCTCACACATGTAACACCTACCTGGCCACTGAGATACTGTAGCATTCTGGATGACCTCTCTCACACATGTAACACCTACCTGGCCACTGAGATACTGTAGCATTCTGGATGACCTCTCTCACACATGTAACATCTACCTGGCCACTGAAATACTGTAGCATTCTGGATGACCTCTCTCACACATGTAACACCTACCTGGCACTGAGATACTGTAGCATTCTGTATGACCTCTCTCACACATGTAACACCTACCTGGCCACTGAGATACTGTAGCATTCTGTATGACCTCTCTCATACATGTAACACCTACCCGACCACTGAAATAAGATAGCATTCTGGATGACCACTCTCACACATTTAAAACCTACCTGGCCAATGAGATACTGTGGCATTCTGGATAACCTTTCTCACACATGTAACACCTACCTGGCCACTGAGATACTGTAGCATTCTGGATAACCTTTCTCACTCATGTAAAACCTACCTGGCCACTGAGATACTGTAGCATTCTGGATGACCTATCTCACAATTGTAACACCTACCTGGCCAATGAGATACTGTAGCATTCTGGACGACCTCTCTCACACATGTAACACCTACCTGGCCACTGAGATACTGTAGCATTCTGGATGATCTCTCTCACACATGTAACACTTACCTAGCCCCTGAGATACTGTAGCATTTTGGAGGACCTCTCTCTCACATGTAACACCTACCTGGCCACTGAGATAAGGTAGCATTCTGGATGACCTCTCTCACACATGTAACACTGACCTGGCCACTGAGATACTGTAGCATTCTGTATGACCTCTCTCACACATGTAACACTGACCTGGCCACTGAGATACTGTAACATTCTGAAGGACCTCTCTCTCACATGTAACACTGACCTGGCCACTGAGATACTGTAGCATTCTGGAGGACCTCTCTCTCACATGTAACACCTACCTGGCTACTGAGATAAGGTAGCATTCTGGATGACCTTTCTCACACATGTAACACCTACCTGGCCAATGAGATACTGTAGCATTCTGGATGACCTCTCTCACACATGTAACACTGACCTGGCCACTGAGATACTGTAGCATTCTGGATGACCTCTCTCACACATGTAACACTGACCTGGCCACTGAGATACTGTAACATTCTGAAGGACCTCTCTCTCACATGTAACACTGACCTGGCCACTGAGATACTGTAGCATTCTGGAGGACCTCTCTCTCACATGTAACACCTACCTGGCAACTGAGATAAGGTAGCATTCTGGATGACCTCTCTCACACATGTAACACCTACCTGGCACTGAGATATTGTAGCATTCTGGATGACCTCTCATACATTTAACACCTACCTGGCCACTGAGATACTGTAGCATTCTGGATGACCTCTCTCACACATGTAACACTGACCTGGCCACTGAGATACTGTAGCATTCTGGATGACCTCTCTCACACATGTAACACTGACCTGGCCACTGAGATACTGTAGCATTCTGGATGACCTCTCTTACACATGTAACACCTACCTGGCACTGAAATACTGTAGCATTCTGGATGACCTCTCTCACACATGTAACACCTACCTGGCCACTGAGATACTGTAGCATTCTGGATGACCTCTCTCACACATGTAACACTGACCTGGCCAATGAGATACTGTGGCATTCTGGATGACCTCTCTCACACATGTAACACCTACCTGGCTACTGAGATACTGTAGCATTCTGGATGACCTCTCTCACACGTGTAACACTGACCTGGCCACTGCGATACTGTAGCATTCTGGATGACCTCTCTCACACATGTAACACCCACCTGGCCACTGAGATACTGTAGCATTCTGGATGACCTCTCTCACACATGTAACACTGACCTGGCCACTGCGATACTGTAGCATTCTGGATGACCTCTCTAACACTTGATCTGCAGTAATCAGACTGTAGTAACGTATTGAATAAAGTGGACTTTCCACAATTGGTGTTTCCTATCATATAGACATTGCCTGAAAATCAAAACACATGATGTAAATCAAGAAGTGGAAACAGCTGATTGGGCAATCAAGGACACTACTCCTAGAGTCCCCACTAATATCAAGGCTTTAAACACTGGAATATTGAAAACTGAAGTAACGAAAATCAAACAAAGCTTCTGTACCACAGTTTGCAATTAGTTACCCAAAGATGGAAACGTTATCACCCTTAAAATTCTTCTTTATTAACCATCTGAAAAAAGTAATTGTAACACAGTGATACACAAATACAGATGGATCAATAAATATCCCTGCCAGTACCTCTGTCAGGACAGGGTATAATAAAGTAAAAAACAACAATAAGTTATGCCTATACCTGTGTTAAATCTACTTTAAAAGTCACCTGTATTAAGCAATTATCCGTCTTTACCAGCCACTTTTTATTACCTTTGCTGATTAAAATATAGGAATCTTAACCAAAGAAGAGAAGTTTTTAGTTTGCTTGTTGACTGTTTACTGCCACATCAGGGTTATTACTCCTACATGAGTGCAGAAAAATAAAATATATTTGTGCCTACTGGTACCATGCCTACTACAGATAAAAGCACTGATTTTATAGACATACAAAGGGAGACTTTTTGTGATAAAGATTCGAACTCACAATGAACCAGAAACCACAACCAAATCCAATGAACAGATATTGTCTAGTTTACCAGTGTCTTAGAAACCATACTTGACGACATTTTATCAAAATTGAGAGATTCATCAACTTCCATTAAATCCAATGCAGTACTTCAGGCTTCAAGTTAACCAATATACAACATCTTGATGTACGAAAATCATTATGATTCCAATATATTGATCAGGGAGTAAGATTAGCACTCGCCCAGTCGCATTTGCGACTAAAATTGGTGCTGGGCTATTATAAATTATCAAGGTGCTCGCCCAAGTGGCGACTGAAAATATCGGATATTTCGATTCTTGATTACTTCAAACTCAAAAGAAGTGTGTGATTTTGTTCTGATTTACAGCTATAAAATAAATTTTCAGTTACCCACGTATTAAAATCTAAACAAAGCCCTGTGTCATTTACGTGGATCACATCCTCTTTGCTTGTTTAACGATCGACTTCGGCGCGTGCCATGCCCTGTGAACTTAATTACTTTGGGAAAAGCGCGCGGTCAAGCATGGAACGGGTTATTAACTGATGTGATAATTTCATTACATACGTGTCACTTAAAATATGCGGCGGATGATGTAATCTGTACGGCCGTGATACTGTCCATATACAGAGCCGTCGCTAGGACTTATTTTGGGCCGATATTTGGTACCATTCCCAACGCCAAACAGTATATTTATTCCTACCTTGTTCTCTTAAAATTCCCAACTTTACATGGTCAAAGAACTAGGGTCATTATGTGGTATATTTGGCCTAAAATTTAATGAAAATTCGAACTTGTTAATATTTTAACAATATTGGGTTTAATTGTTACTAGAAGTATCAAAGTTCCCATACTGTAAAATATTCACGAGACTTTTTCCTAATTGCAAAGGCCCTGGCCCCAGTCCAAAAATACACAGAGACAGCCATGCATTTGTAGCATTCAAGAATCGTCATACAGATGAAGCATCTGAATGAGATTGAGCATCTTCATGATGAGAATTTTTTTTAGAATTAATCTATTTGTCTGAATAAAATAAAGGAACACATGTTTTATTAATCTTTTTGTCTTGATGAAATAAACAATTTTATTCTTCTTATGATTTTATTTCGATATATATAATATTGACAAAAAAGTTGGGCTATTAAAATTTTGGCTGGACTACTAAATCTTCTGAAGTTAGGGGCCCAGGTGGCTACCAAGGGTTTGAGTTAATCTTACTCCCTGTTGATGATGATATAGTCAATGCAATGAAAAAAGATAACCTACCCAGTTGTTCCCAATGCACTAAAAGTTTAGTAATAAGGTCCTCTATTCCGTATCCTGTTTTACCACTGACTAGACTGACATGTTTGATATTTCTTCCAGAAGGATTCAGGCCATGCTTTAAACAAGCTTTTCGCAGTCCCATCTCTATCCTCTGCAAATATCCTGGTCCATCATTCGGCATCAGATCCACTTTATTACCGACAACATACAATGGTCTTGAATATTGAATGTATTCGAAGAGATTTTTCATTATACTGTTTTCGATATCTGTTAAGTCCACAATCAACAATATAAGTGCTCTCTCGGATCTGATCCTAGATATAATGTTGTAAAACTCGATGTCGGAAGCTTTGACCTCAAGCATCACGTTGTACTCCTCCATTAAACTACATCTGGAGCATTTTAATTGTTTCAGTTCGGCATTAGTCGAAGACTTATACTTTTCACTGGCCACATAACCTGGGAGTCCTGGATCGTTGCAGTGAAGATTTGACCCACATCCACCACAGGGAATGTTTTTTGTAGGTTCATTAGGATCCGGTGATCCAAATACAAATCGATATTCCTTTATTGTGTTACTTTTAGCGACTAATGTTCCATCTTTATTAGCTTTTTCTTGAAAATACTTCTCAATGACGAAAAGCTCTGCTTCTTGTCTTGACTTTGCGATAATCGCATTCATATCCCATTCTATCTCTTTCAGCCGATGTTCAAAATCATCTCGAGATTCTACTTTTAGATACGGACTTTTTCTGTCTGTAGGTTTTTGTTCTGTATCAGTCACTTCGTCAGAATTAATGACACATCCCTCATTTCGAACTGTTAACTGGCACATGCATCTTATAGTAATACAATGAAATTTCCTCTGCAAAATGCATCTTCTAGCAAGTAGCCGAAGTTTGTCTAAAGTGGCCATTGTCATCGGCTATGAAGCACAATACATTACATTGAAATAACTTTCGTTTTTGTTACCTAGAATAAACCAGGATTTGAGATATTGGGTACATCTCAATGCACTTCACTAATCGCGAATAAAAACATGTGTCAAAATTCGTACTTTCACTTTGAAATATTTCTTTCATCTTCAGAGCAGAAGAGTTCAGGGCTTGAGTTACCTACTCTTGCTACCTAACATTCTTATAAATTTATTTTTCCTCCAGTACTTCAGTGTACATTTATATTTATCAGTATGAGGTTAAATCAATAAGAAATTAAAGTGAATTATAATCACAGTTATTTAAATATTATCGACACTGTAAAAAAGCTTTTAACTTCTATGATCACATTGTTTTTCTTTTTTTTTTTTTTTAATGTTTTCCAAAGCCCTTTACCCTGCTGTCACTTGGTTGATTTGATGAGTTCTATATGAAAATTGAGAAAAATTACGGAAAGCATAAAAACTTATTTATTCTTGCTTAAGCAACCATTCGTTCCTATTTCTGAATTTCCTTTTGAACTTTAAGTCCATGCAGATGAAAAGTACTTTAATGGGTCTTCCCTGGTTATATATGCGGCTCTATTAATCATTAAATGACTGAAACAATCTTAAAAACATCAGTGACGGCGACCGTTTCCTGAAGCACATTACAGCTCACCTCCAGCCCAGATGGCCGAGGGACCGGGATTTTAATCTTTTAGCTGTGAAAAGATTGCATTTTGGCTGCAACATGGAACCAGCGTAACGGCGAAACTAGAGTGTGATGGAGAGGTCCTGGGTTCGAATCCCATCGCTGTTCTTGTCCGCGTCCTGCCTTTGGATGAGACAGTAAAACCGAGGTCCCGTGCCGGGCACGGTAGACGCTATACAATAATGTACCCCGACTTTTTGGTATTTTAACTTTCTCAACCCGACAGCTCAGAATGTCAATATAGCAACGAGTCGATGTAGGGGTACATCGCTGTAGTTCCCTCGTTGCCGGTTTTTCCCTGTACATTGCATCAAGCAGATGTCGTAATACATATAACTGGAATAGTCTTGGTGTGTCGTAATTTCTACCATGACTTAAACGAAAACTACCACAGGAATTATTATTCATCTTTTTTTCCGGGGGGGGGGGGTGTTCAGCTGCATACTGGAAGACTGGAAGAAGAAGAAGAAAGATAAAAATATATATGAATGTATGAAGCTCAACTTACGATAAGTGATGGAGTTGCATGATTGATTTGTGTGACTGAATATTTGTGTTTTATTACCTATACTTATATTGGACTTCCCAGTGGAGGACTCTGAAGATTCAAAGCTCTATATATTTTATTCCATTGCTACACATGTATCGGTATTGTGAGCCTCTACAGGCAATGAAACTTCATACTATGTATATATATATATATATATATATATATATATATATATATATATATATATATATATATATATATATATATATATATATATATATATATATATATATATATATATATATATATATATATATATATATATATATATATATATATATATATATATATATATATATATATATATATATATATATATATATATATATCATGAAGAGGCTTCCAATGCCGAAAACACGTGTAGTATTTGAAGTCGATGTTTTTTTCCTTTTTGAATATATATAATATTCTCTGTTAGTTGAAGCTCTTTATTCAACGTTTCGGCCAATGGCCTTTATCAAGATGACTCGCTCCAACGATTATTTACATTCTACTTTGTTTTTACGTCACTCCAGGATTTGCAATCGTATAAGTTGTATTGCAGCAATATGTTTAAATTTGTCCTTTTCTTTCTGAACGTTAATACTACAAGTTATTTTCATCATGTAAAGATAAAAAGTGCTCTGGCTCTGGAAAACATTTACTCGTGCAAACATAGGCGCAATTTCCCGCGTTCCTTTTAGTGCCTCTAAGTTGAAATGACCATGAATACCGATTATCCATGTTTAGGAGATGGAAATGAGTTTATTATTAAATGTCAGCATTTGCGGATTTTGAGGGGGAGGGATGACAACCCCCTTTGGTCGGAAAATTTTACAAAGTTTTGGCCTTTTTCAAGGCTACAACACCCCCCCCCCCCATTTCCAGATTGAATAGTGGAGAACAGTAGTCCTGGCAGGCTGCAACCCCCCTTTCAAAAAGTTCTAGATCCGCCTAAGGTCAGTGTCTAGCTCTATGCGATGCAAGTCTCCTTGGCACTAAAAGTGACTTAAAAGTGGTATCATATTGCAAATTTTGTTTTGAGTTTGCAAGTTTGCCCCCCCCCCCCCACTTTTGAATTGCTTCCTACAGTACTGATTATATATATATATATATATATATATATATATATATATATATATATATATATATATATATATATATATATATATATATATATATACAAGGGGTACAGACGTAGGTTATTTGCTAAATTGTACTGCATAATATTAAGAACGATATACAAAGACATGACCATCAATAAAATATGCTGATAAGGGACAGATGTAGGAGATCGAGTACGGATGACGAAGACAAGCAGACGAACGACAGACCTGGATTCCTCGTGTATACCGTCACTATGGTGATCGTCGCCATCTGACGAACTATTCCTTTTTCCAAATCAAAGTGTACAACCCCAGCCAGAACCTTCCGTGAAAGTGATTTTAAACATTCAGATGCCCCTCGAGAGTGTTTACATTCGCCCCTTACCTTCATGGTGTTGCATACGATGCTACTGTAGGTAGGATGGCATGACATCAAGCATGGAATACTTACTACCCATTCGTCATGGCGCCCATTGTGGATGTAGACCAGATCTGGAAGGAACTGGGGGTATGGCGACCTTACCAAATTTTTCAGCTAGTATATTTATATATCTGTGTGATACCAGTGGCTTACCCGGTGCTGACATGGGTATTCATGGGTAAGTATTTATTCGGGTAAATATGGTCCACTAATTACCTTTATGCTAAAGTGTCCTTCTTTTAAGGTTAAATCGACCCCTGTTTTCGTACGAACTTAAAACTTACAGGTGAAAGTACTATCAGGATTTTTGGTAGGTTTATTTGTTTTCGTTTCTGTGGGCGGAGGTGCAGTTTTGTTTTGTTTCTGGTAAATTGGGTTTTTTTTTTCGTTTTTTATTTTTGGTGGGTTTTTAGGGGGTGGGGTGGGGGTTGGGTTTGGGGTGGGGTTTTTTTCTTTTTTTTTGGGGGGGGGGGTTGGTTTTTGGGGTTTTTTTCAGCGTACCTCTGTTACGACGTTTTTAAAACAATGTTCATTCAATAAATGAATTAAATTGGGCAACAGGCTGAGCCTAAGTAAGTCCTCCACATATCCCAAGGTACAATGATATAAATATAAATAATTGATGATTTAATTCATAATCGAACTCTCCTCATCTATTTTAACATCAACAATCTTATGGGCCAATGAGTCCTGAAAAGGAAGATAAAAGTTGATATTCTTCACTCCCCTCTTCACCGTCTACAAAACCGTTAGATGTGATATAGATTAGTGAGTGATCGAGTTCTGACAGAAGAATCTAACCCTCGAAGCACTAGTCGTATAACTATCTTTATTTGATTTTATAGTTATGCCATGGGTATTTCATTGTACCCTTTCCCCGGTGAGCAGCAACCTCGTGTTCTCTGTAAATACCACTCCAGGAATGACGGGGGACCGAATAACTCATAAATGTAATAAATAAAGTATATATATCCATTTCGTCCTTTTATCAACATTTCTTTAGAAAATGTAACTTACTGATTGAACGAAATTTTGAAATCTCTTGAAAAGAGTTATTCAAAGAAACAAATGAAATAATTCTTAGCTTTCAAAATAAAATTCTTGTGTAAAATATTAAAATCCATACATTTCTTGCATTTAGGATATACCCCACCATTTCAATGCAAGACTCTGACGAAAGATTTAAAAACGTACGATATCGGTTTAGAAGGAAACGCATCTAATTATGACATCCGCTATCACAAATGCGAGTTGTCTATTTCCCCCACCAACCACACTCCTCCCCGTTATAGGACAATGGAGACTCGGACATACCGATGTTTGGAAGGATACGATTACCAACATGAAGGTGGCGAGACAGTCATTATGCAGGTATAGTCATGTTTACTTCAGAAAAAAAAATAATAAAACAAATGTCAATCGAATAATGATGATGATGACGATGATGATGATGATGAATCGAGAAACACAAATTTTGAATTTAAGCTTACTTTTATTGCAATGTTTCTTTCAGAAAAAAATTAAAACGTATGTATATCGAATAATAATAACGATGATGATGATGATGATGATGATGATGATGATGATGATGATGATGATGATGATGATGATGATGATGATAGTGATGAATATAATGATGATGATAGTGATGATGAATATGATGATGATGATGATGTTGATGAGAATGATGATGGGAATGATAATGATGATGGGAATGATAATGATGATGAATATGAATATGATCATGTTGATGGTGATGATGATATGATGAATCAAGAAAAACAAATCTTAAATTTAAGCTTACCTTTACTTTTTAAAGCATAACTGATCTACTTTTTCAGTGGAATTTGGTATGCGGTAATGCGGGGTTGGGAGAGCTCAGTACCACAATGGTGATGCTGGGGATGTTGGTAGGCGCTGCTCTCTTCACCTCTCTAGCTGACAGATACGGCCGCAAAACTGTGGCTCAGTATCTCCACATCCTGATGCTGGTCACTAACATTGTCCTGGCATTCGTGCCAATATTCTCCGCCTTTGTCACCCTGCGACTTATCATCGGTACATTTCAACAGGTACATCAAGGTTCACCTATCTGTACATGTTATGTACATGCATATATTTGTTTCTATAGATTTTTTTCCGGTTTTTTAGGGTTATTATTTGGAATGTTTCATGCGATGTTTGTAGATAAAAGATATATCGTACGTAAGTCTTAAAGGAATATTTTATGAAACGAAATACAGAAAAAAGTCCCAAAAATATATAAGACTTTTTTCAGTGCTAAAATATTTTTGTGACCTCTCTATATATTAGACATCGCGGTGCCAGACGAGAGATGCTTACTTAATCCGGACACCTGGTCTCACCTCTTATTTCTACAGGCCCATGAATACCCACTGCAGTACGGTGTTATATGTACCACAGTCACATCGCAGACGTTACTTACTCCTCTCGGGCACCTGCTGTTACCTCTGATTATCAGAGGCCCATAAATACTCACTGCAGTACGTTGTTGTGGGTACCACAGTGGCATAGCACCCATTAATTACTCCTCTCGGGCACCTGTTGTTACCTCTGATTATCAGAGGCCCATGAATATCTAGTGCAGTACGTTGTTGTGGGTACCACAGCGACATAGCACCAGTTACTTACTCCTCTCGGGTACCTGTTGTTACTTCTGATTGTCAGAGGCCTTTGAATATCTACTGCAGTGCGTTGTTGTGGGTACCACATTGGCATAGCACCCGTTAATTACTCCCCTCGGGCACCTCTTGTTACCTCTGATTATCAGAGGCCCATGAATATCTACTGCAGTCCGATGTTGTGAGTAACACGGTGACACAGCACCAGTTTCTTTCGCATCTAAATTCATCGCATGCATTACTGCTTTCAAATGCTTCCCAATACATGTTGTTGTTGTTGTTGTTGTCATTTCATGTTACTGTTGCAGGGTTTAGGGTTGTCAACAGCCATAATCGTCATAGAGATGTTTCCACTGGAATGGCGCGGTCTCCTCGGCTTTATCGGCTCTATCAACTGGACCATGTGTGTGTGCTCTTTGACCATATTTGGCTACTTCATGCGGAACATGTCCTGGCAATATTTTCAGATCGCCATTTCACTGGTGTCGTTCCATGCCTTGCTGGGTCCTTGGTATAAATTCTATAAGTCTACAATAATTGAGAAATTCATGACTCATTAATGGAGTGAGTGAATGAATGAGCGAGCGAGCAAGCGAGCGAGCAAACGAGTGAGTGAGTGAGAGAAGAAAGGAGAGAGGGAGTGAATGATCAGTCAGTCCATTGGTCGATTTATTAATTTTCTGAATGCCAATATTTACCGTGACTATCTTGTCTACTCCGGCTTTTGCAGTTTCATTCGAACCCGAGACTTTCCGATCATGAGTCAAGACATTTTCCACTATGCTTCACAAGCTCTTTAATGCCAATATAATATATAAAACAATAATGTGTCGACATCATAACTATCATTTCTGACTGCTGTAGATCACTTAGTGCTAAGTCTTGTGCTTCTGTACCGTACATCTGATTTTAAGGACCAGTTGATTGATTGACTGATTATTGTTTTACGTCACTCCACGAATATTTCACATATATGGTGACGGCATCTGCCTGATGCATTGCATACAAATTTAGACCTTTGCAACGGACCCACCCGAAGCAGTGAGGGATCTTTTACGTGCCACGCCTAATGTGACACGGGACCTCGGTTTTTACTGTCTCATCCGAAAGACAGACCACCGGTGTTAAGGATCAATAACTCTGCATGATTGATTTATTAACAGGATAATGGACGAGTCTTTGCGTTGGTTAATTGCAAACAATAGAAACAAGGAAGCAAAACGAATTATACGTAAAGCTGCCAGATGGAACAAAGCGGATCCAGAGAAAGTCCTCTCGCTTCTTCATGTTCAGGAGATGGAACTGATTGTACCAGACTCTAATTCTCCGTCGACTGAGACTCAGATCTCCTCCTCCCTCCTGGAGAACACTACAGAGAACACTACAGAGAACACCACACCAGTGATCCGCTACAACTTTATGAATATACTTCGGAGTAAAGTACTCCGCAGAAATTCACTTGTTCTTTGGTTCACATGGTAAGCTTGTCCTGTACACACTCGTTTTTCTATTGGTCATTAGATACATGACCTTTTTAAAATACCATGTTTCTCTCTGCTGGTGGACCCTCAGTAACTTAGGCGGTTTCTCTCTGCTGGTGGGCCATCGGTTCCCGAGGCGGATTCTCTATTCTGGTGGCCCCTCGGTACCGGTTTCTCTCTACTGGTTGGCCCTATGTACCCGAGGCGGTATCTTTCCATTGGTGGACACTCGGTACCCGAGGGTATCGGGAAATTTAGTATTGTACTACGTATATTCAATTTCGTCCTAAAAGACAGAAAACGATTTACAGCTAAGTTTTTTACATTTTTATTTTCAAACCATATCTTAAATATAATGAATTTATTAGTATTTAGAGTAATGCTTCTTTTTATAATTTAAGTCTGTTCGTGTTATTATTGTCGGGTTTTTATTGATTTATTGATTATTGTTTTACGTCACTCCACGATTATTTCACGTATGTGGTGACGGCATCTGCCTCAAGCACCGCATAGAAATTTTACTTTTGCAGCGGACCCAACCCGGCGCCCGAAGCAGTGAGGGATCTTTTACGTGCCACGCCTACTTTGACACGGAACCTCGGTTTTTACTGTCTAATCCGAAATGCAGAACACCGGCGAATCGAATCCGGAACCTTTCGGTCTCAAGCCGAGCACCTCATCCACTGGGCCGCACCGGCTTTATCAATGTTGGGAGTTGCAAACCCGGATCACATGCATTATATTAAAATTTTGATCAACGACATCGAAGACCTCTATTAGTTAAACTCGATGTAGATAACTAAACTATATGCTTATTTCCTTTTGATTGTTCTGCTGTTACGGTGAGTGGGAAGGTGGGCCCGTAAACCGGTTAACCACACCATTTGTTTGGCTTTTGTCAAATTAAATGACCGTCCTAAGTCGGTATCGTAATTGCACTACAATCAAATATTTTTGTAATGTGTTAAATGTTCTATTATATTATTTATATTCATGTATTGTATAGCTCCATGGTGACTTCTGCCACATAACTGAGCCGGTAACTCCTCTTTTTTTCTTTTGATTTACTTTATTATTTACACATCGAAATATGCATTTTTTTAATTCCAGGGCTGTAAACAGCGGAACCTATTACGGATTATTCTTAACGTCCGGAGCGATGTCGGGGAACAGATTTTTAAACTACTTTCTAAATGGCTTGGTGGAAATTCCTGGTGCCGTGTTATACTTCATTATCATTAACAGGTGAATGAGCCGCCAAATAACGATCAACTGAGTCGATAGTAGTGAGAACAAAAATCAATTAACGATAGATCAATTGATGCATGCTCCTAACATAATAGAATGAGGATTTTGATATGTAAAAGATCAGCAAGCATGCAAGTTTTTAGTTAATATTCCTTACTTTGACATGGAATAGCTAGCGATACAGGTTTAATTCTGTTTTCAAAATGTATACAATGTATGTAAAAGTTTCTAAGGAACAGTACAATAGCGCGATCGATGATTCAGATCAGGAATCTGACTTTGAATTCAGTTAGAGTGCTTTTATTTGTCAATGTTTTAACACAGATATGTATAACACTAAAATACAACCAGCCTACAATACTGGCTTCTTGTACTTAAATTTACTCAGCAATCATGGTGTTTAAGCAGTGAGCTGTTACCATACCGACTCTTTGCACTTAGATTTACTTAGCAATCGGTGGGTTTCAGCTGTGAGCGTGGCACGTAAAAGATCCCTCACTGCTTCGAGAGTTTCCATTGCAAAGGTCTAAATGTGTATGCAATGCATCAGGCAGATGCCGTCACCATATACGTGAATTAATCGTGGAGCGACGTAAAACAGTAGTCAATCAATAAATCAATCAATCAATAATCAATCGTAGAGATACTTTTTTCTGTAGAGATATTTTGACAACCGTAAAAAAAACCCCGCGTTTGATGAGAACACTAGTGTTATATTTCATATTGTGAATTAAATATTTCTATTTCAAGAATCGGCAGAAAATATACATCTGTGATTTTTCATGGTTTGGCAGGAGTGTCCTTCATCATTTCCGGTTGTCTATTAGCTGTATCAAACGAAGGTAAAGTACATTCCTTTGTATGTATGTATGATCCTTATAGCATGTGAAATTAATATAACAAATTAATAAGTGTTGTATTAATTAAGCGAAATGATCTTCTAATTCACCTCTCCACTTGAGATTCTCGTTGATCCTTTTTCTCTATATGGAGGATTACCTATAAATTTTTAAATGAGTGTCCTTTGGTTGTACTGCATTTGCGATGAGTTGGAAGGTGGGTCCGTAAACCGATTAAGCACACCAATTTAGTATGGTTTGTTACTCAGTTGACCGTCTTAAGTCGGTATGGCATATGTCGTACAGTCAATATTTTTGTAATGTCATTGCATGTATCCCATTACTTGTTACCTAGTTTTATTAAAGCCAAGTCAGATATCTTTCCTTTTCCCTCTTATTCATTCTAAATGTTCTAAATTTTACTTTTATTTTCTCATCTACACAGATGGCGATTCGGCGTCCATTGTAGCGTTAATCTTCAACTACCTCGGGAAACTGGGTATCTCGGGATCTTTCCTTGTAATCTTTATGTACACTCCAGAGCTGTATCCGACTAATTTACGGTATGCCATAATCAGTAATGTACATAGCTTCCGTAATAATGATGATTTGATGTTCTTATAATAGGAAAGCCGGTGTGGCTCAGTGAATGAGGTGCTTATAACTGAAAGGTCTCAGGTTCGACTCCCGGTGTGGGCACACCGGTGTCCTGTCTTTCGGACGAGAGAGTAAAAACCGAGGCCTTGTGTCACGGTAGGCATGGCACGTAAAAGATCCCTCATAGCTTCGGGCGGGTCCATTGCAAAGGTAAACATCTTTCTCCATCAGGGAGATGACGTCACTACATACGTGAAATAATAGTGGAGTGATGGAAAACAATAATCTATCAATCAATTTTATAATAAGAACGCTCTGTATTAAGGTACTTCTTACATATTGTACTATTCTACTCAGTTATAAACGTGTACCGACATCAGCCAGGAAGGTAACCAGCGATGGTCTGGTGTCCCAGTATAAACGTGTACCGACATCAGCCAAGTAGGTTATCTGCCATAGTCTGGTTTTTTAGTAAAATCGTGTACCGACATCAACCAGGAAGGTAACCAGCGATGGTCTGGTGTCCCAGTATACCCGTGTACCGAAATCTGCCAGGACGGTAACCAGCGATGGTCTGGTGTCCCAGTATACCCGTGTACCGACATAAGCCAGGAAGGTACCCAGCGATGGTCTAGTGTCCCAGTATAAACGTGTACCGACATCAACCAGGTAGGTAACATGCGATTGTCTGGTGTCCCAGTAAAAACGTATACCGACATCAGCCAGGTAGGTTACATGCGATGGTCTGGTGTCAGTTTGAGGGAGTCCGACTCTCATTTTGACTTGCGCCATTACGTTGTGTGTGATATTCCACTAGACGTACTACATTTCGTTAAATCTTATTTTGTTTACTGAAAACTGTTCTTTGTCGTATAATTTATCAATTTTCAAGTTCAAAAATTGTAATTTTCAGAAATGTCGGAATAGGATTGGCATCTTCTGCTGGAAGGATTGACGGAATGTTGTCTCCTTACTCGAATATTCTAGTAAGTTAATTGTCGTGTGACAAATTAAAAACAAGTTTTTGTTCATTCTTTTCCTTACAAACAAAAATGATAAAGAATAAATTCGAGCTGAGCTTCTAGAGACTGTTTTGCATTATTTTCAGTTATCCTATGCAGTTTGGGGACCCGGTGCTTTATTCGGAAGTTGTTGCCTTATTTGTACGTTCCTGATGCTTCTTCTACCGGAAACAACCGGGTGCATCTTACCACAAACCATAGAGGAGCTAGAAGCTTGGAGCGAAAAACAGTCCTTTTTTGGACCCTTCAGACAAAGAAAAGACCAGATCGAGAAAGCAGAGAAAGCGCAATGCCCCTGATAGCATTCAGCCTATTAGCACAGTGGTTACATCTCAAGGGTATCCGAACGTCTCATATCACAAAGAAATAACCACATTGAAGGAACCGCTATTGATATAAGGCCAAAATTATACATCTGTTTAGGGTTTCTTGACCAATTCCTCAAGTTTTCTCCCAACCCCAAAATTTTCCATTGTCGCCTTTTATATCTTTTAATAAATTGCTTTAGATTACAACGCTGACTTTATTCACCCTTCATTCAACAAATTTATATGTATTGTTTTGTAACATGATTTGATTTAACCCAGAAAAGGGTTTTCTCCTATAGATTGTTGTGTATGATACGGAGTTGATTGATGTCCTGTTATCTGACAAGATAAGAAGTGACACAGTAGGTGTACATGCATTCGCGGAAATCAAAAGAGAGCCAAAAATGCGTTGTGAGAGTTTCCTGATTGGCCAGCAGCGTCAGCCATAAGTTCGCCGAAGTTTTAAACTTTTTTTTAATCTATGTGTCGGTCAACCAGGTCCCAAGTGATGGGTCTTTGATCATATAACCCTAACCAGACAAATGGTTTTTATCTTCCTTAATACAGACAAAAATATAAATAGTTTTCGAATGAATAAGATTCAACTGGAGTTACTTCCCTTTTCCGCCATCTTGGAGGTATATGACTGAACATTTGTGCATAAATCAACCATATTGTGTAAGGAATTTCTCCAAACTAAGGATGCTTCTTGGATTTTTGCAATTTTTATGCAATAATAAAACTAGTGAACAATGTTAAAATGTTTTCAGAGGAGTGAAAATATACACAACTTTATAGAATACATTAAAAACAATCGGTTTGAAAATAAAGCAAAAACTCCGACTTAACCTCCAAAATGACGGAAAAGGGAAGTAACTCCAATTAAATTTTATGCATTCGAAAACTATCTATGCCAAGGTCGTACTTCACAGAATATTGTTCTACATATACCCATGATGTAAATAGTGTAAATATTTTAAATCGTATTTCTTAAAAGCAATATGGCGTTTATATATTCAAGTAAAAAAACATCCAGACCTATATCATATTTTCTTGTCATCAATCCATGTGAATATACTGTATACAATGTAAATACTTATATTGGAAAGTAAATAAAAAGGTACATTCATTTTCTTCCGTTCACGTTTAATTATTTTGCATTTGCATTTAAATATTTTTATAATACTGGTATAAATATGATCATAAGGATGTTTGCTTTGCTAGTCTGAAAAGACTTTACGTTTGATTTAACAATGCTTATCAACAAATTATCTGTTCTCATATTTCGATCCAAGTGTTGCGCGTTGGCGTTTTTGTCCGAAATTCAAATATGCTAAAGCTGGTCCTCAGTGAATAAAAATAACATTCTCATGTATGTGTATATAAAATATTTACGTGGCTGGCCTCGAGACAAACTGTATGCCTCGTCCAGAGGTCTGCGGACTGACTAGATCCAGAGCGCTGTGAGTGCTCAAGAGAGTTGATGGGGCAAAACTAGAAGTAAATAGATATTACTCCTTGAATGAAGTTATTCTAGGCTTTAAATTAAATGATAAGCACTTTCGGTCGATCGATCGAAGAAAGGTTAATTTAAACACAAATTCCTATTCGATTCATATTTAGAGTGCAAGCAAGTGAAGAGTTCAACAGAGGAAAATGTGTTTTCGTTTTCCTAAAACCAACCGAGGAAATATCCAATATGTACGTGTATTCCGTGCAACACTGAAGTAGTCACATCGTTGCAATGGTTATATACGTCGACGATTTATTCTGATGTTACAATACAACAATAGTACGTCAGAATGAGTGCAATTTACCTCACAATTTTTCCATATTCGATAAATGTTCGCTTGAGAGGTTTTGAAGTCCACCGTGTAGTGCTTTGGTACAAAATACCCCCCTCCCCCCCCCCCAAGAAATAATAATAAAATGAAATAAATAATAATAACCCCCCCCCCAAAAAAAAAAAACCCAGTACATAGGCGGATCTAGAAATTTTTGAAAGAGGGGTTGCAGTTTCCCATGACTAACGCTTTGCACTATACGGTCTGGAAAGGGGGGTGCAGCGCTAAAAATGGTCGAAAATTACTTTTTTGTAAAATTGTCCGACCAAAGAGGGGAGTGGGAGTTGCAACCCCCCCCCCCCCCCCACCTATAAATCTGCCAATGAATTATGATGACAGGGCCGCCATTCCTCCTTTCACTCCTGCAAAGTTTATCATGTAAGAGACAAATTGTCAACATAAATTTTGTCATGAATCAATACTTTTTTCATCTTGAATCAGTCACCAGATATCTATGGTGGCACCTTTTTTTTTCTTTTTTATACTTAATTAAGCCGTGGTTACAATTCTCAGTGGTTCCCTTTCTATTACATTTGTCGGTGCCAATGAGACCAATTTCCGGTAATGCTGCTCAAAGACGGGAGCGACTGAATGTAGACTGCCCTTACATCCTGCGAGGCAAAAATGAGTGCGTCGCCGCCTGAACGCTTTCGGCCTTGTGCTCACTACATATCTGTTCTGCGCACCACCATGGCATAGGCCTTCCGATCGCCTGAATATGTCTCTTTTCTAACAGAGTCAGATGCTTTGGTACACATGATTAAATATCTACTGACATGTGCCGTTAAAACCCCAGCATTATGACTGTTTGGTTCCGTGTTCCGTAGTGGAGGTCTGTTCTGGTCTTTTTTTTTTTTTTTTGAGGGGGGGGGGGGTTATTATTATTATTATTATTTTTATAATTATTATTATTATTATTATTTTTATTATTATTATTATTATTATTATTATTATTATTATTATTATTATTATTATTATTATTATTATTATTATTTACTCGCCTGAGCCAAAGGCTCAAGTGAGCTGTAGTCCTAGCGCACCATCCGGCCGTCGTAAACTTTTCACATTTTCGACTTCTTCTCAAAAACTGCTCAACAAATTTCTATGAAACTTGATAGGAATAAAGTACGGTACTCATGGTCCCCTACAAGTGCAGTTGTTTTTGTCACAATCCCTCACAGGCAAAAGTAGGTCACAGAGGATACCCTCTTTGACAAACTTTCTCTTCAGACCGGGTGCATACAGAGACAAACTGAGTGCATAGGAATGATCTAGAGGGATGTGTGAAGAAGCGTTGTTATTTTTGGTTCTGTTCCGAAATCAAATTTCTGACGTTTTGCAACATTTTTTAACTTAGTAATTTCAATGCAGAAAAGTGTCATGTTTTTCAGTTGATTGATAATGATGATTTCTTATGGACTTTTTTCATCATAATTATGATAAGGAATATAATTGTGAGAGAATTTTGTAAATATCTTAATTTTTTCATTTTTTATGAATTCTTTAAGACTTCCAAAAAAAGGAGGGGTTGGCCATTTTTCCCATTTTCAACTTTTTCTGCAAAACTGTTGAAAGGATTTTATTAAACCTTAGTAGAAATAAATAACTAATAACCCTCTTCAAGTTTTGTCGCTTTCGTCCAGACTTCTTCACAGGTGGCGCCACCACAGTCAAAAATAGGTCACAAAAGAGTACCCTCCTTTGACAATCTTCTTCATACTGGCTGTATGCAGAGACAAACAGAATGCATAGAAATGATCTAGAGGGATGAGTATTGTCATTTTGGTTCTCTTCCAAAATAAAATTTTAGAAGTTTTTTCGAATTTGCTTTTTGGGGGGTTTTTTGAACTTGGTGATTTCAATACAGAAACGCTTCATATTTCCTAGTTAATTGATAATGATGATTTCCTATGGACTATTTTGATCATAATTATGGTAAGGAATGTTATTTTGAAAGAATTTTGTCAATATCTCAAATTTTTGGATTTTCTATGAATTTTTAAGACTTCCATAATGAGGGTGTACAGGGAAAATTCTTCATGCACATTTTTTACTTCTGCTGTTATACCACAAGAAAGATTTAGATGAAACATGGTATACATGAAGTGCTATAGGTCCTAGCAATTTTGTACATTTCATTCAGATTGGTCAACAGATAATGCCACCATGGCTAAAAGATAGGTCTCACAATAGTACATATACCACTTGGTAATTAAAATATGGAGAGTAGAAGTTCAAATCCAGCTGTGGTCAAATTTTTTTTGTATTTCTTTACACATCTAAATAAGTTTTTAGATGTTTCACAACACTCAACATATGAAATCATGCCATTTTATGTTGGATCTGGACAATATTTGAAACCATTTGACATATTTTCAATATTTTTGTTGGCTTAGTCACAGTAATGCAAAAATAAATGACTTCTTCCTTCCTGCATGACTGATCATCTAGGTACTCAGGTGAGCGATATAGGCCCACTTGGGCCTCTTGTTACATTTATTTCCAAACTTATAAATACTTCCTTAATTCTTTTTTTACCGTGAGCATCAACGTCACTTCTAGCCTCTACGTTAATCAATGTCCAAGTCCGAAATTACACGAGTACTTCCTCATCCATATTTCCTGTAAACGGCGGGAATCTCAATTTCATGTATACATGAAACTATGTAGAAGTCCGAGATTTCACGAGTAGATACTTCCTCATTCGTATTCCATGTAGTGCTCAGACATGACTGCGGCTGTGTTACATAGATATATAAGCACGTACATGGTGAAAAGGAAATACTACAAGTCCAAGAACGTTAATTTTACAAGAAAATAGTATTACGACCGATGTAACACCACGTACGTAATAATGTAGCTTATTTATTTAGTTTATTGCTTTATATAATAGCTTGTTTTCGGTTTGTGTTTCTCCCTGTACATGTGTGTAAGTGTTGTGTCCGGAGGACAGGTCAAATCATCTTGAATATATCGTATTTATTTCATATTTTAGATTTAAATTCTCATTTCTCGATCTTATATGTATATAATTATCCGGAAATAGTACGAACTTCCAGGTACCATGCAAGGTCCAAACCGACAAACTGATGAGTTATAATTCATGGTAGACACAGAATGGATCGCGCCACGGATATCTACGCATTAAGGGTTGTAATATTTTCAAATAAATACTTCCTTTGCTTACTAAATACATCCTTTTCATTTCTTTCCTGGTTACTTCCTCCTTTCATGAAATCTACATGATAGTAGATCCTATAGGAGCAAGCTTTGTTTTACCTAAAACAATTCAAACGGAAACGCATGCAGAGGCGTAGGAAGTCAACGATAAAAAATGAGAGTAAAATCTATGATAGAAGGATTTCTATAGTACAACAACCATCAGGAGAGTATTGTAGCTTCAAGTTTAAATAAGGAAAAAGAAAACAAAAACAAAACCCCCCAAGAAACAAAACAGAAAACAAAACAAAAAACCCAAAACAAAACTAGCCCCCCCCCCCCCCCTGTTTCCTTCGCTTATGCAAGTTATGATATTGCAAAGGTTAACAGTTTCAGATATGATTCCCTATTCGTTTTGGATCAGGCTTGGTGTAGTGGTTAAGCGCTTTGGTTGTAGCGCCGACGATCCGGGTTCGATTCCTGCATTGCGCCACTATGTTTAAGAAGTTGGTTACTTTCTGCTTCCATGTCACGATATAACTGAAAATTTGTTGAAAGCGACGTAAAACACCAATCAACCAACACTATTCGTTTCTAGTGATTTCATTAAACATGTTGGCAAACAACAATGAAGTTTGTTTATCATTAAATGCCATACCGGCATTATTTTCCCCATGTGATGTCGAACGGTGTTTATTGTTGGATGAAACCCGAGATCTCGAAGGTACCATTTCATCGATCCAATTAAGATATAGAATTATATAATTACAAATGATAATGGCCTAATGTAATATAATATATAAACCAAATGTCCGAATGTGCAGATCATATGTAGCAGACGAATTCATTTATATCATATCATATCATATCATATCATATCATATCATATCATATCATATCATATCATATCATATCATATCATATCATATATCATAAAGCCGGCGTGGCCTAGTGGTATCGCGTCGGACTCCTGATCGGAAGGCCGGGGTTCGAGTCCCGCTCTGGTCATGCCGGTTTCACGTCTTTCGGATGAGACAGTAAAAACCGAGGCCCCGTGTCGTGGTATGCATGGCACGTTAAAGATCCCTCACTGCTTCGGGTGGGTCCGTTGAAAAGGTCAAAATCTGTATGCCCCGCATCAGGCAGATGATATCACCATATACGTGAAATATTCGTGGTGTGACGTAAAACAAAAATCAATCAATCAATCACATATCATATCATATCATATCATATCATATCATATCATATCATATCATATCATATCATATCATATCATTTGACGTTTTAACTCGACCGGTGTGTTATCTACTCACGGGGGGGGGGGGGCTAATGTTGTGTGTTGATCAGTGTAAAACATACCCATTTATATACTGACCATAGTGAAAAGCATACCCATTCTAGTGCAAAAATATCTTCTCTTGCAATCTCCACCTGCGTTTTATGCCTATTCAAATACTATGCTGTCGGCCTATTCTGCTCCTAGATTGATCTTTACTCTGGAAACTTGAAAATCTGGATTTTCAGTTATTTATCTTCATAATAATTTCAAAAAGGGAAAACCATTCGATAGATCTTGTTTAGTCGTAACCTTTGGTGTGTGCTATATGTTTGTATGAAGAAGCGTTCATATTTGATTAAAAAAATCGATTTTAGATAGGGCGATTTCCATGTCAAAATTAACATAGAAAACGCCTTATCTAAAATGATTTTTTCCCTATAAAATACGAATACTTCTCCATAGTAACATATAACATACACCAAAAGTTACGACTAAACAAGATCTGTCGATTGATATTAATTTTGTAAAACTGTTTTAAAGATAAATAAGTGAAAATCCAGAATTTTCGGTTTACAAAGTGAGTGGCGAGTACAGTAGGCCTTTTTACTACAGGCTGAGTCATATTTTCTTTAATTGTACACAATCGGAGATAAAACAGAGCCAGCCTCAAAAATGTGCACCAGTGTTTACACGGAAATGATCACAATGTCACAAAATGCGCAGCGCAGAATTAGCCGCCGCGCAGAATAAGCCGACACAGCAGTATTTTTAAATTATTTTGTGATTCGAAATATACCCATTGATATATATTTGAAGGGAATATGATACCCATTAATATACTGGGTGGCCTTAAAAGTATACCCCATTCCAACCGCACGTCTGTATATATACCTTTATATAGGAAGTTATCCCCTTCCCCAACTTCCCCTGCGTGCATTACATTTTTGGTAAGAGTTATCTCTCTTGACCACCAATGACGACTATATCACATGACTCAATATATTAAATCGTTATTTTGTGAGTTTCCAGATAGCCTTGAATAGGACTGTACTAATTAGAATATATGTGGTTCCGAAATGGAGAATTAGAGTTAGTCAATGAGTCATTTGTGACGTAAGGAAGGGGCACTGTGTATCGTTATATGTGCTCGGTTCTTTGTGTTTTAAAATACCGCAAGGCAGATCTAACCTTGGCGCTGCCGGACTCGTGGAATGGTGGTTATAATTGACATGATCATGACCAGCATTAACTGACAGCATTCAGGGAAGACACATTGTGTACTCAGTTCACCTATGTAACATTTTCTACACACAAAGGTAAATATTACATAATCATATTTACAATACATTTATTATCAGGATGGAGGTAGATATAGATATTTCGTCATCCATTATTACACGTCAGCGGTTGTTTAGATATGAAATTAAAAACTTGATGATATTTTTATTACTTGATGTATTTCTCTATCATTTGGGAATGTGTATTGGCTAAAAAATTCACCAAGCGTAACGTACCATGCACGGGGTCAAAAGTTCACATGTATGACCAACTCCGATGTAAACAAAAAGTCACGTGACTTTTAATTCGTCAGCTGTAACGATCAGCTGTTTTGGAACAAAGACGAAGTTGGCGCTTGCTCCGTTACTAGCTACCGTAGAGATACGGTTGCATTGTTCTTAATTAGGAATTCTTAAGATACATTTAAAGAAGGCCAAATCTATTGTTCGTTGCAGTATCGTCATTGTCTTTTTCTGTCCAGTGGTTTTGATATCATTTTATGTGACACGTTTTATGTAGGTATTTATTCACGTCCACCATGGAGTGGATTGGGTAAAACAAAGGTAAGGCGAATATAATATTTGCTGATTAAAAGGTTTCTATCTTATTAAAAATGCAAGCAGATAAATGTGAATTGGTGTGTGTAAGCAGTATCGCTTTTTGTGTACTTTTAATCACCTGTGCCATGCAGGTTGATCAGTTTGATGCACTGCCTTGCTGGCAAATAACCATAGTAGAAGTGTGTATGAAAAGAATATTGGGAAAATGGAGAGGGGGTGCTGGATTTATGTCATTCACAGCAAATTTGAACTGTATATAAATGAAGTATAGAAATATATCCAGGAATATATGCATATATGTATATAACATTGTCTATGTGTACATTATTGTATAAATCTAATCCTTCTTTTTGATCATTGCAATATCATGTACATGGTACATGTACAAATCATTTTAATGAGATCAGTGTGGGAACAATCATACTTGTCAGCATCTATAGATAGCTTTATCTAGGTCAATAAATGCCAAGGTTACAGTGATAGAAAGCAGGTGCCCCTTCTGTTTACCTACTACCTTGGGATTATAGACAAAATACAGTGATAAAATAATGTGCACAGGAATGCATGAGTAGAGTTCAAGATATATGCATGTTAATGAAGGAAAGAAGGAAGTAAAGAAGGGAGGAACAGAGAAGGAAACAGTTCATTTCATTACCATTGTAAATGCAATGACCCTGTGCCTCCATTTTATATGTAATATGCTAGACATTTGAGGCACAGGGTCATTGAATCTACGACATGTGGTCATTACATTGTATTGAAATAGTATAATTACCATAACAGTAGAAATTTGGATAACGGTTTTGGAGGGCTGCCGTATAATGTAGATACCCAATAAATATATATATATATATATATATATATATATGTATATATATATATATATATATATGTATATATATATATATATATATATATATATTTATATGTAAAAATCTATGGAAGAGAGGGTTTTGTTCCATATGAGAGTTTTGTGTACCACCATCTGTACAAATTTATACAGAAATTGCGTATAAACATAACAATTTTTGCTGTCTGAAATGATTTTGTTCAAATTTTATACATATATATATATATATTTTTTTCTTTCCACCTCAGAATACCCAATTCTCAAAATCAGCACAGCATCACAATTAGATCTACATATATATAAAGATAATCCCTGAAACATTCTGAGGTTGACTTGGGAGATACCTGTTAAATTTGGGTTTGTCATAGACGACAATGCAACTTGGTATATGATTCTCATCAAGGAATCATTCTCATATAAAGGTTGATCCCTTTTCTTCTATAGATTTGTGGTACGGGGTTAAAGTCAAACTTTTGGCTCGTCAGCATCCTAGTGTCTTAAGGATGAAACAATAGAATTGATTGATTGATTGATTTTTGTTTTACGTCACACCACGAATATTTCACGTATATGGTGACGGCATCTGCCTGATGCGGGGCATACAAATTTTGACCTTTGCAACGGACCCACCCGAAGCAGTGAGGGATCTTTAACGTGCCATGCATACCATGACACGGGGCCTCGGTTTTTACTGTCTCATCCGAAAGACATGACACCGGCATGACCAGAGCGGGACTCGAATCCCGGCCTCCCGATCAGGAGTCCGACGCGATACCACTAGGCCACGCCGGCTTGAAACAATAGAAACTAAGGTCCCATGTCACAGTAGACATGGCAGGTAAAAGATCCCTCCCTGCTTCTGGTTGGTAACTTACATAGGTCTCTATTTCTGTACAATACAGCCAACAGATGCCGTCTACATAGAAGTGACATAGCCTTGGTGTGCATGACATAGTGAAAGAATTAAACAAATCATAGAAAAGCTATTTCTATGCCAAGCTTTAATGTGCCAAATCTATTTTTGATTCTGACCTCTGATAACGGCCATGTGTTTAGCAAAATTTCAACCTGCAGTTTTCAGATCACAAGAAAGTTTCTGATTTTCATTGGTTTCTAATCAATCTGATTTTACCAAATCAACTTTTAAATTTGTAGGACATATAATCTATAATTACTCCAAAAATATATCAATGAAAATTGGTTTGGTATTGAGAAATTTTGACCATTAAATTTTGAAAAATAAAAAATTCATTTTTCAATGGTGAATTGCATTTCCTGGTAAATTGTGGAACTTGTCTTCTTTATTTTTCCTTACTATATATATGCACAACCACTGTAATTGCCTAAGATAAAGTTTTCAAGACACATGTATTTTATTTCTGTATAAATAACATTGATCAGTGATGTCATAACGCCCCACATTTGATCCACTTTTCAGCACAGAAAGCGAAGTTTGGCAGACTTTTGATTGTTATGCTAATGACCTCATAACCTTGCGTTACGTCATTAAAGTTGTATTTTGCGCTAAAGTGCTTGACATTCGACAAAAGTATGTCATTCTGGATAAACATTACGTTGTCATGGGATACCGGCTGTTTCTTTCAATTCTCCAGAATGATTTACCAATGCAGTTTATAAATTGGAGATAGAAGCTTCCAATATGAAATTTTGGCGTTTAAAGCCCATATATATAGAATAATTGTCTTATTTTGTGTTTTTATGCAGGAATAAATTACAATGTTTGATGCATTTATGAGATATAATGCACTTACGCTAAAGCTCATTATATCTAATAAATGCATCAGCCATTGTAATTTATTCCAGCATGAAAACACAAAATAAGACATTTATTCTATATATATATATATTATTGAATAAAATCATCCAACATAACTATCAAAAAGCGAGATTTTTCATTGGTGAGTATAGGCAAATATAGATACTGCAGTGAACTGGTTTGTTTGCCAGAGATTAGATGAAGGTGATTATACAGTTTGATGTACTGTAATATTGTTCACCTATCACTGCAGATCAATATTGACAGAAACAAAGGTGTACTGCAGGGGCGATTCTTGGCACCACTCCTATATAGTGTCATTTAACTCAGTAAACGTGATTAGTTACTGTAGTGTGAGGTATTGCACAAGAATGCTGTCAATTGTGACTTTCGAACATCTGTTGAACATTTTCTATACAGTCATGTGTTGTGAGTTGTTAATATGGTATCATTGTTTATCATTTATATGGTATTTTCTCAAAGTTTATTTCAATGGTTATTATTTTTTTCATAATATATGATTTATATGTATTATTTTATTACATGTATATATAATCTGTTCACATTAAATTCAAGATGAAATATTTTTTTCTTAAAAATTTTGAATTATCGAAGATAAATAGAGAAATGTAAATGCAATAAACCTCTTTCCTATAAGTGCAGAGCTGTAACATTAGACGGCAGATTGATTCATGTTTCCTCCAAATTTATTACATCATAATGTAATATGATGTCATTCAGATCGACTTGCCATCTAGTATTACAGCTCAGGAAAGAGGTCTATTACTTTTTTGTTTTGAAACAGAAAATCATGGTAACATGAAATTCTACCCCCCTTTTTTTTGGGGGGGGGGGGGGGGGGGGGGGGGGGGGGGGTTTTCATCTTTTTTTGTGAACTATACATACTTCCAAACAGTATTATTCAGGGGGTGGGGGGTAGGGGGTTGTTATAAAGACATAACTTTTGGTTACAGAAAAGGGTTATAATCAAGAAATGATTTTTAAATGTAAAATATCTAAACTCTAATAGTTTTTCAAAAGCGTTTTTGTTTTACATGTAAGAACTCTAGTGTTACAAAGGATTTAAGAGATTTGCATGTAACCGGATACACAAGTGAAAAGACTGTTTATTGATTTTAGATTGAATTTACAGGAAGTGTATCCGATAAAACATTAGATAGCCTTATTGTTAATCATTTGAGAATTTCCTCGCTACATTACTGTAACAAAAGATGTTATGAATTATGCGATCACGCTATACAGTTACATTTTGTGATATTTACGTGAGTCTCTGTTACTATAATAACTTCCATAAAAAGGACAACATGGCTTAGTCTTCAAGTTATTTGCCCTAATTTCAGGAGTTTGAATTTTGCCAGTCTCATTTATGTGCGATCTTTCAGATGAGTTGTCCATAAAGACACTTTTCATGCCTCGGTTGGCATGGGCATGTAAAGGCCCCTAACTGTTGTACTTAATTTGCTGCCAGAGTCTGTATTTGTTCAGGATGCACCAAGTGGGTGTCACCATCACATAATTGCAGTATTCCTGGCACAACAAAGATCTATCAATTAATCACTACTGATGTTAAATTAGAGTTTATGTTATCTACTTGTTCTGCTTTGTTACCATGGTAATAGCTGTTGACATGTACATGTGACATTTACTTCCTTTACGTTACCATGATAAGAGATACTAATTATGTGGATGTGATATTTACCTTCTTTTCCATGATTGCAGGAGCTAAATGAGTGAAGTACCAAAGGCTATGTCGACAGGAGAGGAGGACACTTACAGATGGGTGGTGGTGGCTGCGGCCTTCTTCACCCAGTTCATCGTCTGCGGCATCACCTATTCTATAGGGGTGTTCCAAGTGGTATTCCAGACTATATTCAACCATGATCACTTCGACACGTCTTGGGTGGGATCTATTTTATTGTACACAACGGCGTTAACGAGTAAGTAAATATTGTTAAATCTGCATTAAGCAAACACCTAAGGGAAAGTGGAAAGGTGGTCACTTTAAGGCAGGTGGACTCTTGAAACAGGTTGATTTTGTATTGATAATCAGTGGTTAGGACAATAGAAAAGTGATTATGATTGTTTCAACAAGGTGAATGGTTAATAAGGTGGTCTTTATACATGTAGCAGGTATACTATCAAACCTGTGAAAAGAAGTCACTTGGGTCTACTCTCCTTCTAGTTGTGCCTGATGATTTTGTTGGGGACAGGTGTTATATTTTATTGGTTCCAAATTCTGTTGTTGGCTTATTATAATCAGTGTATCTCTCAGAAAGATATTCAGAGTTTGTATAAAATAGGAGAGGTGATCACCCATTTGAAGGTATACTAAAAGTGACCTTTGTATAAAGGTGTCCTTTATACCAAGGTAAAATAAATGATCTTTGATTTTGCAAGAAAACATTTTATGATGGATATGTGAAAAGTGGCCTTTGTAAATATATATCTTAATGAAGGAAGTTGTTCAGAAAGTTTTCAATGTGAATGGAAACTTAAAAGCAAATTCAGACTGGGTTGTGATTTTTGTACTCATATGTACTAATACATAAATTACAGTCCGGGTGTTTAAGAAACAGTGGGAAAACCACACCAAAACACACAGAGAACTCAAATAGGAATGTACTTGTGCTGGTTCACACCTTATACAATCTCAGTGGTTAAGTTTATACTTAAAAATTTACTCCTTGATTAGAGTGGGAGTGGAAATATTCCACAACACTTGGGTTGTACTGGCTAATTACACTGCCAGTGAGAGGTAACAGTGAGTGTCAGTGCCACTGCACTGCATCTATTTGAAATACAAGCAAATATTATGCATGTATCTAGGTCATTTCCCTTACGATATACAAGAAGAGATTTTGAGGGAAACAAAATGAAGTTCCTTATTCAAATACCGGTAGTATTAACTTCAGTACTCTGTAGTCGGTTTCTAAAATAAAAAAAAAATCTGTTCCTATTATTTCTGTAAAAAAAAGAGTTGTTAAATTGAAGGAGATTAATTTTGCATGTAATTTCCTGTATTTTTGTAACTGAGATGCCAGTATATTGACACTATTGTGGCAGAAGTTTAGAGATGTTGAGAAATAGTGCAGACATAACGTACCAATTTCTGAGAATATAAAACATGTATGAAAGGAATTAAATGATAAGGCGCTATGTGCAATGATTCAGTTTTCCATCTTTTTTTCATGGTGTAGCTTCATCCACCCACCCACCCCCCCAAAAAAAATTGGATTCATTCCTTAAATATTTTGTGAAGTTTTAGTAAGTTTAGTATTGAATTAGCCTATTTTTGTTTCCTTTTGTTTAATCAGAACTAGTAAAACGTGTAGTCTAGGATAAAGCGACAAAAGTTTAATGAATTATATATAGAATTAAAGAAAAAAGCAACACAATGATTTATAGGACATCCTCCTATATGTTGATAAAACCTTAGTCGTCTGCTGTCGGTTCAGATGTACATAGAGAGAGTTGACCCATCTGTGTACCTAAGTATGCTAGTTTGAAGCAGAATACATTGTGTACTTTGAGTTTAGTTTATCCTTTGTATCCGGTTAATCCCACTTCTGTAGACCCATATACTTACTGTGGTAAGTACCAAAGCTTAGGGCTGCAACACTGACACAATTTAAGTGCATTATATCAGTTTGTTGAAAATTATTTGTGAGTCTCAATGTAAAATTCAAATCTATATATTTGATATTCAGATTTCTAAGGGTTAGGAGTGGGTGGGGGGATGAAAAGGAAAGAAGGTGAGAAGGTGGCACGAGGTAGAAGGAAGGAGAGAGGGAGAAGACATGAAGTGGAAAAAGAGATATCTGATATAGGGGGAAGATACCAGAGGTGGATGGGAGAAGAGAACCATATTTCTTATGTACTTTTTCATAAATTTGATAGCGTTTTCAGAAACTATAGTCTAGATATATCGTTGAATTACTGGAGGAAGTCCGTTCTGTAAAGAAATATTCTATGGATACTTGAAGAAGATAATGTTTATGTTAGTTTTTGTCTCACTTGTGAATCAAAATTCCACTTAGTAATTACTTTATAAGGCATCCATTGTACTGCCATATCACAGGGCTGTCAAGTTATTATGGAGAAAATGAACAAAACAAAATGGATATCCAGCAGTTAATTTATAGGTGTTGGTTCATACCTCTGTAGAAAATCACTATGTTTTATATTATTGATTCCTGAATTAATACTTGAATCTGGGCTACAATGGCTAGTCAGACTCAGAGGAAGAAGTGGTGAAAAACCTTGCCATTTAACTAAGAGACACATTGTTTCTTCAAACCCCACTCTCAAGATATATACCAGTTAAATTTATTAATTACGTCAATGATTTTAACACAGTACTTTAATTCCACACACTGTGCAAAATGTCGATATAGGAAATGTCTTCAATCCTATTGTTTTATGTATATCAGCTGTCACAGTCAGTCATGAGTCACAGTCTGACATCAGCCATTTCACTTATTTTGCGTAATAGTTATAATTGAATCAACAAAGGAACAAAGCCACTTTACAGGTATCAATATTTGATAACTTTGTCATCATTAGTCCCTTGTTACCACTTACTTAGACCAGAAAACCCGGATACTTGGTATTTGACATTATTGTAATGGCTTTTATGCAGTGTGGTGACGTTATTTCAGTATCAGAGGAGGAAGACTCACTCTCATTTATTATACATGTATTTCTAAAAACTAATATTCCTAAAATCCTCTACTTTGGAAGTTGGAAGCAGTAAAAATCAAGAGAAGTATTTAAAATAAATACAAGTTTGACCACATAACAATATTTTCCATACAAGACTGGGTGGTTTATTGAAATGGATGTTGCTTAGTTTTTGAACATTATCATTCCATACATAAAGAGAATTTAGGGTCAATAGGTCAAAGTTTCAAGGTCAGGATGTGAGAGATGCCACTCCTTGAAGAACTCCTGTTGATATATACCCTATACAGTAGAAAAATTAGACATGTTACATGGTTACAGGTATATTGTGGAGAGGTCATATGAAGTCCTTGCCATATTAAAATGGTTGTGACTTATTGAAATACTCTGCATAATTATTTGATTTTAGATAAGTAACAAGAAACACTCAATGTCCACAAACTTGCGGCCACTCGGCCTTTATCAAGTGGAAAAAAAAAGTGGCTGAAATTTTGAAGAAATAGAGTGTTTTATTTAATTCATACTTCCCTTTGGAGGACTTATTACTATTATGTTTTAGAATAACTGAAAAGATGATAGCGATAAAACCTGATATTTACATTTCCTCCAAATCCTTCCCCACCCCCACACGTATTATCAAAAAAACCAAAAAATTCAAACATGATTAATATTGTAAATTGCAAAAAAAACACTCTTTGATATAATATATTCACTTTGTGTTTCACACTCAATTTAAGAGATGTGAAAATGACATATTCAATCTTAAAGCCTCCATGTATTGTTTCTTATGTTGCCTTTTTCCGAATGTCAAGAAATCAGGAATAATGGAAAAGTCAGTACCATGTAAAAGGTTATTCCCCACCCTGTAGTGAGATAACTTTAATGGATATTGATATTTGTAGTTTTTTTACCTTTTCACAAACCATATTGGTACGTTAAATGTTAAATAATGCTTTCATCGAAGTTGTCTTGTACTTTCAGTCAGTAATGTTTGTCTTTTGATTTTAATGTACCACAATCATTTTTAAGGGTATGCTATTTAAATAAAAGTACAGAGTCTTTATTTATCATGTGTATTAAGCAGACCATACTTTGTACCTTTGATAGTGATACCATACTTCTATGATTTATTTTATCCCACTCTGTGTCTTCAAGTTAGAAACCTTGATCAGGGTTCATGTGTTATGTAAGTAAGGTAGAAATTTACCTTGATTTAGACAACTTATTTTAAGTTCTACAAATAGACATCTTACTGCAACACAACCCACATCCTGTTCTTTTCACAGAAACTTAACTCTGATATAGTGCAAACAATATGGAACAGAGTGTTTTGTAATTGGTGTGTGAATTCAGATATCAAAAATTGAATTTCTAGTTAAAATTCCTAAATAAAACTTAAGCAGATTTTTGACCACACAGCTTCTTTTTCAGGTATAGTTTTGCGATTTTTCATGGCCAAGTTTGGATGTCGCATCAGTGTAATGTTAGGAGGGCTGATATCAGCTGTAGGGCTGGGACTTGGGATGTTCGTTACAGAGCTGTTCCATCTCTATCTTACCTTTGGTGTAATAACAGGTAAGAAATCTTACAGAAGTTCAGATATCCGATACAATAATTCATTCGTGTGGGGAATTTTCAAAATTCATTTCCAAGCTGTTACCTCTTTTTTTTTTTTGGGGGGGGGGGGTGTTTTTTGTGGGGTTTTTTTATTATTTTTTTTTTTTACTTGTAATACATTCAGTTAATTTTTTTGAGGTGCATGCCAAAAAAGATTTTTCTCAACGTAATATTGTTCTGTGTATTCATTGAAGACATTAAAGTTTCTAATATCAGTTAATACTAACTATGAACTTTGTTATATATGATGTATAGTATGTGAATGTTGTTACTGTCATTAACCATATGGTCAAATTATATTATTTTTATGATAATATCTAAATTCAGGTGTTGGTTTTGGCTTGGCATGTACACCTTCCATCATGGCAGTAGAGCAGTATTTTCATCGACAGCGCATCCAGGCCCTTAGTGTGGTCATGGGAGGGATCGGCCTGGGTATGGCCACCTTTCCTATCCTCATCCGCCTCCTTCTGGACCACCTGGCATGGCGTGGTACCATGTGGATTCTATCCGGGTTATGCTTGAATCTGTGTGTGTGTGGAGCTTTAATGACCCCGAAACACAAGAGCAAAGACTTACATCTCCTACCTCTGCTTTCCTGCTTACCCCTCAGGAACATAATATTCCACGGCATGTGTATAGCCAATCTGTTCTGGAGCTTTGGATCTACTGTGATTTATATGTACATACCCGCATATGCTTACGACTCTGGATCAGACTTCGAGACATCAGCATTCCTAATCTCCTGCGTTGGGATCGCAGGATTCATTTCTCGTATGATTTTTGCCTTCATGGGCCACAACAGTACTCTGGATGACATGACATCTTTATTGTGCTCTGTGGGACTTGGCGTCGTAGTCACAGGAATTTGTCCCCTACTTTTTAAGGACTATGCGGGGCAAGTGGGTTACTGTATATTGTTTGGATTTTATACGGGATATTGGACCACATTTCTTGGACAAGTCTCGCGGGAGTTATTAGGACCAGAGTGTGTGGCTTTAGGCAATGGATATTTGTCTTTCATGATTGCGTTAGGCTCGATAATGGGAGGTCCATCTGCAGGTAAGAATTAATACTAAACACTTACCAGAGTGAAAATCTGAGACAGTGATCCTATTTCCACAACTCGAAGTCCAAACAACATGACAATATATATATATATACACACATATATATATATATATATATATATATATATATATATATATATATATATATATATACACACACACATATATATATATATATATATATATATATATATATATATATATACATGTATATATATATGTACACACAAGCAGGTGTTATATACGTCCCTGATACAAGCAATGACGGACCCCTGTTAAAACAGAGATGGGTTTAGGTGTCATTGAGGATTAATCATTCCCTGCTGCCTAGTCACACCCGCCGTGATGTCATAAGTATATACAAATTAGTATTATTCACAGCTCAGCCATAGTCACAATCGATACATGTCATGATCAGTATATATAATACAGTAAAGTGGTAAAGTAAACGGTCTGACCACTCTGAAATAAGGAAGCCAACATGTCAGAATATATCTATCACAGGAGCACATAAAGTCCATTACTACCAATCCTCAACCCTTTACGACACATTAAATCTTGTTGTTGTCAATGTATTTTGAATTTGTTTACTTTAATTAGCTGTTTAATGGCACTGAATTCATTTTAGGGTATTTTCAAGCATACTGCTGTTGAACCCATTAAATTTCTTATTTGTTTTCTATCAGCACGATCAAAAGCTATTAAATGATTTCAGTCAAGTCAAAATTTACTTTTTATTATACCACATATATTTGTATTGCCTGCAAAGGATTTTGACTCTACTTGTTAATTTGTACGACTTTAACACTGTTGAATGCCTCTATTTGATCTACCCTCGCAAACTGTGTACATGTATATTCCATGTTACCTCACACTCTAGTGGCGGATCCAGGATTTCCAAAAGGGGGGAGGGGGGGGACATGTGTATTCGCTGAACTACTCAGCCATTTTTAGTGCCAAATCTGGATTTTTACTAGTAAATATGCGGCAAAAATGAGCCACTGGGCCCCCTCTAAATCCGCCACTGCTCTCTGTGTCTAATTCAACAAGAGCAAGTGAAATAGAACACTGTTGTAAAGTTTTATTCCCTATTGTAAACCATACTTGTTAGACTATTTATAAATCCTGTTTACTTTATAAGTATTTAATACTTACCTTACTATATCATTAGAAATCTTCTAGTAGTTCTGTTTCCACCTTTATACTTGTTGCAAAATGAACCCCTCATTGCATTTTGTTCAAATTTTGTATGTATGATGTTATGCTAACTGTGTTAGAAGGAAATAAATTCATTAAAAACATTTAATTACAAAGAAGTAATTTCAGTAGAATTAATGTTTCATTTACATACATACACATAAATGTAAATACTTCATTCTTACTCTGAAATTTATCTTTTAACTGGTTTATAAAGTAGTGAGTTAATCAAACACCTTTTTTGCCTCAGTCCAAATATTTTTCACACATCAATGACACCTATCTTTTTATCCCTCATCCATCCCTTCTTTGGTCCATGTGTTCATTTTACTATCCCTTTCTCTATTTATGTGATGCATATAGTTCAGGTTCGACTCCAGATTGTCTCATTGTGTTAGAGAGGTCGGTTACCAGTCCCTCTTGTGTTGAAAAGTTTAATTACCTCATTCATCTGTCGAAAAGGTTGACTGCCTCCTTCTTTTGAAGAGGTTTATTACCTGCTTCTTTTTTTAACTGAAATATTGCTGAAAAGGATATAAAATCCCAACCAACCTGCAAAACAGTCCTCCATTAATAATACATCCAGGTATATGGTTGATATTAGACCTATATCAATTAGTTTCATCAAACTCCTGTGTTAATCCTCGGAAACAATTCAGTGGTTGGTTGGTGAATTGGTTTTGAAGGTCACTTTCAGCAATATTCTCGTAGTGATACAATCAGGAGGTAACCATCCTCATAGGGGTCCTCAGAGGTGTACGGCCTCGTAGTGGCACAATCAGGAGGTAACCATCCTCAGAAATGTACGACCTCGTAGTGGCGCAATCAGGATTTTACCATCCTCAGAGGTGTACGACCTCGTAGTGGCACAGTCAGGAGGTTACCATCCTCAGAGGTGTACAATCTCGTAGTGGCACAATCAGGAGGTAACCATCCTCAGAGGTGTACGACCTCGCAGTGGCACAATCAGGAGGTATCCATCCTCAGAAGTGCACAATCTCGCAGTGGCACAATCAGGAGGTAACCATCCTCAGAGGTGTACGACCTCGTAGTGTCATAATCAGGAGGTTACCATCCTCAGAGGTGTACGATCTCGTAGTAGCACAATCAGGAGGTAACCATCCTCGGAGGTGTACGACCTGGTAGTGGCACAATCAGGATTTTACCATCCTCAGAGGTGTACGATCTCGTAGTGGCACAATCTGGAGGTTACCATCCTCAGAGGTGTACGACCTCGTAGTGGCACAATCAGGAGGTAACCATCCTCAGAGGTGTACGACCTCGTAGTGGCACAATCAGGAATTGAACTTTGATCGTCTGCTTGTCCAGAAAAGTACAGCGATTACACCAAGTCCGACTCTGTTGATAATTTCAATTCCAATACATGTTCATGTGCCTAGATATTACTATATACTGTACTTGTCTTTTTTACATTTTACCTTGAATAAACAGAATATCATCAAATGTTCTGGTTTTTATACATTTATTTATGATTGGTTGATTTTGTTTAACGTCACACCACGAATATTTCGTGTATATGGTGACGGCATCTGCCTGATGAGGGGCATACAAATTTTGACCTGTGCAACGGACCCACCCGAAGCAGTGAGGGATTTTTAATGTACCATGCACACCACGACACGGGGCCTCGGTTTTTTCTGTCTCCTCCGAAAGACGGGACACCGACATGACCAGAGCGGGACTCGAACCCTGGCCTCCTGATCAGGAGTCCAGCGCGATACCACTAGGCCACGCCGGCTTCATTTATTTATGTATCACTATGCATTGTATTGTTTTACTATGTATTGTATTACTATGTATTGTATTAATCTTTATTTCTTAGGCTTACTCATTAAAGAAGAAGGGGAATTTAAATATGCATTTTACCTGGCAGGTAGGTATTCATTTACAAAGAGTAACATTTTCAAAGCAATGTCATTCCATATGTATTAATTATGTAACAAATAAAGTGAGCTCTTTAACACGATAAATTTTACTAAACATTAACATTATCAAATTTATCAAAATGAAATATTTGCAGTATCAAATTCGTCAAAACAAAAGATCGACAAACACAAATTTAACATCGAAATGTGTACAACTGTATATTTACAAAAACAAAACATTTACATCTTCATATTGATCGAAACAAAAAATTTGCAATTTAAAAATTTGTCAACTTATATTTATCAAAACAATATATTCAACAAAACAAATGTTTATGATCTCATAGTGTTGTAAACATGGCATTTATAAAGTCAAAATCGAAACATAAAAGAACTTATGAATATATATATATATATATATATATATATATATATATATATATATATATATATATATATATATATATATATAAATTTTTTTTTTCGTAGGAGCGGCATTTATAAAGTCAAAATCGAAACATAAAAGAACTTATGAATATATATATATATATATATATTTTTTTTTTTTTTTCTTCGTAGGAGCGGCTCTTTTATGGAGCTCTATCATCATGACACTGTTCAAGTACCAATCCTGCGGCCTCGACTCTCTAATGACAGACTCCAATCAGAACGAACAAAAACAACCTCTAGTCGAATGTCTAGACGACAGCTCCAAGGGCCTCATCAATGGAGAACCTATACTCGTGTAAGTGTCGAAGCGGTCCGAGTGTTCATTCAGCATGCAGGTAATATGCTTTTGTGATTTGAGGCACCGCTTGGCATCCTGGTGACAGCTTCAATGACCGACATGATAGCTCATTTACATGTCCTCTTTTAAAAAGTTCATAAGAGTCAGAATTACTAATTGATATATGTAATATGTATAGTGAAAGGTCTGGTATTTGTTATATTAACAGCGGTGGATTTGTTGGGAAAGGGGGTGGTGGTGTTAAACACTCCCTGTCTTTTCATTGCCCTAAACAATGACCCTAAAATTAACTGAAAACTCCTTTTGGACATTAACACTAGTCATACTGAGTTTTTACTTTTCATTAGCAGTCGTTCTTGACTGTTTACCAGTTATATTATAAACTCCATCGATTAGATGATCATTCTTTGCTGTTTACGGTATATATACCGAGTTTTTCCTCTATCAGGTCAGTTTTACATGTAGCTGAACGTTCAGTTATCCGTAACCAGATAATGGATACGTGTAGATCCATTGATTAGGCCTCTGGCAATGGTCCACCTTCCTAACGACCAGTATCAGCTGTACATATCGGGTAGATATTCCAGGGGTCATCGTACTATAATGCATTCGAGAGGTGGGAGAGAAGTAGGCCAGCCTTTGATCTTGACTCCGATTCAAATATAAGTATGTTGAAATAGTTCAGATAGCAGTCCTTTACCGAGGCACGACTCAAGTAGAGTATTAACATTGAAAAATTGTCGATATCAATTAGTCTGCGTGAATTAAATAGTGCGTGAGAGTAGTGTATTGGGAAAAGGGTGGGGGAGGGATCACATTTGGAATGCCTGTGTGTTGTATTACATCATAGCCTGTACTATTTAGCTCATGGGTGGCGCCAACTGATGAGCTAGCACCAGATTCAACCCGTTGCCAAGATTTGTAACTTTTGAAGTCAGTCCATGATATGGGCAGTGGTCTATGTTAGCGGATGTTTACCCAACGTCACAAATGCGACGGAAATGAGCTTTTCATCTGGGCCCAACGGGAAAATATAAATACATATAGTTTCACCGTTAAATGATTTGAAATATAGATAGAAAGGTTGGCAGTGTTTCGGGTGGTAATCAATGTGTTTGTTTTCATTTTTATATATGCCATTTTGAACTATGAAACCTTAGATATTTTATTTATCTTATTGTTGCTGGTGAGCTTCCCCGTTATTTTTCACTGTTTGCTTTAATCTGTTGTATCAAGTAATGGAAGTAAATATTGGACAACGACTCGTTCCTAGATGTTATCAAACAGACCTTCCGTCTTTTTTGCCCTCTTTATTGACAGTAGATTGAGCTATCATGTCATAGATGCATGTAGATTAATGCAACCTCACAAATGTATATCAAACATAACCGTGCAACCCTCTAACACCAGTTATATACACGGGTAACACCAGTGATATACACGGGTAACACCAGTGATATACACGGGTAACACTAGTGATATACACGGATAACGTCAGTTATATACACGGGTAACACCATATAAATATGTAACACCAGGTAATGCGTGCAACAACAAGTGAAAGAGTTAACACAGGTAAACAGACTTAATTACACCAGGTAAAATAACATTATGCTTAACAGGGGTATGTTCAAATTGCAAACGCTCGGGATCGATAATCGAAATAATATCCGTGAAAAACCTTCCAGTCTCATAGGCTTCAATATTTTGTCAGTTTGGTCACGTCAACTTTCAGTCTCCACTTCTGTTATATAAACTCCCGAGTAATCCCGGACTTGAGGGGGGATTAGTTTAACAGTTGAAGCGAGTCTGAAAGTTTTTGCCATTTGAACGTACCTCTAATTGGACAAAAAAAGTTTGGCAAGGAAAACGGATAACATCACCTCACCTGAGGTAAACGAGCACATTTAGCGTCAGGTAATAAAAGTATCCCAAGTAGATAAGATTATTTATTTATCTGATAGGTAAGTATGGTATCAATACTTGCATGCCACAGATATAACCTTGACCTCTTAATCCTTTTCCCATCAACCTATGACCTAACTGCTTGTAATAGTTTAAATGACGATCACGTCATTTTGATGTATGTACACAGGTATATATACTGTATCTAATCAGATAATGAAATCATGCCATATACGCCACATTCACTAAACTTGACCTTGACCTTTTTGCACTTACACTTGATAATCATCCGTTATGTGATCACGTCTGATAATATCGCAATTAGCACGTGACATGAAAACAAAATTATTAATTTGTGTAATTTTCATGGAACCCCCATTGCCTCCTTAAATATCTTCTAGTCCCTATTTGCAGTTGAAATGTACTTGATGAATCCATTTGTTTAACGTTGTTGGTTGAACTGAAGCTGGGATGCAAAGTTGATAATTTTCTGTTATTTCTTTAAAACACATACACCTGTAAATGTAAATATTTCAAGTTTAGGTCGGAGCGAAATTAGGGTCGGTCGTGTTACTTAGATTACATGTTTATTCTTAACAAAATCCTGATATTGACCAACGGCGTGACTAGACCCTAAAAATTGTAAGCCAATTTAGGCAGGGGGTCTGGTGATCGCCTTGAGGACTCCAGTTGGTCCAGGGCGAAGACTGGTGGGAGAAATTAATCTCTCTCTCTCCTTTTACAAAAACTTTTTCAATGCAATTTTTTCGAACTAAAAAGTTGTAAGTCTACTAAAAGGAGTGGCGCGGACAGTTACGCCAATGTTGACTGTTACCCAATCGTATTGAAACGCGACATGTACTTCGTGCCTCTACGGTGCTCTCCTTGTACATGTATCGTAGAGGAACGAAGTTCAAGTCGTGTTTTAATAAAATTGGACCGTTACCAATACATGAAAAACAATAATATAATATACATGTCTCAGTTCAGTCAAGTATAATAGTTTTGATGCCGATATCTTGTTATGTAAATTCATCTGTTACTTTCGCACCTCCGTTATTTGATCGATAGACTCTGTAGTTGATAAGCACGAACGTTTTCTTAATGTTGCCATAGCTATTAACACGTTGATAGCCCACTGGGTCCCGGGGTCATTAACTGCATGCGAGTGTGCATTTGGCGTAACGGAATGTCAGCATGGAGATTCAGAGTAGTTTTTTTTTTATTTCTTTCTCCATATTTATATATATGTATGAAAACATAGTCTGGATATATCTAATATAAACCTTTCTTTCTGACATCTTATGTCGCTATTTGACTGTAAAACGGGGGGTTTTAAGCATTTTGTTCAATTTTCCCCACATTTCTACAATACTAAATATGATGATGACGACGTAGATGATAAAATACGACCGTTAGCACTTTTTTCTATAAATGCAAAGTACAGGTTAAACAGTGGCGGATTAAGAGGGGGCGCCCCCCCCTTTTCGCCACATACTTAAAGTAAAAATCCAGATTTGGCACCAAAAATTGCAGAATAGTTTGGCTAATGTGGCCCCCTTTTTTTCAGAAATCCTTGATCCGCCGCTGTTAGATGTAACGTGTGATGTTCTTTTCATTTCAAAGGTAAAATATCCACTTGCCGCACTATTATTTCTATAGAAATGGAACCCCCCCCCCCAAATTAAGAACAAAAACAAAAAACTGTGAACAAATAGAACGACTTTCGCAAATATTTTTATTATACACAGTATGGACGTTGGATTTCCCATTCTGAAGTGAACTCTATAAGGACAGCTAGTTGTTCCGCCTGCATGGTGTCGCCAAGTTCATGCGCCTGCGTGGTGTCGCCAAGTCCGTGTGCCTGCATGGTGTCGCCAAGTCTGTACGCCTGCGTGGAGTAGCCAAGTCCATGCGCCTGCGTGATGTCGCTAAATCCTTGCGCCTGCGTGATGTCGCCAAGTCCGTGCGCCTGCGTGGTGTCGCCAAGTCCGTGTGCCTGCGTGGTGTCGCCAAGTGACTGCGCCTGCGTGGTGTCACCATGTCCCTGCGGTCCCACCGAATCAATAATATGGCAGTAGCACTGCACAATACGTAAATAGTTCCGTTTATATTTATACACGTAATATTTTCTTATGAGAATAATTTCTTGCCATGGGTTTGAACACTATTTCGATGGCCTGATGGGTTACAAAAAAAAAAATAAAAATGAAAAACCAAAACAAACAAACAAAAAACATAACAAAAACACACGCTGTGAATTTCACTGCAGCCTCTTAGCTCTGTCTGGAACTGTTCCTCAGTAGGTGCAAATTTCGTTGCAAAAATTGACCTTTCACATCATTTATTATCATCGATTCTTTATTGTGTGTTTGTGTGTGTGTGTGTGGGGGGGATGTTGTGTTGTGTTTGTGTGTGTAGGTGTGCGCGTGTTTGTGTGGACGTAATAGAAACTATGTGCGAATGAGAATGACCAAAGCGTCTCTGTAGACGATGGTACTTTCTGTGCATAGTCCCACTTTCTCCATCATTGAATACCTGTCTCTACCATTTAGGGGAGATAATTCCTGCGGGTTTAATATTAATTCAGTGTCTATAAATCGATTTTATCCAAACCGAGAATCCCGTGTTTTAACAAGGCTGGAGGAAAATGCTGGTCATATGCTGTTACGTTAAGAAAACGCACAGTCACTAAAGGGCAATACTGGGACATGTTGACATCAAGAATCATAATCAAGTACAACTAGTAGTAATATACTTCAGAACAATTCAGACCTCACCCCGTTCCGGAACGGGGTGAGGTCTGAATTGTTCTGAAGTATAACGTTCCCTTGTCAACCACTATAAACTAACATTTAAGTTGTGACAGATCCTATGGCCCCCTTCTTCTCGGTCTATAAAATGGCGATAGTTTGAAATAAAAGTACAGACCATGTATGGTTGTGATTCGTTTTGTTCTTGCAATAGCGGATTCAGGGGTAGAAAGGTTGGTTGATTGGTGTTTTACGTCGCTTTCAACAATTTTTCAGTTATATCGCGACATGGAAGCAGGAGGCAACCCATATCTTAAACGTAGTAGCGCAACCCGGGAATCGAACCAGGATCGTCGGCGTCACAAGCCAAGCGCTTAACCACTACACCAAGCCTGCCTCGGGATAGGAAGGAATGACCCCGGCAGTGACCCGCAATTTAACCCCAATAGCTGATTTATCACCCTCCCTTTTCATTTATTCCCGACAAAGGGACGCTGGATTCGCCACTGATCTTGAAAAAGAGTAAAAACATTTACAGTACTTATGTTGTGCTGTGTGAATCACTCGATTTGTAAATTATCATTCTATGCTTCCGATTTTGAATAGGACTGCGTATTAAAATTGTGTTCGGATACATCGAATGAAGACTGCCTAACCCATTGATCTATTTTTATCGGATTTCTTTTATCTTTCATCAGCGACTTCTAAAGTCGGCATGAAACGAAACACATGTAAACACAAACTCTGAAGAGCTTTGAAGATCCATAAATTTATGATATTTTAAATGCTCTACACATTTGGGGTTTTTTTAAGGGGATGGGTTTGCTACACCTTCCCAAAAGTGACCCTTAAAAAAAAAACCTGTAGTTTGACAATTTTCAGTTCAAATTGGCATACATCGTCACTCCTTACTCCCACTCGGTACAGTGCTAGTGATTGTGTCTCAACGGAAAATGTACACCAGACTCTCACTGACTATATACTGTGTTATTCTTTCTAGGGAAGCTATTTAATTATAATGTGTTATTCTTTCTAGGGAAGCCATGGTGACATCCGTTTGAGAATCAATCTTTTGTCACTGTAAGCATTCGTTCAGTGATGATAGCTTCACAATGCCTCCAGGACGGTACAACGTCTGCTTGATTGAAGTTGACCGAACTCAATACTGATGGCTGGATCACTGTGATTTGTGGAAAGAATAGGGAGTTTTCTGCAAACAACCAGTTACCACCACTTTCATTATTTAAGGAGCATGTATATGGAATTTGTTGTTTTTTTTTAAGTCTCATTTTCATATCTTTTTGTTGCATCAGTACTCGTAACACAGTGGTAGATATGAGGGAAGGGGAAATAAATGCCTCAAATACCAAAATCTTTCATACACACCCTGTTATTTGCTTAATTTTGTCTAAATATTGAACCAAGAATTACCACACCTCATTCTTGAAAATGACCTATCCTGTTAAACTGATATGTCTGCCACTGAACACACAATGCTTAGATTTTCATACAAAAAAATGAGTATTGAATTTTCCATGTTGTTTATTTCTGTCAATCTAGTGTACATATTTATCTTTATCACCCGGTAACCTTTATGCAGCTTTTCAGCAAATATATTTTTGCAAATTTTATGAGAATTTTTTATTACTTTTTTTCTAGTGTATTATAATTGCTGTTTTGACTAATTAAAACTTTGATGTTTGGTTTAATTGTAAAGGTAACACTCAGTCTATTAGAATTTAGTAATAATAAAAAGAACACTCTTGTGACAAAGTGTTCTTCTTCCTCTTATTATTATAACCATTGCGCTTTCGACTGGAAGTCTATGACTGATTTTTATTAGAATTTAATCAATTATATTAATTGAAATTTAATCAGCAATTTTTTTTAACTATTTTAGGGTGTTTAATTGAAAGGCATAGTTTTAGATATACAATCATCAATCATTTCTCAAAAAGGTGAAAGCAAGAATATAAATAAGATAAAATATTCACTGCCTACTTCATCTATTTTTTTTTTCTTTCTTTCTTTTTTCGAAAGTGCACAATGAATCTTGATTTTGATTGGTACTTCAGGTTCCCTGTAAGATTTTGACCGTTTAGACACACTGAATCTATTACCCATGTCAATAATTCTTTTCTTTTGGAAAATCAACAGTATTGGAGGAAAACCATTACTTCATTGTACAGAAAATTGTTTTACCAGAACATCATTGAATGTATTTTCTTAAGAAAAGTGATATACTTGTAGATTTTTTATTGTAAGATAAATTTTCATACAGTTACAGTTAACCATATTGTTTTAAAGCATTGGGAATGTTAAATTTAAGTTCAGATTTTGCTGGTAAACGTTTTTGGAAGTAATGGTTAGATATGTACATGTACTTGTTTACATCCCATGCTGTTTTTATGGATGTAGGAGTGTGTAAGTAGTAACATTAGATTCCACACCATATGGTACTCCTCTACTTATTGTGAGGAGTCAAGATTCATTTTTTGAGAGTGGAAAATGTTTTGTGAAAATGGACACAATTTTTTTCATCCATACCATTAAGTGATGTTGAAGGGAAAACTTCAGTCAGGAAGCACCTTGATTTTCAAATCATCCATAAAAAAACATTTCAAATTTTGTAAAAAAAAATAGAGTTTCAAAGTGTAGGTTGACCCTGCCCGTAATTTTCATGTCAAGAGTCATGTCCAAACTACCTCGTCCTGTGACACAGTGGCTTGACCACTTGACCAAGTGTCCTGAAGAATCTCCAGTGTGTCAAACATGTGGAATTTACGTCATAGCTGTAAGAGTGTTACCGTATATATTTATCAATAACAAAAATCCACGTGGGTATCAAACAAGATGCATTGTCGCTATGACGATGCCAACTCATCAGAAATTAGTACACATGGCATACCAACAAGAAACGGTATGCAAGAATACATCAGGGAAAAAATTGTATATGTTGAAAATCATTGTTCTTTTAGTTACCATGTGTTGCCATTGTAAATAAATAAGAGTTGGTGATTTGAGAATTCTGTATACAAATCCCATAACATCTTATGTCAAGCCATGTATCAAAAATGGATTTTGATGATATCATTTTCAGTTATACAAGTCGCACATTTTATAACAATGTCAAAAACATCGTAATTTGAAACTGCACTTAATATCCCTATCGTGATGGAGAATTACATAGGTGTAATTATTATATTGTATAATATATATATATATATATGATTATTATATTAATTATATTACATCACAATCAATGTTCAACTCATACTGACATTGTTGCATACTACTCTGTGCAACATGACATGACATTGGAGGAAAATGGATTTGTATACAGGAAGATAAACGGGGATCACAAGAATTCTCTTGCATACAAGGAGCTCTGTTGTAAATTGAATGAGTCACATGTAGATATCACATAGATATCATGTTAATGAGATTGTTAGATATCTTTGATATCAGAAGATATATTTTTCCTTAGAGATTATTAGTCTTTTCTCCTTTGAGAGAAAAAAAGTTTCGTGCTGTGCTGGTAACAGACAATTATACTTGTTTCATTGTTCAAGTCTGACATTTACTTAGTGCTGTTTCCTAGTGACCATTTGTTATGTATATTTCTCATGATGTACAGTTTGTTAATGATGTTGTCCTTTTCACTAGGGGGTTTGTACCAGATGTATGGAGTACAAATGCATTGTTTGAGGTCTATATATATTTACTCAGAAATTATAAAACTGGGGGATTTTCATAACAAGTCTTGGATATATCATCTTATGCGTATATTTCCACACATTTCTTTCGGTTCGTATATTTATTTATTTATTTTTATTTTCATTCATTTATTTATTTTAATTTTTTTTTATGTTAAAAGAAAATAAGCCTATCTTAGCGGTTGTTTAAAGAATATGCAGTGTGGATTTAAGAATGTTGAAATACTGAGTATGTCTGTATCACACTGCCGCATATGAAATAAACATTTTAAGTTTAGTCAGTTACCTCCTCACTGGCACCATTTTAATGCTTCTGATTTATATTCTTCGTGTTCTATCTGAAAGAAAAGAACCAATTCAATTCTGTATATAGATTCAAAGTTAATGACCTTGACATGGTTATAATATCTTTTTCATGCATTCAGTATCAAAACAAAATAGAATAACATTGACATTGATTTACAATACCTTCTACCGATAGTTTACTTAATTCTGTTACATATCAGTTATCTAAATCTTAACTTGAATCCAAACAAGAAACAAAAATTGTAGTTTATTTTATATTGAGTTATTGTTTATGGTCATAACTTATTTTAGAATGAAATTACGACTTAAATTAGGTCTTTGAGATATGTTAGTAACTATATAAAGACTTTGTTTTTGCAATTCTTTGTTGATATCTATAAGGAATAAGTTTTGACCGTGGGGTATAACTAAAAAGTCTTGTGTAGATTGCAGATTTCCAAATAAATATACATGTATAATAATAATAGTGATATTAATGATAATTAAGTAATTGTGTCAAAATGTTTAAATGTAAGAATTCAAAAAGGTTAAAACTGTAGGAAGATAGGGAAGGGGTGGAAGTAAGGCTTGACACCAGGTAGGACTTTATACTGTTAAAATCTGGTTATATATTAGACAATCAAGTATACTTTATCAGACGACTTTTTTTCGTTTTGAAAATAGAAATGGATGAAGAGTCTAGTTTAAGGTATCATCCACTGTATATAAATACTTCACTGAAATTGAAAATGTTCATCCAAATTTGTTGTCACATCTTTTTTTATTGTGACTTGAGTGTTCATTATGAAAAGGCATTGAATAAAATCAAATTTCTGTCAGGGAGTTTAAACTCTGAGGAATCCTTCACAAAAATGTCATACCCTTTTTGGACTCAAATGAATTTTATACTTTCCTTTGTAACATTATAGATACGTTACTTGTACATAGATGTATTATTTTTCCTGAAAGCCTAGATGTCCAGGTCAGATGACATGAAAGTAAAGGTGTGTGAAGTATGATTGGTATATATGTGTTGACTTGGTAGAGAATAATTTTTTTTCAATTTTCTTAGCGTGCTATGATTTTATTTCATGATTTACTTTTCATTCCATTGCTTGAAATAACAACAACAAATAACAAAGATTGGTGTTTAAGCATAAAATATCAGCTAAATAATGTATTCCATATTTTTCAATAGGCCATACATTCAGAAGAAAAGAGTTGTTTAAAAGAAAAATTTCAATATCACAGTAAGTCAAATAAAACATAGATACTGGTGGTAAAATTAGTATTTGAGGGCCATATCCTTTGGGAACGTAACAAAATTTCAACAGTGTAAATCATTTTAGAATAAAGTATTTGTGTAAAGAAATAGTCCCTTGCCAAATAAATACACACAAAGTAAAGACACCTATTCCGTTAAATGAACTAAAAAGTACAGATGGCATAAACCCACCACCCCACGTTGTATATCTATCCAGCATTATTTATCAAATTTTGTAACAAACACCACTAACGTACATAAAGCATTCTAAATTCATTTAATTCATGCAAAAATCGCTGTTTTATTGTTATGTTGTATTATTCATGCAATGATCAATGCAAAATTTATAATTTTATTTTTTTCGAATGATGGGTTGCTATGGAGACCGAGCTTACTCAATGTGGATATATTTGAATTCAAATCATACCTGTGCTAAATCGTTCAAACTAGAGTTTTTTTTATTATTTATGGTTTTGTCTGTGGTTAAGGTCATATTCGTGTTACATATTCATTGATTTCTATTGTTTTCGTTACAATCGGTTAAAGGGAGGCATCCATACCACAATGTTATGGCCGTTTCTGCCTTGAGCGAGGACATTGTTTTCGGGACAAAAGATTTTAAATCAATTTTGTGTCTTTGAATATAAATCTCTCGGAAACCAGTCGTAAAATTCTGACATGGCCATTGCGTCATATCTGCTTTACTCGATTTGTCTGCCACGCATGTAATTTTATCTGCACTTCGTGCAGTTCTTTTTCTTACATAATTTTTCCTTTGTTATTTAAAGAGCAAGCTACACTATGTCAGTACACGTCTGAGAATTAAGCGATATGTAATTGTTTTTGTTGAAATCTTTGATGTAGCATATTGTGTTTCAAATAAAAATAAAGAAAAATTCTCTCTGCTGATTTGCTTAGCAGGTATTTGATAGCGGCAGATTCAGGAACTACTGCCGTGACCCAATCCCTTATTTTTGTGTCGCCTGCGAAGCAACGCGACATACTAGGATAACTTTGTCCGGCGTCCGGATATCTACAGACTTAATATGTCACCTGGTCCCTGACAAAGAGACGCTGGATCCGCCTCTGATTTAGTGTAAGGTATTGTGCAATTTTCAAGTACTACATAATCTAAATAAATTTGAGACTTTAGGAACATGTGTCATTGTTAATGAGGAATGTCTGGGCGGTCAAGGTAAAACATACGGTTTATCAGATTTCAATATTTAAATTGTGGTTAGTAATCTTCTAGAAATGTTATCGGTTCAGTGTTGCAAGATTTTAAAACGCCAAAAACTTTAGAATGGTAACCGTGTGAAAAAAGGACAAAGGGCGTTCCGCTGTGTTGTTTTGGGTCGGTCTTTTTGGCTTGTGTCTATAGCTAGAATAAAGCTTGTCATAAATGCAAACGTTATGAAATGTAATGCGAGGCGTTAAAAAGTGAAATTTATAAAGTTCCTTGCCCCTGTCGATAGAATGTTTTGGCAACTGAAGATCCACGTCATAGGGTGTACGACATGAATTTTGAAATCGACTCGCTTGCGGAGCGTACATGTCAAATATAAGTGTGTACCTTATATATAGATAGTAAGCTATAGCCGAAATTTACAGTTGGTGACAGTGAAGAAAAACCCCATTCACTCCCGGCAATTGTATACTGTTCACATCATTTCATATTGGTCGTTTGACGTGTATGACAACATTCGGTGTTTGATTGGGAGGGAGGGGGGGGGGGGTGCAGAAACACAAACCGACCCTTAACAGCAGGTTCACTGGCCACAAATCCGTCCCAGTCTACAAAGTAAACTACAACGATTTCCAACGAGGCACTGTATCCCTATCGGATTCCGAGGCTTTATGCATCTGGATGCTTAATTCAAGTGCAATCAGAGGTTAGCTTAATGAAATGGTAACCTTGAGCATTTCCCCTCTGTGGAGTTGAATTTTCTAGCTGCATTTACCGGTTAATTGTAAAGTACACTTAGTCACCGAGACCGCTTGTGCAGTAGATATTTCAAACAGCAATACCTGTTGACGTTCACTCAATGAACACGTTTATAACTATCTTATTTCTCGTATTTTACACTCTGTCTCTGGATAAAGGTTTTCCTGAACCCTGAGGATAAATTATTTAAGAGAATATGGCAATAAAGCTTTAGCTTCCCGCCATGTATTGTACTGTGCACCCTACACATCTTTTCATGCAGATCAATGTACTTCTTATGGATTCGCGATTGCCTGCAAATCAGATCATCCTGGTTCGATGTTGTATGTTGGTTCAGGAAAGTAAAAATCTGTCTAGTATATGTTGGAATGATAATATCCCTCACTCCTTCGGGTTGAGTTCGTCGATCCCTTACTGCTTCGGGTGGGTCCGTTGATCCCTCAGTGCTCCGGGTGGGGTCCGTTGATCCCTCACTGTATCGGTTGGGGTCCGTTGATCCCTCACTGCTTCAGGTGGGTCCGCTAATCCCTCAATGTTTCTGGTGGGTCCGTTGATCCCTCACTGCTTCGTGTGGGTCCGTTGATCCCTCAGTGCTCCGGGTGGGTCCGTTGATCCCTCACTGCTTCGGGTGGGGTGCGTTAATCCCTCACTGCTTCAGGTGGGTCCGCTGATCCCTCACTGCTTTGGTGGGGTCCGCTGATCCCTCATTGCTTCAGGTGGATCCGTTGAGCCCTCACTGCTTCGTGTGGGGTCCGTTGATCCCTCACTGCTTCGTGTGGGTCTGTGATCCCTCAGTGCTCCGGGTGGGGCCCATTGATCCCTCACTGCTTCGGGTGGGGTCCGCTTATCCCTCACTGCTTCGGGTGGTCCGTTGATTCCTCACTGCTTTGTGTGGGTATGTGATTCCTCAGTGCTCCGGGTGGGTCCATTGATCCCTCACTGCTTCAGGTGGGTCCGTTGATCCCTCATTGTTTGGGGTGGGGTCCGTTGATCCCTCATTGTTTGGGGTGGGGTCCGTTGATCCCTCACTGCTTCAGGTGGGTCTGTTAATCCCTCACTGCTTCGTGTGGGTCCGTTGATCCCTCAGTGCTCCGGGTGGGTCCGTTGAATAGAACAAAGATACATATATGACCACGTAGGTCCACCTCCATACGTGTGTAAAGATTTTGTGGCATAAAACAATAATAATAATACTTTTTAGATGTTTCGATACGCCACGAATGCCCAGCTGGCAGCAAGTTTTGAATAGGACATGTAGTCCAAGGGCCACAACTCCTGTAAAAAAATTAAACAACATTCTTCTTCCAATATGAAATGTACTCAAAAGCTGAACGTTATACTTCATTATCCTTACGATATGCATATCTGCATATTTTGTGACCTTCGGTTGTACCAAGATTCATTGAAATCCTCTTGGGGGTTCAGGAAGAGTTGCGAAGACAAGGTGAATTTACCATATATGCATATGCATATAGTCCAAGGGGTATAACTCCGTCAAAAGATCTTTCAACCGGCATCAAATTAAAACTTGATCTAGATATTACCATGATGTATCTGTATACCCAAGTCCAAGTCAGTGAGTGCTTTCATCGCAGAGATATAGCAAGGGGTCACATTATATGCCCCGACCCTTTTCAGTAGCGTGGAATAAAAAAAGACAGCAACAAGTGTTATACGGCCAACCATAAATATCTTGCAAATCTAAACCCTTACGCGAACGCATGTACATATATTCAAATTTAATGCATCATAAAATGGTAAAATTAGAAAGAAGTCATCCGAAATTCTGAAATTCAGCGATACTAAACCTGCCAGATAAGGGTGACATCCAATACCAGACTAATTTGATAAACTCTTTACAGTTTATGACTATTTTCAGTTCTTTACCAAAGCGTTCACAAGTTCTGCTTTTTCTGATAACCAACAAAAAGTAAATGAATAAATTTTGGACGGCAAGATTCAGGGTAATTATTCATTACACTAAGAATTTAGTATGAAACTTACATACAATTATTTCTTCTTATGCCAAAGTTTTAATTATACACGAATCACAGACTGCAATCTAGGGAGAACGGGACAAAATTCCAGGTTTGTAAACTTAAAGAACCAAATAAAAAGAACTAAACACTCTTTCCTTTCTTTTTCCTATCTGCAAACAAGAGGCCCAAGTGGGCCTATATCGCTCACCTGAGTACCTAGATTATCAGTCATGCATGAAGGAGGAATTCATTTATTTTTGCATTAATGTGACTAAGTCAACACAGATGTTGAAAATATGTCAAATTTTATTTCAGGCTAGAATAAAAAACAACACTTTTTTGCACATCCATTCAGGTGATTTTGATATTAAGCATTTCCTTTGTCTCTGCAAGAAGTCATTCAGGGCAACAAGTTAGTCATTTTCTTTAGGTGGGGCCTTTTGTTGACTGATTTCAAGTCTGGGTCATGAACAACAATTGTTTCAAATATTGTCCAGATCTAACTTAAAATTGCCTAATTTCATATGTTGAGTGTTGAGAAACATCTAAAAACTTATTTAGATGTGTAAAGAAATTAAAAAAAAATTTTGACCACAGCTGGATTTGAACCGCTACTCTCCATATTTCAATTACCAAGTGGTATATGTACTATTGTGAGAACTGCTTTTTAGACATGGTGGCATTATCTGTTAACCAATTTGGATGAAATTTACCAAATTGATAGCAGACTTTTAGTACTTCATGTATTCCATGTTTCATTAAAATCTTTTATGTGGTATAACAGCAGAAGTGAAAAATGTGATTGAATTGTTCCTACACACCCTCATTTGGAAGTCTTAAAAAATTCATAGAAAATCCAAAAATTGAGATATTGACAAAATTCTTTCAAGGTAACAATCCTTACCATAATTATGATCACAATAGTCCATAAGAAATCATCATTATCAATTAACTAGGAAATATGACACTTTTTTCTGCATTGAATCACCAAGTCCAAAGAAATGTCGAAAAAAATTCTAAAATTTGATTTTGGAAGGGAACCAAAATGACAATACATCTTCACTCATCCCTCTAGATCATTTCTATGCATTCTGTTTGTCTCTGTATACAGCCCGTATGAAAAAGAATATTGTTAAACGAGGGAACTCTTTTGTGACCTACTCTTGACTATGGTGGCGCCACCTGTAAAGAGGTCTGGACGAAAACAACAGAATTTGAAGAGGAATATAAGTGACCTATTTCTACCAAGATTTATTAAAATCCTTCGAACAGTTTTGTAGAAAAAGTTGAAAATGTGAAAAATGGCCAAACCTCCCCCTTTTTTTTTTTTGGAAGTCTTAAACGTAAAATTCCTAATTTCATATGTTGAGTGTTGAGAAACATCTAAAAACTTATTTAGATGTGTAAAAAAAAAAAAATTTTTTTGACCACAGCTGGATTTGAACTGCTACTCTCCATATTTCAATTACCAAGTGGTATATGTACCATTGTGAGACCTACTTTTAGACATGGTGGCATTATCTGTTAACCAATTTGGATGATCCGCACAAAAACCAAAACCTTTGAAAAGGACTATGAGTACTTGCATCCTACCCAGTTTTATCACAATCCTTCAAGTTATTCTGTAGATCAAGTTGAAGATATGAAAAATTGTCCCCCCCCCCCCTTTTCTTGGAAGTCTTAAAAAATTCATAAAAAATTAAAAAATCGAGATATTGAAAAAATTCCTTCGCACCAGCATTCCTTACCATAGAAATGATTAAATGAAACCAAATGAATGCATCAATGTTTACTAAAAGAAAATAATAACTCTTTAATGCATTAAAATAACAAAGTCCAAAATAAAAATGAAAAAACGTCAAAAATTTGATTTCAGAATGGAACCAAAAATATCAACACTTCTTTCCATATTCCTCTAAATCATTCCTATGCAGTCGGTTTGTCGCTGTATGCATCCGATCTGAATAAGAAGTTTGTCAAAGGAGGGTACCCTCTGTGACCTACTTTTGTCTGTGGTGGTGCCACCTGTTCATGGATCCTGACAAAGATGACCACATTTGTCGGGGACCTTGAGTATTTGATGCATGCCAAGTTTCATTGAATTCCAGCAAGTGGTTCCGAAGAAAAAGTTCAAACTGTGAAATGTTTACACCAATTATCCCACCCCCCTTTTTCTTGAAAGTCTTAAAAAATTCATAAAAAATCCAAAACATAAAATATTGAAAAATTTTCTTCGCAGTAGTATTTCTTACCATCAAAATTATCAAATTAAACCAAATTAATGCATCAATGTTTACTAAAAGAAAAAAATACCTCTTTTCTGCATTAAAACTACCAAGTACAAAAAAACGTCACAAATTTGATTTCGGAATGGAACCAAAAATAACAACACTTCTTCACACATCCCTCTAGATCATTCCTATGCATTCGGTTTGTCTCTGTATGCCCCCGGTCTGAAGAAGAAGTTTGTCAAAGGAAGGTACCCTCTTTGACCTACTTTTGCCTGTGGTGGCGCCACCTGTTGATGAATCCGGACGAAAAACAATAACACTTGTAGGGGACCATGAGTACTACATGCTTATTAAGTTTCATCAAATTCTGTTCAGTGGTTCTGGAGAAGAAGTCGAAAATGTGAAAAGTTAACGACGGACGACGGACGGTGATTGATCACAATAGCTCACTTGAGCCTTTGGCTCAGGTGAGCTAAAAAGCGTTTCAACCTTTTATTTATATCCATATATCAACTTCTCTCTGGTGGAGAATGTGGGTGATTTCCTAAATAAGATTCTGAACAAGTGTTTTGTATGGATGGCAGTTTATACTAGTTTTCTTGTGATTTGGACATTTAAGGATTTGGTTCTTAAAGCCAAGGGTTGCATAAGTTTTCATCGACAACCTTTCAGCTACACCAGTCTGAAACCACTCAGCAAACTACAGAAATTCAAAACAACATAAAAAAAGATGCGTTTGTGAGACATGAATGCCCCCAGCAGCAACAAAGTCGAAAAAAAGGCAAATTTTTTAAATGTAGGTCAAAGGTCACCATATCTAAAACTATCGTATTAACAGAAAGGTCTTGTCACAAGGAGTATACGTGCGAAATATGAAAGCCCTACCTCTTACCAGTCAAAAGTTATAACCTATGAAATGTAGGTCAAAGGTCACAGTCAATGTTACGAGGTAATAACAGCAACACCTAGCGTGGCATAATACACCCTTCGCTTACTTTGGACGGGATCAATGTGAACGTATGGTTTTATTACCCCAAAACATTGGTCTCTTTGTTAACACTTTTATGAAATACTGAAATCCAAAAAGAAGGATCCAAGTGGCTTCTCCTACACTATTTAAGCATTCTGTATAGGTTTCATGAAAAACAACTGAGGTTTATTTGAGTTATCATGTTACATAGCATCTCCATAGCATTTTAACATAGTAACAAAATTTTATTCACTTTGCATGATGTGACCTTGACCTTAGGGTCCTAAGTAACAATTCTGTGAAATATTATTGAAATCTATGCACAGGGGAAGAAGTAAAGGCACGGACAAGGTTTTACTCACTTTGCATGTTGTGACCTTGACCTTTGAGCTATGACCTTGGTCATGACACACCCTTGGGTCCTAAGCAAACAATTCTGTGAAATATTATTGAAATCCATGCACAGGGGAAGAAGACGGGCATATAAAAAATTATGGTACCGAAGGAAAATTCTGTCAGAAGGAATATGCACATGAAATATCATATCCCTACATCTTATGACTCGAAAGTCATATCCGATGTTAAAGTTTTTTGCTACAGACAGACAAGCTAAAATCTAGAAGCCCCTGATTCTTTGATTCTGGGGGCATAAAAAAAACAAACAGTATGTAAATTATGATGATTTTATTTCAATGGTGAAGATACTTAAATATAATGCACATCCATGTATCAATATTTGGCATTAAATATACAAACAATGGAGATGATGAGGATGAAAGTTTATAAATGTTTTGTTTAGTCAATGAGCCGTGATTTCTGGGATGCAAAAAAAAACTTGCATTCATTAAATAAATCTAAAATGTCTCTTAAAAGTAAAACATCTGCTCTATTCCTAACGCCTGAAGGGCGGACCTCCACCACGAGGTGGTCCTCCAGCTCTCATCCTTTTGATCGGAGGGCCACTAGATCTGGAGTCTGAGGGGGCAGTTCTACGTAATGCTGGGGCATGTCCATCCCTGTCACGGTCCTCCCTGGGTGGAGGTCTAGACCCCATAGAGCCTCTCATAGGACCTCTGGAGGGTGGTGGTCCACGTGAGGATGATGATGATGGGGGTCCTCGTGATGAAGGTAGTGGACCACGAGACTGTGGTGGGCCTCTTGATGATGGTGGAGGACCACGAGATGAATGCATTGGCCTGGGAGATGGCGGACCTCTGGATGGAGGTGACGAGTCATATCGAGAGGAAGATGGTCTACTTGAAATCATAACTTCTCTGCCAGATCCTGAAATAAAATAATCTTACGATCTCATATCTGAATAACTGATATCCATGTACTATATTTTGTGGGTTTTTATTCTTGTCTTTTCATCACACCTAGATCATATAACTCAAGTGGTGAACTATGCAGCAGACCCACCCAAAGCAATGTGGGACCATGTCACCGTGACATGGGGCAAACCAGTGTGGGACCATGTCAAAGGGCCACAGTTTTTCAATGTCACGTCCAAAAGACTACCAACGATCCAGCCATGGGGCTTGAACCTGTGACCATTTGGTCATGTGCAAAGCCCCTAATTAATTGAGCTATGCTTGCTCTATATGCTATTCTGTAGCTGGTGTCAGTAAAATTTACCAATACATGATATTTATTCTACGTCTTATTGCTACCACATGCCAAGTCACACTACTGCTTGTTTATCTCCCATCACTCCTACAGTATATACTGCAGTCCACTCTGGACGAAGTTGAAACAACGAGGTAAACAGTTCATGTTCAACAGAGTTAGAGTTGGAGGATGTATAAATATGGAGTTAACAAGAAATTTGAGTTGACAGAATTAAAGTAAATAAGAGTCAACAGTACATGAGAGTCAGCAGAATTTGAGGTATGTAAATTCTTCAACCTTTTTAGTTGTAACTACACTTGTACACATATTTATGGAAGACTTTACAGTCAGTAGCAAGGTTGTTTTTTTTTTTTCAATTAACGGAAGGCTTTCCCACAATACAGAGCTGGGCTGTACAATGAGTTACAGCACCACACTTCACTCCATTCAGCCATCAAAGCCCCTCCATGATACCAGTATAAAGTCAATTATGTGAAGAACAACTCACCTGAGAAACTTCTGCTAGGAGGGGCAGGTCGTCCAATATCTGAAGCTGAAAATAGACACAGGTAACATTATTTGAATATAAATACTATGTTACTCATAATCAGATTTCCTCATCGTTGGTAAAAGGTAGAAATAACTCTTTTCATGGCTATGTTAACACTTCTACATCAACAATAAAGAGCAATGATCTATTTGGGTTGTTTGTTTTTTCATTGTTTAAGGCCAAAAGGGATTAATTTACCTATATGGTGGCACCACCTGTCTGGTGCATGGCTTCATGAGTTTTACCTGTGCAACAGACTCGCCTGAGGAAGGGAGGAATACCTGCCTGATGCCAGATCTCAGTATGTTAACCAATACAACAGACCCAACTGTGGCAGTGAGGAACATCAGTCTGGTGCCAGATCTCAGGATTTTACCAATACAAAAGACCCACCTGAGGCAGTGAGGAAAACCGTTTTGATGCCAGATCTCAGTATGTTAACCAATACAACAGACTCACCTGAGGCAGTGAGGAACATCGGCCTGATACCAGATCTCAGGATTTTTAGCAATACAAGTCACAACACACTCAAGTCACTCAAGTGAGGCAGTGAGGAATACCAGTCTGATGCCAGATCTCAGGATTTCTAGCAATACAACACTCACCTGAAGCAGTCAGGTAACTTTGGTCTGATGACATATACCAAGGCACATGGTCTCTGTAACAAGGTCATGTGACAAAAGTTACTTTCGTATTTTACATTACTGTTGGCCAAAGGACAGACAAGGAGGCAGAAGGGGATATGACATTTTGAAATTCTGAACGCTTCAATGGGTTCTACATCTGTAGTAATCGTTATCTACATTGAAAGACGTACATATGTACAAATCACTGTTTATTCAGACTAAATCTATACAGGTTCTAATCTATTAGAATATATTTACTAACATCTTAGACTTAATACGCTTGTACAAGTCATTATTTATGCATCTCCCTACATATGTACAAGTCATTAATTATTCCGACTCCATCGGTACAAATTCTAATCTACCTTCATAGATCTACTTACACCTATGAGTATGACTCTCTACATAAGTACAAGTCATTATTTTTTTGACTCCCTACGTATGTACAAGTCATTATTCATGCATCTCCCTACATATGTACAAGTCATTATTCAAGTGACTCCCTACATATGTACAAGTCATTATTCATGTGACTCCCTACATATGTACAAGTCATTATTCATGTGACTCCCTACATATGTACAAATCATTTTTCATGTGAGTCCCTACATATGTACAAGTCCTCATATATGTGAGTCCCTACATATGTACAAGTCCTCATATATGTGAGTCCCTACATACGTACAAGTCATTATTTATTCTGACTTCACCTGTTTGAATCTCAATCTACCTTGATAGATGTACTTACATCTATACGAGTCATAATCCCTTGAAGCTCCACGATCATACTCCCGCGATGACTGTGTACTTCTGTATTCTCTGTAAGTAGACATGGACAGTAAATTACCTTTACATTCACATCAAGTTTGCAACAAAAAAAAAGACATCTACATAACATTTTCATGATTAACACACAAGTGTATCTCTATTCCAATTATAAGCCTGTGTGGCCTAGTGGATAAGGTGCTCGGCTCGTGATCGAGAGGTCCCGGGTTCGAATCTCGCCCTGCGCACACTGGGGTTCTGTGTTTCAGATGAGACAGTAAAAACTGAGGTCCCGTGTCACTGTAGGCGTGGCACTAAAGATCCCTCATTGCTTCAGGTGGGTCCATTGCAAAGGTCTAAATTTGTATGCAGTGCATCAGGCAGATGCCGTCACCATATACGTGAAATAATCGTGGAGTGACGTAAAACAATAATCAATCAATCTATTCCCATTATATATAGATGAATGTTAACAACTCAGATGTGAACAATTCAAACCCCAATTGTTGATTTTTATTTTCATTTTTATTTTTTTAATTCTAATTTTTTTTTTTTTTTGCTTTTAAGAGTTTTTGTTATTATTTTTCATAGTTTTTTTCTATATATATTTATCTCATCTTCAGGAAAAATTTGCAAATGTATGTACAACACAGGTGTAACAGACAAATATACTGTCGGACATTTAACAGAAATTATCTTAGTATCTAAGTACCCCCCTTTTTATCATGAAAATCTGAAAAAAATACTGTATAAACAGAATCAAACAGGATCAAATTTCGCGATTCAGTTTCAGAAAAAGGGATCTTAATTTTTGCGAGTACAATTTTTTGCCATGAGCTACATTGGAAGGAAAACTCTGTCCATTGCCTCAGCAAAAATACCTTCAAACTATAAATAGATATGTATAGCCTTTAACTCCTCATTGATAAACTCTCTTGCTATGCTGAAACCAGCCCCCTGGCATTCATCTTTTACCTTTGCTTTGCTCTGGAGATATCGCTGTTGAAATTGTCATTCAAACCTCTAAGTGACCGACACAAAGCGATCTGAGTATATCATTAATAAGAAATACCCAGTATTTTCCTTCTGACATTCTATTCTGTATTAAACATGTAATCATTACCTTCACCCAGTATTAAAATCAGTGAAGCAAGGTACGATGACAGAATCTATGCAGCTGAACATTTGTTTGGGGTAAAAATATTCACGGTAACTTATTTTCACATTTTCAAATTCCTCACGAAAATAGCAAAAATTCGTATCTCACGAAAATTTCTGGTTATACAGTAAAAATCAACAGGTCATTTACTTTAACACAAGTGAGTTCTGTTCAGAACCACAATAATAAGCTATAGCTTATTGTAGGAGCATACAATGTCATACCCTGGTGAGGCGAAGGATCGTTCTGACGGCTTGTCATAGGTGTCTCTACTACTTGGCCCATAACCCACCTCTTTCCTGTGTGATACAAAAAAAGCAAACATACACATATGCTGCATGTACAGAAAACCGACAGGTGTTACAGACAGATATTGGACATTGGATAAAGCAAAGAAATCAAGATCTGGGATTTTCACAAATGACTTCCAAGTACAAAGCTTTTAAAATTTGATAAATAATCATGAAATTGAAACCATTGGGAAAAATAACTTATACATGCACATCTTGTTTAGGGTGTTACTAAATACTTCAAGTCAGATTTCCTTAAAAGTTCAACTAGTCAGAAGACCACATCAACTGCACAACCTTTTAAGCTCGTGAATGTGATTTCAGATGATAATCTGAGATTATCTTGTAGTTTTTGGAGGTGAGAAGCAACAAACTTTCAGCAGTAAAATTAAGATGTGAAAATCACTCCAGATTCTTGAACACTTGCTCAATTTAATATTTCCATGCAGTGTGGGTGAATAAATACAGGAAGTGGTATGACATCATAAACTGATGCTATAATTATCATCAAGGAAAACAATATTTTTCAGTACATTCAATTTACCGTCACCACATTACATCAATCTGTTGGCAGACTTTACCTCTGTATATAGTCTCGACCGACTGGTTCTCTGGTATCCCTGCTGCTGTATGTGTCTCGACTGGAGAGGTATTCATCTCGAGATGATCCCATGGGTTCTCTTCTTGAGTTAAAGCTATCTCGGGGTTGTCCACCATAACTACCACGACCACTAGAACCATTATTATAATCTCTAGATGAATTAAAATCTCTGAAATGTGAGGAGATAGATATAGATAAATCTCTGAAATGTGAGGGGATATATATAGATAAATCTCTGAAATGTGAGGGGATATATATAGATAAATCTCTGAAATGTGAGGGGATATATATAGATAAATCTCTGAAATGTGAGGGGATATATATAGATGAATCTATGAAATGTGAGGGGATATATATAGATGAATCTCTGAAATGTGAGGGGATATATATAGATAAAAATTAACTACACTGAAATTCATTTTGAAACCATGATAAGGAATCAGACAGTGTTTATATAGCTGGCAGCATTCTGGGAACATTGAGGTATGATATTAAAATATCTAAAACTTTTTTCACATTAATCTTAATCACAGTTACATGCCAGACATAAAGTGACTTGCCCAGAAATTTGCATTTTTTACATGATTTGTTTCTTTGATTCTTGTTTTGCATCACAACACGATTGCTGCACTGATATGGTGACTGCCTTATACAGTGGACAAAAATCTGGACCTATGCAATGGACCCATGGGAAGCTTTTTTGGAAGTTTTAAGTGACAGGTCTACCATGACCTTGGTCCCTTCTCCATTTCATCTGAAAGACTAGACACCGATGAGCCGTAGCAGGACACAAATCCCGGTTCTCACGGTCACGAGCTAAGCACATAACCGTTAAAGCTACATTAAATCCATTTATAATGACATCACAATCCAAGCATTGACATAATACGGGACAGTGAAGACACTATGTATAATTCCAAAAAGGTCCATTCAAATGACCTACATTTCATACATACATTTCTGTCTACCTTAACATATCTCACGATGCAAAGTTGCTGAAGGACTACAATACATCGCATGCTTTTACCAGGAAAACTTAATCATGCTCATTGCGGAAACAGCAGCTACAAACCTGAGTATTCTCAATAGTTTTTCTCAACAAGCTGTGTTTGTGAAACACTAATGCCTCCGGTGGCATCAAAGTCGAAAAGTTATTTTTAGCATGAAGGTCAATGTAATGGTCAAAAGGTCATCAACCTTGGTGTCATTTGAAAGGGCTTCATTAGTAAAGGACGCATATCAAATATGAAGTCTCTATCCCTCACGTTTCAAAAGTTATAGCCCCAAGTCCAAAAAAATGTTTCTAGCGTAAAGGTCAAAAAGGTCAGGGATCTTGGGGTCATTTGAAAGGGCTTTACTTGAGTACGCATGTCAAATATGAAGTCTCTATCCCTCACTGTTCAAAAGTTATAGCAAAGGTTAAAGTTGACAACAGACAAACAGGACAAAAACAATATGCCCCCCGATCTATCAGGGGCATAAACAGGGAACAGGGGCATAATGGGCAGAAAAGTATTCATGGCTATTTAAATTCTTTTTACTTATTTGTGTGTTTCTGAAAGTCACATGATTTTTTACCTATAACAGTGACGTCAAGCACCGTGGAGGAAATTGAGTACTTGGAGAAAAGTGCCGCCCTTCAGCAGGTACCCTGGCAATTCTTTAGACATTCCCAGACTGGGAATCGAACGTTTGACCTTCAGAAGGTACCCTGGCAAAATCTTCAAACTTTCCCAGACTGGGAATCGAACGTTTGACCTTCAGCAGATACCCTGGCAAAATCTTCAGATTGTCCAAGATTGGGAATCAAACGAATGACAGAATTAAAAGACCAAAGAATCTTGAGTTTATTACATTTGACCCACAGGTTATTCACTCACATTTGCGCTGTGCTAAGCATCTGGCATAGCACAGCGTGGATGCAAGTAATTGAATTGCCTGTGATTTGACCTACCAAGTGATAACGGTCCTGAAAACTCCAATAACTAGAAGTGGAATGGACCTTTGAAATTACTAGAGTTGGAGTTTCAATAGGTCGAGATTTTCAGAACTTCGCTGTAGTGAATGAAATGAACAGAAATGACGTCAGGATCACATAATAAGTTTCAGTTTCTTGGAGTTTTCCAGCTACCAAACATGTATTTAACACAAAACTGAAACGTATCACAAAAAATTGTAAAAAAGTTGTACAGAAAAAAAAAAAAAAAAAAAGTCAAGTACTTCATGTAAACTCTACAATACACTGTATTTTAAAAATATCTTTTTTAAGAATCATTATATGTATTGTAATTGGTAAATTTAGACAAAATAAGGCATTTAATGACCCTTGTCCTGGCTGGTGAAAAGCAAATAAAATTGAAAGCTGGGAAAGTCTGTGAAGACTAACCTGGCTTGCACTCTGTCCCTCGGGGGTGGACTTCTGTCATAGCTACCCCCACTGAACTCCCTAGAAGTCGGGTATTCCCTACTGGATGTCGAAGATGGATGTGGGTAATCCCTGGCAGGGGGATCGTAGCGAGACGAGGAGGAAGAGGGGTAATCCCGTGTACCTCCCCGACCAGACATGCGGCTGAAATGAACACAAGCTACCATCAAATACTGTACAACCAGTTATTTCTGCAGTTGAATAATTCTTGCAATTTGGTTTTCTCTACGGAAGCTTCCAAGGTTTCACATTTTTTTTTATTTTTATGTTTCCAATCATTTATAAAATAAAACTCAAAAGTTTCTATGATTTTTTTATATAAAATGTTATTTAAATGTTATCTAAATATATCAATGGCTTTTCGTTTTAATTTACTGTGTCAGCATACAACACTTAGCGATGCAGAATGGATTTTCTTTTCCTAAAAAGGGGGTTGATTTATTACTTCTCTACCCAGGATTGAAATCCATGTATTTAGCAATTTTTGATTTTGTAAATTCGGCAAAAATTTGACAACAGCAGAAATCACCTGTCAGAGCACAAAACTGAACATGGTTTCTAAGAAAGGAAAGCTACACACATCAAACTTAAACGGGATCAATGTTACTGGAGGATCATAAAATGATATGGATGGATGATGAACACTAAAATAAGACAAACAGCATTCTGTTAAATTTATGCCAAAGACGAACTTTCCCTATTTATGTGGTCTCACAAAAACCACAAATATTTATCAACTGTCTAATTTTTCTATGAGTAAAAAGTCACATCACACACATGCTGGACATACAGAGCAATAACTTTGTTCAGTTATCCTTAATAAGAAACTTTGTAAACACAATCCATACATTAACTTAAAAATTAGTTAATGCTAATATAAGGAAATTTGATAACAATTCATTGGCTGGAAAATAAGGATGGCAACATCGCTAAGGTATTTTAAAAATGGATAATTTATACTATTTTAGTTTCATAAGCACATCCATCTATTGCAGCTCTCAGACCACCCAAAATATCTATTGTATTCATCCTTTTTGCATTTGGTTTGCTTTACATCTTTCCATCTATACCTCATATACTTCAAATACCACAAAGTAATTAATCATATAATAATTACTATCTTTTCCACTGAGTTACAATATCAGTATGATTGTTAAGTAAATAAATCGTATTAGTGACAACATTTTTCTACCATACATACAAAAATTTCCTATACATGTACATGTAGAAAAACAGATCCATAAGTTAAGATGATTTTGTTTTCAGTTGATGCAACAGAAATCAGACTGGATAAGGTATGATTTTAACTTTCCTACAATATTCAAAAGCCCTTTACATCAAGAAAGTTTAATAAAGAACAAATTTCTACACATTGTACTTTAGTGTGGCCATTAGTATAACACCAACATGCACGGTATGCATGATATCCACAGTACAGTGATTCGGGGGGACACACAAGTTTACAAAATTCTCCCGTTGGTGTTTTACCTATCGCTGGTCAACGTCCTATACTCCCTTGGGGGCGTGTACACATCCCTGGATCTGGGCTGGGCACCCCTGTCTAAACCTCTATCAAATGAACGCTCTCCTCTGTCCATTCCTCGGTCCAAGCTGTCATACCGGTTATCGCCTCCTGTTTATTCAGTAAAATTCACATGTATACAGGGTTTGAAATTAGCAGTCGTCTGGTTGTCAAAAACAACCTTAAATCTTTTTGGGCAATCCATATTTTCAGTAAATATAATGAAGGTTGTCCCAATTTTCTTTAAATTTGCCAATTTGACGACCCAAAATATTTGCTAATTTCGAGCCATGGTATAATGTATACAATTAATATAATAGATAACAAAACAGCATAATGTCACCCAACTTCATATTACTAAGAATTTTCATAACACGTATGATGTGTCTATTGGTATACAATTAAAATTTACATGGAAGATATGGAAAAGTTATCAAAAATCGGAAGGTTGTACAAAGGCCAAAAAAATTATACACATTGTATTTGGTTAGAGTAACAAGTACATCTCTAATTTTAATGCCTGACCCAAAAGCCAAAAAGTACCTGAAATTCAACAGGAAAAGTCTCAACTCTTTTCCTTTATGTCTTTTATAAAAACATTCTATCAACTTGAAAAGAAACATTACCATCTTCCAATCTTATTTCATCTTACTGTATTACCCTACATGAATTTCATAATTTTATTGGCCTTTGTCACCACTAAACAGTATACTTGTATATTTTTGATATTTTGAAGACCCTGATAAAGGTCAGAGACTGAGTGGTTAACATACAGAGCAAATAAGTATACCTTTCTCTACCTGGGGCGAGTCATCAACCGAGACAATTTTCAACACTCTTTTGTGGATATCTAATGTTTTTTTGTGTGTGGCAACAAAAAAGCACAATTTCTGTCTGATTTATTCTTAAATTCAAAAGCATAAACATGATTCCAAAGTTTTCCATAAGAACATCCTTTCCTGGTGTTTCCATTTTAATATTTTCCCTGTGTCTCTATTCAAAGCAATTTCCTCTTAAATCTTCACCTTTCCATCTCTTTGAAAATGACACCCCTCAATTTTGAAAAATCTTCAAATATATTTCTTTGATAGGAGTTTGCATCCAATATTACTAGTACATATGTACTTATAAAACCTTTTTTTTCGCACTGTGAAGTAAAACGCTGATTCAATTATATACACAATCACTGTACTCTCTTTTAGTGGTGTTATTTTAATATGAATTCAAATTAATTTCATTAAACAAAAAGATCCACTTGAGGCATGCCAAGAATGTGGCTTGTGACAGAGCGATAGGAATAAAGTAATCTTGTGGCAGGTGATTAAGTGATGCAGGAATGTTGCAATCTTATTTACCATGCCCTGATCCCAAGCTGGATACAGATTTCTACCTCAAATTCACTCGATTCAATTTTAAAATTCCCAATGAAAAAAATATCATCTATGCTTCTTCATACAATTTATTTGACGTTTCACCCGACATTGATAAAAATTGCTTCCAACTGCAACATCAGCGATGAGATGAAACACTTTAGTTCACTGTTTGAATATTGAATATATCTGTTAAATTGAGATTTTTGGATGTAGTATAGATTACTGAATATTCCTTTAGATTCAAAGACATTCTCATATGTTGCGATGATGTGAGTAAGAGTTGTGGATACTTCTCGTATGTAAATTCAGACATTTGGTTGAAGATAGCTGTTACTATTCACTCTTTATCCAAACTGATGTTGCAGTCGAGACTGGTTATAACTCCTTTCTACTCTATTGTACGTGTCAAGATGTTATATAAGGTGAAGTGGCTTTGTGCTTACGATTTTAATATCAAAGAATGGTAATGGTCACCGTGGTAAATGATGAATGATCCTTTACATTCTTGATCATTTGTGGAGATGCTGCGCTTGAAACGGATAAAATTGCTTTCTTTCCTCTTTCTTTGTTGAGATTAACACAAGAGGGTACATACTGTTTTCTAATCTCAATTTCTTGCAGAATTTTACACAAGAGACCATGGATATATATACAGAACTATACTTTCATTCCCTTCTTAAATTTTCAGACACAGAAAAATGAGATGTGTTTTCCAATTTCTTTATCACAACTTTATTCTTTACATTAACAATGGTGTATTTTGCTGTCTATTCTCTTTTCCTTATTCAGACAACATGGTAGATATTGCTTTCCATTTCCATTCCTTTTTGGAAGCTCCACACTAAAGATGGGGAATATTGCTTTCCATTTACATTTAATTACAAAAAACTTTACCCTAAAGATGGTACATATTGCTTGAATTTTCATTTCCTTGTTGTGCTTTTAAACAGGGACAGTAGACATTGCTTCCTATTCTCACTTTTCTGAAATGACTTTACACCTGAGACAATAGATATTTTCTGCTTCCATTTCGTTGTTGAAGCATTACACTAGAGATGGTACCGGTAGATACTGCTTTCTTTCAATTTTTTCATTAACTTTTGAGCCTTCGGATACTGCTTTCTATTCACACTTTCATGCTAAGACAGAACACAATAAATGGCGGATGGTGATTTTTTCTTTTCTCATTTTTTGTTGAAATTTTTTATGAGAGACGGTTGACATTGCTATCAATTCCCATTTCTTTCTTGAGACTTTCCACTACAAACTGTGGATATTGCTTTCTTTTCTCATTTCCTACTTGACACTTTACGCTATAGACAGTGGATATTGCTTTCTCTTCTCATTTCCTACTTGACACTTTACGCTACAGACAGTGGATATTGCTTTCTCTTCTCATTTCCTACTTGACACTTTACGCTATAGACAGTGGATATTGCTTTCTCTTCTCATTTCCTACTTGACACTTTACGCTATAGACAGTGGATATTGCTTTCTCCTCTCATTTCCTACTTGACACTTTACGCTAGAGACAGTGGATATTGCTTTCTATTCTCATTTCCTTCTCAAGATTTTACATTAGGTATGGTGAATATTGCTTTCAAATCTCATTTCAGCTTTACGCTAGAGACGATGGACTCTATTTTCATTTCCTTCTTGATACTTTACACAAGAGATAGTGGGTATTACTTTCTATTCTCATTTTTTTGCTGCGATGTTTACACAACAGAAGGTGGCTTTCCATACTTACTCTTTTATTGAAATGGTGGATAAAAATTGCTGTTCACATTTCTCTGTTGAGACATTATGCTACAGAAAGTGGATATTGCATTATATTCTTACTCTTTTGTTGAGAAATTTCTCGCTAGACACGGTGGATAATACTTCCCGATTTCATTTCTTTGCTATGATTTTATGCTACAGAGGTTGGATATTGCTTTCTATTCTTACTCTTTTGTTGAGAAATTTCTCGCTAGACACGGTGGATAATACTTCCCGATTTCATTTCTTTGCTATGATTTTATGCTATAGAGGTTGGATATTGCATTCTATTCTTACTCTTTTGTTGAGAAATTTCTCGCTAGACACGGTGGATAATACTTCCCGATTTCATTTCTTTGCTATGATTTTATGCTACAGAGGTTGGATATTGCTTTCTATTCTTACTCTTTTGTTGAGAAATTTCTCGCTAGACACGGTGGATAATACTTCCCGATTTCATTTCTTTGCTATGATTTTATGCTACAGAGGTTGGATATTGCTTTCTATTCTCATTCTTTTGTCGAGACTTTACGCCAGAGATGTTAGGTAATACTTTCTGATCTCACTTCTTTGCTGAGACTTTACTACAGAGCTTAGATATTGCCTTCTACATGTATTCTCACTCTAAAGTTGGTGGATATGGCCTTCTATTTTCATTTCTTACTGAGACTTTACACAAGAGACGAGATATATTGCTTTCCTTTTCCATTTTCTTCTTCAAACTTTACACCGGGCGACTGATGTTGCTTTTCAATATCATATATTTGTAGAGATGCTATGATTAAAACTGACATGGATCACTTCGGATTTTTCTCTCTTCTGAGATATAACACTAAAGACGATTTGATGGTGCCTTCCATCCTTACTTTTGTTTTTTGCTGAGACGTTACTAAGGAGATAATCAAATGCTAATTTTTGTTGAAATTGGTGAATATCCCAAGAGATATAACATAACCCTAGATTTCAATGAACTTTTCTTTCCATTCCAATTTATAAGTTGGGGCGTTATGCCTAAAGCTGGTACATTTTGCTTTCGTATCTCATACATCCGAGTGCTAGAGATGACACATGCTTGGTAAGTGGAAAGTACATTTCGTATTCAAATACATATATGTATTATAATTCTGTATTATTCAGATGAATCCCAAGAAAGGCAGTGTCACATTTAATAGTAATCCAAAATTATACGATAAATTTCACATTAAATAAATATGTGTCTGAGATTTGTTTCTATTGCTGGGTGTGATCTTTTTGTATACTGGTAGATGCTGTTTTTGATTTTTTGAATGAAGGCCTGTTTTCCATATTTCCATTTACTACTCTGACCAATATGACGTATTCTCTTCACTATTCAGTTTCATTTTCTTCAAATTATCATTCCTCTTTCGACGGCCCTGTTAGGACAGGTACATATTGAAAAGCCGTAAAAGCTGCACAAATTGTATGTATCTACTCCTGTTGAACTTCAACATGTTACACTTGGTGACTCACTGTTAATATATACATAAGTCCATGAAAATATCTCACTGACGCAATTTTTAACCAGAAAGATGTAACAAAATTCTCCAAGTGCGGTTACCAGTTATTGCTGAGCAAACAGTTGTGTACGACACAAATGTAATGTCATTCTACAGATCTATCTTAAATTTGACAGCTTCTGAATATGTAGAAATATAAAAAAACAAAAAAAAACAAAAAACCTTTAAAACATAAATCACATGTCTGGAGGTTTTGAAGTGATCTGGTGATTTTTTTGAAAAGGATTATTTAAAAAAGAAACGATTCAAAGAATTGTTCATGGGTAGAATCTAGGAGAGGAATCCAGAAAAAATCTTTTTTTTAAAAATGGTATTGGTTTTCTGCAGTTACATACGTCCTATTCAATTCAAGGTATAAAATGTTGTGTTTTGGTAGGTACAACTTCAGCTTCAATAATTAACTTTCATCGCAATTTTCTCTTTCTTCAACCGTGATCAAATTTACTAAATTCCAAAATGGCAGAAGCCTGTAATAATGACATCTTGGACAGCTGTTTGACAACCCACCAGCAAATCTTCAAAGTTCTATCTGACAACAATTTGATTTCACCGTTAAACACGAGAATGGTGTCGACATTACACAGTGTTTGAGGAATTACTTTATTTGGTCACATTGTATGGTATCGAAATTAACAGTATCTGGGTCAAACATTGTGATATGTGTCGTAACATGAGGTAGGTGTTTGATGTCACCCTAGAAAGAAAACTGACAATGACACGGTCTTTCCTTTTGGCATGACAACAGTTACCATTAGATACTTATGGCATCGACAAAGTGTCAAAGGACTGAAAGCGCTCTTTATCTTCACTAGTCTCCCCTCATTTTGTACTTTATAAAAAAGTTCACTTTTGCACCTTTGGGAAAAGAAAATGGACAGATAATATTTGATGCTTCTGCATTTATAGTACTCCTGCTGTTATAAGAGTTCTGTAGATGTGCAAATACATTTTTCTGTAGTCACGGAAGCTTTGTAAGTGAAGAATGGCGAAGATAATACACTGACTGCAGGTAATTGTATTAATGCAATGTCGTTGTACAAAATATTTTGGAAGATCTAACACTTATAGGTATTTCAATAAGCAGAAATTTGCAGCTTGCAAAATGTGACGAGCAATTTTTTTTTTCTTCAAACGAAATAATTTATCAGCCTTAATTCTTTTTTGTACACATGGCAAGCATTTCCCGATCATTTTTTTCTTTCTCTATAATGCATTTTGCTGCTGAATTCCCAACAATGCTTTTTGTGTGATTTTTGTATAGTAACGATTTAATGTACACCGTTTCTTCCCTCTTGCTAACTAACATTTGCTTTGTCGGAGTATCACTTAACGCATCCTTAGCGAGGTTCGACAAGCAAGATGTACAAAAGGATGAGCAAGTGTCTATGCCTTCAGTACATTTGATTTTAGTAGAGGGAGGTTCTATTTAATCACTCTCATTCCGTGATCACCTGGAAAATATCAGTATTTGCCTTTACTTATGAAAATACTAGAGAGAACCGGATTTATCTTAACTTTATACAGCAATAAAGTAAACTCTAGAGAGATTCTCAATGGCCACTTTTCAAAAATATCGACATACAAGTTGATCAGAATGAGTTTACTCTGTGATAATAAAATGGTACTGAAGATATTGCATGACATTTTGTGGCAGTCTTACCTCGTTTTTGAGGAAATCTGTCACCACTTCCTCTCATAGGTGGTCTGTCCATTCGCCCACTTCGACTGTCTCTGAAAGGTGGAGACCTGAAACAACATCAGAAAATGCAGTCCAAGTGCTCAGTGATTTTTAATAATTTTACGCATTAATACAGGATGTGTGCTGTATATACTCGGCTAAATGCCAGATTTTTGGGAGAAAAATATCGTAGTCGAAATGCACAACCTTTTAGGGGAGATACTTCACGAGAGGAAAAACCCAAGCTTGATCTGAAATCAGACTTTGCCACCGTCCATGAACGGACAATGCAGACATCATGCACCACAGATAGTAACAAAAGGCAAACAGAACCTTATGGAGAAAGTTTAATGACCCCTGACAAGAAAGCCATTGATTGAATAACATAACATGAGTCCAATGGTGCCAAAGAAGAGGACGATGACATCTATGATAACATTCCTTTGTCGAAACTACAGATCAAACTGCTGTTTGATGATGATAATGATAATGGCAGTGACAACGAGTTCGAAGGCTGGGGTCCAGAATATGCTCTTTCAAAGTAAATGGCCATTTTCATGACCAAAAATTGCAGTCTTAACGGTTACTATAATCTTGGAAAAGAAGCTATACGTAACTGAAAGCAATTTAAATGCCCTACTATGTCATTTAAATTCCCCTGTATTGTTAATTACACACGAGTGATGCCGCATGATCATTAGAGTGGAAAGACTCCCAAGCCATTCATTGAAAGTCACTGAAAAGATAACATAAGCAAATACAAGCTTTTGTACATTGAAAATTTAGGACCGACTTATAGAAGAGTCAATGAAATATTCCAAAAGCTCTAAAAGTACCAACCAACTCATAGGCGGAGCGACTTATAGGTGTGTATATACAGTACTCCCGGTGCAAATTTAGAAATTACACATAACGTGATTTTGCACAAAAGTGTGAACTCAGACTTCGTGAAAGATTTTTTTCCGCCGGACATTTGGCCTTGCAAGTTTTTATATTTTACCTGACACAGCTAACTCAGACCGCAGTATTTTGCTCCAAAAAAACAAAACAAACACACAAATACTATTAATCTTTCATTGCATTATTGAAAATTGAAATCAGACCGGAAAGTATAGCACTAAATCAAAAACCAATACCGGATAAACATGGATAAGTGAATTACTCTGCATCAGAAATAAATGTGAAATGGGCATTTATAGTATTTTGTGTGCCAGTAAGCGGTAGGATTTTGATGAACCAGCCCCATTCTCTACAAATATTTCAGTCCGAATTTTCTATGGGTGAAAATTTCTCACTGGACAATCAGTTCAGTTTTTTTACCTTCCTGATTTTAATCTTAATGGAAAAATCTGATGGTCCGGTGACTTTCGGACTGACTGTGAACTAGAAAAAGAAGATTTACACCTGAACTCTCACTGTGTTTTTTATATTTTCTCCAAAACAATTGAGGTGCACTGCAACGCCATTTTGGTTTCAAGTATATTTTTAAATCCCTTTTTTGTAAATCTACATGTACATGTATTTAAAAACATTAGATGTTAAAGACATGTTACGAAGTCTCAGTGGTCAAGTCACCTTACAAATTCTGTAAAATTTTGGATTTTTATATCTACATTGTACAACATTAGTAACAATTTTCCCAGCACGGTGGTAGCACATATGTACTTACCTGTTGTATTGCTGACTAAATTCTTATCTATGGAACTCACCCAGCACAAGTAACAAGTACTCTTTTACATGTCTACATTGTACCTCCATATTTACATCAAAAGGACTTATCACTTATCAAGTCCAACGTCTTCGGAGAAAATGCAGGGAGAGAAATTAACCAAAATTTCTTGTATAAAAAAGTTCTAAATATCTAGTGCTGGTTCAAATGTATCAGCTGCATCAATACTCCACGTAGTACTGTACAGTAGTTAATAACATTTCTCTTTTTCACAATTACTGACCTCCTTCCTCCTCCTCCTCTACCTCTCCCACGATATCCTCCTCCACCACGTCTATCATAACCACCACCTCCTCTGGATCCACCCCTGAATCCTCGAGAAGAACCTCTACTTAAAGGTGGACGCATTATTTCCGAAAATCTGCTCTGGGTTCAATAACGGCTTAATGTTTCTCAAATCTCTAAAACCTAATCAACGTCCCTGAAATGAAACAATAATAGAATGAAATGAAAGGACTTGAAAGTCCTCAAGGTCGGAATTGCATGGTCAAGTACATCAAAGGTAATAAAGTCGTGATCCACCAAGAGATCACACACCAAGCGTGTAGTGTTTAGGATCAGTATTGACAAAAACACGGTCTGCGCACAGGTGCTCGTTTTCATATAAACAACGGGGAAAACCACGTTTACCCGTGGAGATCTATAAATAACTGGCTATTTTTAGTAGCATTACATATCAACAACTACCGAGACGTTTGTTTATCGTTGTGACGAGAAGATTGTAGAGTACTTTGAATTCCACTGCTATAAAAAGAAGCGATAGTTTTATTAATTATAATACAACGGATACTAGTACGTACTAGTAGTGTACTTCTTAAATTACGGCACAGCTACACCATAATGTCAATCGTACTTTTTCTGGACTTTCCGCCGAGTATTCGGAAAGACTGCATGTCCTCCAGCGCATGAATATAACTCATCTAAATTGATGGAATAACGGCACATCTATTTTCTCATCTGATCAAACTTATCTTGTATTGACTTGTACAATATGAATTATAAGTACTGAAAGTAAATCTAATCACGCTTTTTCTAAATATCGACGCACTATTTATACACGAGGAGGTATTTTCTGCGTTCCACGCATTCTCCACAGCATATTGTAACGACTAGGGTCTGGAATTGCTACGCAATTCCGACCAATAAAAACCCGTATCCCATTTCACAAACAATGGTAGACATAACCGTAACAATGGTAGACATAACCGTAACAATGGTAGACACAGCCATAACTGATCCTGTAATCAGGTATTCTTACTTCATGTAATATACAATGAATTTTCATCATAAGTTTACATTTAATATTTTAGTGAAAAGCATTTTTATCGTAAGTTGCACTTACCGGTTCAATTACATTTATGGGTTCACTTACCATAAGATTGTTAGTGAAACAGGCACTGTTCCCAAGAATAAGAGTCAGTTGAATTCAGTAAAAAAAAACCATGATTCACCTTAATTTTGAGAAAGTATCGTGCAATATTATATACACATGCATTGTACATTGTACACGTACATGTATTAGGTAATTAAACTAGTGTATATCACACATGGAATGTGGCATATTTTTCTTTCACACTCCTGTCATATTACGTTATGCAATGTTAAACAGCAATGCTCTGTAACCGCATTTTGTATCTACCTTCCTGTTTTCATACAGAACTTCTCTAGAATCAGTTCTACTATGACTCTATGACTATGAGGTCTGTGTGGCTCAGTGGACAAGGTGTTCTGTTAGTGACTCAGTGGACAAGGTGTTTGGTTTGTGGCTCAGTGGACAAAGTGTTCGATGTGTGGCTCAGTGGACAAAGTGTTCGATGTGTGGCTCAGTGGACAAAGTGTTTGATGTGTGGCTCAGTGGACAAGGTGTTCGGTTTGTGGCTCAGTGGACAAGGTGTTTGATGTGTGGCTCAGTGGACAAGGTGTTTGATGTGTGGCTCAGTGGACAAGGTATTCAGTTTGTGGCTCAGTGTACAAGGTGTTCGATGTGTGGCTCAGTGGACAAGGTGTTCGGTTTGTGGCTCAGTGGACAAGGTGTTCGATGTGTGGCTCAGTTGACAAGGTATTCAGTTTGTGGCTCAGTTTACAAGGTGTTCGGTTTGTGACTCAGTGGATAAGGTTTTCGATGTGTGGCTCAGTGGACAAGGTGTTCGGTTTGTGACCAAGAGGTCCCCGGTTCAACTCAATGCAATGCATCAGGCAGATGTTGTCACCATATACATGAAATAATCGTGGACATTTAAGGGCTCGTGTTCAGGTGTACTCTGATTTTCAGCCAATCAGTGGATCAGCTACAAATTCTTAGGAATGAAATTTAAAATCCCCAGAATGCTTGACCTACAAGGTAGTTTAGGAACAGTATTTGTTATATTGCGTCACTTGCATGTGCCTTGCCAGGTCATTGATTGCCTATGGGAAATAACGGTTTTCTTGACCTACAAGATAGTTTAGGAACAGTATTTGTTATATTGCTTCACTTGCATGTGCCTTGCCGAGTCATTGATTGCCTATGGGAAATAACAGTTTTGGTCACTGGAACATCATCTGAGTTCACCAGAATATGACCTCCTTATGGGATTTTGCCAGATCTTTATCCGCAATATGACAAAAATAGAGAAGGGGAATAAAGATATGGTTTTAATCAGATTGGCTCATTTTGAGACTACTTTGGTGATAATCAGACAAGCAATAAAATTTTAAGAAGTTATTTACTACAAGCTTGGAAGATAAAAAGAACGAGAACTTGTGTGCAAATCTTAAATAAGAGTTTTGAGGTAGTAGTTTATGTAAAAAAAAAAAAAAAAAACTTAGATGGTAAATGAAAGGAAAAGAGACCAAATCTATTTGGTTGGAATGAAAAGGCAGCAGTTTTCATTTTTAGCTTCTGAAGCCAGGGACTGGGGCTGTTTAAAACCCTAAAAGATATATGTAGTTTGTTGGCATGTCAAAAACAGATTTATCTTTGCAAAGTACATAAATGTACTTGTACATGTATATAATTACTGCCAGTCATACCAGTTATCATAATTCTAAGGAGAAGTAGATGTAAACGTTGGGTTTTAATTCAAGGAGTGTCTACATGTACATCAGTACATGTACCTTAAATATATCCATGATACCTGATATAAAACTTATAATAAGTAACATGATAAAATGTACAGTGCAGTCCTGTATAATATACATGTATGTATTTACAAAGAAACTTAAAGCTTTAAATTGTAAGAAAAAGTCTATTAATTCGTTCGATGGATTTGCATATACCTTTAATTCAAAAGCCACTTCAGTATTTTTCAACAATTTTCTCATCAATCTTTAAAGCAAGTCTGCTACAAACAGTTGGCAAGGAATATTTTGTGTAGCTGGCTTTACAAACCAATCTGATTGCATCTGGACTGAATAAATAACTGCAAAAATAAATAAATCAGACTGTATTCTATTGTTGAAATGTACTGTTCTTGATTGGTTTTGCAACAGCTTTTCAAAAAAGAAATCATTGGAATCTACATCTACCATGTTCAGGATATAAGTAATAAGCAAAACCACTAAAAACATGAAAATATACACCTACATGTAGTTGACCAAGTTTCATTTAAATTGGATGAATACCACTGGATCTCCATAACCATTTCTACTGCACACTTGAAATTTCATTGATGTTTTCCAAAATCTGTCTAAACTTTTTCCAAACATTGATCTTTTCGCATTAAGCAAATAGGACAAAAAAAAATCTCAAATGAAAAGGGACAGACACCTTTGATGAAATTAGATTGATTGACTGATTTTTGTTTAACGTAACATCACGAATATTTCATGTATATGGTGACGGCATCTGTCTTATGTGTGGCATACAAAGTTTTACCTTTGCAACGGACCCACTCGAAGCAGTGAGGGATCTTTAACGTGCCATGCATACCATGACACGGGGCCTTGGTTTTTACTGTCTCATCCAAAAGACGGAACACTGGCGTAACAAGAGTGGGACTTGGACCCCGGCCTCCCGATCAGGAGGCAAGTGTGATACCAATAGGCCACGCCAGCTTTTTGATAAAGCTAGAAAAAAAAAAAAAGAAGACTCAAAGCTAAGCGTAGCGAAGATGTTCAATTTGTGCAGTTCAGTGGAAGAAAATACAGAAATGAGACATTAAATAAACCCATTGTAAACACTAAATGATTACAAAATCAGGGCTCCAAATTGGCAAAAATTATGGGTTGTCAAATTTGGAAAAATTTGGACGATCTCCATTATATTTACTAAATGTTCAGGTTGCCCAAAAAGATTTTGGCTGTTTTTGATGACCAGACAACTGCGAATTTTAAAATTAAGATTTAATTTCATGACATGCAATGCAATCAGCATCTGACATTTTGTGGTCATCTGATAGAAAATGTTCCAGAAAATTTCTACTACTTCCCTCAGAGTATTATTTTCAAGTGTGCTAAGAAACAGGGTGAGGTGTTCAAATTGTGAATGAATATGAATGACTAATGAGATACATGCATGAACATTTTTTAGGATTGGATGCCCTGAAGAATGAAATGACAGTGCTCTCAAATTACGTTTTCTCATCATCTGGCATGAGTTGTTTTTTATGGCCGGGAAAGTGGATCATAAAATGCAACTTAATTTACAAGTACCCAGTTGGGAAAGTTATTGTCCATGTTTATTACTTTATATGATCTCTCTTATTAAAATCTTAAGATTTACCCCAGTAGCACTGAACTGAAAAGAAATAATTGTTTACAATGTATATAACTAAGACAGAGTGTTAACAAAAGGGAAATAAATATGAATGCAATATACTAAAATTGTTCTCGCTCGACAGATGTACAATTTACATACAGGTACAGAACAAGACATTCATAATGGTTTTGACAATACCAGTATTTATCAGAAAAATATTTCCAATGGAAAAATGAGTTTGTTACAAATGGAATTTCAACATCCAAATCTCAAAACTTTAAGTCTGTCATAGAAAAAGACAATATAATGTTTCAAAACATGAGAAGGACAAACTGTATGTACATTTTGTCTTTTCCTACAAAATCACATGAACTAGAACTGAGTAAAAAATGAACTGTAAAACGATTTTGAATATCTTTAACAACTTAACAAGATAATTTTTTTAATTTCGTGAGAAGATTTGAACCCTGTGGGTGAGTGGAGAAAAAAAAAATTCCCGTCAGCACTGAATCATATAATACATACCATGCCACAATGGTCATTCTTAAGCAATGCATATTACAATATTTTCATCAATACTTGAGAAATTGATTTTTATTAATAGTTTTTATGCATTTTACAACAAGGGTTATACACTATTATTCATAATTTTTGTGCCACTATTTATACTATATTTCAACTATATTTGTTTTCCATGCTTCTTTGAACATATCATGTGAGTTTTACTAGCTGGATCATGGTAAATTAGATCGATCAGGGTAAATAAGCTCAGTATGGACCTTTCCCCAGGCTGTTGACATTATGAATATTCTCGAAGTCGGTGTGACATCATACTAAGATCTAAATGAAGAAAATCCCCGAAACATTCCGACGATGACCTGGGAGATAAACTCTGTGTTTATCATAGACCGTAATGCAACGTTGATGAATTATATTTTGAGCACATGAGCTAAATGCGTCTTAAAAACTTTGAAATTCATTGAGGAACCTAACGACAATTGACTCTCTTTCCTTCTCAGTATATGACTGCAGTTTGCAAAAATGAGATTTCAAAATATCTGATTCTTCGTAGAGAGCAATGATAAATCCCAAGAGTTATCTCCCAACAAATATGATGCAAATTAGAAGATGTGATCAGTCCGACTTCAAGAATGTGTTTTCTTTAGATTTTATCAGGTTGGGCACATGTTCAGAACGAGCTATAATAGCTCGATCTAGCTATTATAGCTCGAATGAGCTATAATTTTTCTTATCTGAAAAATGAAAATTTCAGAATTTTAAAGAAACGGTTGCAAGTCGCATTAGAAGTCAGTAAATGCCATAACTTTTGTAAAAGAACTTCCACTGCAAGATGTAAAAGATTGGAGAAACGGCACCAAGAAGTTTGCAAAGTTTTAAGGTGTGTTTTCTCATATTTGGTACGTATTGCTGCCAGGGTTCTTTTGCATAAATTCCATTATTTTCAGAGTACTAATGCGACTTTTAAACATTTTTTGAAAATTCATAAATTTTGATTGTTTACTTAAGAGAAATTAAAGCTCAATAGAGCTATAATAGCTAGATCGAGCTATTATAGCTCGTTCTGAACATGTGCCCGACCTGTTTATTAACAATTCAAAAGGCAAAATAATCTTGCTGCAAATTCCCCTATATAATCTGACACGTACACAGATTTTTTGACAAAATGTGCAGCAATCATGTTTAGAAATATGTCCTTATGTAAGTTTAGGGAGAAGGTGATATAATTTGCATTAATCCGTGAAATATGGATCAGCACTCGATGGCATTCAACAGTGCCAGCGGATTTCAGATCAAAAACAAAGGAAATGCGAGCCATTACAAAATATTTTGAAGAAATATCATTACAGTATTGTAGATGAATTTATATATAATATTTATAAGATGCAAACGACATTAAATTTGTTTCTCTCCAATAAATCTACAATACATACCGAAAACAAGATGACAGCTAACTAGCGCATTTTATTTACTTCTTTAGAGCGCATGCCCAGGACGCAAAAACAGACAAATCGGCCACATTTTAATTCGACTCCATTATCTTCGACGAGCCTATTTCACAAGATGCGTGCAAAATGACACCGATACAGCGTTGGTGGCGGGTCTGTAATATCGGTTATAATTTTTTCTTCTACGGATGTGGGTGTTTTTATGCCATCGAATCGATAGATCGTGAGCATATTGAATTTGAATTGTCTGTCTGTCTGTTTGTCTGTCTGTTGTCAACTTTAAACTTCGCCATGTTACTTTTAAACCGTGAGAGATAGAGACTTCATTTGGCTATACTGGTAAAACCCTTTCAGTTACACCAGGCCATTAATTTGACTTCGTGACCTTGATCATGATCTTTGATCTACAAAATTTGCTTTATTTGGACTTTGTGTCGATAACTTTTTGAATCGTGAGACTTCATATTTGGCATACATACTCCACTAATACAGTCCTTTCAAATTGTACCAAAATTATTGACCGCCACTTTAACTTTGACCATGACCTTTGACCTACATTTCATTTTTACCCTTTTTTCTTGTACATCATTGGAATTTCGTACATTGACATTTCTGTAACTTGACATTTTATTAAAATGTCAATTTTATATGTTTATTGACTTTGAAAATATGACTTGTTACCGCTGATTATTTCACCTGGTGAGAACAATTTCTATGAAGACTTGTTGCTATTATTGTTTCAACACGAGACGCCATGGTGGAATACTAGGGATATTTGTATTCTTACTTATCCCGTGTCCCGGATCTGTATTGCGACTTTGATATATAAATCGATTATTGTTTTACGTCACTCCACGATTATTTCACGGACATGGACACGGCATTTGCCTGGTGCATCGCATAGAAAACTTGTACATTTGCAATGGACCCACCAGAAGCAGTGACGCGGGGCCTGAGTTTTTACTATGTCATGCGAAAGACGTGGCACCGGTGTGCCAACAGCAGGAAACAAACCTTCATGAAACCTTTCTGTCACAAGCCGAGTATCTCATCTCACCCACTGGGCTACACCGGCTTTGGATAGATAGTCTTACACTGGGTATAAATCACTTTATTTTGTTGGTATACTTTTTCTCTGCACGTGTTTTAAAACTTGTTCATGAAATTCCCATTATTAGATTTGATTTAACCTGACAGGATGGTGAGATACATGCAAACACATGAAAGACACTGAACGTAGTCTATGTCTCTGGTTCTCAGTCCCCCTATTTACGTATTACCACTGTTTTTCTGTACAGGATTTGTTTCAATCACTGTCCGTGTTTCCTCGTTCTCCATACTAACAAGAGGCATGTCTGCTATATCCTTTGCGTAAAATATGCATAATAGATCTAGATATTGAATATTATATAAATCTTTACGTTGTACACGTACATCTAATAATAAATACAGTAATATTGCGAGGTAAAAAGGGTTATTTTTGTAGTTGTCTAACCTTTTATTTGCGGAATCGTGGGGATTAACCATTTTCCCAAAAACTGGTAATGGCACTTGTAATCTAGTGTAAAAACCAATCTTGACTATTGTATTGTTTATTAATCAAAAGCTGTACAGCTTATAGATATACATTGTACAATATATAAAACTCAACAATAATATAATATAATGTCAAGGTCAACGCAATACATAGAAATTTCACTATAAACTTATATAAATTTTTATATGGAATATAGTAGATATAATTCATGTATAATATATAGCTATGAAATTTAACTTATAGTACTTCTCATTTCAAAAGCATTCTTTAAAAATTTACCAAAATTACAAAGTTCCTTGGTATTACCAGAACTCAAAAGTTGAACTAGTTTGAAGACGGAGGGTCTTCTATAATAATATTTCTTCAAATATTTTAAATTCTTAAATTTTCAAAAGCGGGACATTTGAGAATAAAATGGAACTCGTCCTCCATATCTAATTTACAAACATTACAAGTACGTCTTTCAATGGGTATATTTTTATAGCGCCCAGTTTCAATATTCAAACAATGCGAAGAAAGGCGTAATCTGCTGATAATTTTCTTATATTGCATAAAATAGATTTGGTAAAATACGGCTATACGACTATACACTCTTGTATTGCTTAGTGATACATGTATATATGCTTACAGCGAAGTCTACTTGTGCATTATTCGCTATCACAACGACGAAGTGTTTAAAATCTGTGAGTTCTGTTTCGCGATTACGGACTCTAGCTATAATTTAGCCCATTAGTGTACCGAGGGCCCCGTATATGGCTTTGAAGTTCGGCTACCAGAAACCTCGCTATTCCAGCTCGGGGATTTATCCATTCCACAATCGAGGACCCGCTAAAAATGACGTGCAAATTTACGTCTATGACGTAACACGCCATCAACATGACTAGCAAGAAGAAAACTGTCATCTCGTCACCTGATTTAAATGTAAGGCTTTCTGAGTTAGAAAAGCGGACTTCTCAATTGGTAGCCGAATACGATAGCTTGATGGCTAGAGCGTCTAGTGTTGATGAATGGGTGCTAGAAAACGAAGATAAGGTACTACTTACCTAAAACTATACATTCTAAAGCTTAAAACTATTTTAGTAATTCACTCTTGCATATATTTCATACTTTTATCCCGCCGCTAGTGTTGGTTTTATCGCCAAATATAAATGAATTTTGAATAATCAGAAATGCACACCACATTCCTTACATTGTTTTATCGTGTCGAGTCCTTCTTCCCCTCTATGACCAGTTGCATCCGTTTTGCAGTGATCTGGAGCGAATTTCGAAACAAACGACTTCCAATATTTTTTGAAATCTAGTGTCAAGTTGTTGTAAGCGACCATTACAATGAGAAGTGGTCACATACTACAGGTGGTCACTTAATTCAAGCTGATTTTGTATAGACAAGTAGTAGTTGAGAAAGTTGGTTTAAAACATGACGGCTTAACACGAGTGGTCCTTTAAAGCAGGTTTGACTGTATTTATGATTTAGCTGCTAGTTGTTCTGAGAGGTTGTTATTGGGTGTAGCCGTTTTTCTCTATTTTAAACTCTCGGGTCCATTACTGTAAACTAGATAAATGGCACTCTTTTCGCAAATGTTCGTCCTTTATCAAGTGTTGTAAACGATTTTTCATAGCTTAGACTTTAACATCGTTTATTTCGCTCGATAAAGGCCAAATGGTCGAAGAATTGCAAAAAGAGATACCCCTTAATCAGTTTAAAATGACTGCCACAGCTCCTGTTATCTCCATATTCTACAATGTTAAAAAATCTCACAAAGTTTTTTTTTTCCTTATTTCAGATACGTCATGAAAGGAAAATGGTTGGCCTCCTCACCACGTTGATGGACTACAGAGATCACAGATCTGAAAAACTCGTTAAGTATATCTCCACTTTCTTCAAGCATTTGGAGAACAAAATAAAACAGAAAGGAATGGGAGTGACTTCCCTTAATGCACTTATTCAGTCTTTAGATAGCGCGGACATGAAATGTGCTTTCGATGAAATTCTCAAAGATCTGGAGATACCCAATAAATGTGAGGAGGACCTGATTATGATGTTAGGCATGGTGCACCCACCCGAGAACCCCCACTGGATGGGAGACCAGGCGCTGAATGATCCACCACCACAAGTGCCACCAAACTCGCCTAGCACCACAGAACGCAGCCTGGTGGAGATGATGTCATACATCAGCGTAAATGATGAGCTGGATGACCAGATGAAGGAGGTGTTACAGAAGGTGGTCAAAGTGGCCATCCACGCCCAGACCAGTAACTGACCGTAAATGGTCATTCAGTACAATTTAAGGGATACTTGATCTTACATACCAGGACTTCGCTGATTATAACCAATTGCGGTCTTGCACTTGCAAATTATTGGTACATTGAATGATGATGACCATTGAATTTGATATACCTGTAAATTACGTACTAGTTGACTTGACTGACTTAAGACTATGGAATTCACATACGCATGTCATATAAGCGATATTTGACCATACACATACCCCGGACTTGAAGTTAATGACCATTACTTATAAGACACTAGAAGTAAATTTGATTTGTGTCAGGTAACTAACCATTGCCAATGGACAGTACATGTGAAGTCTGTAAGAGGTTACAAATTCTATTTGTGTACAGGCAAACATTAATTTACTAACCATTGGATGTTTGTTGCAAGTATACTGTCTTCTATGCAGGACAGGCTTTGGACGAATAAACTGGACATTCTGACTTTGCATGACAACTTCTGTCATAGATAATTAGCTAGACTTTTTGACAACATATACTGGATAGTGACCATTCACGTGTAAGCTGGACACATCAATGACAATCATTGATCTTAAAGGCCAACTTAATAGCTATGCCCAGGTCATACATGCAACATAATATCAATCATTTACTATGTAGAAGTTGGACATTATCTGACCTTTACAGACTGGACTATGATTGTATAAACTGGACTCTTCCAGGACATATTAAGACAAATGATCTGACAAACTGGACTTTTCTTCAACATATTAAAGACAAATGATCTGACAAACTGGACTCTGTGATTTCATCAGCTGCGACCTCCCTTCAAAATGTATCAAGGATGTAAACAAGATATCACTGAAAGCACAAGCTTTACATCCTCTGACAAAACAACTAGGACAGCACATAATTATAGAGCTAGACAGTAATATTTGACTATACAAACCTGAAATCTGTAACCAAAGTAAGTTGGACAGTGTCTGCAATCAAATAAAGTGGACATTCTCTGTTGCCATAAACTGGACAGTCCATAATCATGTAATTTCAACATTCATTTGTCATATAAACTACACATTCAGTGACCCTTTACACTGGACATTCTTTAATTATTTATGTTGGGCATTCTCTGGCCATATAAACTGGATATTCTATATCCACATACTAGACAATCTCTGACCAATCAAGGTAAACAGTCTTAAACCATGTAAACTGGCTATGGATATTCTTTTACTAAATGGACTGGACAGTGTTGGAGACTATGTAAACTGGACATTTCTATGACCAAATCAGCTGGATACTCTGACCAAATGGACTGGACATTGTCTAACTTAAATATACACTAATCATGCTGTGACCAAATAAACCAGCTAGACTGTAGTCTCTAACTACAAAATGGAGACCATTTGGAAATACAAGACAAAAATATAAAACAATCAAGCATTTCAAAGCATTTAATTGATACATGAACTATAAGCAAAAATATAAATTCAAACAATAAATTATGAAGACAATAATTGAACGCAAGTCCTAAAGTGACATACAAAGCAATCATTGTATATACCAGTACCAGTGCTACAATAGTGATAGCTTAAAACCAGTATACATAACTGAAAAAGAGAATCGAAGTTCCCTTTTCATTTTTGAATCACAGATGTGAATAAATTAAAAATAAATTATGTTCCAGAGTCAGTTTTTTGTTCATTGAACCAGAAGGTAGTGTTCTATTAAACATGTTGCCAGCAGAGATAAAGAACACAGTGGTTTGACAGCTGGACAGACAGATGATGAACGTTATCCCTAAATGCTGCATTGTTGGTGACACAAAAAAATGAAGTCATCATTTAATCATATCTTCGATTCAACCATTTGAAATTTCATTAATAAGGAGGAGGTGCTTATAAATGCAATCTGGAGAGTTTAAAAGTCTTTTTCCCTGTAAAGATCTTCCAAAGAAAAATTTATGTTCTTCTCTCAGTGAAGAGCCTTCACATCTTCTGCATCTTGATCCTCCTCCTCTTCTTCATCACTCCCAAGTTCATCTTCTCTGTAAATTAAAGAATCATTGAATCATTCAATACTAGCTCAAGCTGCATTAAGTTTGTTTTAGTTCGTATGGGGCTGTTCACACTCGACATGGCATCATCCCAAATCCAGTTCATGATCACTTCATTAATTTAACTTAAAACATTATTTGCTTTTTATTGAAATCAACTTTTTATTGTTCAGAATAAGTAATAAAAAGTGTTTTAATTGTTGTAAATGATGAATTTAACAACTGCAGTTGCTGACACTCGGTCGTCATGGTAATATATTTGCTGCTTATTTTCTTAATATTGTGGACACAATACTGACGGGCAAAGCAGGCTAGGGACCTGTGGACTAGCTCTGACCAATGAAAACGTGTAATTACTGACCAAATATTACTTGTAAGGTGAAATTTGATTGTCCAAAATCAAAATAAATTACTGAGTGATTACATGACCTCTGAATTCTCAAAGGTCAAGCAAAAGGTTTAGCTAATCACATCATGTGTTAATAACTGAATGGATGTGAGTTAGAAACTGCAAATATATTGTTCGTGTATATTCCATAAGTAACCAAAATGTTTCTATATATTACAGTGAACAAAACAATTAATTATTAGCTTTGATAATATCCAAATACAAATTCATGATTTTACAAATGTCTTGCTGTCAATCAAGAAAATATTGCCTATCACAGATTCATGTGATGACCTACTTTATGTCTCGGGCGATACATGTATTACGATGTATTTTGGATTTGGTAGAATGACATTATAAATGAAGTGCTATATGAACGAATAAAGAAAACAAAATTACTCCATTCCAATGAATATTCTATGGATTTACTGAAATGTGCAAAATATCTCAAAATCAAAATCAAAATAATTAGAATTCAAATGATTTTCACCTGAGCCTGGAGTTGATATCGTAACCTTGATCTTGCTGGCTCATGCGACTGAATGATCGACTACTACTAGTGCTGCCACCATCACTGTCAGGAAGTTCACTCAAGCGAGAAATCTTGCCGTCAGCTTAAAAATGGTACAAAATGAAAAATTTCAATTACTAGACTATTGAAAATTCTTTCCTCTTCCTTATTCCAACACTGTATTCAAGAAACTATTCAGGGATATATTAGCTCTAAATTATGATACAACTGCAAATTCAAAAATAATTAACACATCTACATATGCAGATCCTATATATATATATATGAGCTCTGTTTAAGTAACAAATATACAGTACATTCTCAATCACTTATACACCGTTAACACAAATGTCTGGTTGAGTTGAACAAATTTTTGAAGTCCCAACATAATATGCTGTAGTTTCATTATGTTTTAATGACCCTGAGCTCTTGATAATTCAAATTTTTTATCTTGGTACATAATGAAGATCAATTTATGAGGGAACTGTAATACAGTGCCAGGGCAGCAGACACTGCTATGTTGTAAAATGAAAAGATCACTTCCATTTCATCACTTGAAACATTTGTTTATTGCCAATGCATTGACCATTTCCCCTCTACACTAGCAGTCATTGGTAAAAGAACATTTAGTCCCTGCTTTCCTGTATTTTTATGAAAATATAATGAATTTAGCTGTCAGCCAAAACTTTCAGATAACTTTTCTGTTTTATATCAGCAACAGACCACTTGATAATGGCTGTCTTTTTGTGTGAGCTAACACCTTTTAGCATTGTTTTTCGAAGTGACATCGTAATCCGTGACAAAAATTTATTGTAACATCACAAGTAAAAACAACACCAAAAAGTATAAGCTCGGACATAAAGACATTATCATGATGGTCTATTAATACCAATTCTGACAGAGTTCTTTTCTCTTATGCACTTTGATGCATAAATGAAATTCATAAATATCAATTTACTACAGATCTGGCCCAAATTGTTGTATTTTAATATTTCAAGAAAGGCCATTTCCAGCACCTACCTCTGGTGCCTCATGAGATCACTATGACACAAGAGCTGTCAGAAGACAACATAGCTTGCTGGCAGGGCATTGTCATAGGGAAAGCATATATTTTCAATTTTTCTTAATTCAAGGTCAAGGTCCCAAGGTAAAAAATTTTGGTTTAAACAGAAAGGCCTAGCCATAATGAACACGTGTGAAATATGAAAACCCTACCCTTAGTAGCTGATGAGCTATGGGCAAGGTTAAAGTTTTTGAAAAGTGGGTCAAGGTCAAGGTCATGGGTTGAACATGATACAGACAGAAAGGTCTAGTCATAATAAACAAAAATGTGAAATATGGCAACCCCTAAATCTACTTTTTTTTGTAAGTTACCCACCAGTTATTCTTCCTGATTCCGATGCTAACTCCCATTCCAGCTTATCTAGAGCATCATCATCGTCTTGGTTACGATTCTCCTGCTCACCAACGTTATCATAACTGCTGAGATCTTCTCCATCCATCACTATATAAGACCAAAAACCAAAGCATTATGACCATGTAATGCAAAAAATATGAAAAGCACTATTTTAGCTTTGAGTGAACAGACAATATTAAATGATATCAACGTAAGTTTTACTTCTCGAACATTCCAACTCGTGTCATTCCAGATATTCCTTCTGTACAACCAGACGTGACCGATTTAAATCAGAAAGTTCTACACGGGTTGAACTTCATAGATTATAATTTTTCCTTATGCATTCACAAATTACATGCTATGTTTGTTTATATCCTACAGTAATTTAAATACGAAGATTAACTCATTAAATTCTACACTCGTTTAAATCCCCTTTTGTTAAGGTTTGACTTTTTTCAAATGTATGGTATTACTCATGTACACGTACTTCAATGACATAATGGTTGTGTTTACATTTTAAGTTAAATCTAAATCCTTAATAAGATCATGATTTGTTTTGGATCAAACTTAAAAAGAGGCTTACCTGAACCGAATAAATTTCAAAATTGTTTTATTTCAGTAATTGCAAAAAAGTTTTTTTTCTTGTTATTACATCAAACCAAGGTTATTTCACTTATATGTAAACGGTATCTGTCTGATACATTACACAGAAAGTTTAAGCGGGTGTAGCCCAATGGATGAAGTGTTCGGCTTGTGACTGGAAGGCCCGGGTTCAACTCTTACCATGGGTGCACCAGTGCTCTGTCTTTTGGATGAGACAGTAAAACCCAAGGTCCCGTGTCATGGCATGCATGGCATGTAAATGATCCCTCACTGCTTTGGGAGGGTCCATTGCAAAGGTCTAAATTTCTATGTGATGCATCAGGCAGATGTCATTACTATATATGTGAAATATTTATGGAGTGACTTGAAACCATAATCAATCAATCACAGAATTTTTCACCCCCTTCCATCAAAAGCTTTGAGGAATCTTCTACATGCCCCACATCTACTGTGCTACAGAGTCTCAGATTACTGCTCATCCACAACACTGAATATGAAATGTGGATACTGATGTTTTATGTTTTTCTAAGGGGGAGGGGTGGTGGTGGTTGCACCCAGGACCTCTTGGTATGTTCCAAGCCAAGCATGCTACCGAATGAGCTACACCACTTCTTGCAAAAAACCACAGCATATGTATTACAAGGATGAAATGTTAGTTTCTCATTTTATGTTCTTTCCAAGACCTTTTCAGCGATATAATAATGGTTCTAACCATGTATGCATTTTTTTCTCATTATGGGAAGGTATTCTTGAAATGCTTACTTCATAATTTTATAATAATTCAAATATTTGTCTCTTTATTCTTGTTCTGTTTTCAAAAAGGTCCCAGCTTTTATGTGGTTTATGGTTGATTTACATCAAAGTAATAGAGGTTTTCTACTTCGTTTCCTTTACTATTATCAAACATAAAACACTAGTTCCTATTACACTATATTTCTAAAAACAGACTTGAGAAATAAATATCCTAAATTGTATAAAAACAGTATTTCTGGATTGTTGATTTTTTTCAAGTTCAGGTGAAATTTTTGTGCAATTTTGAAAAAGATGATTGCGCCAAAGGACAACAGAAACAGGTATTACAATTACCGATAGCTCTCGAAACAGGTCTTTCGTTATCCAAGGATGAATGGATTCTAGGAGTTATGGAACTTGTACTGCTGGACGGACGTTCCTCTCTGGAATATCTGAATTCATCATCCCTCAATCTAGAATTGGTCCTTGAATTGATTGATTCGAAATTTGACTGAGGAAAATCGTCTTTGTACAAAGATGAATTACTTCTTTGGGTGGCATCTCTTGCTGTACTTCTCGGACGGTTGATATCACTCAGAGATGAGCTATTACGAGGAGTGATTTCCATATTAGTAGACTGTGAACTATCAACTTCATTGAAGGAAGAGCTGCTCCTGGGGGTTCCTCGAGCACTTTGTCTTGAACGTCCTTCTGCATGACTAGCAACATATCCAGTTCTACTAAGACTTTGATTGGAGGAGGGGCGAGACATGTTGGAAGAAGGGCGGGACATCTTTGATGATTGGCGAGGTGATGGTGATTTCGGCTGACTAGGGGGTTGAGGTGAAAGGCCCTGCCTCTGAGGATCATGCTTTGGTGTAGTTGGTAAGTTTCTTCTTGACCTTGCACTAGATGGTAATGCATCATTTGCTTTTCTTGACCTTGCACTTGTCGGTAATGTTACATCTCCTTTTCTTGACCTTGCACTTGATGGTAATGCATTGTCTCTGGTGTAGCTGGCTTGACTAGGGTTTCTGTAATAGAACAGGAATAAAATTTTCACAATGAAATTGAAATAGATTCTATGAAAACTTGATGATTTAAATGCCCTAAAAAGAAAAAAAAAAAGTAAGGTATATATGTAAAACATCATGTCTCTTTTGGCAACTGCTTCTGGTATGTAGGTCAAGGTCACCATTCTTGCTCTCATTGGAAAGGATCATTTAGATCACCATGCAAAACATAAAGTTTCTATCACATTTAGTGATTAATAAGGCCAAATATACATATATTTATATGTCTCTTTAGGATACCATAACAGCAATAGAATAAGTTTGGTGGGTCACATCATTTTTAGTTTTTCTAATTCAACACCAATGACGGTCCAGAAAATCATAAGAAATCTATGGAACTCGATCAAATTCCACCATGAAACAATATCATATATATCCATAGGTTTATAGAAAGGAAGGAAAAAACCTGCATTTTCATAATTTTCTATGATTTCAAGACGTCAAAGATGTATAAAAAAACATTCTTCGTTCTGGGCCAAAAAATTACCATTCGTCGGATTTCCCACTCTTAACTAAAGTGGAGTGATATGCAAAAAGCCCTACCACGCATGGATGCATTATACACCCACCAATGTCTCCCTTCTGCAAATCCCACACCTGTAATGGTTTAGAAGGACTGCATACATTATTTTTTTCATCCTACCTGTCCGTCCCTCCCCCTGGGGTCAGACCCCTAATTTGAGACCCAGATGCATAACTGCTAGTGATAATATTGCGTAGACCACCGATATATGTTTGTTTTTATAATGGTTGAGAAGATGGAGGATGCACAAGATTTTTGGACCCCCATCCATTTGGCTCTGAGACCCACCAGGGCCAAATTCACAAACCGGATGCACAGCGACAAATAATGTTTTTTCACATACCACCTTCAAATCACTTCTTTTCATAACCATTTAGAAGGCAGAGCACAGACATGATTTATTTACCCTATCCATCTGACCATCCCCCAGGGGTCAAACCCTCTACCATCATGCACAGCAATAAATGATACCCTTTCATATACAAGCATCACCTGCATTTGAATTTGCAGTGGTATGAGAGGAGAAACACAGACTAGGTCATGTGGACAAAGTGATGAACAGATAGACAAAAGTCAGTGCAACAGAATAATTCAAGCTACAGTATATGCTGGTGTATTAAAAGTTAAAAACTTTTTTTCCTTTCATATATTAAGTCTATACCTGGGAGTTGGTGTCCCAGGAGACATGTTATCTTGAAGGAAAGAATCATATTGAAGTAATGTAGCTGACGGCACATCCACAGGTTCTGGGGAATCTGCAACTGCTTGGTTTAAAGGGTCTTCTACTGGCTCTATCTGTATATGGTCTTCATCTACGTTGTTTGCTAAACTGCTGTCCGGACGCCAGGAGCGTGGGGCCATCTGATATACTAAGAGAAAATGTTCAGGTTACAAAAACTGTTGATATTCCAACCACATAAATATCTAATAGAAAAATAATGTACCGTATTTACTCGAATATAATACGCACTTTTTTTCGCCAATTTGACCCCTCATTTTCTCACTGTGTATTATACCTAGGGTTAGAAATCTGGAACTTTTTTCTGTGCTTTTAAGATTTAGTGGCGGATTTAGAGGGGTGCGTGTGTCCGTTAAAGTATCTAAAGCCGTCAATCAAACCCACGAGGCTTGAGATATATCTATTGTCTATACGCAGTTTTCCTCTTCCCGTAGTAAATGCCCAAGGCGATAACAGGAGTAATGTCTACAATATGACATTTAATGAAAATGATAGAATACTTGCGCTGTGTTATTTAGCAATGGTTTCTGATTAGCAGATTGTACGGGTGATATAATGATTTATCCTTAATTGGTTAATCGATAGTTACGCAACAGGTGAAACTACTTGACCGTTAAACGGCATGAGCATCGACAGTTTTGATAACACTCATTCATTCATTCTTTATATATTTTGTCTTCACAAACATCTGCGATCTCCGCGTAAAGTTCTCGTAGTATAGTAGACACGCACGTTCATTCTAACGAGAGAGAAAAAAAAATAAAGCGATCATTTGGGACGAGGGTACTAGTTAAGACATTTGAAGTCTATGCGAGTTTAATTGTAAATGAAATGAAAGAGAGAAAAGCGTTGATATCACACGATAATTAAAGGCTGGTCGTTCTGTGCTGCTTTTGATAATAATACACGTTACGCGATTACACTGTAACAGGTATACGGCAAAGCAAATTCAGCTCGCGGCCTTACAGTTTCAACACGAAATTGACATCTTGTTTTGCATTTTTCTACTGCGTATTATACACGGAGTTAGACGTTTTTTCATGATTTTCGAGGTCATTGTTTGGGGTGCGTATTATACTCGGGTGCGTGTTATATTCGAGTAAATACGGTATTTCATCTCTTTTCATATCACAAACAATTATTTAATAATTAAATGGCTATAAAATTTTGCAATGCACCACTGAGTAAGTCTAATCAACAAGTTTCATCAATATAAAAAAAAAGGTTTTATTGTGGTTAGAAATTTGCCAAAAACACCCTAAATTGTTACAGAACGGTTTTATAAATCACTTTAGCTCTGACAATTATAATTTTTAAAGAGTATATGCAAAATCTCAGCACAAAGGTGTTACCACAAGGGATACGTACACAAGTGAAATATCAAAGCCTACTGCTGATGGTTGAAACGTTATTGAAAAACAAAATCCATCCGTCCATCCATCCATCCATTAGGCAGCCAGCCCAACAAAACAACACACAGACAGATAGACAGACAGGTGATGGACAAAGTCATCCCTATGCTGTACTGTGTTGTAGGTGACACAAAATGATACTGAATTCATTAATCACTCATATCTGTATGTGTACTCACATTTATTGCTGACTTTGAATTTCTCCTCCTTTGATGCTTTGTGTCTGGAAGGCGTCATTGTTCGCTCCTGTGGTTCAGGGACAACACCGATCATGAAGAGCTCCTCTAGGGGTACACTTCGCTGCTCAGGATAATCTGCAGACATCTGCGCAACCACCCTCAGACCTTCACTCGGTGTCTTTGTTAACAGACCTTCACTGAATAAGGAAAAATATATCATACCACTATAATCTCTCAAAACAGTGCTGCTGCTTCAATTGAGGAATTACATGACACCCACTATTTAGTTTCATTGTGGTGTCACAACGAAACGCACGTTTGACAGGTGATTTATTTATGATGTGATCACGAAGTGGGAAAACTGATTTAATGTTGGACATTCAGGAATCAGTCAAGTTAACCATACTAAATCAAAAATTTGGTTTTTTGCAAAGAACAAATAACTGTGAACACTTCAGGTCTTTTGAAACTCCTATGTAAGTGTTAAATCAGATTTTTATAGCGGTATATGTCAGGTTGATATGCATGTACAACACATGTATCTGGATATTGTCATGTACGAGTATGTTACATTTTTGTATTTTTTAATTAAATCATACAGTAAGACCATGTACATCATAGACATTTTTTTAGAAAGTCTTTCATGCATAATATCAATGAACTAACCCTTCCATCCTAGATCCAGCTCTGCTGTTTGACCTTGACCCTGGTCTTGAACTCATGACTCGACTCTTGGGTCGATTGACAGCTGACGAAGGGCGAGATTTGACTGACGATGCTGGGCGAGACTTGATGGAAGAACCAGGGCGAGACTTACTTGATGAAGACTTGGGGGGAATATCTTTGGTTGATGACATATGTCTTGTACTTTGATTGAAATTTTCTTTATTTTCCTCATTTTGTTTGCTGTGAAAAGTTGTAGAATTTGACCTTGAACTTTCGTTCACTGAGCTTGGTCTTCCACTGGTCTCTTGGCTTTTGGATCCCCTTTAAATACATAATATTAACTGTAATAAGTTTGAATATTATAATTTTTTTCAGAATCAAAGAAAGATAAACATATGAAACATATTATGCTTTGCTAATAAATGAAAATTGACAATCAATATTGAGCATTTTTGTGTTAGTCTTTTAACTAATAATAAAAATAAGAGACCTGGATTTAAAACAAGAACCCCAAAAATGGCCCATTCCCTCACAATGTGAACTTAATCTTTTGCCTTCAAATTCAAAATAGGGCTCCTTTTTTCCCATAAGGACAACAGGGGTGAGAACTTTAGTGATGAATGGATGAAAACTGAAGTCTGTTTTGTGTCAATAAGAAAATATGGGCCGGAAAAAGAGAATATGATGCAGAATTGAACCAAGAAGCCTATAAAATGATCCTACTATAGGTCAACATCCCAAACAGTATAGTTTAAATAAGAATAAACAACTCATATTATGAATTTTGTCAGTTTGATTCTTGTTAAACGCATTGGAGTGTTAAGATTATTTCACTTGTATTAAAGATTTCAATTTTTACTGTCTGACATTGCAAAAGACATGACCACATGGTGAGATTTGATTCCAGGGTCTGTCGTTCACAACCAAAACCAAGCACCAATTTAGATATGCCAGCTCTGGTGAGAATAAAGCATCATATTAGTTAAAACAGTCCATAACACATAATCAGTAGATTTTATCACAATGCTTAGTCATACAAATAAAGTTACCCCTGTCTATCTACTGTCCATGCCTCTAAGTCTGTGCTTTCTTGAACCAAACAATTTGAAGTCTCCTCTATCATTCTGCTTGACTGAAAACAAAACATCAGAATACATAAAGACATGTATGTTCACTGCACTATTTAGTTTTAGGAGTTTGCCTTTGCTGTTTTAATTATTAAAACATTGATTTGCTCATTTTGCGACACTTTCCAAAACTTTTTACATGAACAGCGGTGGTACAACCAGCAGAGCACCTTCACTATCTATGGTTTTATTTGTCCTACCCTAATTTGAGTGCTTTCATAAGTTCTATGATAACATTTGTCCCAATCTGATTAAAACCAATATCTTTATTCCGCTTCTGTATGTGTCCTGGTGCGGATAAAGATCTGGCAAAACTCCTTAAGGGGCCATGTTCTGATGAACTCAGATTTTCAGCCAATCAGTGGATCGGCTACAAATTCCTAGGAATGAAATTAACATCCACAGAGTGCATGACCCATAAGGTAGTTTTTGAACAGTGTTTGTTACGTATTGCATCACTATCACATGTCTAGCCGAGTCATTGATTGGCTGTGGGTAATAGCGGTTTCGGTGACTGAAACGTCATCAGAGTTCACCAGAACGTGACCCCTTACGGAGTTTCCCCAAATCGTTATCCGCAATGGGACAAATAGAGAAGAGGAATAAAGATATGGTTTTAATCAGATTGCATTTGTCCTACCCTAATATGAGTGCTTTCTATAAGTTTTAGGATAACATTTGTCCTACCCTAATATGAGTGCTTTCTATAAGTTTTATGATAACATTTGTCCTACCCTAATATGAGTGCTTTCTATAAGTTTTATGATAACATTTGTCCTACCCTAATTTGAGTGCTCTCTGTAAGTTTTATGATAACTTTGTCCTACCCTAATTTGAGTGCTCTCTGTAAGTTTTATGATAACTTTGTCCTACCCTAATTTGAGTGCTTTCTGTAAGTTTTATGATAACTTTGTCCTACCCTAATTTGAGTGCTCTCTGTAAGTTCTATGATAGAGATGTTATCTTCGTCACGTCGAACAGGTCTGGCATCTGGGTCAAGGGCTTTCACTGTATTGTATAAGGCTTGAAAGTTCACTCGTTCCTCTGTGACAAAAAAAAGCATGTTCAGTAGCAAATGAACAAAAAAATCCAAGCATTAACATCATAATGAAAATCCTGGCAAAAAGCATTTTGTCAGCCATTAGGCCCCATGTATCATGTAACATATGGAACTCAAATTTTCACAATTATATTTGTCCCATGAATTAACTCCCCATTTCTGTTCACAGCGGTCAAGAGTGCTCTCAGACGAAGTGAGTCCTACAGACATTGCATGAAGAAGTTCTCAGGAGGGTTTTGCCATTTAATGGGAAAAGACACATTCAGTAATATTCCTTGTTAAATAAAACTCGTACAGAAGTTGTGTAACATTATATTAAACAAAATGAATACAGTTTTTTATTTATGAATTATACTGAATGACAAATATTGAAACTTGAAGTAAACTGAAGCATTTATACAAACCATCATCAAAATCCTCTTCCTCGTTTGGTAACGATGCTTTCTGTCTTGGATAGGATTCGATTCTTGGCGTTAATGCTTCTGATCGTATGACTGGCATCTCTACCTCTTGTTTGACATCCCTCGGTGTGTAAGGATTCGGAAGTCTGGGTGTAGGGGGTAGAGATACACGTGGTGTCTCCATCTCATCAATGTCTGTTCTGCGGTGCTTCTTCAGGAGAAGCCTCTCTGCATATGACAGATTGGAACTGAACTTGATCTCTACTGGGGGAGGTTTTTGAGTTTCAGTACCATGGTCCACCCCTAAAAATAGATGTATGTTTTGATTCCTGCATATACAAATAAACAGTATAATTCAAGTGATAATTTTAATGCATTGAATGCACCAATACATTTTCTTTGAAGATAGAAAAAGAAAAAAACCAAGAACTGTTTGTGAAACACTATGCCCCTGGTGGAATCAAAGTCAGAAAGTTATTTTCAGTGTGAAAGTCATTGTCAAGGTCAAAAGGTCATCGATCTTTGTGTCATCTGAAAGGGCTTCATTAGTTGAATACACATGTGAAATATGAAGAATCTATGCCTCAAGGTTCAAAAGTTATGGCCAAGGTTAAAGTTGACAACAGACAAACAAACATACATACACAAACAAACAGACAGACAGACTGGACAAAAACAATATGCCTTCGATCTATTGATACGGGGGCATAATTATCAAGTAAAAAACACGCAGGAAAGAGACCAAATCATCCCTTAGTATTCCTATGCTAAAGAAAATTTGAGATCACAGGAGAGAAATCATGCATGTACTGGACACCTCACTTAATACTTCACAAAGGTCTTTAGAATTTGAAGTTACTTAATGTAATTTCAGAAATGGCTTCTGTTTTCTGTTATAATATATTCAAAACCATTCAGGAAAGTAGTGATCCAAAGAACATGTGTCATCTGCAAATGCAGTTCAAACAGATGCGCTGCACTGGATAGACAGATTTCAGACAAAGTAATCCCTAAATGTTGCTATTTTTAGTAGGCAAAGTAACAGTGACAGTCAGAGATTACCTTGGTTAGTAGCACGTTTGGTTTCTGGTTGAGAGACCCAGGTTTAAGCCCGACCTGGAGCTCGTCCTTCTCCTGTCTTTCAGACAAAACAATGAAAACAGTAGTTACAAATCACTGTAGACGTTAGCACATAGATCCCTCGCTACTACTGGGTGGCAAAAGTTGAAATTTTCGTCACAATGTGTCACACAGATGACATTGCAATATCAGTGTAATAACCTTGATGTGATACACAACACATATATAACACTACATTACACCACTTACTTGGTGTCTCTACATGCAGTACTCTGGGCGTGTGTACCGATCGTACAGACTGTGGTGTTGCTGTATGACTAGTCTGCTCCTCGTTTCCAGTCCTCCAAGCTTGAAGCGCAGATTGGAATGAGGCTGCACTGTCTGCTTCATTATAATCCCCATCCAGTAAAGACGGACCATTAAACTGTGGTGTATTATGGATGGACGGTGCACCGTCAAATGATCCACTGGCTCCCTCTGGACTGTTCCTGTTGTGGTCCTTTATGAAGTAAAAATGAAAACTTTTTTAATTTTAACTCTATCTGATGGTGAACTGAGTACCTGAAAATTTCAAAGAAATATTTGAAAAAAAAAAAAAAGAAATGATTTGAAATCATAAATGAATCTCGTACATTAATTAAAAGAAGTGTCAAACAACATTTGAACAAAACAATGTGTTAATGAGTATAATGTTTGATACATCCATGGAAAAATTTAACATTTATTTCTAATCATTTTTTGGACATAAAAACATTTATAATGTCCTATAATATAGTATTTATTCTCATGATATATAAGAGTAGTAGCAGCAACTTGCAAAACCACAATCTTTATGGCAAAGTATTATAACAATCTTCTGGTAAAACTTGAACAGATTGGTCGCAAAATGTCTGACAACCTGCTTGTTGACAGCCATTACATACTTACATTCTCATTAATTACTTCGTCTAAAACAGAATTAATTCTCGTGCAATACACAGATGACTCAAAAACTGGTCCGCTAAATAAAACTGATCTGATTTTATCACAGTTTTATCAATGAATAAAAAAAATATCTACTGCTTCCATAAACTGAGCATAAATATGCTATGCTTACCCTGACACCGTTGAAGTAAGATTTTGGCATGGTGCTCGCAGCTTCTGCTGGAGGCTGACTAGGATCAAACTCCCTAAAATATACAATTCATGAAGTTATTTACATAAAAAATATTATACAGTTTCAGGTCAGTGTGATCTTTTTGTTTTTAATTTTCCATATTTGAACAAAGATATGAAACCAAAGGATTTAAGTGATTCTACAGAAAAGGAGAAGGAATTAAGTGGAGATAACTCTGGAGCGGAGATAGAATAGGATTTACACTCGGTATTATCTGCACCATTGGCAATGAGAAAGAGACTTGGTACAAAATTCAATATTGCATTATGACAGGCATCCTCTTGAAAGCATACATGATAATGACTCAGTGGCGGATCTAAAGGAGGGTCCCGGGGAGCCCCGGCCCTCCCCTTTTCGCCACATGCTTACAAGTACAACTCCAGATGTGGCACCCAAAATGGCTAAGTAGTTTGGCTAATACTTGACTTTCACATGTGGCCCCCCCCCCAACCCCTTTTCAGAAATTCTGGATCTTCCACTGTGACTCATCAAAAAATGGATTAACTGTGATGTCACAGTTAATTTACTGTGTGGTAAGCATAGTAGAAAAGCAAGTGTTAAACAAGAGGCCCAAGTGGGCCTATATCGCTCACCTGAGTACCTAGATTATCAGTCATGCATGAAGGAAGAATTCATTTATTTTTGCATTAATGTGACTAAGTCAACACAGATGTTGAAAATATGTCAAATTTTATTTCAGGCTAGAATAAAAAACAACACTTTTTTGCACATCCATTCAGGTGATTTTGATATTAAGCATTTCCTTTGTCTCTGCAAGAAGTCATTCAGGGCAACAAGTTAGTCATTTTCTTTAGGTGGGGCCTTTTGTTGACTGATTTCAAGTCTGGGTCATGAACAACAATTGTTTCAAATATTGTCCAGATCTAACTTAAAATTGCCTAATTTCATATGTTGAGTGTTGAGAAACATCTAAAAACTTATTTAGATGTGTAAAGAAATGAAAAAAAAATTTTGACCACAGCTGGATTTGAACCGCTACTCTCCATATTTCAATTACCAAGTGGTATATGTACTATTGTGAGAACTGCTTTTTAGACATGGTGGCATTATCTGTTAACCAATTTGGATGAAATTTACCAAATTGATAGAGGACTTTTAGTACTTCATGTATTCTATGTTTCATTAAAATCTTTCATGTGGTATAACAGCAGAAGTGAAAAATGTAATTGAATCGTTCCTATACACCCTCATTTGGAAGTCTTAAAAAATTCATAGAAAATCCAAAAATTGAGATATTGACAAAATTCTTTCAAAGTAACAATCCTTACCATAATTATGATCACAATAGTCCATAAGAAATCATCATTATCAATTAACTAGGAAATATGACACTTTTCTGCATTGAATCACCAAGTCCAAAGAAATGTCGAAAAAAATTCTAAAATTTGATTTTGGAAGGGAACCAAAATGACAATACATCTTCACTCATCCCTCTAGATCATTTCTATGCATTCTGTTTGTCTCTGTATACAGCCCGTATGAAAAAGAATATTGTTAAATGAGGGAACTCTTTTGTGACCTACTCTTGACTATGGTGGCTCCACCTGTAAAGAGGTCTGGACGAAAACAACAGAATTTGAAGAGAATCATAAGTGACTTATTTCTACCATGATTTATTAAAATCCTTCAAACAGTTTTGTAGAAAAAGTTGAAAATGTGAAAAATGACCAAAACACCCCTCCCCCCCCCCCCCTTTTTTTTTGGAAGTCTTAAACGTAAAATTCCTAATTTCATATGTTGAGTGTTGAGAAACATCTAAAAACTTATTTAGATGTGTAAAAAAAAAAAAAAAATTTTTTTTGACCACAGCTGGATTTGAACCGCTACTCTCCATATTTCAATTACCAAGTGGTATATGTACCATTGTGAGACCTACTTTTAGACATGGTGGCATTATCTGTTAACCAATTTGGATGATCCGCACAAAAAACAAAACCTTTGAAAAGGACTATGAGTACTTGCATCCTACCCAGTTTTATCACAATCCTTCAAGTTGTTCTGTAGATCAAGTTGAAGATAAGAAAAAAAATTGTCCCCCCCCCCCTTTTCTTGGAAGTCTTAAAAAATTCATAAAAAATTCAAAAATCGAGATATTGAAAAAATTCCTTCGCACCAGCATTCCTTACCATAGAAATGATTAAATGAAACCAAATGAATGCATCAATGTTTACTAAAAGAAAATAATAACTCTTTAATGCATTAAAATAACAAAGTCCAAAATAAAAATGAAAAAACGTCAAAAATTTGATTTCGGAATGGAACCAAAAATATCAACACTTCTTCCCATATGCCTCTAAATCATTCCTATGCAGTCGGTTTGTCGCTGTATGCACCCGATCTGAGTAAGAAGTTTGTCAAAGGAGGGTACCCTCTGTGACCTACTTTTGTCTGTGGTGGTGCCACCTGTTCATGGATCCTGACAAAGATGACCACATTTGTCGAGGACCTTGAGTATTTGATGCATGCCAAGTTTCACTGAATTCCAGCAAGTGGTTCCGAAGAAAAAGTTCAAACTGTGAAATGTTTACACCAATTATCCCACCCCCCTTTTTCTTGAAAGTCTTAAAAAATTCATAAAAAATCCAAAACATAAAATATTGAAAAATTTTCTTCGCAGTAGTATTTCTTACCACCAAAATGATCAAATTAAACCAAATTAATGCATCTTTTCTGCATTAAAACTACCAAGTACAAAAAAACGTCAAAAAAATGTCAAAAATTTGATTTCGGAACGGAACCAAAAATAACAACACTTCTTCACACATCCCTCTAGATCATTCCTATGCATTCGGTTTGTCTCTGTATGCCCCCGGTCTGAAGAAGAAGTTTGTCAAAGGAGGGTACCCTCTTTGACCTACTTTTGCCTGTGGTGGCGCCACCTGTTGATGAATCCAGACGAAAAACAACAACACTTGTAGGGGACCATGAGTACTACATGCTTATCAAGTTTCATCAAATTCTGTTCAGTGGTTCTGGAGAAGAAGTCGAAAATGTGAAAAGTTAACGACGGACGACAGACGACGGACGGACGACGGACGGCGGACGGTGATTGATCACAATAGCTCACTTGAGCCTTTGGCTCAGGTGAGCTAAAAAAGCATCTGCAAAGCAGTTCTTATGGAAGATATAGAGCACGATACTGAGACTTTTCGTTAAACAGAGTTATCTCCTATTTTGGAAGGTATCTGACGTAAAACAATTATGATGTCATCAACTTCATTTGAAAACTTCATTTGTGAACTATCATTTTCAAGAGTTTTAGATCAGTTTCCATAGAAATTGATGATGTCATAAGTGTCTTAAGTCAGATACCATCCCAAATGGGAAGTAACTCTGTATAACGAAAAGCCCGAATAGTGCATGGACACAGCACATATTACGTACCTGCTAGAAGACGCTGAAGGAATGGGTCGTGGTGACATGCATTGTCGAGGACCAGTTGCCTGAAATAATAATGAAATTAGAACAATTTACAAATAATAAGAAATACTTTGTTCACAAATTTTTATTATCTGCTGGTTAAAGCTCTTTATTCGACGTTTTGGCCAATGGCCTTTATCAAGATGATTCACACAAACGATTATTTACATTCCATTTCTTACAACTGAAAATGAAAAACTGAAATACATGTATATTCTATCTTGACGTCACTATAAAATTACTTCAGGAATTTTTAATTCATAAAATTTTAGAAACAGTAAGAAACACTTTATTCACAAATTGTTTGAATGGAATTTATGGATACACAGAGTTTCTGATCATTTCTACATCAAACTCCTGTTTGGCAGACTTACTGCATAATTTTATCAAATAAGGTTTTGTTTGTTCTTTTCTTTGAGATTTACAGTAATTAATACATGATTAAGAACATTACTAAGAAGGGCTAGCAATAACGATAAATTCAAACCCCTTGACAAAGAGAATTTGTTGGTACATAATAGATCCCTCACTGCTCGGCATGGGACTGTCGCAAATGTATAAATTTCCATGCAATGCATCAGGCAGATGCAGCCTTCATATACGTGATTTAATATGGGCATAAACAAAAGAAAAACAAATAAAATGTATCTCATTGTACTAAAACACTATCAGAGAATAATAAAATAGCAGTCTTACAGATATAGGAATAGATCTATGCTTCTTCAGAGCTCCTCTCAGATGGAATGATGCGAAACAACCAGGGCAGTATAACTCTGAACACTGAACACAAGACTGGAATATAAAATATATGTATGTAATACAAGTGAACTAAGTCTCCATAAAATCAGTGTACCCTAATAATTCTATAATACTCTTTGATAAGTCATTTAACACAATCAGTCATAGTTTTTGGAGGAGTCTGAAATATTTCTCCCACAAATTTCAATGAAAGAGAGTATAATATTCAGTCTCGATGAAAGAATTTTTTAAATAGAATGTCTAACATACTTTAGTTCCAACAGACATTAAGTACCATGATTAAATCCCATTATTTTCAACTACAACTATGTTTATACATCAACTATGTTTATACATCAACTATGTTTATAGTTTATACATCAACTATGTTTATACATCAACTATGTTTATAGTTTATACATCAACTATGTTTATACATCAACTATGTTTATAGTTTATACAACAACTATGTTTATACATCAGTTTTGTTTATACATCAACTATGTTTATACACCTAATAAAACACATACAAAAATTCCATCAACTTTGTTAAAATATCTTTAACTACGTATTTTGTCTTTTTGCGGATCCAATGTGCTCTGAAATTTATAAACCAGGTGTCAAAATCTTCAGTATATGGATATGATAAGAACATGTTTCTAACCATGTGACAAATTGATGACCAGACATTTAACTGACTCCAAAACTGTTGATCTATAGAATGTCGAAACTCTATAAAATGAGTTTTATATGTGAATGTCCCTGTCTTCCACAGATGTAAGCACAATCCATATCATAGTTTGTAGACAATACACTGATAAAAAATAGAATTAAGATAAAAAATACACTTACAACTGCTGCCCTTTTTTCTTCACACTGTCCACATTTAGGACCTTTAACCTTTTGTCTTGGTGTGGAAGATGCATTTTGTTTGGCAATGTGAGCCATTGTTCCTGGTTGGCTAGGTCTCTCAGGAACATCTGTCAAATACAATACAATACAATACAATACAATACAAACAGTTCTCATAATAGCATTTAATCTGTACAATAAAAATTGAGTTGAAAATTGGGATCCATACTCAGTTTAGTCATTTTAAAGTAATTTGTCTCATTAACACAGGCAATTTGGCTTTCTGTAAAAAATAGATGGTCCTGTCTTGTTATCTAAAAACCATGACCGAAACCTTGCAGGTCACATGACTTAGAATTCTTTGAACCAATTATAATCAGACAATCTAATAATAATTGTCCCATACTGGAAGGGAGAAAGGGATGGAAGTCCTCAAAAAAGAATAATACAAACTTCATTTACCTAAAGGAATGTCTTTTAAAACTTTGACTTTCTTTTTGCCAGAACCTGACTGAAAATGAAGTAGAACTGATTTAATCATCTAAAAAGTATAAATACAATAGGAATTAGAGATACTTTGATGGTCAGAATTTTACATGGCTTTTGATAATTGTTTGCTCATATTACGACACAGAAACATAGTGGTGTAATACATAGAATAAAAGTTGATGCATAGAGATAACAATTAAAGTAGCATTTATAGTTATGATACAGTATGTATTTCAACTTTAAAATGAATAAAATGTTTTCCTTTAAAGAAATACATATACATGTATTTTCCTTAACAAATATATGTAATGAAAACTTTTTGTAGAAATATACCTTTGAAGAGGAAGGTTTCTTCAGTACATCAGTGGCGTAGTTGTTGAGGTTCCCTGTCTGACCCCTACTCCAAAATCCTCCACCTTGACGCCTGCAAGAGAAGACAACTCTTACAGAAACAGTCATTACTTAAAGAATGAATTTCAGTTTTAAAGTATAAGAGTTGATAGGGAGAAAAACAAAGGCCAGAGAAGAACTTAAATCATTTTGAAAGTCCTCGAAAAAATTTACTAAGCTTTTTAATCCTTATACGTCAGAAATTTGTTAAATTATGACAACCATGTTCTAAAACTAAATTTTTGTATTCGTATTCCTAGCTGTTCCTAGAATGGCTCGATAACTTCTTCAGTAACATAAATTAGACAAAAGTAATCTAACTTAATCTCTTAACATTACATACACCCCATTCCATAAAACAACAAGAGCAATGCCTAATGTGGCATAATACGCCCATTGAGTAGTTTGAAGGGATGAAATTTTAAAATATGGAAACATCCACTCATAAGAAATAAGTCAGTGTGCAAAGTTCAAGTTCTAGCATAATCAGTTTGGTTTGTACCTTGTTTAAAAGTTGCATTCTCAAAAATTTGTTATTTTTGCCTGCCCCAAAAATGACCTTAACCTTTGACCTTGATATTGAAAATGGATAGGGTCTGCCCTCATGTCATAAGAAATAAGTGTACCAAATTTGTAAGTCCTAGCCTAAACGATATGGTCTGTATCATGTTAGCAATACACCATACCATAATATGTCCCTCTATCAAGGGGTGTATAAAAATGTAGTACATTTGCATAAAGATTAAACATTGTAAATGATTTACTCACTCCCTGTCTTCTTTTTCTCTGTTCATGGCAAGACGAAGTTCTTGTAATCTCTCCTCCATTTTCCTACTTTCAGTTTCTAACCTCTGAGTTTCATCCCGAGCTTTCCTTACATTGCTGAAACAAGATATATGTGTACCTACATGATGAGAAAGACTTTATAAAATGACATCATTCTAAAACCAAAAAATCTGAAAGCAGAAAAAGGAACTGCATCAATGAGATAGAGTCGAGATATTTCATAATAAACCATCAATGATAACTATGTGAACATGTATACACCAATGTAATAAATCAATTTATCAGATGTGCATTTTGGCAAAAAATTAATGAATTATTTTGCTTATGCAAATTATGAATCGACTTTTTGTTGAATATTGGGTAAAGATGAGTGCAAATGTATACTTGTTTGTGACTGTTTTATGATGATTTGTGCATTATCTTTAACTTTCTATGACTTTCTTAATTACATATTGGACTATCATACAAATTATTCTTCAATTCTAAAAATATCCAAGTACATCTTAAAATATCTATATCATATCCTGGTATATCTATCATCAATACTGTATGTGTCTGTACTAATATCATGACGTCCCAATTTTGTCACAAAATGTGGAAAGTAGAGGTTTGTGACATAAAATGGTTGATTGATTGATTGATTGATTTTTGTTTAATGTCACACCATGAATATTTCATGTATATGTTGATGGCATCTGCCTGATGCGTACACATAATCGGACATACACAATTTGACCTTTGCAACGGACCCATCCGAAGCTATGAGGGATCTTTAACGCGCCATGCATACCACGACACGGGGCCTCGGTTTTTACTGTCTCATCCGAAAGACAGGACACCGGCTGACCAGAGCGGGAATCGAACCCCGGCCTCCCAATTAGGAGTCCAGCATGATACCACTAGGCCACGCCGGCTTTTGTGACATAAAAGCACAGACATGATACTTCACACAATCAAGAACAATAGACAACAATGATATGTGATTGTTAATATTCTTTGTATCTTTGAAATCACTTTTTATACACAGATCCATTTTTTCAACAAGAAAGTAACACTATAAAGTATACTTTCAATTGTTATGACTGTGATGTTGTAATTAAATGTCCAATTTAACTTGTGCAACCTAACATGATGTCATTAAAATCATTAATTAAAAATGGATCTGTTCATCTGTTAATTAATTACTCATGATTGAATTTGCTAAAAAATTCATCCTTCTGAAATAATTTACACATACGATATATTCATTCTAAGTAAAGGAAAAATATTGTAACTACAATAAATACTACACTGTGATGTTGTGATTCTCTGCATAATACATAAAGGGAAAGTCAATAGTTTATGAAATGTCTATTGTACTAATTGGAAAATAAGACAGTTTACTATGATAGTTTAAGCTATGAGTATAATGAATAATTTAGTGTGATCCAAAGTACATGCAATGCATTATAGAAAAATGAATCTTTAACATGTTCAGATTTATAACACAAAAGTGATTTATCCATGCAAAAATGAATGATATGTTGACCTGATACTTTACAATACAAAATTATGAATTTGATAAAATTCTCCATTTTTGAATTAAAGCAGAAAATAAATTTAAGAATTTAAGGTTATCGACGATCTAATGTAGATGAGTGTGACAACAACCAAATATGACTTACAAAAATTTGGACCTGAAATGTTACATTACAAAATGAAGAATAAAAGATATGTAAATGAAGAAATCAAGCATAAAATTCAAAGTGAAATTCTTCATCTGTTAGTTTGTTGTTGCTCTTTATTTGATATGAAGTGTGCTCTAAAAACTGAGCTAGATACTTCATGTGGGTGTGTCAGTATAAAAGCTTCAAAGGGCTATATTTGGAATTCAAGGATTAAGTCCTGATCCCAAACTCTATGCTAAGATGAACTAACACAAAGCAAGCTTTCCTCCAAGCAACATTAACGATTCACAAAAAATGCAAAAATTTTCATTCATCGATGAACTACATGTATGCAGTTTCAACTTAAATTCTGACCTTCTGCTATTTTAGGACCCTAACTATAACATCACTTATCTGTGATCTGTACAAGTCTATCGACCTTGACACTTCAGACTTATGTCCCAACCACTGAATATCTATGGAGTGTAACATAGTCATGTAGCCACGAGGTTCAATAAATTAGAATCTTTCTAATTACCAGCTTTAATTCACTATTCACACATAATCGTGCTTCCCTTTTCCATGACCAAAATCTGTTTGGGAAGGGTTTGGAGTACATTTGATTGTATTTGCAGATTATTATTTTGTCACTTACTGTGTCTTGAGTCGTAGAGATAGGTCCTCTCTAGACCTTGTGTTGGTATTAAATCCAGCAGACATCTCTATTTTAGTTCACTCAACATGTAACACTTCTAAAAGTAAAAAATAACTAATATGAATTTTTTTTTATGAAGCTGTGTATAAATCATTGTAAATGGTACAGTAGTGTGTAGCTGTATTTGGAAATACATTATAGACCTTTTCACGATAACTGTTGCAGTCTTACTGACTCACAACTTGTGTATATGCAATATTGCCCTTCTGGACGGTAAAATTAGCTTCAAACCTAGAAGAAAAGTGATCAATGTTCAATACATTTAGGTTTTGTTAAGCTAGCTGTCCAGAAATGCTATAGAGTAGGCTTTTCAGGTTAACTGCAGGACTGACGTTAAGGGTGGCAAATAGTTATGTTTGCCGTAAAATTTTTGGTGTCATAATAAGATATTGATTGTCTCTTACGTCATTTTGTGGGAACAGTGATGATTTCGCCACTCCAAACTTCAGTCCCGAAGTTAAAGTGAAAAGGTCTATTGGGCATATACAAATTGTAAGACCGCAGTTATCGTGAAAAGGTCTATAATAATTATGGATTTTGGTGTGATAAATCTAAATCATCTTTTTTTTTTTTTTGGGGGGGGGGGGGTTGATATTCTTATTATAAAAACATTTGAAGAAAAGAAAAATTACAAGCTATGTAATTCACTGGTTATTTAGGGTTTTACTGAGTTTATATTTAGATTCTTAACAGACCCGCCGGCACTGTGCAGTGTCGACTTTCTAGTTTTGTTTTGGTTTTTTTAAGTATTGTATTTCAGAAGATGATAAATTCTGAATTCAGACGATTTTATGAATGACAAACTTGACAGCTAAATATTCACAAATAATATAGAGCAATTAGAATTACCATATGCCGGCTTTCCAGTTGCTGAGTTCTTTATTTTGTTGTTCATAAGGTAAACAAATGGCGGCTGTTGGAATTTTGTGGTTAGTCGTTTCGCCTTCTCTCCCGTTCGATTTTGATTTGTTTCTTCTATTGTCATTTCGCTTTAACATAAATCGTTTCGTTCACAATTTTAATAGTAGTTTCATCGGGATTTTAAATTGATCATTATAATTTAATGGCAATTTTACACTTAATAAATAAAGTTGTAGTTGTTGCAGAGATCATGATTCTGTCTTCTTGTATATTTTAGATTTACATTTCGAAGTTAATGGTTTGTTTTGGCAGTAAATTTGTTCAGAGGTCGTATCCTAAAACGGTTCATATCTATGGACAGTTTTCTTATGAATATAATTCAATTTCAGTTACATCATGGAGGTGAAACTGAAGTTTTTGCTTCACATTCATACTAATTTTATTGTATTATTTTGAGGTTTTCTATATTTGCATTTCTTTGAAAACATTTTTATATTGTTCAATGGTTCAAATATTGTATAATAATTGCAAAATTCGGGAAGCATCCTTGATTTAGAGAAATCTTTCATAATTTGTTTTATTCACACACAAAGGATGGAAACCATCAAACAGATCACATAGTAATCAAATCAAACTTTAAGAAATCGATCAATACATGATGCAATGGGTTATCGAGGGGCAAACGTAGGAAGTGACTCTCAGCATATAATTGCAAAAGTAAAAATAAAACACACAAAACTGGAAAGGAAATGGCCAACAATAGAAGATTTGCGACAAATCATAGAAATAAGGCTCCAATTCAACATTGTTCAAAGTGAGAGACAAGTTTAATGTGCTAAAAGAAATTCAGGAGGATGATGTTACTAACGACATAGAATGGAAACGGAACAACATTAAAGAAAAAAAAAGCATACGCTGAAACAGCAACAGAACAAGCAAGAATATAAATAGGAGAAGGTGCAAAAGCTGGGTCAAAACAGAAGAAAGAAGAAAGTAAATGCAGAATGTAAGATAAGAAAGACAAGACCAAAATTAGATAGGAATATAAAGTAAAAGACAAGGAGGTGAAAGGAAGGAGGAAACAGCTAATGCAGATAAAATGGAGCATTATATGACCTAATGAAATAACTCCAATTAAAATTAAATTTTAAGCATTTCAAAACTATCTGTTTGCCATATATTTCTGGTTTTCTAGGTCACGGAAATAATAAAATAGTTAAGACTACCTAAGATATTATGTATGAAAACGTTTTGCAACTCAGCATATTGCATTTTTGATGCAACTTTCTTGCTTTTCAAGTCTGATTGAGTTCACCTCACTGCAGAAAATTAAAATTCCAAATCAGAGAATAATGATTAAAATTTTAATAAAAGGGTAAACAGATGAAAAGTTTACGGGGTCTATTTAAATTTTTAAGCCGTTTCATTGTTTTGATGATTTCTTACATATTTTTGGAATGAATTAAAACAGAGTTTTTATAGTCGAAACTAACACCTAGAAGTTTTGCTTCCAGTTCTCAAAAATTTAAATGAAATTGAAATATTCGGGTTTGACGAATGGAGTTTGATCGATGACTATGGCTTGATCATTTCCTGGACGGGTTGGATTCTTCTGTAATTAAAATCAGACCAATACGCACTGTTTTCTGATATGATCGGTTTTTTTAATATATATTTTTTTGGTTTGTGTGTGTGTGGGGGGGGGGGGCAATCAAAATTAAACTAGTTAATGAGAACATTGCTGTCTTCGATTAAAAAGCTAATACCACATCATCTGGCTCACCGTTCTAGGACAAAGTTTTATCATGGGCGTATTAGACCCTTTCATTGTTTCTGCCGGACTAACATTGTGGTCGGCAAATGATAACGTTTCCTGTAAAATTTTTGACGTCATAATAAAAATTTACTGTCTCTGACGTCATTTTGCGGGAACAGTTATTATTTCGCCCCACCAAAATGTTATTGATTTGTTTACAAGCACAGCGATATCATTGGTGAGAATATTAAACAATGATGACCCCGGACTATAATTAACTCCTTTGGACCCCCTTTTTACGCAATGCTATGTTTTAAAAGCTAGCAATGCAAAAGCTTAAAAGATTCGAAGAAGTCCTTCAGAGGGAAATCCGGTACATAAAAAGTAAAGGAACACAAACACTCTGTATTGCAAATTTTCGGCCTCACGACCTTTATCAAGCAATTTTTCAGATGACAAATACAAAGCTATGTATAATCCATGTTTACGTTACAAAGATACATAAGCTTAAAGAAACAGGATATAGAACCAGAGACAAGTGTATGATAGAACATGGCTTTCATCTAGCCTACATATTTATGTTTGTCGGGAGTTCTTTGGCTCTTTCGGTTTTCATTTACTCGAAGACTACTTTGGCAGCCAAAACTGTATCTAAAACTGCTATAAAGGGATAAAAATATGTATCTCTCTTTTCCACCCAAACCATGCATTTATAAACCAAATGCACAGTAAGTTAAATCCGGGTTTTCTTTAACGTAAAGGCTCGTATATTATATGGTGTCTAGTGTCACCAGGCAACAGTCAACGGGCTTCGCGGAATATAGCAAGTGCGCTCGGCCAAAATGGCGCATTACTAGAGAGATAGAGATTGTTTACATGGTCAGCTTACTTTGACAACAATCTTGTCATTGTAATTCTGGGTCTCAAGGACATATTCTTACGGTAATTGTGTGATATAATGAATATATCTTGATGCCGCAATGTTTATTTATTATGATTAGTCACCGATCTTTATAAAAAAACTTTAGACCGAAGTTGAAAAAAATTACTGTTATTCATTTGCGATTATTTCGTCTGTTTAAAGGTAAGATCCAACACCCTTACACTCATTCATCATTATCAGTAATGTAAAGGGGATATGGCTCATGCTCAGGTTTTCATTTTAGCAAGCTTAGCTAGTGACGTCGTGGGTTTTAGTCATATTACTAGCTGAATTAGCAGCACATTGATTATCGAATTACACAGTAAACATGGAGGTATTTTGTTGTGGAAGATGTAAAAGATCCCCCCACTGCATGGGTTTGTTGAATAGATAGAAGTTTCTGTGTAAGACATAAGTGTAGTGAACTTGGATCGAATGACAAGTGTCACACTTCGTCACTGAGTGGAAATTTAGTATCTCATGAAATTAGATACTGTTTCTGTTCTATAATAAGAATAGAAAGTTATTACATCATTTTGCTTTGCTAGTTTCAGTTGTAGTATAATTTCTCTGAGAATTATCCAAGTGAAAAAATATAAAATTTTGTTTGTCTGTGTATTATTATAAATTCTGGGTTGCACAAGTAATTCAGGAATTGCTATTTGTGGCATACAAATTTTACACTCTCAAAAATTAAGAGAAAAAACTTTGATAACAACCCTTGTATCATTTTGCTAACATTGTTAATACTATAAAACGTGTCCAAAATCCAAATTAATTTTGCCGACGAGAAAGAACTGAAGAAAATATACCAGGTGTAGGACCTGAGTGCATCAGCTTTGAATATTTAAGGAAGTATAGGGACAATGTAGGTAACATCACTATGGATGTCATAGGAGAAATCCAAAATGTTAGACTGTTTGAGGAATCGTTGTAATATATTGATTTCACATTAAACCCTGATTATCATACATGAAGCTTCTGGTCATGCGGAAGGCTTAAAATCCGGAGCAGGCCCTGAGTTTGAAATATCAGGTATAGAAGGTACGACAGACCCTACACAATCAATGATTAAGGGTGTAGAAAAACTAGTCGTCAACAAGAACACTGACGCTAATGCAAAACTTAGTGTTGAGTCTGCTGACCTTGAAAATCAAAACGGTCAAATGGGTGCAACTGCCACACCGGGCACCCATGATGAGTATTCCTTGACAGGTTTTGTTAAACCTGGCCCCAATGGGGCTAGGGTTAAAACCAAACAAGCCGGACCAGTTAACCCAGGTTATGAAAGTAGTATTGTTAGGCAAAATCCAGAGATTGATAGAGCTTATCAATGGTCTGGTCCCTATGCAAAGTATCCAGGTCAACCATACAGTGCCCCAGATGATAGGACTACCGTTCAGCCCTGCCCTATTGCAGCTATGGCTAATCAGGAATCTATGGGGTACCCAGAGGGCTTTGGCTATGGGAATCCTAGAAGGGGAGGGCTTTCGCCATACCCTTATCCTTTTGACCCTTGGAATTCATTGGATTTTTTTGTTTCTTAGATTCAGGATCAAATTGGTGAACCCAAGTTTTATCCTTCAGTGACAATTTGACCCATAAAATCCTTAGGATCATCCTCATAGTGAGACAAAAGATGCAAAGAAACATCATACCTGTTTCTCCTCTGATCTTCAGTCAACATTTTAGGGACCCATGTAGCCAAGATATGCCTAAATTGTCAGTTAAAATTGATTGAACAACCCTATAACTTATGCCAACTTCTCTGGCTATATCTTGGAGGTTTCGCCTTCTGTCACAAATGACAAGAGTGTGCACAATATCAATGTTTTTTTCTGTGGTAGCCTCCTTGGGGCGTCCAGACTGTTCATCAACCTCATTTCTCCCCCTCCCAGTTTTCTAAATTTAGCAGCCCAGTTTTTAGCGGTACTATATTAAAGAAGGTGACTCCTTTCTAAGGCTTTCATGAAGTCGTCATGAATTTCTTTGGTAGTCGTCCTATTCTTACGTAGATGCATAATCACTTCTCTAACTTCAGTTTTCTCCATTTTGGCGGTTTTACTAACTCTTCAATTTTTAACGGCAAATTCCATGAGAACTTTTCGAATACCTTGTACTCAGGTTTATGTTAACAGCATAAAATCATACCTATTGCACGGGGCCCCTATTGTAGATTGTTACTGCACAGATTTAGAATTACAAATCTTACAAGTTATATAATGCACATCTACAATTAAGATATAAATTATGAATTAAGTTATATCATTCCATGCATGCTTTCAGCGTCGTAATTTGTCAGAGGCAGATTGGAACTTTTATACAACAGTCTTTTTTATATCATAAAAAAGTTTACAAATTTTCATTGTGCCCTTTTTCAGACATGTCATCACCAATGAATGACCATTTACCCAAGTTGAACCATGCCAAGTTTGAAAAGCTAGTGGCCACAGACACAAAAATTAACTACAAAAGTGGAGCCAGTTTCATCGGCAAAGTCGAGAATCATGTGAAATGTGGCAAAGGGGTGTTTACCTGGCCTAACGGTGCGAGATACGAGGGAGATTACTCAGATAATGCCAGGAATGGCAAAGGTAATACAACTGTGGCTAACATTACATGTATTACAATGCCATAGTTTAATAAAGTGAGTTATCTGCTCTTAGTTACTTCCATTTTCCAGGAATGTGGAAAAGCAATAGTGTTAAGGTTTCTTAATGACTTAAGTTAAGCTACTTTTTTATTTGCATTTTTCTTTGACCACACCCAGAATTATTGTACTAGTCCTATTTACCTTATTGTAATAGGCAGAAAATGAGAGAGTTCCTATCAAGGGCAGACAAATCAGCTTATTGAATCATCCTGTAGTATGTGTGTAGATATATCAGATAAAAGTAATCCATGCATTGCCATGAGAGGCATATTAAGTTATTTTATCGTCTTTGACAGTATTTTAAAAATACAAAAGGAACATGAAACAATTTATAAACATTGAAATACTTTTCAGGCATTCAAGTATGGCAGGATGGAAGCAAGTACGAGGGAGAGTTTATGAAGGACATGCGACATGGAGAAGGGGAGGTGGCGTGGGGAAATGGAGAGGTGGGTAACCATAGTTACTCTTTACATGATGTCTTCATATCAAGAAGTTAAATACAATGGTTTGCTCAGTACTGGTTTCTGTACTATAGACGAAAAAGTTTCAGATTTCAATATTAAATATTAAAGTATTTTGTTTGAAATGTTAATTCTCTTGATAAAAAGGATCTTCATATTCAACACACTGTTTTGTATTTGATGTATAATGAGATCTTAATGGGAGAATTGAATTGACTGCCTAAAGCACTAAGCTGAAACTTGTAGAAGAGTCTAGTGCCTAAAGCACTAAGCTGAAACTTGTAGTAGTGTCTAGTGCTTAAAGCACTAAGCTGAAACTTGTAGTAGTGTCTATTGCCGAAAGCACTAAGCAGAAACTTGTAGTAGTGTCTACTGCCGAAAGCACTAAGCAGAAACTTGTAGTAGTGTCTACTGCCAAAAGCACTAAGCAGAAACTTGTAGTAGTGTCTATTGCCTAAAGTACTAAGCAGAAACTTGTAGTAGTGTCTACTGCCAAAAGCACTAAGCAGAAACTTGTAGTAGTGTCTACTGCCAAAAGCACTAAGCAGAAACTTGTAGTAGTGTCTATTGCCTAAAGCACTAAGCAGAAACTTGTAGTAGTGTCTACTGCCAAAAGCACTAAGCAGAAACTTGTAGTAGTGTCTAGTGCTTAAAGCACTAAGCTGAAACTTGTAGTAGTGTCTAGTGCTTAAAGCACTAAGCTGAAACTTGTAGTAGTGTCTATTGCCGAAAGCACTAAGCAAAAACTTGTAGTAGTGTCTACTGCCGAAAGCACTAAGTAGAAACTTGTAGTAGTGTCTACTGCCAAAAGCACTAAGCAGAAACTTGTAGTAGTGTCTATTGCCGAAAGCACTAAGCAGAAACTTGTAGTAGTGTCTACTGCCGAAAGCACTAAGCAGAAACTTGTAGTAGTGTCTACTGCCGAAAGCACTAAGCAGAAACTTGTAGTAGTGTCTATTGCCGAAAGCACTAAGCAGAAACTTGTAGTAGTGTCTACTGCCAAAAGCACTAAGCAGAAACTTGTAGTAGTGTCTATTGCCTAAAGCACTAAGCAGAAACTTGTAGTAGTGTCTACTGCCAAAAGCACTAAGCAGAAACTTGTAGTAGTGTCTAGTGCTTAAAGCACTAAGTAGAAACTTGTAGTAGTGTCTACTGCCAAAAGCACTAAGCAGAAACTTGTAGTAGTGTCTACTGCCGAAAGCACTAAGCAGAAACTTGTAGTAGTGTCTATTGCCTAAAATGCACAGTTGAAATTTGTAGTGTCTCCTTCTCTAAAATTAGTTTTTTAATAATGTACATTTCTTCAATTCAGTCCTATAAAGGAACATTCTTCAAGGATCGTCGCCATGGTAAAGGAGTATACACCTGGCCTGATGGGTCCACTTATTCTGGCACTTTCTACATGGACCGTAAAGAAGGCTATGCTACCTTCAAGTTCTCTAATGGAAATGTTTTTGAAGTTAGTGATTAATGTGCAATGAATTTTATATCTTCAAAAATATATTATAAATCATTGTGAATAAAAGATAAAGTGGATGACAAAATTAATTTTTCGTATTCACTTTCATAGTTTTTATCAGATTATTAAGTGTTTTTCATAAAAAATTAACTTGTCTTACCATAGTGGTTTATTGCATTATTGAATTCCTACAATATAAATTTTACACATACTTTATCATGTATTCTATATTATGAAATATGACATTTTTATATCGTTAGGGGTTGTACAAAGAGGATGAAAGGGAGGGGCCAGGAGTGCTGACATATGAGAACGGAACGCAAGATGTTGGCCTATGGCATGGTGAAAAGCTCATCAAATTCTGCTCTGCCATACCTGATGCCTTCACAATGAAAAATCACAAAGAATTTGATTTCAACCCAGAGGAGCATGTTCAGTATATCAGCATGGAAGAGGAAAAGCCGTCATCACCAGAGAAATTTATGAGCCCAGACATTTTTGACTACCTTCCTGAAAGTCATGTGACTGAAAAGGTCACAGATCTATACAATGAAATGTTAGATCCTCGCAGCTTGGCTGTGAACAAGGAAGAATTTGATCGAGAGTTTTTTAAAGACTTTGACTCCGAAAAATCAGATAAGGATGAGAAATTTGCTGCATGGAATCGTACCCCTTCCATGATGAACCTTCAAAGACATGTGCATAAACATAAACAAAATCAGAAAATGGTTAATTTTGATGTTCAGAAAGTACTTAATGGTGATCGATCTAAGTTCAAGCCACAGGGTCCTCTGGAGGTGGCGTCAGAAGAACTGATCATTGCAGCGACGAATGGGGATGTGAAGAAAGTAGAGGACCTTCTCACTGTGGCCAAGGTCCATCCCGATGTGGGGGACATGAATGGTCACACTGCCTTCATAGCTGCTACCGTGAGTATGATTAAGTATTGGGAGTGTTAACAAGAGATTGATAAACAAAAAATAAATGAAGGGGAAGGTGCTGTGTAACATTTATTTTCATCTTGCAAATTTTCTATTGAAATTGGGCCCAGAGGTCATGTGCTACCTGGGTGTCAAATTGGCTGCAAAACTAGCTTGATTATAAATTATTTAAATGTTTTGTTATTTGTTCTTCGCTTTACATCACTCAATGATTATTTCACTTATATGGTGAATGTATCTGCCGAAGGTATAACAGCACAGAAGTTTAGCCAAAAATGCAACAGACCCAACAGGCAGTGAGGGGTCTTTTCTTGCATCCCAATGTCCAACACAACACTTTGGTTTTTACTGCTTCATCTGAGAGAGGACATTGATGAACGCCCAGTTGAATTCAAAGTCCCTGACTATATGATGTGAGCCAAGGTCACTACGTAGTGACCTTCACAAGCTCCATTTACTGAAGTATTCCAGATAGCAGATGGTTACATTGTACATATAAATTCAGAAATAAAAGTTGATTGGTGTGGTTGTTCAATACTGTAGAAAATTCATTTAAATACATGTTCTGCCATCATTAAAATACTGTAATTTACAATTATCAACACTTCAGTGGTGTGGATTGCTTATATGTATACCAATCTAACTGATTAAATCAACGGTTCCATTTAATACTACTTGCTCCACCATCAAATAATGGTAGATTTGAATCAGAATTTAATTCAGAATGTTTATTAATACTGAGTGTCCTAAACATTGGTATTTAAAACATACATAAAACCACTGACCCGTGTATTCAGGTCTTTTATTAAACAATTTGATTTTAATCAACAGTGGATACTTAACTTCTTCATTAAACATTTCAGTATAAATTATAAAACTGATCCTTATCTAATGTTTATAGGTAAACTGGCACATAGAGGTGATAAATGTATTGCTGAATAATGGAGCTGATGTCAACAAGTTGAATGACGAAGGCTGCTCCGCCCTTTCTGCTGGAACCATCTTCTTTTATCCAATTGATGGCTTCAGGTATAATTTAGAAATGACTGCAGATGATTTTGTATTATACAAAGTTTTTTTTAAATCGTTTTCACTTAACATTTTAATTGCTATCTGAACTGATGAAAAATATTAAAGTTATTTCTTATAGTCCTGATGAAAAAAAAAAGACAAAGTATTGATCAAGAGTTTAGAAATTTAGAAGATTTGTATTTAGGAGAATAGTATCCTTCAAACATGAATGTTACCATCATCCTATTTTATGTCCCTGGATAGATAGATCAGGGACATATTGCTTTTGACCTGTCTGTTTGTTTGTTTATTTGTTTGTGTGTTGTTTGTCTGTTTGTTTCTCTGTTGTCAACTTTTTAACCTTTGCCATAACTTTTAAACCATACGAGACGTCATATTTGGCATGCATACTCCATTTATAAAGCCCTTTCAAATCACACTAAGGACATTGACCTTGTTTTATTTGTTGAAGTCACATGACTGGGTTTTTTTTTATGTATTTAGTCATTTAAAAAAATCGGTCGATTGCATATGAATGGACCTCATTACACTGAAGGAAATTCACTTATTATCTTTCATCATTATAGTTTGAAAAAGAGCTGATCATAATTTCTGTATGCTATTTACAGATTCTTATTTTAGTTAGGGGGACTGCAGTTAATCATTGAGGTGAAGCGCTCTGCTGATGTAACCTCTCATCTTTCTGATGACTTATACTTTTTGTGGTGATAAAATGCTTGGCTTGTATTGCAGGCGATCTGGGTACAACCACTCTAATCTTCTTATCTTCGCATCCGTAACTTGTGTGCTTTTATGAGGGTAAAGATTATAAGTCATGGCACAGTAACTCCTTGTCCCATAGGGTCCCATGTTAAATTACCAAATTTTTCATTAAGATTTACATGACTTATAATGTCTAAGCTTTATGTTACCCCTTTATATTAGAAAATTTGTCAGCTCCTTTTCTATTAAAATTGTAGTAGTTCACAATAGGTCATTGACCTTTATTTTGAGAAAATCTTGCTGGAAAGGAGTCATCCTGCAGAACTTGCCAAATCTCTAATGTAAACAACGATGCTTGTTTAGGTAAAAAAAAGTGCATTAGTGAAATGAGATTAAAATTCATGATTTACAGCAGAATCAATCTTTATTTATAGATTAATCACGTAATTTTATCCAGTCAGAGCCCCTGATAAATTCAAATATCATCCCTCTGTCCCTACAGAAGATACCAGTCAATCAGCCATCTTGTTAATTACTGTTATTTGACCTAGAATTGAAATCTTCCAAGTTAATTAAAAACTTTATCTTTCTTTGTTGCAGATATAACATTGCTGAAAGGTATCTTGAACCTCCACCGTCGTCCCCAGAGAAAGATCGCAAAGCGGCTGGCAGCCGAAGTAAAGGTGTGCAGTCCAGAAACAAGTCAAAAACTCCTGTAAAAACACCAAAACCAAAACCAGCTGAGGAGGATAGAAAATTGAAGTTGGGAGCAGGGGGAATAAGTAATACTAGTATTGATAGTGGATTTCCTCAAAATGAAAGCAGTCTAAGTGTCACGACTCCTCCAGGAAAACCCTCTGTAAGGATTATGGAACCTGGTAGACAGGACTTAACCGGGTCTCCCAAAAATGAGAGTTACGATTCTGGTCACGAGGAATGTAAAGAGAAAAAAGAGGTGGTAGACAGTACCGAATTTGAGTCAACCGCAACGTTACGTGATTTTCAAATCGAAGTTTCTGATCAGCTGGTTGAACGTTGTGCGACACAGTTAAGTACGAATGAGAAAATTGTTGGTGGAAGGCGCTCGCACAATAGTGCTGGTCTTGGCAGAGTACGACATCTTGCTGTCATTAAGAAGGAGTGAGTAGAAAATTTAAACTAGATGTAATGATGTTAGTTAAATGTTCACTAAGCAGAACCATTATGTGTACTTCTCTCTTTAGTGAACCAATTTTTTCAGTACAGAATGTTGGAAGAAGAGGTTTGGAATATATAGGGGAGGAGCAGATGCAGTTCATTCTAGTTCATGTCCTCGCCAATCCTAATTAAACTCAACTTTCTGCACCAAAGTTGGTCACAATGCTGAAGTAAATGCATTAACATTCATCATATCATTCCTTTGACTGCCCAGATCTCTCGAAACTGTGACAAAGGGTCTCTTCCAAAATGATTTCTAACATTTCTTAATGATAAATCTTGGTACGTAGTATGATCTGATCAAGCCAAGAGGTGCTAATGGTTTGAGCCCCAGGGGTGGCTCGGCAGAGACCAGTAACTCTGATGAGACTGAAAAAACTTGAAGTTCTAGGCAGTGACATGTAAAAGTTTCCTCCTTCTCCCATTGCTTAAGTATTAATTCTTGTTGAATGGTTCATCGAGATACATCACTATTTAAGTGACCTTAACGTGAAGAGATAAATACCATAAACAAACCATTTGTCCTTTTGTTGCTATTCGTGTAAAATTTTAACATCAATCACTAATCATGTCATCCTAGGTATGATTGTTCAGGACAGTATTGTGTGCATGTAGCATATCCAGGTTTTGTTTTAAAACGCAGTTGAATCTCTCTTACTTGACCTGAATTTCTCTTTAACTTAAAATGAATTCTGAATTTGATGTACGTATACACGTCCCTAAATCAAACTCTACAATACATAACTCAAACTGATTCACGTGGGCCCTTCAAGTTTGAGTCATGGAGATTTGTATATGTAAATAACTTAAGATTCTTGAGACTGCATTTTCTATGAATGTTTACCCACATATATTTTCCCATTGTTTTCTGATAATTTAAGTTTTACTTAATTCATTATTTCAATATTTGTTATAAAGGAAAGAAGACATGAAGAGTACTTTAGATCTGTTACTAAGAAGAGGAGCCGACCCCAATGCCTCAGGGGTACCAATGCCTGTATTGTTCTTTGCTATCAAGTCTGCCGATGTAGAGGTTGTCAAGGTATTCCTCATGAAAGGGGCCTCGACTGCGATCACATTGCCTAAAGAGGTATAAACCTAATTATAGAACTTGTGCTGATATGTTTTCTCTAGTCATTGAAAATTAGGGAGATTGAAATCTGAAGAAAATTACAAAATATTTCTAGGGTACTTTATTGATTTTATATTTTGATTCCATCTAAAATGAATTTTATATTTCAACACCCATGCTGACAGGTTTGGTGGAAATATACTGCTTGTTTTGTTTATGAGAAAGGGATCAGTTAGTTCCTCTCTTATTTTAAATATTTATCAATACTTTTGTTGGTATTTTTGCTCAATTGATGATATTTAAAAGTTCTGAAAATATTAAATTCATTTTATATTACTGACAACTTTGATATACATCAGTGGAAAGGGAGCTTTTTCCCCATTACGCAAATTTAATAACTGCACAGTAATTTCATTTTTGATACCTCTTGTGTAATCTGATATTTATTTAATTTGTAGAAAGGTGGCCTTGCACCATTACATATAGCTTGTGCCATCCCGGGAGAAGAGGGGGTGCAGATAACGGCACTTCTACTGAATGCTTTAGCTGATCCCGATGTTAGGGCAACAGAAGATGATTCATTCCTCAACAGAAATCTAGTCAGTGGCATAACTTTTACTTCAGTTACAAAAATAAGCATGGTGTACTCCATTGCACTCTTTCTCATACACTGTAACAGAAACATTTTGTAATCAAAGTGCAAATACATTTTCATGTTGATTGATTGCATTGCATTAAGACATATGGGAATCACTTTGAAAAAGAAATACACTTCCTGAGTTAAACTTCAATGAGTAAACTTTATATTTTCTAAAATTTCACAACAAGGCACAATAAGGATGAGGTAAAAAGAAATATGCTTCTTGAGTAAATATGAGTTAAACATTGCCAAGCATGAGAATTAATTCTTATGTGGCAGTAGCTGGCCAACAAAAAAGTCAATTTTTATTTCAGTTTAACGAAATCTTTCCTTTTCTTTTTTCGAAATATCAGGGGTTTTAGATCTCTTGGATTTCTACCAAAACTTTGTGTGCATTTGATGTAAGGTCATGTGATGTAAGGTCATGTAAGGTGAGGTCATGTGATGTGAGCTCATGTAATGTAAGGTCATGTGATTTGTCTTTACAGGAGGAGGAGTGGTCAAAAGATCAGATATTACCTGAGAGTCAGGAACTCTTGGGAGGGCGTACCCCACTACAGATAGCATGTGCTAGAGATGACAGTTATAAGGTGAGTCCTATGTATAGAGAATCTGGAACTCTCTTTGATTACACCCTGCTATCTAAATCGAAGGGGGGAGGGAGGGGGGGTGGACCCTATCTTGACCCATTAAGTTTTAAATTTCGGTGCTAAATTTGAACAGATTTACAGATTTATTGTAATGGAAGCTTATATGTATATATTTATGCCCCAGGAGTTGAAGATTTGGGGGTGTATGATTTTTGGTCTGTTTGTCCATCTTTTTGTTGTAAAGTTTTATCTTTGGCTATGACTTTTGAATGGAAAGTGTTAGGGCTTTGACATTCCATATGTTAATTCCTTGTGACATTGCTTTTCAGTACTTCATGGATTTATCTACTTCAGTATATATGGTGATATTTTCAGAATGCTTGCCGCGTGGTACATCTTTTACTAGAGCATAAGGCTAACCCAGATTTGCTGTGCAATGGTTTCTCGGCTCTCGCTTTGTGTATTGCCAGTGGGAATGACCTGGTATAGTATACTCTTAATTAACATGAGAATAGTATTATATTTTATGTAGTAATTACCAATACAAATCTGAAGTAAAGCTTTCTGTTGGTCTATTATATACTATGTATTGTTATATGTTTTTCATTGATATGTATATTAACGCTTATATCAGTGGCAATTAAAAATGCTTAGTACAGTGCTATAAGTTTTACTTTATGTGATTAGGAAGAACCTGAAACATTCTAGAGACTGTATTCAGTCTTTTGTAAGAGAGTGGAAAGTCCAAGTTCCCGTGTCACAGTAGTAGATGTTGACATATAAAAGTTCCCTCACTGCTTTGGATAGTTACATTTCATACTGGTCGTAGCAATGCAACAGACAGGTGTCCACACCGCTTTCTTGGAGGGTTGGTTGATCGGTGTTTTACGTCACGTTCAACACACTTATATCGCGACATGGAAGCAGGAGGGAACCAACCTCCAAAACACAGGAATCGAGATTGGATCGCCTGCACTACAAGCCAAGCTCTAAACGCTACACCAAATCTGTACCAAATTACATTAAGTACTCCTTACATGAAGCAATAATCAAACAAGGGAGAATGATATATGTATATGGACACAAATACTTGGTTCTTGACTTCTACTAGTTTGGTCTTTTCGTTATACAGAGTTATTTCCCATATGAGCGGGTATCTGATGTCTAACATTGTGACACCATACAATTTCTATATCATTTCCAGTAATTTTACGCCAGTTTCCATAGAACTGGTAAACATAACAATGATTTGACTTAAAGTACCTGTTCAAATGGGAAATAACTCTGTATAATGAAAAGACCCAATAGCTGCATTCATGATATGGTCAATTCTTTCAGGCAATAGATGAACTGTTACATTATGGATGTGATCCCAGTCTGGCTCTAACTCATGGGGTTGGCAGTGCCATCTGCTGTGCTACGTCAACTCAGTATGAGTATCGAAGAAAAAATGTTCAACAAAGACTGCATTTAGTAAGATTTACATGTTTCTCGGACATTTGACAATTTGACAACACTTTAATTGTAGATGTTTGAAGAAAATGATTTATTTTCTGCTTGAAATCTGTTTATTTTTAGGAATTTTTTTTTCGAGAAAACAACATTTATTTTAGAGTATTTACTTAAAACTTCTATTAATTCAGATATCAAAAATTTAAGATTTGTGGTAAGTTTTGTAGTTAAATGGTCGCCTAAAATATATAGGAAAGTGATATTTCCATACTTGTGTAAGATACACAGTGTTAACTACTATATGTGTACTTATTGTTGAGATACTTATATGTTTCATCAGGTGTCTTGTTTTAAATTATTCAATGACTGATACAAACATATTCAAAGGTCCAGAGAGGAAGAGATGATACATCTTGGCCTCTCATTCAACATTTTTTAAATAAGTATGCTTACAGTATTAAGGTTCCATACCCTCCTGATAAGAAATGATGCTATAATATCTTTGAGTAATTTTAACTTCTCCATCACATATCTGATATCAAAATTTTGATTTTAAGTATGAATGTTTCACTGTCTTAGAAAAAACTCTCTCTACATAAACATTACACCTTATGTTGCTGCAGAATATGCATCATTTCAGTTCTTTATGTTCCTTTTTGTAGATAGATAAACTCATAAAAGCTGGTGCTAATATTCTTGCTCCTATTCCGATTGGTCCAAAGAGGATCATAGGGACGGCAGTGGACTACACGTATTACATTTACAGTCAGGTAAGCCATTATCAATCATACTTGATGCAAGGGGCCTGCTGCATGATAATCTACTATTTGTTGGGATTTCAGTTACGAAGATCATGCATCGTTTGAAATGTCACATTCAAGTGATACAAATTTAAGCAGCAGAATATCATAGAACATTAAATGAAAAAAGCCCTTTGAATTGATCGATTGCCCAATGCCTGATCACACCTGATACCATGCTTTTCTTTGACTTGTTAAACTTTTGTTTTAGGCTAGTGGCACAGTCCAGATTACAGCCTGAATAGCCTGCATTGCAATCTCAGATCGTATGCTTTGCAAGCCCAGATTATCTGCACTGCAGCCCATATTGCCCACATTGCAGGCCCAGATTACCTGCATTACAAGCCCAGATTGAGTACGTGATAAGCCGAGACGCAAAGAAAATTTGGACAACCTCCATTATATTAATTGAAATTTTAGGTCGCCCATAGAGATTTTAGGTTCTTTTTGACAGCTGAACAACTTGCTAATTTCGAACCCTGGCATGACTAGCTCTTTGTTTAAGCACTACATCTAGTTTATTCCCACTGGCAGATCATGAAATAATTATATACTTACCAAAGAAATAACCTCTGGACTACTGAATTGCATCGCTGTGTTACCAGGGGGTGGGGGTACTTATGATGCCTGCAATTTCTAGTGACACTCAGTAATCACTTTATTCATAATATTTGACCAATGTTTTGTCCTCCTCAGGACCATAGAATAGCCCACATGCCATTTCATGCCTTGTCACATAGTGAGAGAGGAACATACGAGGATCGTAAAAAAGTACTGAAGCACATAGGGGACATTCTGAGAGTTAAAGCCGTAGAGCGAGAAAAACAGCGGATGGAGGAGGAACTCAGCTCAGGCCGACGAAGTATGTGTTGCTTATTTAGAGAAATTTATCTACACAATGTACAAAATGTAGAGCACTGTATGGGTATTACTGTTAATGTTTAGATTTACACATTCATTTGTTGTAAAATGAATCTTAAAGAAAATATTGAATGTACAGTCCTAAATTAACAAAAATGGAAAGCAAAATGTAGTCAATTAAATGCTGTAGAATGGACCTGCTTTAAACTATGTACAGCATATATGTGTCCATGACACAAATGGATATTATGACCTTGATTCATACTCATATTTTCAAGGTCAAGGTTACTGTGAGACTATGACCAGATTAGTTGTACCACTTTCTTGCCTTGAGAGTGGAGGAAGTGTTTGCCTTTGACTGTTCTAGTAATATTTATAAAGAAATCTAAGTGGTATAGTACACTTATCATATAATACCTTAAAATTCATATATTTCCCGTCTTTTAAAACTAGTAAAATATAACATACGTTTATGCTATTTTGACCATGTTTATTGCCTACTTTACATTAGAGGTAAGTGACCGCTTCTCACCATAGCAACGTTGTCACATCTCTTTTTTGCATGACATAAAAAAGGAACAAATTTAATCAGACACATTAGCTGATAATACATTTATTTGAATTATTCCATTCACATTTCCATCATCTCTCTACACAAGGTTTTAAATCATTGATATTGGTTAAATGGTCATAAACTGTTTGTGTGTTTGTGACACTACGAGTGGGTCTAAATTTCTGTACGTTACATCGGGCAGATGCCATCACCATATAAGTACAATAATCCTGTGTGGCGTAGAACGAGAATCAACAAACTGTGAGATTTAGATGGGTTTATATTGGTTCTACCATCACAGACTCTGTTGGCATTTTTTAAGAAAATCTTTTGTTATTTAATCCCAAGAATTTTTATTATACACCTGTCATAGTCGGACGTATTAATTATGGTATGGCATTGTGGGTCTGTGGGATGAGGATAAACCCTGTTGATTTTTAATATAAAGATCAAAGGTCAAGGTCATTTTTGGGCAAAAATAGGAAATTTTGCAGATTGCAACTGGTAAAGAGGGTACAGACCAAAATAATAATGCAAGAACTTATAAACTTTGCACACTTATTTCTTGTGACAGGAGGATTAACCCTATTGATTTTCAAAGTAAAAGGGGGACTGTTTTCATACTCTCAAATTTCATCCCTTCAAACTAAGCGACATGCATATTATGCTCCACTAGTTGTAAATATTTATATTTATTCAGGATTTCTTTCACTTGATTTTTCTTTTTTATTCATAATAATTCATTAAATTTTCATAGCATGATATACAAAATAATCATATATCTTCATCAAATTTGAGATCTTTGCATTTTTTTTTAGCCCAGTAACTGACATATTTTTCTTGTTTATTACATTTAATGGAAAAGTTGAGTTTGAGGCCAAATTTGATACTCTGGACTTACAAACAAAAATGATTTACGCAAATGAAATACACTTCACAAAGAAATATTTTACAATGTAGATCATAGATATAAACATTCACATTCTGCATATAAAAAAAATGAGAAAAAATGCAGTGTATGTTCTATCAAAATTGAACGTAAATATTCAAAGCTTTTTAGACACAATATTGACTCACATTCTATAACACAACTTTGACCTCTTTATAGGTCGGAGTCCCAGTCCAGGATTTGTCTACATCGGTGCTGGTGCACCGATCCCATCAAGTGCCAAATTACCAAAGGCGTTACGTGGACTTGAGCTTCAGACGACAGAGAGTAAAGTCACGTTTGATTCGGCCACTAAGGATCCTCACAGCTATGGTAGGGGGTATCCAGAGCGAGAGCCTGCTCAGCTACCAGCAAGGTAGGTTACTGGGGTACACTCGTCGAATGAGTAATATTCATTTAGAAATTATGTATCCCTAACAAGTGAATTAATTTCCAAGTGTGTAACATTGTTATATTATTCTTGTGTGTTCAGAAAATATGTAAATGTGAAAAATAAATGTAATTTTTTATCGGGAAGGGGAGAGAAGCAAATGATGGAAGACTTCTTTTTTCATGGAAAAGATTCCAATTTGTTTATCGTCCTCTTATCATATATAATATGACAAATACTAAAATTACTCCGTAATTTGATCTAAGACTCAATTATCACTTCTACTATGATTTCTATAAAAAATCAGAAAATGCTTCTATCAGGTTCATAAGACAAAGTAGTAATATGTATTAAGTTAAGGAAGGTTCTGCCTCCCTCTTTAGATTATAATATTTTCTTAAGATAAATAAAGATTTAGCAAATTCTGGTCAGTTTCACCATTGCTTTCAATATGAATTAATGATAGCATCCACTTCTCAAAATAATGATAATAAGAGATACATTTCATTAATCAAATATTTTCTTTACATTTTATTTCAAATGTGTGTTGGCACTTGAAATTGAAATAACACAGTATTATTCAATTATTTTTAGAACAAGGCACCATGACATAAAATGTTTTTAGTTTGAAACCAAATGTTACGTGCAAATATTGACAAAATAATATACTAATGTATAAGCAATAAATAAGTTTTGTCTTCATATGAAATTAAAAATTTTTCTTTTATTTTTGGTCCATGTACATGTATCTCTTTTAAAATTAAATTTCAAAGATAATATACAATAGTTAAATCATATTAATTGTAAATCTATGATTTAAAGTTTTCTGACTGATTCTATCGTAAAAGCAAGATAAACTGTAATTACCTAGTAAAACAATAACATATATAGACCAGTATCTATCTTTCCACTGTTGATGCTTACAATCTCTCTCAATCTAGTCTCTGTTTGTTATTAACCAGAATTCTCATGCATGTTATATTTATCACTTTGACAGAGTTGTCTAATGACTATGAATTCTTGATTGTGACACTGTCAGAAAACTGCCTAGTAGCTATAATGTCTCGAGAGTGAGACACAATATATAAATTGTGTAGTGACTAATGATGACTGAGACACTTCATTAAAGTGTCTAGTGACTGAAATTTAGACAATATAAACCACTTAGTGACAGGGATGTCATGATTGACTGCCTAGTGACTATGATGTCTTGATTGACATTGTAAATTGCCTATAATGGTTTGATTGAGACATTATCTTTAAGTTACGAAGTGTGTATAGTGGCTTTGATGGAAATAACTAGTACAATGTACTGATAAATTCTGAGTCTGGAGATGCTCAATTTATTGAAAAATAAAACCTACGAAAACATCAGAAAAAATGAATTTTACAGGTATTACAAGTAAACAGAGAATCTGTAAAAAGTCATATGCGTAGATTCTGATTTGTAATTTTAATTTTTTAACTCCATTTAGGAGAGTTTGAGCATTTGGTGAAGGGAGGGGGGGAAGGAGCAGTTAACAAATTCTATTATATATATACTTTATGCCATTGGGCTAGAAGATGTCCACATTATATCTATATAAAGGTTTTATTTTTATGTTATGCTAGCACGGGCCACGTCACCGAGATAGATGTTATCACTCTGAATGCCTCTCTCAGCAAACCTTCACCATCTCACCTTAAGCAAAAACCTAAAAATAAACCTAATCTCAGGTTTGCATGTTCCCGGTAGAGTTACGCACCCTGTCGTAGAAACCTATACATGTAGATCCCTGTAGCTAGTTCTACTTGGCATCGTTCACTAACTTTCAACCTATTAATTACATGTACTTTTAATTTGTTCAGTGTTTTGAAAGTAAATGTACCACTTTCAAATACGAAATAATTGTGCATGAATTCATAGCGGGATTCTGAGGACTGAAACACCACTTTCAGTTGGCATACTTTACAAAAAATTTGGTTTATGACAAAATTTTAAAATGGAATCCTTCTTTTCTTGACGAAATTTTTTTCTGTGAAATTCTCATCAGTTACAAATTGTTGATTACATTTCAAATTATCATCGTGTCTTTTGCTAATTATTCTTTCATAAAAGAAAAATTTCTTTGAAGGAAAATAACAAATATGAGTTGAAGAAAGACAACTCTCTAATTTTCGAAAGTTATGTGAACGGGTTCTGTTAATCCTAGGTGTATGTTAGTCCTTTTAGTAGTGGAACTGCATGTCTTCTTAGTCATTGTATTGCATAGTCAATTGTTGTACTTAGTTAGTAATTGTCTTAGTCAGTTGTTGTACTTAGTTAGTAATTGTAATGGGTATTTAATGTTCTTTTGATTCTTGGAGTAATTAGGTCATAAAATCGTAGTCCTTACAACCTGTATTTTGTTATTGTACTGGGTGTTATTATAAATTATATAGGGTAGTTTATTAACTGAGTGTAATATTTCTTATCATATAACATACTACGTCAATACTGAGGGTTTCTTTTTCAATATACTGCTTCAGGCTATACTGTAATCAATCTTTAGGATTTTGTACTGTCTATGGTAAAGAACTACATCTATCATTACATTGTATTAAGAGGTGCATGGTTTATGATCTTGTTTCTGGAAGAATCTGATAGCTTTGTACTTATATTTCCTGTATAGTACGTGTAGGTAAATAAAGCTGTAAGCTACAGCATCTACGGCTTACACAGGTATAATTCAATATGCTTTATGAAAATATGTCATTGTGATTGTGACGCAAACTTTATACTCATATCCGCATTCAGATTACATATTGCCGTTAATAAATAATTTACATTTATAGGCACTTAAATGAAATAAAGAAAAAGAGGAAAAACATAAAGAGCAAATGAATGAAAGAGAGTAAAATATAAATTACAAGAAATATGATAAATTTAGTCCGGTCTTTGTGTGATGGGGGTGGGGGAGAGGTTTCAAACTTATGAATTTCTGTAAATTAATTTGATATGGCCTTTCAGTAATTTGATTTTCTATTCTGAAAAATCTAATTCATTTCCACATGTAGCGGTGAATTTCTTGTACATATAATTAAAATGAAAATATGGCTAAAATTTGGTGGCATTTAGTATAAGATTACTATGTTATTTTCTGAGTACTTTTATCTATCTCATAATATGTGAATTCAGCATATAATAACTGCAGGTAAAGAATTCAGCATAAGGTTTGATGTTTTGTTTTAATTTTGCATTTTTCTTAGCGGTCAGCGGAGGTATACAAACGTCACTTGTTAACGAACACCACGCAAACGTTTTGGGCATTTTCTTTTTCACGTCTATTCTAGCTCTTACATATAACCTATGTATATTGTACAAATGTTTAATATTGACAATAAAACACCATCTTTCTTTCAAAAATACACCTTATCAAATTCACACCACTGTTCATTTCCTTTTAAACTATGTATGCGTTCAACTTCATGTCATGTAACATTCTTTATCACATTTTTGATATCATATAACAGTATATATATATAGTTTCCTCCTTTAAAATTTTACATCTATTTTCCAGTTTTTATATATGACTATTTTCCTCTGAATTTTTTACTTCATACTCTTTGTGTTTATTGCTGCACCTTTCCTTCCAGCCTTGAGTTTGCTCGCTATGGTTCAGAAGCATCTCTACAAAGCTCCTTTCACTGGAATCCACTGCACGTAACTCTCTATGTGTGACACACCCACTAACTTTCACTTTCACTTCCTATGGTTTTGTCTGTTTCACTGAATGTGTGTAGAATGTGGTTTTGTTTTCGTGTTTGATTTTAATAATGTTGCTCTTTTGTATTAATCTTTTTCTGTGTATGTGTACAATGGTATGTCAAGATTAGAATTTATAATAAATTTCATTGTAGTGAAAAAGTTTAAGCTTTATGAAGCAGTTTTCTTTTTTTTTTTTCAGTTTTCACCACTTACTAAATTTGCATTTTAGAATCGATTAGCATTGCTGTTTGATTATAGTATGCTGAAAATTAGGCTATTTATAGATGTTGCCATGGTAACAGTGGATTTTTAAGTTGTAGATGCTGTATATAATGTATGAAAACATACATGTATTATAAATTATTCTAACGATGATAAAATATATAGAAATGATTATTACTATAGAGATAACTTAACTCAGTTCAAGAATAATATTATGCTCCAGTTTACAAACATTGGAGGGCTGGTTTTTTCAGAATTCAAAAATTGCACATTTTTAGGGATATTTGTATTTGTAGGAATATTTTAGCATGTATTTTATCAGTAGATATTAAAAAAGATAAGTCAGTTAAATAAATAATATTAATTACCTTTAAAAAAAAATATAAATGGGCATGATTTTTTTTATAGATATTTAAGAATATTGGCTGATATGTTTTTTGACTTTCTAGGAAGCCGTTGTTCAAGTATTGTTATGAATGTGGTCGTTCTGTGAATGTTCGACTCTCGGCATGTACGAGATGTAAAGAGGTATATTACTGTGGCAAACCGTGTAAGATGGCGGCATGGAAGGCAAGGCACAGCGAGGAATGCATTAGAGTTGGAGGTAGGAACATCTCATTGCATCCTGTTTTTTATTATACAATAGTTAATTATTCTCTGGTTGATGGGTGTAACATTTGACCTCTTAGTCATTATTTCATTATTACTAGCCTCGGTTTTATTTGTGACGCAAAGATTGCATTAGAGTATGACAAGAAAATTTGTTCAATAATGTGAATTATTTGTTTACCTTCAACGAAATGCACATTACAATTTTATAATTGTACAAAGTATGTAGTATATCGTAATCGCCCACCCACCCCACCTTTAAACAAGGTAGGTACATCTCACATAGTCATTGATGTTTAATGTAGAATATGTATAAACAGAGCTGATCTTCAACTCTCAGAGCTAAAAATATAAACAGAAAATCACTCTTAGAAAGGGAGATATGAAGCTTTAATGTAACGTGACTCTTGAAAGTTTAATTTCTATATTATTTTAACCCAGTGTTTAAAATAAGATGGAGTGTGATACATACTATTTTCTTAATTTGGAACCATCATCTGGTGACCAAAACTGTTTATTTGGCATAAAGGTTTGTTATGCCATCTATAATGTTGATATATTAAACCAAGATTGTTCTGAAATTGCAATTCAAATTCTAAAAATAAATTTGAGTTAAGTTTTGATTACCACAGTTGCTTAATAGTTAATTCATTTATCGATTGCTGAAATTCACCAAATGTAATTATCTTTTAAATGTAAGAATAACAACTTTCTGTATTTTGTAAAATAGTTACAATTTTTACTTTGTCTGGTTTTTATAACATTTTAATCAATTTATTGACTTTAAGAAACATAACATTATTTTAAAGTCTTTTTTCATTTTATTTACTTTAATATTATTCAGATTTAGTACAACATAGAGAAGACATTTCTCTTACAAATAAAGATATCAATAAATTCGAATAAAAAGTGTGATACTGTGTCAAACAGTAAATCCAAAAAATGAGAGAAGTAAATGAAAATGAAATAAAATTTTGCTTCAAGAGCAGATAACTCTGTCTTCACTTTTCTCTGAGAATTGAGAATTTCTATTTAGAGGTAGCCTATGGCTCCAGTTTGTCCTGGGATGAAGGTAGAAAAAAACAGCATGTGCAGATTAACTGTTGGGTTACTCCCCTTAACTCTGGCATGAAAGGCAAGCGGATGCGTAACGCTTTCTTACATATAGTCTTGGCTTTCAGCTTTTGCTCACACATAGCTTCTATTAGCATGTTGGGATGACGGAAATGGGGAGCACATCTTTCATATATATTGAATGCACATTTGCTATCTGATATTCCGAAATATCAAATTCTATAACTTGAAGTATCACGAAAATTATATTTCAGGTTTTTTGAGATGGGGAAATATATTCTATAAACTACATGTATAATAAATGTTCACAGTGTGAGTGGAAATCCTCCAGCTATTTTCTGGTTAATTATTCTTGAGTCTGTGAATTAGAAAAACAACTCAAGAATGGCTTTTTACGGCAACATGTGATGGCCAAAATATCATCATGTATGAATCCCCAGTATTGGTATGGTGGTATTCAAGCTATGAGGCACAAAATTTAAATAGTTAATGGCATTACAGTTCCCTTGAATCAGAACTTCTGAAATAAGTTTGATTTAGCCAGCCATTCAAATTATCCACGTTTTACTAGTAAAATTATGCTGTATACAAAGATCCATACATTCTGGAATGTGGTATTTTATAAGATTTACATATATACATATTTCAAATGCTTATTGATATATTATAGGTACAGTATTTACTATCCTATTATAGTGTAAATGTATGTGTGTCTGTCCGTCTAATGGTGCAGTTGTTTGTCTCATCATTTACTGCCCACTGCCAGTGGATAATTGAGAAATAATTGTAATGAAAGTCCAACACCTGCTATATATACTTGTTGCCTAGTTTTGATATTTGGTACACAGCATATCAAGGTGGCATGATTCATTAGAAAGTGTACGGAGGTCATGACTATGTAGGTTAGGGGTTTAAATTCCCAATACGTGACTTCTTGGTTTTGCTTCCTTTAAATGATATTTGCTCAATTTATTCTATGTCATGAGTAGACCAGTTTGCGCTGAACATTTTTTGCCTATTTAATTAAAAACTAACAAATGAAAGTATAAATTTGGACTGCACAATTAGCCCAATAAGTTTGAGTCCCATCAGAGACTCATGTTTTGTTTTTTCCCTTCAAATCAAATTTCAACATTCTGTGCGCTTTTATAAAAAGCTGAACATTGTTTTAAATCACCTATACATAAATGAACATAATCACCCCTTACAGAACAAAATGTATTAAAGTCTAAAAATAGACTGGACAAGTAGCGCTATAAGACTTCCTTATTTAGGATCTCCTGTTAATCCTGTTTCCCTAGACATCAGGCTCGCTGTACAGAAAGTCGGTACGCTAGCTACGGTAGTCAAGCATTTAAAGAGTAAGTTACGTGAAAAGAATGTCCGAGTTTGTATTCCCAAGATTGACATCCCATGTCTGTGTAACGTTCCTTTAAATGTAGATAGATGACCCATTTTATGAAGAAATGACAATACATCTGGATGCTAGTTGATTGTATAGATCACTTATATTTTCTGTACTTTTTTTTGTCGTAATGATAAATAAGAGATATTTTTTTTAATGAAATCTTAAAAATTTCCCAAGATATTCTCAGATTTTTTTGGGGGGTAAATTTTTGGATAAAATTAAAAAAAAAGCTGATGAAGTTAGAAAATAGAACCCATTTTAGGGTAACCTTCTACTGGTATTACAGGTAAAAAGAGAACATTTAAAAGAAAAACAAAACCTGTAAACATTTTGGGTAAAGTATCATGGGTAACGTCTACACAGCAGAATTTATAAAATGGGCATCTATCGCTACCACCTTTAAAACTTATAGCATTCTCACATTGTATATTGACCAGTTTGTGTCTGGAATGTTTTTTAATGCTTTTAAAAGCATTTTGATTAATAATTGCCCTTTTGATGTGACACAATTTGAACTTAATGCCAGTTTGTTATTATTCTGTTTTCATGTAATGCTATTTGTCTGATTGCCTTTTTTACTGTGGTTTTGACTAATTAGTATGAAGTGTGTGAAATTAACAATGAACTATGAATTTGTTTAACACAACTAGGTGATGGTTAACGACCTTGGTGCAGTGGTTCCTCCCATTTATCCATTTACTGACAGTGTTGATTTTCTGTGGGGTTGAAAACGAATGAAATAAATGAAAGGAAAATAATTAAGGAATTGACAAAAGTCACTGAAAACTTGTGTGGTGAAACATGTACCTTTTTGTTTACATTGTTAAATATCTTAATATTGATTATTTGCTCTTGGGAAGAATTTGCTTGTGTGCAAAGCATTTAAGTTTGAAATCTGACATTAATGAACAGTTAGTATCTTTGTTCAGCTTTATGAGATCTCTGAAAGCTCCTGGTTGATTTACTCTTCTGAACACATGGTTTCGTTTTATTTGTGTTTTAAGGTTTGGATATAACATAAGTTGTAGAGGTTGTGTCAAGAGTTTTCAGGGTTTTCCACATTCCAGGGCTTGTCTCGTTTCATTATTAGATTTCTTTCAATCCAGAGTTAAAACGCCAAGTAATTTATCTTTGAATCGTGCATAAGCAATATCGTTTACCAACAATAATGAAAACAAATTATTCAGGAATGTGGTATGAAGAAACTAACAAATCAACCAGATTTAAGAAAACAACTCAGTGAATGAGATGAATTTTTTAAGTTCACGTGAATAACACTGCATGAATTTTCAAAAATCACAAACACCATATAAATATTGCTGTCACTTTGATATCACTTAAAAATTCACTTGACTGCATCATTCACCTTTAGAAATTTTCTAAGTTTGTGAAGTTGTTTCTATGAGTGTTGCATTAAAAGCATTGATATGATTGTATTTTAAATATTTGTTTATAACTAATTAATACAAAAAGAAATTAACTGAGATTTCTTTCTTCGATATATTGAAGTTTTTTATTTGTATAAATCCAAGTGTGAGTGAAAAAATTTATTTTCAGAAATCAAATATTGTTTTTGTCTTTATATAAATTGATAAGAAAACCTTATTGCTCATTTATTTCCAAATATAATCCAGCAATTTACTGTATTTATGCAAACTTTTTATTTAATTTTGGAAAAAAGAATTGAATTGAATAATCAAAACTTTGAAAAGCTTGATTGAAATATAAAAGAAGTTTAGTTTTAAAAGATTGAATCAGTAAATTAATGGAATGATATAGTATATAAAATATTTAGTTTTAATTGACACCACAGGCCGATCTCGCAGTCCGAGTCCCAGTGGGTTGAGAAAGAATCGTAATGAGAGTCCAACACCTGCAACTGATATCAGAGGAAAGAGGACTACAGTAGCCGAGCTAACAAAAGGCAAACAGAGAATCAATGTAAGTGACCCGAGCACCTGTGATTAGTTAGATTATTTCATAATAATAGATAGCCGAGATCTCTCCTAGAAAATAATTCAAGATAGATTAGAATAACTTCTGAAATTCTTCTTATGCATAATTCAAAACATACAGTCTCTTTTCTTTTCCGTAGAAATATTTATAAAATTACTAGCATATTTCAATATATACAATTACCGTAGTTTACAAGTAGAATATTACAAGATCATTTTTCTGTAGGCATGTTCATGTAGAATACTAGAATATTTTCAGAGAAACAAGAAAAAAGTAGGAAAAAGTTTGTGTAGAAGTTTACTGGTATTTTTGTAGATGTTTTATTATGCATTTTCCAAAATATGCGGAAATTAGGGAAATTAAGAAAGGGTACTTTTCTAAATATGGTTTAGGATATCTTACATTTTTAAAAGAGCAGGGTAGAAGGGGACTTTAATTTGGATTCTTTGTTATCCATTTTCTGCTTTTGGGTGATTTATATAAATTTAGTACTAACATCTGAAAAGCAATAATAAAAGAAGTGAATCCCAGAATACAGTTTTCTGTACGTTTTTGTCCAGAAAATTAATTTTGATGTAAACTAATGTTAAACCAATTTTTCTGATGTTACTTTTTAAATTTGATATCATCGAGGCTTAATATTGAAGATGTAAACAACAGTTTACTGCCAGGAAATGTCAAAAATTCACATTGAAATATTCGAGGACAAAGTTTCGGAAATTTAATATCTTGCTTTTTTGAGCATCAAATATAAGAACGTAATCAAAACATGGAAATCAATACTATTTACACCCATTCATTAACATGCAAATCAATACTATTTACACCCATTCATCTACATTCAAAGCATCAGGAACTTCTTCTTCTTCTTCATTGACAGTCTCTTCTTGAGTTGTCAAAGCCTGTACTTCATTCTCCTCATCAGGTATAACTTGATGTGTGGTATGAGGATTGAAGCAATCGCCCCCACCGGCACAGTTGCAGTAGCTAGTGCAGGACAGTTTGTCTTTATGGCAGCTGCACGTCTCCTTGCCGCACTTTTTATCTTGAGCTTTGCATTGGCATCGGATAACCTCTGTTAACTCTGGTGGTGCTGGAATTCCCTCATCGATGACAGGCACTGGAAGTCCGTCCTCAAATTTCCATCCGAAGTTGGTAATGTCACTCGTCTCAACTGGTGGAACATGCTGATTTGCAGCTTTCCAAAGCATAACCTGTAAATGGGCTCTCAGTGCGTGTTGTTTGAAATTTGCTGATGTAGGGGGTAAAGAGGATACCTTGGGGTTGCGCTTTTTCAATTTAAAGAGGTTAAAGCGGGCTGCTTCCAGTGACTGAGCACGAGCTTGGCCATAGAGAGCGAGAATGTATGTTGTAGCAGCAGCTACTACCTCTTCATTTGTGGATTTTGTCTCTCCTAAAACCTCTTGCAGGCCGGGGAACGTACCATTTTGCATGGTTTTCAAGGCACTTATTTTCCCTTTACCGAAAGGAAATGACGTTGTATCACATCCGCTGAGAGCATGCATCCCAAGAAGTTCAAGGCATTTACCCCCAAGAGATAAACATGTAGCTCCGATATCGAGAATGGTTCCATCCCATCTCTCCATTTGAACTTTGCATGTCAAGTGACTCAACAGCACAAAAACATCTGTGTCATTGCTCAAAACTCTGACAACTTTGTGAAACATCTACTATGACCATATCTGGATTATCTGGGTTCATTTCAAGAACACCCAGTCGTTTAACAAGTCCGGACTTGTTTCCCTTTCTCAAACAGCTATACTCATCTATGAGAGCAGGTGGAACTGCACATAGCTCGTAAGAAAATAAGGGACCAAGCTCAAGTTGTCTCTGTTGGCCAATCAACAAGAGCCTAAGGAATATTGTTTCAAGGTCTATCACAGGGTTATTCTTTGTTCCCTTTGCCTGTTTCTCTGAACTGTTCATAGTCCGGATTGGGGAGCTTATAACATTGTAGAACCCCCCAGGTAAACTTGAAATGTAATTCCGTTCTAACTGATCACCAAGAACTTGGGAGTCTGCTACATTGACGTCAGGAGAGGCAATTTGTCCGGAGACAGGGTTGAACAGGTAGGGACGTGCGTCTTCAAGCGGATGCGGGTATTTATTTACCTCTGTCTGAATCCCGGCTCTGTCTTTTGCATCTAGCTTACGACGATGCAGAAGTTCTTCTTTATGCTGTTTCTGAGAACTCTGTTGCTGACTTTCTTCTGTGGTATAGATACCGTCAAGCCGATCAGCTATGTGCACTGTAACAGGGAAAGCATCGATCCACTCAGATACCAACTCGGGTGATAATGTCATTCCCTTGAGAGATCCTTTTCCTATCTTTATTGCCGTCTGTTCACCAAACTGGTCAGCTGAAACAGCATTCCAGTAACCTTCCTTGTGTCTACAAACAAGGTCAACCCGTTCCTCTTCCTCACTTTCATTCATTTCCAGCAAGTACTGGGTGAGGTAGCGGGCATATTGCACATGACCCGCAACAAAGAAATACTTCATCATCCTTTTAAGTGTGATTTCTTTCAGAGCAACGTCCCCTTCTCTCTCTGCCCTCTCAAACTGATGAATGAGAAGGGTAGGTAACAGGAAATTATCAACCCAATGCCTGCCCGTCGGATGCAATCTAGCTCTCTCCATGTATTCTTCCAATTCATCGAACGTTCTCTCTCCAACAGATAATAATCTTTGGAGTAGGGCAGTCGATACATTCCTGTAAGCTCGCATGGCTTTCACCCAAGACTTACCATTGAATATGCCCGTAAGCCCACCATATGCTGCAGCCACGTATGTTTCAAGGCCTGAACCTTTCATCAATTTTGAGATGCAGCTCAAAAAGGACTGTATGATATGCATACCACCTGGGTGAACAACTACATTCTTGAATTCGTCTGTCTTGTACCAGCATACTTGCTGTGTAACAGCATAGAGTTGCATGTCCATACACAGATGAACTTTCGACATCCCCATATCAAGCAGTGCTGCTTGCATGTATGTAAGGGTTGTAAGAATCGTGTCCGGGTGGGACGGAGGGGCATCTATCAATGGGCCTAATTTGTAAATAGTGGCAGGCTTGGGTACACTCTGATCTCTGCTAATGGCATTATTGAAGCCATTCCATTCCATTACATCTTGTTCTTGGTTCAAACTATTTAGCCATTTCATATCCTTTTCCTGGGCAACAAGAAGACTACTATACTGAGCAGAAATCCTCGCGTAGCTGGTCCCAGTTCTGTTGATTGCGGGGGGCAACACCTTCTTTGGCCCTGCATGATGGATAATTTTGACAGCCCTGTTTTTCCCAACATTCTTGGTTTCTTTTGCGGTTAGACGAGGGATTGTCAGAGCGCTCATTTCCGAATTCACATCACATGATGTCTCAATGATTCCAGCTGGGTGCAACTGGAATTCTGTGGCCATAGCGTGAGTTTCTCTGCGTCCGTTTGGGGTTGAAACAAACAGATCAAAATTGTCATACCAGCCAAAAATAACGCCAACGTTTCTCGAAAGTCCCATCACCTTGTGCAGCGTGTCAACATTATCAGACACATACATGGCAGCTGATTTTCGAAATTTCAGGACCTCGTCGTAGGACACTGTGTATCCATGATCATGTAAAATGTGAATTAGTTCACTGCTACCAAATTTGTGGTGTAGTTTGATGCCCAATCCAAGGGTCGTTTGATTTCTTGAATTTGTTATGTTGTATTGAATGGATTGTGATAGGGAAAGGGATCGTTTTGTAACTTCGCCATTTGCAACAAGCTTTGAAATTAATCTAAGCAGTGTGGGACTGGTTGTTTCTTTTGTCCTCTCATGACTAAAGTCGGTAAGCTCATACTTGTGATTGCTTGTCATAATACTTTTACATTCTGTTGTTATTTTTCTAGCCAATAAGTCGTCATTGTCTTCATCAACGGTGTCTATTTGGGAAAGCTTCAAAATCGTACCAACATACTCACGAAATCCGACAACAGAGGCACAACCCTGAATGTTTAATACAATAAGGTCATCCCCAAGATACTTGACAAGCTTGGAAAACATTTGTTTTCTGGTCAACACCCCGCCAAGCTTGTAGTATTCATCATATAAGTCTAACGACGTCCATGTTTGTTTCTTCCTATTTGCGAACATCTTATTTGCGACTTGTTGTAAAACTTTATCATCAAGCCCTGTGGATGTATCTGCATTACGGGGAATTTTTCTAAATTCATCATAGCATCTGACATGATACTGTGCCTCAGCGGCGGATAGGTCGTGCGTTCCATGACACCGCAAGGCGACCTCCTGGCTCCAATCGTCTTTTCTATCATCACATATCAGCAGAACTGACTCTTTAAAGGGTTCAGAATTTTTCAAACCCATTCTTTCACACTGAACAACCCTATCCCACCTGTCTGGATGTTTTGGATCTAACGGTACACATATTTGTGCACAAAATAAGCACTGATTCTTAAAATCAAAATCTACCGCCTGTGAGCGCCTTACTCTCGCGGCGGGCACGTCTTCGCTCTCTATCAACCCTTCTTTCCTCAATTTTGCAACATATCTACCAATATGGGACTTCGATGTGTACGAGCAGTAGCAGTTTTTATGTAGATTAACAGACGCTTGTTCGCCGTGCTCATCTAATAATTTTTGCATAGATTTTCTTGTATCATCGTCATGCCTCGCAATTGCACATTCGATAATTCGTTTTATTGCATTTACTTTGAATGCTTGCAATTGGTCGGAACTGTTGCATATTGGCAAGATGCATGTACACTCTATGTTACTAGCCATATCAAAGGTGTGGTAAAACCTACGATATCAACATTCTCTGACCGAGACTGTGACTGAGAATGCAAGTGTGACGTCTTTCATATGTACGCGTAGTGGCGCCATCTATACATGCAACTAAAACATCTTTTACTTCAAAGTGGCGCCATCTATATATAAATTTGGAAATACAGTCAACCCCCGTAGGGACCCTGGGCTTTAAGACGAGAATAGGTCCTGTGTATCCCCATGCGTATCTTCAAACACAAAAGTATAAATATAATTAAAATCAGTACTCAAATGAGATAAGCCCCCCCCCCAAATGCAACAAGGTATGGAATCACGACTATATGAATTTAAAATGATTAAATAACCATAGAAATTGGTTCCCTGACCCCTAAAACCCAAGGTATGATGTATCACACTTCAAATTTTATAATAAAAGAAAATTATTCAAATACAGGAAGCGTTTTGGCGGCCATCTTGGAATTTTGCCTATAAAAAAAGTTGCCCAAGGTTGCCAGAGTGGCAACCAAGCTAGAATTGTTCTAAAATGACCCCTTTACAAGAATCATCAAAAAAACTTCATAGGAAAGAACATTTCTAGGTTCCGAAATTTTCAAATCGACTAATTGTGAAAATAGGAAAATCAGATATGAATTTTCATTTCTTTAAGTTTATGTAGTTGTTTTATGTTAAATACTAACATGTTTTAGAAAAGCGAAGAAAATAGGGAAATTCAATTAGAAAAGAGGACTGAAGCGAAGGTATTGGATTGAATCAAGATGTGTTTGATCATATATATCAATGCTTTATATTGTTATTATTATAACCTGAGCTGTCAAAGGATATGAGCTAACACGATGGATGTCGTATTTATACGATCATGACATGGTGGAGGGTAAATAATCTAGATAGTACATCACTTGTGTTTACAATTTAAAAAAAATCGTATGAATTAGAATCACAAGATACGATTGAATAGATGAGTGTGGTAGCATCTGTATTCCTCCTTAGGGCTTAATTAGTTAATTAATTAGAGAATATTATTATTTTAGTACTAGTTGAGATTGATATTTATTCTGTATTTTCATTGCATACTGTGAACAAACTCCGACGTATACATGCCTCAAAGTTTTTTCATCCCAGCACTTGCAACAAGTCTACAGTGTAATCAGAACAACATATGAATCATTTAACTCCTATAATCTTCGTATGTATGTCTTTCATGTTTATGTTTTGTATGTTGTCAAGGACTTGTTGAACTGCTGTGGGTACTGGTGTCAAGGACCTCATAATTGGCAATCATGTTCGTTTAGGCAGGTCAATTAGACTTAAACACTTATTGGTTCTACTCTCATGACTATGCAGAGGATTTTTTTAAAAACCAGTTGAAAGCACCAACTGAAAACTATGTGATAATGTTCATTCCTAAACTTGGAGTTTTGTATTTCTGTATTTACATGTAATCGACTTGCTTATATTTAATAGCATGGTTTGTTTACAGTATATGAAAGTACAGTTTAAGTATCAAAGTACACTTATTATGACTTTTAAGTATCAAAGACACACTGCTCATTAGATAATAGATTAGCATTTACTTGTATATTACAGAGTAATATATAGATAAAATCATTTTCAGGAATTCACAACAATTACATAGTTACTTTCATAACTAATTTCCTTTCAATTATTATGAAAAAAAAAAAAAACCACCAACTAACGAAAAACAATTAAAACAAATTTCAGGCAACTAAATTGAGCATCAAACAAAAGTAGTCCAATACACTGGGTCAAGGTCAGGGTCAAATCAGACTGCAGTGCCGCACCAAATAATTCTGCACATCTATTGAGTTTACCTCTATCAGCTTTACTGTAACTATCATTCATAATTCAACGATTTTCTGTTTAATTTACTGATCTACAGAGTTTTTTAATTTTTCAGAGCAGAATTCATTTTGACATTTGCTTTACATGTATGTGTGGCACTGTACAAATGTATCATGCTTGTTAAATTACTTTTAAAAACGTTTAAACTATAACTTTGTTATTCTATATTCACTCCCCTTAAACATGGTGTTTTGTATAATACGCAGTAAGTATTGTAAAGTAGTATTGCTATTTCTGAATGGTTTTAACATTTTACAACACCACACCGTCTGAGACAATCTTGGGCAACTAGTAATTAATCATCAGAATATTTTGGTTGTTGATGGCAGCTTCTGTGTTTGAATAGTGGAGCAAAATTTAGAATACAAAGTAATGAAATACGATATTACAAACCTGTGAATGTTAATAATGTAATGTATTATATATAATATTGCTTTATATGTTACGTCAAACAAATAGATAACAGGTGTGGAATTTAATGATTTGTAATAAAAAATTGTGGAATAATGATCATATACCAGTATGTATTATACAAGTTTATAGTTAATACATATCATGAGGTTAAATAAAATATAACTCTTGTCTCAAAAGCACAGCATGTGTTAGAATATAAAAATGTTGCAGGTGTTTTATTGATAATTTGCTATGGGGAATGGAAGAGAAAAATACTCAAGAGATTTTCAATTCTACTACATGTACTTAGTAATAAATTATTCATAAAAAGAACATAAATATGGTGATCAAATCAGCAAGGAGGTGGAACCTGAGGAAGAAGTCCTTAGATTTTAAATGTTGAATATCAAATCAGTTGACCACTGAATAAGAATGTATCTTTGATGAAAAAATATTTCTATGATCAATGGCTATTATTTATATTTTTCACACAGATGTTAAGTTACCTTTTGAATTGTTGAATTAAATTAATCATGACCATAAAAAGAAAAATATTTATACCTTATCTTTTTATAAAGTTGAAAATATGTAAAATATGCTTCCTCCTTATTCAGGTACCATTTAGAGGAAACAGTAAAAGTGCTAAAGGAGGACGAGAGAGGAATGGTACCGATGGACGAAGGATTCAATCCGAGCGATTTGCCCGACATTGGAGCCCCCCACCTGGTGTCAAAGTGGATAATTACAGTTTCGTTTAATATACTCATGGTGTTCTGATTCATATATGTATCATCCGTGTAACCTCAATCCACATACGTATCATCTGTGTAACCTCAATCGCTAAATCTAAAGATTAAAACTTAAACAGTGAATTCTCTCGAGACATGAAGTACATAGTTTTGGGTAATATGCATGTTATTAATGGAGGCAAAGCTGTTTGTGAAAAGTTGTCGTCAGAAAATTACATAAGTTGAAGGAAATATCTTACCGGTAATAAATCACGGAAGAGGAATGAAATGGGACCAGTATTATCATGCATATGTTGATATCAAAACTTATTTTGATGATTTACTATTATTACATTTTATTATTACATTTACTGGAGGTATTGGTTTTTTACACTTATCAAACAAAAAAAAATCTTGCAGTATTATGATCATGTTTGCCTCAGAGATATAAGTCTTTTAGTAATAATATACTGTAGTATATATTTACATGTTTCAAAAGGTATTTAAAATTAGGATGGTGATGATGATTTACCTTTAACTTAATAAATTCGACTGGAGATTTTTTCAAAACCTTGGTACATGGATATCTCGGTAAAAATTGCCCTTGAAGTTTTACAATGAATTAGTTTAGTTTAAACAGTGTTTGTTGATTAGAATGCATAGGAAATGTTTACAAACAACAAAAGATCAGGATTGGGCAACAAGAAAATTCTTATATAAAGCCCTCTCATTGAATTTGAGGAAATTATGAAATGATTGATTCGCAACATGTTCATCCTCTGAATTTAATGTATATCTAATAAATCATAATCATTGCTGATAACATTTTTTCAGTATCATGATGCTTAAATGACAGCCATCTGATCATTAATGTTAAGTTTTACTGAATCATTCATTATCTGGAACTGCTGATCATGGGAATGAAATTTTGTACACACTCATTCTGATGTTGGAAAGGAAAAGTGCCTCTGACCCACTTACTGATTCAACTTTTCACCTAAATTCCTTTCTTTTGCCAGTTTGCAGCAAAAATCTGCAAAATACTACCCTTGACCCTTTGTGAAATGGGTATATTGGATCCCCCCTTGTGAAATGGGTATATTGGATTCACCCCTTGTTAAATGGGTATATTGGATCCATCCCTTGTTAAATGGGTATATTGGATCCACCCCGTGCATAACTGTTGCAAAATATACTGCTGAATAAAAAAAATCTAGATATAAAAACTGCTGATTTATTAACATTTTGTTTTAACTGCTGAACATTCTGAAATATCATAAAAATAGCATTATGTTATACATGTTAAAATGTTATGATAAATCAGTATATACAATGTAGAAAAGTATTGTATGAAAATGTTATTTTCAAAAGTAACTGGGATTTCATTTCTTGATATTTTTGTAAACCGTTTATAGAATCAGTATTTGTTGAAAACCATGGTGTACTAGAAATTAAATAAGTGTAACTTTGGAATTTGCAGATGATATAATTGTTACCTAATAATATAGTTGTTAGGTAATAATATAGTTTTTACATAACAATACCAATGTATACTGCTGAGTGGACAGATTTTACTGCTGAGGATTCAGTATTTATTATGGTTACCGGTATAATTTGATCTCCTGCTGTATGCATGTCATACAATATCATGTCAAATATATATTTTTATGTCAACAGTGAAAATAGTTAAAACAGAAGTGTGACAGATAGATGACAATGTTCCCCCAAGTGTCTCAATGCTTGCAGGCAATCCAATACTGAACAAGTGCTTGTTCACAATGGTTTAAGTTCATGCGAGATCTGTTTGTGCTTTGTGGATGTTGCAATACATATTTATCTTAACTTGAACTTAAATGTATTTTAAAGTTATGTAATTGCTTTGTTTCCGAAATCTTGTGCATATTAAACTTTTGAAATAATTGATAGTTTTATCGTGTAGATGCATTTGAAAGGATCGACTTTTCTGAATGAATCTGAAGAAGTGCTCAAGTCAACTCCATTTTTTTTGGGCAATAGTTAACTTTTTCTGCTCCTTTTCTTACCAGACATCAAGGTAAATTTCCTTATTGTCAAGTACTGCCAAAATTAATGTCAATGAAGTTAGCACTATTCAATTAGCATATTTTATTTGATATTTCACCTGAAGAATTTTGACTTCATTCCTAAAAATACTTTTGAACATCATCTCAACAACTTAAAGACAACAACTTCTAGGAGACTTTATTTTAGTTGACCGTGTACAAATGTAATCGTATTTCTCTCTTTCATCTAGACCCTGTACTTGATTATTTACCATAGATTATGCTGCCAAATATCGTACAAATTCAATGAAACGAAAATGACCACCCTTCGCTTCATTCCATACGAGACACAGAAATGTTTTAGTTACATCAGCGTTATAAAAATATTTACTTCTGTGATTTAAGACTTACGACTGTGATATTATTGTTTTATAGATGTTATTTTAATGTCAGACATCGTGTCAAATGCAAGTGTCCAGCGCCTTTTGATGTTGTACATTGCATTCATTGTATTATTGTCTCTTTACACTGACCTGTTTCTGGTTTGTTCACTGAAATTATTATGAATAAAATGTTTTAAATAATTAAACGCTTTTGTTGAGTATTGACTTATGAGAAACTGGTGGATCGATTAGCGTGTTTTTGAACAAGTTTTCAGTCATATATTGCAATATGGAAGCAGGAGGTAACCAACCTCTTCGACTTTGCGGCGCAATCCGTACCCTGATCGTCTGCACCATAAAACAAGATAATTACTACATAAAATGTCCCAATTTTTGAAAAGAACACAATTTTTGAACAGCTGACTTTTGAGAACTCTGGCTTATGTAACAGTTCGAGTTAGGGACAGATATTTATATAAAGAAATTGGAATCCGTAATCTGTTTCACTAACAATCGTAGACGTAATTGATCCCATAAATCAGGTATTTACAGGATCAACTATTAATGCGTACTTCACGCAACTTTTGATGAAGTTTCATCATAGTTTTCACTTTACCATTTTGTGAAATGCATTTACATCAGAAGTTGCACTTAAGGGTTCACTTACAATTGTTGGTGAAATGAGCAACAGGACCTTACGTTAGTTTGAGGAAATTCGAAGTATCGGTCTTCAAATAAATGAATGTCGACTGTATACTGTAAACCATGATTTAGTCACTGGAATCGAGTCTGATCATTTGATTTATGTCCTCCTTTAAAATGTGAAAGTGTGATATCTTGTACTAACCCATCAAATTGCAAATGTTTTGTACTAGATGCTGACCTATAACCTTGGAAACCAATAAATACCTCAAAAGCAACATGTATGCCAAGTTTGACTAAGATCTGATGCCAAGTTTTCTTTCTAGGGCATATACGATGTTTCATACAGGGTTCATCTTCTTCACAGGTGTGATCTGTGTAAAGTTTGGTGATCCTTTAACCAACAGTGTTCTTTTCTATGCCTATGGCATTCATTGAATTTTATCAATTTACACTTGGTGACCTTGACTTTTGACTTTGAAACTCAAGAGGATAATGAAATACTCATGAAAAGATAAGACACTTGATATTTAAATCCAATCCCTTTTCGCGCAGGATCCGAAAGACGTTATATATCAGTAAGTGTTCATCATTATTAGTAAGAAGAACTATTAAAGATGGCATAATGGGATTGCAAAGCAATTTATCTATACACTGAACTACACAGGAAAATAAGCGGCATATGATCAACATATAAGTAGGTATCATTAATTGTATGCAAGAAATCGAGCTAATTGCACAATCAGTCTGTAGTCACTGAAACAAGACATCAAGGTCAAGGTCACCAAATTTTGCATCAGTCAAGAAGGTGACATAGGTATCATCAATGGTCTGTAAGTCAACCTTCATGCAAAATCACTGTAATCACTGAAACATGACGTTGAGGTCAAGGTCAACATTTTGCATCAGTCAAGAATTTGTCATTGTCAACAAACCTACAAATGTTTAAAATATGTATCATTAATTATCTGCAAGAAATCAACCTTAATGCAAAATTCACTGTATTTAGTGGTCAAGGCCACCAAAATTTGCATCAACTAATTGCAAAATCAATCTGTTGTAACTGAAGCAGAACATCAAAGTCAAGGTCACCAAATTTTGCATCAGTCAAGAACTCATCATTGTCTACAAACCTACCAAGTTTGACATAGGTATCATCAATTGTAAACAAGAAATTAAGCTAAATGCAAAATCAGTCTATGTTTGCTGCTGCATGTGAAACGTCACCAACTTGGCATCAGTCAGGAAAAACTCCTCAATGTCTAAATACCTACCAAGTTTGATACAGGTACCGTTAATGGTAAGCAAGAAATCAAGCTATATGCAAATATTAAACACCAGACGGACAGACTTTGCCAATTTATAGACCAGACTTGCAATAAGCATATGGTCAAAAAGCCAGATCAGGACATAAGAATAGATGTATAGTCCCAGAATGGAACATGCGCAAATTTAATGTGGGACCCATTGCTGCCAAAGGAGTGTTTAGATCACAAGTCCATTCTATAAATCACTCCCTAACACTGCAGTTTTTACATCAAGTGTAACACAGCTAACCCACTTCTTATCACATGATACACTGACTTTGTGACTTCATGTTTCTTTATGAAATATTAGTGATATCACAACCTAGAAGTCAGAGGTAGACAACCCCTTGCACACACGCTGGCATGACTCAGGAATTGAACCCGGAACCTACATCAAAAGCTCAGTGCTTAACTACTACAGCAAGTCAAGTTTCAAGACACTGGAGAGTATGAATTGGTATTTCCAATACACAACACAAAGACTTACGGTATATGTCTGACAATTTTCAAATTAACAAAATGATAGCTGCTTAAAACGTAATCAACAAGAGAAGGAGAGAATCCTTTGTACCCAAACCTCATACTCTTTACATGGCTTATCAGGAGACATATAAAAACAGAGTCATGTTTCTTGTTACAGATATTTAATATCTTCAATATTTTCAACAATTCAGGAGTTTCCTCAAATCACATCACATACAGCCATTAAAATATAACCTTGTTACACTTTTACAATTATGGAAAAATTCTGTTTGCTTTCTTAACAGTCAATGCAAGCCTTTGCCCATGTAGTCATCACAGAAAGATATTTCTGTTAAAACTGCCGCAACAATAAAACAAAGAACAATTAACTCAGTATTCACAATATTTCGGTCTCCTGACCTTCTTCTAGTAAATTTTATTGGTATTGATGGCTTAAGTTATGTAATGTGCATCATATTTCATAACCGATATATGAAAAACTCATATTCAATTTTTCATATATCGGTTATGAAATATGATGGGATATTACATAACTTAAGCCACCAATACCAATAAAATTCACTAGAAGAAGGTCAGGAGACCGAAATATTGTGATTACTGAGTTAATTTTTCTTTGTTTTATGACACTTCCCTTTCGGGGGACTATTTAAATGCCGCAACAATAGTTTAAGGCTGCTATACTGAATAAACCGACCATGAAAGTCCTTGAACGTAGTTCCAGATTGATTTCAACCCTCAGACTGACAGCATTTCCAGTAAAGAGGATGATGATGACAATGATGATGAACAGTGATGATAATAAGGATGATCCAGTATTAGGAATGATGATGAAGAAGATGACTTTGCTCTCAGTACTAACAACTCTAAATCAGATGGATGATGATATGATGGTAAATGCAACCAATTTACTATACACCTAAAATTTGCATGACCATGACAGAAGTATATTTGAACACATTTTTTCACTCAATGTTCTGATCTCAGACTTGAACACACTAATACAGTTTTCCTTAACATCATGTGCGTGGTCTTGGAGCACTTATTCTTTGTTTCCTTCTTGTTTCCATCAATTTTGCTTTCTTCCACATTTCCTCTGTTGGAGTGGATTCCAAGTGACTGAGGGACAACAGCCTACAAGACAAAGACATTTGTACTTTTGTTTCTTCTGTTTTCTAACTGTTTTTGTTAATGTTTTATGCCAAGATGATTTCTTCATCTTCTGCCGCAACAGCCTGGTGCATGACTTCATAATTTTGAAACGTTGCATTTCATTATACATTGGTATTCATAATTACCAACAATAGAAAACTTGAAGCATATTATCTTTTAATCAAACACTTAAACACATCACTCTATGTTTAGGATACATGTAACATCACTGTTATGATGTTGGTGGACAAGTAGTGTTCGAAGGTCCATGTGTTACCTGATATCCATTTTTGATGCCTGACTCTCAAAAGACAGACAGACAGAGAGACATTTGATGAAACAATCCCCGTATGATACTTGACTTCACAGTCACTGTATCAAAGTATCGGTAAACACACTATCTCCGGAAGATGACTTCACACAAGGACTTAAGAGTGAAACCCTCACTCAAACTTCAAAAGGCTCTTAAAGGGTGACAACTCTGCAAATTCTATGCCTACCATCTAAGCCCCCTAAACCCAAGTGATGTAGATAAAAGAAAAAACTTCATTCATTTACATACATATAGTGATCCAATTGTTACATTAATATTGTTCAACATTATGATTCCCAGTATGGAGCATACTGGCCAAAACTAAATATCCAGAAAAAACTAAGAAATTAGGCAGTACAGCAAGTTCAAGACTCAAATTATTTTTTCCAATTCTATAGACAGATTTACTACAGATAGTCACATACCTTAAGAAATTCAGCAACATATGAAAGTCTTCCACTGTCATGTTTTTGGGGTCATCTTTCCTGATTTCAACAAAGTCCTCCTGAATGATCTGAAATATAATACAGTACACATTTTCAACATTAACAAAATGTATACTAATCATACCTTCTTTACCGTTTGACTTCTTGACAAGTTTGTTATTTTATGCAACACCAAGATTAATTTCCCTGAATGAGGTTGGCCAGAATTCAGTGGTGATGGGTAACATTGTTTTCAGGTATATATACATGTATTTCTGAATTTTATATTTGTTACAGTACTTTCATTTCATAATTACTTCTGAAGTATCATTATTATTGGTAAAATAAGTGTTATAGAAATGTCAAGATTTCTTGGCCAAAAATTTAAAAAATATGAAAAATAGTTGCGAATTTTCTGGCACAAGGATCTGTGTCGAGGAGAGTAATGCCAGTTAAATGACTTTTCCTCAAGATTTTCATCATCACCTTCAATCTTCGAACATGACATCACAAAATTATGACTCAAGTTAAGAGGAAAAACAATCCATTGTTGGGCATTTTATGAGAGATGAGATAAATGTGAACAATAGACTAGAGCCAGTAACGTCTCACCTTTTGCATTTCATCAGATACTTGGTACGTTATTTGCTTTGCCAGTGTGATGAACTTGCGTACTTTGTTGAGGAAATCTGGAGTAAGTACAGGATCAAGCGCTGTGAAGTGCTCTCGTAAATTATTCGGAGAAACTTTAGGATCTAATGGAACCATACAATCTGTCTGAAATAAGGAAACAAATGGGAAAAGTTCAATAATTTGAAAAAACTTGAAGATATAATGGAACCAAAGCAGTCTACCAGGATAAAGGGAATACATGGGATGAGTTTACGGCGTTTTCAATTTTGTTTTTGAATATTATGTTACGTCACAATTGGATAACTAAATCTATAAGTGCAAGGTTTTCAATAAGAACTATTTCAGGAGGTGATCTAAAAATTTGAGGAAATTTAAACCGGGGGTATTTCGCTGACCACCAAGCACTAGGAAGATCAAATGGCCATGTTAGGGATGAAATCTTGCCATGACGCTTAACAGAAATTCTGCCGTGACGTTTAACTGTAATTGATCTCATTCCCATCCACATAAATGATTTCTACATGAACTTTGAACTTACTGGTAATATTGACTTGGCTTCTGACATGACCAGCACAGCAACATTGGACATAAAGTCTTGACGGTGATAACTGAAGTCATATTCCACCTTCTGCCAGCTTATTAAATTTCCAAGGGCTGTGATATTTTTAACACCTGTTAGTGAAAAAAATTATAGAAAGTTATTTATAGTAACATACCTATACAGGTATATTATAGTATACCCTTATGTTTCGTAAAATTCCTCTCTCCAAAGGACCATGATGACTTGTTGTTCTGAACCATCGAAAGTTATTTTAGTCCGTAAGAACCAAAGCTTAAAATTACTTGACTTAAACAAAAATTCCGACTCTCCTTAATCGTATTTGAGTAAATGAATATTAACAGTGTTTTGCAACCTTAAGGCCTTAAGGATTATTTCACAACCTGCATGTTCTGACCTCTAGAAGGAGTCATTATACAACACTTTGTCCCATGAACACCCAACAGTTTTCAAAACTTGGAATTTATCTTCAAAACAAGTTATGCTAAAATTCCCTGCTGAAACCAAACGGATACTTTTATACATATGTACATGACCTATGTAGGTTTTCTTTGTTACTGACTTTAAGCCACTCCAATTAGAACAACATCGCCTTTTTTTTCAACAATAGAGTCGAAAGCCCTTTGACACGGAGATATACACTAAATTGCTTTAATTTTTAGGCTTTCCTAATTGGAGTATTATGTGAAATGAGGCAAAAACAAGTTCGTAGAATTACTTTCGTAATTTACGATATGAGAAGGCAAGCATGAAAAATAATGCAAATTTTTTTTTAAATGTTAAAATAGCGTAAATAAATCAGAGGAAACATTTAACCAGTGTACAGACTTCACCAGGAAAAAATATCAAACTTCATCATCCATTCAAAGAGAATCAATTAGAAACATTGTCAGCCCTTTTTTGTGACTTTGCTTCCACAAGATGATAATTGCCATTTTTTGTCCAAACATGTTAGGCCTGCTGATTTCCGAACAGCTGTGACCACATTTGTTCACATGGCAACTGGAAATAGTCCCAATGAATGACTATGTAGTATATACGAGTCTTATTTACATACAGAAATGGACAAGTAATGCACCTGGTGCATTGCTTCATATCTTATGCTACAAACCAATTGGAAGCAGTGCCAGAGCAAATTGAGACCCAGTGATTCAGTGTATAATGATTCATCTGAAGGGTGGACAGGTTGCAACAGACGGTAAATCCAAGCAGACTGCTTGAATCAAAACCAAGCATTCATTTTTATATCCAGTGCAACACTACTAGACAAGTCTGCCGTATGATCTATGTCGACAGTCATGTGTAGTGCAACAAGAAACCTGACCCTGACAATAACTTTAAAACAATATAAGCTGTAATGTTATAAGCAATTTGTTTTTCTAAAGCAATGTCCGAATGGTTTTACCACGCAAGAATGAGTAAAAAAATTCAGCCAATATAAATCACTTACAGGCCCATTACAACAAGTTTCCATGCAGCGATTCAGAATGCCTGCTACAAAAGAGCATTTCTTTTCAAGACAGAAACAAGTCAAAGATAAACACATGTTATATAGCTTTTAAAACTGAAGTGCACAAAATTCTCTCTGCTAATCTAAATAATTTTTAGTAGACATTAGATTTATGAAAATAAATGGTATTTACACATTTTAAGCTGAAGTTACAGTTTATATTGTATAAATCACTTATTCTGCATGCATTACATATTACCTTCTGCTTGTAACTGTCCAGGTTGTAGTTTTGTTTCATCGATGACCAGGTTGGTATCAGCTGACAACTGGAGCATGCCCGTCTTAAGCCTGTTGGCAGTGTAATCTTTCTCTGGACACAGACGGGTAGAATTCATGTTGTCTATCGTCATAGGCATCAAATGACACTGAAAATAAGAGATCAATTCAAGATTGCATTTTACCATGGAAATCCTGGAATTCTGAGTAAATGATTACGTGTTTGTTTCGTATTTTAACTTAGTTTATTGAGTTTTTACCATTTCATACTCTAAGGGGTATATAATATTATTATTCTCTATGCTTAGCAGCATTTCTATTCAAATGCTCGCACACTGAACGGAATAAACTCCACAGTAAATCCAATTTTTCATCAAAGCCACATTTTCAATTACCCAGAAACATTTGCCAACTTGAAATGGACCTCTTAACAGAAAATCTATATATCAATTCAATACTTCACCATCACCAAGAATAAGAAGATCAAAATTATTATAGAATGCAAAAACGACACATAAGTGCAACATTTCATACCTGGCATTTCATGGCAGAGCCATAAAAACTTACAAATAGCTATTGCTCCATGGTAAATGTAATTTCTCAAAGAGTTAAAAGTGTCACGAAATGACATGATGTCTTACGTATCATGTATGATTTGTCTACCTTGGTAACGAGAGCGGACATCAGAGTATACAGCAGTTCTCCGTAACATCCAGCTGCTGGGCAGTTGGTCAAGTTTAAGCTGAACTTTCCAAGTGGCATGACATCTGCTCGGTGATAGCTAGAGAGATAAAAATACACACTCAATAATACCACACATTTCAATTTACACCCACATATACATATATATCAGATGATTTCTAAGAAAGGTTTTAATCTTTTATTAATTTTTTCTCAATAAGATTACATCCATTTTTTCCTTTTAAAAGCATCAATCTGAATTCAAAAACTTATCTCCTTATCAGGAAAAATATTCAAACATCGGATTTATTAATGTACTTCGAATGATATAAAGTATGTAGTCAATAGACATATCTGAAGGAACAAACAAAAATAAATAAGTTTTCATTACCACCAAAAAATGAAATTTTATTTAATCAGAGATCATGCCCTCTTAACATAAAATTAAAACTACAACATGACTCAGTGGCACTATACAAGAATTGGATATTCTGAAAACAGCCAGACAAATCATACTGTTATTAATAATTAGTACCAGTAACTCTTTAGCCACAGTAAATTTGATTTTTTCTTTGAAATTCTTGGAAATAATTCTGAGTGAAAAATGTTCCGATCCCCAAACCCCATTTTTCCTCCACGATGTTACCACATGCAAGCAAAACATTTTTTAGTGTAAGGATAAGCTGGTGAGTTGCAGCATTTTGTCCGACCAGAAAAGCCATCAAGACTTACACGGAGGATATGAGATGACAGAGGAAATATTCTGCCGCCAGCGTATCACTCAACATGGCATGTTCTAGGGTGGATAATATCTGGCTTCTTAGGCTCGACACTTCCTGCTGAAGCTCCAATAAAGCTGAAAATCATAAAATTTTCCATTTCCATTAATGTTAGAGGATTGCTTTGTTCACTTTCAATACATCTGTTTTCAAACATCAATAATACATAACTGTTATTACATGGACAAAAACACTACACAGATCTAATCATGCCTGAATAATTTGTACTTTTTTTCAAAATTTCTGACATCATATTATACAAAGGTGGGCATTAGATACGAATGGTACAGATCTTGGACCACCTAAGGGAGAGGTGAAACATCATGTATTATACATGTCCTTATTACAATTAAGCAGTGTTCATTAATTTAAGCCGGTGTGGCCTAGTGGTTAAGATGCTCGGATCATGACCGAAAGGTCCCGGGTCCGAATCCCGCCCTGGACACATTGGTGTTCTTTCTTTCGGATGAGACAGGAAAAACCAAGGTCCTGTGTCACGGTAGGCATGGCACATAAAAGATCCCTCATTGCTTCAGGTATGTGCATTGCAAAGGTCTAAATTTCCATGCAATGCATCAGGTAGATGCCGTCACCATAAACGTGAAATAATCGTGGAGTGACATAAAACAATATTCAATCAATCAATCATTAATTAACCAGTATACTGATTCAAATCCACTTAAAGATATTGTAAAGACAAATTTAAGACCATACTAACACATTACTATGTTCCTACCTTTAACACTTCAAACTGCAATAATACCACAATTTCCCTGACTTGTCGATTACCTGATTTGAAATCTTGCTGTGGCACCAGAGGATTGTTATGACTGAGCTTTCTACTGACTACCGCATGGAGGCGTGGCACCAAGGAAGGGGGTGGAGCATGGGCATTCTTCTCTTCCATCGGTTCTTCAAATCCTTCTATGCTATTCTGTACATTTTCAGATCTGTCAAATATAATCAATTATCCAGTAAGCAGCCTACTCGAAAATGTTTATTCACAATTTGAAAAAGTTTATCCAAATGTGGCAGCAAAACCCGCGCTAATTTCTACCTACTGCTGAGCACCGTGGCTTAACTAGCACTAAGGAACTTGAATGCGCTTATTGTCTGTTTTATTTTTTTACATTTACTGAATGTCATATTATGATAGTGGTACATCATATAACAGGAACTTTTAGTGACCATCTGATTTTCTGGAGTTATTTTGCATTAAAGACGAAGCCACAAAAATTAGTTGCTGCAATAATAAGTTCCCAAATACGTTCATTACATGTTATATAACATAGTATGTTCAGTAAATTCTGATCTATGACAGACACATCAAAGCACTACAGGACCTTCTACTTGTGGTAGTTAACCGAGAAACAGGACCTATATCTCTAGTATGCACTGGAAACAAGGACATTTAAAGAAATGGGGGTATTAAGAATCGAACCTTGGACCTCTTCATCACAATACGCCAGCACAAAAACAAAATTAAACCATCATTAGATAAAGTGGCATTTTCTGATTTAGTTTTATATCAAACAGTGAATAAAAACACCATTTACTGTTCCAATAAATGTAGGGATATTTATACAGCTGGAGTTTCAAAGATGGCTGTCAACACTACAAAATAAGAGGCCACTTCTTTAAACAAATCAAACAAGTTTTCTTAGTTTCGAAGGAAAATTTGTTTTAGCATTTATTGACAGAAACATGTCTGGGGCTGTGATGCATAAAAATAAATAATCAAACAGGTATCATATACATAAAATTGCATACACTACTGACTACTGGATAACATACACATGGATAATGATACAGTAGTAAATCCGTTAATCTGTAAAAATTGGCCAGGAACAAACCTTTCTGAATTAATGGAACATCAATGTATATTTCAACGAGACAATTTATGGAACTGACTAACCCTGAATCTTCGGTGAAATGAGCCAGGCTGGGATCAACTGAAAGGACTCCTATGAACTCCACCATATCATTCACGGAAAATCCGTCTAAATTATCATAAACCTAAAAAAAACATTTATGATAATCAAGAGAACAAATAATACCAGAACAGAAATCATAAGACAACAGCACTCAATTTGGTTCAGATTTCTTACAATTGCATCTGCTGTTACTGCTGTCAGAGAATAATTAAATTGACATCATTCTGCAACAGTATGTGAAATATAATTCCTGTAGGCTGAAAACCTCCTCATTTATTGCATCACAAAATGTTGACAGACTGACAATTAAACAATGTATTTCTTACAGATCACCTACATGAAAGCAGGACCTTCATTTTTTACATATAAAGTGAGGGCAACTGTATTTCCTAAAAGTATGATCTATGCAATAGATTTAAGGTTTTTCTCTGGAAACCACAAAAGCCAAAAATATTTTATGGTCCTGTTTCCTGCCTCCTAACATTAAAGGTAAGGGTAGACAGGTAGGGAAAAGTCTTTATTTTAAATAACAAGTAAAATACAGGTAGGAAGCTGAATACACACAAAACAAAGAACAATATGAGTTTGTGAAACATGAATGCCCCCACAACAACAAATTTCAAATAAGGCAAATTTTGAAATGTCAGTCAAAGATCATAATCAAGGTCAAGAGGTCAATTACCTTGGTGTAATTTGGAACAGCTTTGTTAGTGGAATTTGCATGCCAAATATGAAGCTCTCTCTCTCATAGTTCAAAAGTTATGGCAAAAGGTTAAAGTTGATAAAAGACAAACAAACAAACAGACAGACAGGTAAAAAACAATCATCATCATTCATCATACCACTGTGCCTGTTGAACAAGTCAATGAAACCCTTATCAGGCTATCAAACTGTTTTAAAATGTTCAAATGACTTGATCATCATGACGGTGATCATCATGACATCTTTACGATACAAATATGCACATTCTGGCCAAGCACTGCTAAGTCACCGACAGCAAAATGTTTGCAAAATTATTTCCTTTCAGTGAGAAATAGTTTTATGCCAACGGAATCATAATCTTAGAAATTAGACTTGAAAGTGACCGAAATCCATTTCAAATATTCAAGCTTAATGACATACAGACAATGTGATGATGGGTACATCAAGATTTGATTCTGGTCATAGATGGGACAAATCTTTACATCGAAATTAGAAGGATTGATCGATTGATTTTTGTTTAACGTCACACCACGAATATTTCACGTATATGGTGACGGCATCTGCCTGATGCGGGACTTACAAATTTTGACCTTTGCTACGGACCAATCCAAAGCAGTGAGGGATCTTGAATGTGCCATGCATACCACGACATGGGACCTCGGTTTTTACTGTCCCATCCAAAAGACAGGACACCGGCATGACCAGAGAAGGACTCGAACCCCGGCCTCCCGATCAGGAGGCGAGTGCGATACCACTAGGCAACGCCGGCTTACAAAATTAGCAGGTACCTCCATGACCACAGTGCTTACGAGGGCTGAACTTCCACAACAAAATCCCATATATAGTACACCATACCTTAACGAGACAAGATATTCCTTTTTCACCAGGAAGAGGGAAGTTTAGGTCTGGATTATTCATAGAACTCACACTGCCTGAAATAGCAAATCAGTAAAGATCACAGATCAAGTAATATCTTCCACATGGAAGTCATTATATAATAAATGAAAAGAAAAAGAGCGTACAAAATCAAATGATCATTTAATAGATTTTGTTAAAAATTCTACTCAAGCTTCAGAAAACTTGAACAAATAACCATTATCACCCTGTATATGATAGTGTATCTTTCCTGAAAATCTGAATACAGTCTTTTCGTTACACAGATTTACTTTCCATCTGAACATGATATATCTAAATTAAAAACACAAAGGGTTGGTAGGTTTGTGATGGCTTTATGTTGTTTGCAGTAACTTCTTCACCATGTTTATTTTGGTCAAAGTTCACAAATCTGACTCTTTATGGAAAAGTGAGGATACATTAAAGACCCTGTCTAGATCGATCTCTGGCAAAGCTTTACACGAAAGAGCAGAATCACATTCAGGAGCAATCTGTCAAACATTTCAACAGGGATGACACTCTTTTCCTGGTAGGACAAGCCCCTCACTGGCATCAGACAACTTATAACGGACCACGGGCATCCTATTCTGGTAGGACGAGCCCTTTGCTAGCATCAGACAACTGACAATGGACCACAGGCATCCCACTCTGATAGGACAAGCCCTTCATTAGCATCAGACAACTTAAAACTGATCACCGGCATCCCACTATGGGAGGACCAGCCCTTCACTAGCATCAGATAACTTACAACAGACCATGGGCATCCCACTCTGGTAGGACGAGCCCTACACTAGCATCAGACAACTTACAGTGAACCATGGGCATCCCACTCTGGTAGGATGAGCCTTCATTAGCATCAGACAACTCAACGCACCACAGGCATCCCACTCTGGTAGGATGAGCCCTTCACTGGCATCAGTGACTTTAATGAACCACGGGCATCCCACTCATGATCCTACCTGCTGACTGGTCACTTTTATTCCTTCTCTTGGAGTCACTGTTCTCTGTTACATCATTGATGGTTTGTGGAGTGACATCACTCGTAGAATCCATCTCCATAGCATCCTGTGGCGTGGCAGTGTTCCCTGCCTCTGCCTCCTCCAGTCCTCTCTTGCTACGCACCGGGGCCACTGATGTAGAGGGTTGTATCACACCTTTCCCTGCCTTATCTGAATAGCTGTATTATCATTAAGGAATTTTATTTGCCATTTTATATCACTTTTGCTTAATACAATGTGCAGAAATTTTAAGCCACCTTCCTCTTTTCCTTTCTACTTATTGTTTATGCCAATTCAACTTGTATTAAGAGGCTACCTGTATAGAGTAGCCATTTTCTCACCCTTCCTTTAGTGGCTATTTGACACAGGTATGATTGCATTTAAAGGATATTTGTTTGACCCATTCTGTCTCTCCTGGGATAGGTACACAATACAATGTCTGACGATCCATTGTCACATTCTTTGCCGAGTCGGCTATGATTTCTTGATGTTTCTAAAAGTGAAATTTTGGTAAAAAACAAAATAAATCAACAATAAAAAACAAACCCCACATCAATAGAATTATCAACAACTATATACTACAAATCAATTTTATGCATTTTACTGAGATATCTTTTTTACTATCAAACATTTCATGGAATCACTATGCGTTTGATTCACACACCTTTTACATAATTTTGTTGATACTTTAAATAAAACTTTAAAGTTGTATACCCTACAATTCGGTATAATTTCAAAAATTAGGGCATGTAAAACAAAAACTGTATTTTTCTTGTATGCCTGAAGTTATTAACTTTGCGTTAATAACACTTTTTGCTGCTTCAAACCCTCAGAGATATCAAAATAAAAAGAGAATTCTTCGTAAATAAAGTGGGTATTCCATAAATACAACCGTAACCTGACTTCGCGCATGCGCAGTTTAATAAAAAAACAAATACGATGAAGGGAGACTCCAGAAGAAAACGATTTCAGTAAATACTAACTTTAGTAGACTTGAATGCAGAGTTTTAAAGTTACTCGTCAAGTTTATTTACCTCGCCCTCCATCAGTGTCCATGATGCGGCGGCTTCCGAATTAGATCACGTGATAAGTTGGTGGTAAACATTCTGTTTACAAACATCGCGTTTTAAACAGCCATATCTCGCTTAATAAGACGAATTTGAACGCAGAATTTACAAGGGCTCTTTTTTAATATGTTAAAGGCCTATATATGTAATCAAAACAATTTAGAATAAATATACCTATAATATGCGAACATAGGGTATACAACTTTAAACACTTTAATCTTCGAAACGATCTACATACAGGACACTCTGCAATGTCTTTGTATTTTCCGGATTTCATACTGGACTGTCTGCTTTCCTTATCGATGACTTCATAGAGTCCCATGTAGAATTCCGGGTCAAACATATCCTGTACTATACATCTGTAGCGTACCAAGGAATTCGCCCGTAAACTGTGAAGTGGAGCATCGTTCAGGCTCGGAATCTGGAAGACATCTACCATTTAACTTTACATACACTAAGGCAGCCTACACATATACCATTTAACTTTACATACACTAAGTCAGCCTACACATATACCATTTAACTTTACATACACTAAGACGTCTTACACATATACCATTTAACTTTACATACACTAAGGCAGCCTACACATATACCATTTACTTTTTAACACAGCATACTTTACGCATACCACTTAGCTTTATGCAGTATAAATACTTTGAAATTATTTAGTGAAGCTTCTGTCTGACAAATTGTACAGAGATTTACACCTACCTAATAGATCTACCTGAAACAGTAAGAGAAAGAACATGCCAATGTCTAGAGTGCCACTAGACTCTGTTTGAACTGTTTCATCCAAAAGACAGAATGCTGATTTATAGGTGGTGGGACTCTTTCAAACCCTGGGCCTATAGGCCACAGGCAAAGCATACTATCAACTGAGCCATTTTGACTCACCAGATGATCAGAACAGTGGATACCACTTAATCTAATGTGTGATCTGATATTTCATTCATCTGATATTAATAATACAGTACAGTCTAGATGTTTTGAAGAAACTGCACAAAACACAGCGGGAAAAACACCCAAAATCACAGTGGGAATCCAGGTGGAAATTTACCTGTGCTTATTCACACCTTTGTTAATTACACAGTGTATTGTATATAATTCTTGAAATTATACCTGGATGTGGCCCACTGTGGCAACTGGAAAAATTACAAAATGCTTGGACTGTACTTTAATAAAACACTGAACCATTACTTTGTATTTCTATAGTAATTTGTCCTGATAATAAAATTATCTGATAATAAAAAGTCAGAATCCCATTTCAACTGATAGTCCATATATAATCAACACAATATGTAACTCCAAATCAAGCATCCTATAAATCCTGATATCGAATACTGGAATACTGTCAATATAAGCATTCTGCACCTTTTACAAACCTTAGGCGAATCACATACCACTGCGAAAGGAATTGTCCAGTTCAGTTTACAGAATCACAATTAAATCAATCAACAAGCCATGAACATTAATGAGTAATAAACTTACCCAAGCCTTGGATTCCTCTGATTCTGTTTTCTTCAGAAAGTATTCATTTACTTTCTCAGTGCTGGAGTCTTCAGACAAATCTAGTGCAAAACAATCATGAAATGCTTACATAAAGCTGAAAGTGTTGATGAGCCGATAAGTGGGTGAATGACACAGTAGTTATTTCACTGAAAGATCTGACTTGATACTTATGTTGTAAGATTGATTAATTGATTGATTTTTGTTTAACATCACCCCATGAATATTTCAAGTATATGGTCATAATGGTGACGGCATCTGCCTGATGCAGGGCACACAAATTTTGACCTTTGCAACGGACCTGCCCGAAGCAGTGAGGGATCTTTAACGTATCATGCATACAACGACACGTGGCCTCTGTTTTTACTGTCTCATCCGAAAGACAGGACACCGGCATGACCAGAACGGGAATCGAACCCCGGCCTCCTGATTAGAAGTCCAGCGTGATACCACTAGGCCACGACGGCTTATGTTGTAAGAGTGACGGAAATTTTTGCATGACAATGAAGGAAAATATGTCTGGATATTATCTGTAACCTGCATTCTGCAGGAAACAAAGGTCTGTATGACATGTTTTCGATCGTTAGTACACTGGGGGGTGTCAAATCATGAAAAAACCCGAATAACATAATGTAGGGTTGACAAGAGATTCTGGCGAGTGGCAATAGCAAATGATAGCATAATAAAACGGCCACGTGCAAGAATCTCAAGAGAGATTAGAAGTGCTACCAGTCATTTTTGTATATGTCCTTAATCAAGGCCCTTTAAGGCTTTAACTACATAATCTAAATTAACCAGTGATAAAATGGTATCCCATCCAAAAGGGAGTCTTACTCGAGTCCACTTTTGATCATTCTATACATAACATGAAAATATGGATCATGCTCCCCCCCCCCCAGGTGCTCGTTTTCACATAAACAACGGCTCTGCCCCTGTACGTCTTCGCCTCGTACTACTCGTACTATAAAATAATAGTACGAGACGGAGACGTACATGGGTGTACAGGGGCGAAACTGTTGTTTATTTGAAAACGAGCACCTGTGCCCCCCCCCTTTTCCCCACCCTTTCTTTTGTTCTATCAGCGAGCAGAGCAAAGGTAGAATTAAAGGAGTTGAAATAAGTACTGTTTATAAATATCTTGATACAAGTGTACATACCATGAATATTTTGTATAATCCCCAATGGATTGTTTATCCAGTCTTCGACGACAGGCATGATGTTCAGAGAAGCAATACACAAAGCAAGTTACAGATGGCGGGAAATCTTGAAAAAGCTAAAAGAACGATGTGATACAGACACGATTTTACCTGATTGAATATCATGGCATTTGGATAGATCAACTGTGTGAATGATTTTAGCAATTCATGAATAATGAAATACTCTAATACATTTTATAGTTATTTATATTAAAGATTAAATGATTCCACCACGCTTTTCGGGTATATACATACTTAAATTCATTTTCGCGGAGTAAGCAATACGCGCGACGGACCTTGTCTCGAGAAGATGACCTTGAATTGTTAACAATATTTATATATGTCAGCAGTGTGGGTTTTTTCTTTTTTTTTTTTTTTATTTATTTCATCTCTTTTTTTTCAAGGGTGCCTGTGCCTTCTCATTTGGGAAATTTTGACCCATTTGTATAATGCTAAAAGATCAATGTTTGGCCGGGAAAAATTTAGACAGATTTTGGGAAAAATCAATGAAATTTCCATTGGGGAGGATCCTTATAACGGACCTGATTTGAAAGGGGGGATACTGGTCAGCAACAGAAAATGAACTTAAAACTTCAATACAATTCGTTTATTCACTACATGAGTTACAATCATGGCTATGACTGGTGTCGAATGCTGGTTCTTGGACCACATACAAGATGCATAATCAGGAGTCTGTTGACAAATAACCGCATTCAGAGACATACATACATGTATATATGTCTCTGCCGCATTGTATACTCAGTTTATGTACATATAGTGCTTCTATTACTGCGGCAAGCTTCTAATCGTTCAGACAGACAAAATATTTATAGCTGATATATTTGACCTCAAGGAATTACGAGACTATCAAATGAGTTCGTTAAAAAAATGTATTTTAGAGGTGGGATTGGTCACATGACAAAATTTGTGTCATATTTGTTTGGGACAAGTCTCGAGACTTCTGCTGGCTTTCTACTAAGAGTGCAATATTTTCGAAATTTCCTTTTAATTCAAATTCTATCAATCTTCGTTAGTTTCCTGAATGAATTTCAGCAATTTTATGATTCTTAGCTATTGTTACAATATAGTAATATTCCGATGGCCGTCAACACCACAAACCAGATATAGATAGGTTTCGAATGCATAGAATTTAATAGGAGCTGCTTCCCTTTTCCGCCATATTGGTTGTAAATGACTGAATATTTGTGCATAAAACAACCAAATTGTGTAAGCAAGGACTTATATACAAGATTGTTCATAAGTCCTTGGTGTAAGGCATTTCTCCAAACTAAGGATGCTTCTTGAATTTTTGCAATTGTTATGCAATAATAAAACTATTGAACAGTGTAAAAATGATTTCAAAGTAGTGAAAAAAATTAGACAATTTTCTCACAATAATTTAATGTAATTGGTTTGAATATGAAGCAAAAACTCCAGGTTCACTTCCAAAATGGCGGAAAGGGAAGTAACTCGAAAACTATCTTTAACTCGTGTTTTACAATTCGGGTATAGACATCCCTACGGATAAGCTCGATCCAGCCAAACTCTTATGTCATCGAGAAAAATTGGAAATGAGGAATTGACAGAAACACTAGTACACTAAACGAAGAATGAAGCATATTTTAAACACTGAATTAATTAAGACAGCATGGACACAAATTTATACAAGTATCTTTGATTAAAAATAAATAAATGATATAAGCGGCTTACTTTCATTTCTGGAAAAAAACATGGTTCATGACGGTGACAATACTACTATACGCCGGAGAGTGAAAACACGTGTTAGTGACAGTGTTGAGGAAATTGATCAACATGAATCTGAAAAGTTGCATAGTAAAGACAACAATGAGGGAAAATCTCAAAACAATAGTTTGGAGAAGCACACCTACTGGTTGACGAGAATTGTCCTCATAAGATACCTAGGCTTTATTTATTGTAATTGTTTGTTGTTAAAGAATATCAAAATGTCAGTAATTCATACGCTCCACAGACAAAACACCATACTCCATTCATGCTAAAAACAGCCCTGGGCAGCCTGGGAAAGAATACTACGTCCGGGGGTTTTGTGTGTTGGTCTTAATGGGTATATATGACTTTATTTATTGATTTAATATTCTTTGTATCCTATTCTCGAAGTCGGTGTGACATCGCACAAAGATCTAAATTAAGATAATCCCTGAAACATTCTGAAGATGACTTGGGGGATAAACTCTGTGTTTATCATAGACCGTAATGAAACATTGCTGAACTATATTTTGAGTGCAAGAGCTGAATGTGTCTTTAAACTTTTGAAATTCATTGAGGAATTTTACAACAATTGACTCTCTTTCCTTCTTCGAATTTTTTTATGACCACAGTTTGCCAAAATCAGATTTCAAAATATCGGATTCTTATAGACAGCGATGATAAATCCCGAAACCCAATTCTTAAAGTCGGACTGGTACATGACCTAATTTGCGTCATATTTGTTGGGGGATAGGTATGAATTTTAAGAATGTGTGTATGTTTAATCATGAATGATCAAACCAAAAAATAAACGCACTCATGAATGAATTCTTGATGTGACAGGTTTTTGAGGGAATAGGATAGGTTTTCAAAAATATGAAAATGAACTTTTTAAAAAATAAATAATGCAATATAAATTATATTGATATGTTTTTTTGACTTCATAATTGGCTGCATTCAATTGCAGTTGTACGGACGGGGATGTCCCTCCCTCCCCCTGGCAGGGACCAAAAGTTTACACAAAACCTTGTTCTGACAATTTCAGTCAAAATCGGAAAATTTTGCCCCTCATCCTTGACAAAGGTGGTGCTAGATCCGCCAGTGGTATATAGCATGAAATCAATCAGTTGAAATAAATTATTTTCAACACCCCCCCCACCCTCTCCCCTCCTCCCCTCCCCTTTCTCTCTCTCTCTCTCTCTCGTTAAAATTATGTTATAGTCTTAAAAAGCTATGTGTCCATTTATTGGAACTCTTCCCCTTCATGAGCAAGTTTAAGACAAAAATTGGAGGGAACCTCCACCTTCCTTTAAAAACTTGCTGTCCGTCCCGGAATTGCAGTGATGAACATGAGTTCTCTGTGTATAACAAATGTGTATAATTATTATTCGTTATGCATCAGATGAATATTGAAATGCAAACTTGACACTAAATTTAAAGCAAGCGTTTTTTGGAGAGGGAAAGAGGGGCACCAAGATAATGTTAATTGTGGAGTATTAATCACATAGAATAAAAATGCACGACCAAAGTAGAGCTTCAGTGTAAGAACCGAGCATGACCAATACATGTAATACTAGCCATACAACTTCAATTTTTTGAAAAAAAAATCACATTTGATTTATGTTCAGACGACCCCTACATTTATTTTAAACAGATTTTTACTGTAACAGAACGGTGAAAAAGCCATAAGGGACATTTATTTGATAAATGTGTATCTCAAAAAATATGAAACAAAAAGTTTCGCAAAAAATCTTTGGTGTATTACACATAATTTATCTCAAAACTTGGGGAAATGCTTCGCAAAAATATCTTGGGTGTATCATACCTGCCTCATTCTTACGTGTACTTATTGCTAAAGTATTTTACTAATTTTATCTGATGAAAAACCCAGCTTTATTTGCGTATTTAAGGTATGTAGACACATTTAACTGATATTGTTGCTTTCAGTAGTCTATATCTCTGATCCAGTCAACTCCATGTACATGTATATTTATGTGTTGTTCTACACATGTGCATCTACTGGTATATTTTCTACATTTCAATTGTTTTACTTGTTAAGGTCATAACATATAAATATACAGTATAGTTAAAAGCTCAACACTATTCCCAATAACTAATAACAGTTTCACGAATACATTTATATTTGTTTTAGTCATTCGTGATCAAACATGCAAATATTCTTAAATATCGTACCAAATAGGATACAAATACATGTACTATTGAATCAATTAATAAAGGCATATATATCCACAAAAACCAACACACAATCCCCCAGGCGCACATTTCTTTCCCCGAGCTGCTCCGGGCTGCCCTGGGCTGTTTTTAGCATGATCCCCCATACTCAAATATATTACAGACAGTAGAAGTCTGATGTCCATTGCGATTCTGTTATGGGGCCGTTTTATTATTTGGAATTTTACTGATACCTATTTGTTGAGGGATATAAGTAAAATTCCAAATAATAGAATGGCCCTGTAACAGAATCTCAATAGGGATTGAGTAGTAGTCAAGCTGTCGTGTGTATAGAGCTAAATCAAAACCTTTTTTTGTGATTGCATGCATGGGGATTTGTGGCCTGAGAAACAGGCAAAGAAAAAGAGGAGAATTGAGCAATTTCTGAAGCAGGACTTACCTTAAATTAAGGGGAATTTCAATCAACTGTGATGTTATATGCTCATTTCCTTTGGTTATTTAAAGATTTGTAAGTAGCATGGGTAACCCTTTTTGTTATGTTTCCTTTGATTTAAATTGTTTTGTTGTTTACTTTTGCTACAATAAGGCATTCAGATTCAACCAATCAGTGTGCTCGGTACTGAGTTATTTGTATATATCTGAAAATTCCTTGGTTGTTCTTAGAAAAACATTTAAAGAGCAGTTGTAGAAAACTACCAAGTGATTTGATTGGTTCAGCATGAACATGTAAAAGTGAAAAAAAACCCACAATGACTGTTTTATGATTATTTTATAATGAATCAAGATGTAGAGAGTGGGCTAGGAAATATACGTAAATGCCTTTATTTAGTAATTTATTAACCAATCAGATTGCTTTGTTGTTTCCTGCAGCTGCTTTTTGAAATTTTTTTTTTCTAAGAATAGCCAGGGAATTTTCAGATGTATAGAAATAATTCAGTATCAAGTATGCTGATTGGTTTAATGCCATGAAGCGAAACTAAACATGATGATAATTTGAAACCAATGGAAGATTAAGGATGGAGTCATAAATGCTACTCAAATGCCTTTTAACTAGCGATAATTGATGAAATTAAGCATATAATGTCATGATAATGATTGAAATTCATCTTAATTTGCCAAGTAAGTCCTGTTTAAAAGTTTGTTAAATACTCAACTTCTTCTATGCCTGTTATTGGGACTTACCCCGTCCCCAAATGCCAGAGAAAGTTTTTGGCTTGGTTTTTATTTTAATATACTACCATAAGTGATTCCATGATTTCTTGGTAAACTTGGCTGTCAAGGCATATATTGATAATCTATTATGTATTTCCTGTCCATTCTCTACTGCAACATCTTCATTCATTGAAAATAAATTTCTCCCCAAAGCAAGAACAGTTTTTGGCATTTTCTCAGTATAAGTATATACACACTTACACTATTGTTCAGTGAAGCATGCAGATTTTCCCACAAGTTATTACCTGAAAACAACATGACTGTAAGTGTATTGTATAAAACGTTACCCGTAATTGCATCAAAGGCTACGCCATAGCTTAAAGTATTGGTTTTGCGGTACTAGCCAATTATGTAAAATCTACTAGCAAAGTTCAAAACAATAGTGCAACTTTATCCTTTCTCCATAAAACTACACAAGAACTTCTATCTAAATACGGCCAGGGAAATTATAACACATGCTAACATAAAGGAAGTTAATTGATCGTGAAAGTGATACATGTGTTTTGTCCCACTCCGATGCAAGCTATCTGATATCCAAAGAGTATAAAAAAAATATTCATCTTTTTACTGATAAAACTTACAATGCTAAACTGGACATGAATTGGGTGAATATAAAATGACCATCAAATTGATAAGTACACAGTCAGAAACATTCAGTCTGCGTTGGCTGCCACGATCAGAAACATTCAGTCTGCAGCAACTGCCACAATCAGAAACATTCAGTCAACGGCAGCTGCCACAATCAGAAACATTCAGTCTGCGGTGGCTGCCACAATCAGAAACATTCAGTCTGTGGTGGCTGCCACAGTCAGAAACATTCAGTCTGCGTTGGCTGCCACAATCAGAAACATTCAGTCTGCAGCAACTGCCACAATCAGAAACATTAAGTCTGCGGTGGCTGCCACAATCAGAAACATTCAGTCTGCAGCAACTGCCACAATCAGAAACATTAAGTCTGCGGTGGCTGCCACAATCAGAAACATTCAGTCAGCTGCAGCTGCCACAATCAGAAACATTAAGTCTGTGGTGGCTGCCACAATCAGAAACATTCAGTCTACGGCAGCTGCCACAGTCAGAAACGTTCAGTCTGTGGTGGCTGCCACAATCAGAAACATTCAGTCTACGGCAGCTGCCACAATCAGAAACATTCAGTCTGCAGTGGCTGCCACAATCAGAAACATTCAGTCTGCGGCAGCTGCCACAATCAGAAACATTCAGTCTGTGGTGGCTGCCACAATCAGAAACATTCAGTCTACGGCAGCTGCCACAGTCAGAAACATTCAGTCTGCAGTGGGTGCCACAATCAGAAACATTCAGTCTGCAGTGGGTGCCACAATCAGAAACATTCAGTCTGCAGTGGGTGCCACAATCAGAAACATTCAGTCAGTCTGCAGTGGGTGCCACAATCAGAAACATTCAGTTTGCGGTGGCTGCCACAATATACTCTTACTTTATACATCAAGATACCTGCAGAAAGCAGATGTCATCTTGAGTTATCGATTTTATCTTGATTTTGCAGTATGTTAGCGACCATAAAAAGTGGTAATTTAGCAACCCTTCTTATTTGGATCCTAGCCAACAGTGAATCATGTTTAATAGCCATGCTTGAACAAGTCCTCGACTTCTTTCCAAACTTCAGAAATTTGCCATTATTTGAATAATCATCTTATAATATGATAATGCCATGCTAATTTAGTGTAATAATGAGTCCTGGGCAAATTCAATGCCCAAAGTATACAGGGTGCATGGCAATATGAATCACTGTGCATGTGGTCCTACTGGTACTTTAGGAATGAACCCTTTTGAATTGACACCATTGCCCTTGTTAACTTAGTAATAAAGTAAGGTTCTGAGTCATATTGTTGTTGTTTATACGTTATATTGCTCACGTTGATTTTCTTTGTTTTTTCAGTTGTTGCCTTTTTAGTTGCCCTTCATCAAAACAAACAATTATGTGGATCCAGTGGCCTTATTCCTGCCCAAAAGTTTCTAAAAAACATCGAAAAGCGTACCGGTGGGATAAACATCAATACATTAACCCAAATCCCAAGCTTGATATGGCTGATTGATTACGAGAAACATCTAGATTTATTTTTGGACTACACAGCATACGCTGGCTTGATGCTATCCTCTTTCCTCATCATTGTGGGAGGTGCTAACTGGATTATTATGCTTAGCCTTTGGATTTTGTACCATTCCATCGTCAATCTGGGAAGTACATGGTAATAATTCTGATCTGTTTGTGACTCGGTATTTATTTGAACAAATATCTGTGCTGTTCTTTATTGCTATATCTGAATTAGCATAGGTAAAGTTGTTTTTCTTTCTTTTTTAAAAAAAATTTACATTTCATGAAAAATAAAACCCATTACAACTTTCACTATTGTTTAATTCACATTCAGTAATACTAGCAGAATCATCCTACATGGTTTGAGGACAGTAAATATTCATATTTCTCGTATAATTGACATTAGGTATCTGGTATTACTGACAATACATATTCATACTTCTCATATAACCGACAGTATGTATCCATGCACTTCTCATATAACCAACAGTACATATTCATACTTCAAATATAACTGGCAGTACTTATTCATGCATCTCATATAACCTACAGTACATAATCATACTTCTCATATAACCGACAGTACATATTAATACATCTCATATAACCGACAGTACATATTAATACATCTCATATAACCGACAGTACATATTAATACATCTCATATAACCGACAGTACATATTCATACATCTCATATAACCTACAGTACATATTCATACATCTCATATAACCTACAGTACATATTCATACATCTCATATAAGTGACAGTATGTATCCATGCACTTCAGATATAACCAACAGTACATATTCATACTTCTCATATAACGACAGTACATATTCATACATCTCATATAACCTTCAGTACATATTCATATGTCTCATACAACCTACAGTACATGTTCATACTACTCATATAACCAACAGAACATGTTCATACTTCTCATATAACCAACAGTGTATATTAAAACCTTTTGTATGACTGAAAGTACATATTCAAACTTCTCGTATAAGTGACAGTACATATTCAAACTTCTCGTATAACTGACAGTATAAATTTATACTTCTCATATAAACGATAGTACTTATTCATATTTCTCGTATAACCAACAGTACATGTTCATACATTTTATGTAACTGAATGTACATAATGATATATGTTCATATATATTCATACTTCTGGAATTATTAACTACAGAAATTGTCGTTTGAATTTTGGGTATCTGACCTTGGATTTCAATGTCTATATTTCATTGGCAGATGATCAGAACTCTGCTTTACTTCAAAATTTACTGAAATTCTCATTTGACATTTGCTTTGAGGTACCTACATGTTATATGTAATGTAATATATTAAATTGTTATAAAAATAATTTAAAGGGAAAAATTGATTTTGTTTTAATAATATTGGTAGGAGTATCTTTCTCAGACATAACCCTGTGTTGTTTATTTAGTGTGAAGCCATCAGACAATACACTGATACAGATAATTCGCACCTGCATAAACAAAAAAAATCATTTCCTTTCTTAAAATTAATTTAACTTACTTCATTGCAACTGTAGTTTTGACGTTTAATTGCTTAAATTAATTGTGTACTAAATCTTCATTGTTCTACACAATATGAATGTACTGCACAGCAAAATGTATTTGAAATTAAGAGTAAATAAAATTATCTATGTACATGTTAAATGCATTCATCCAAAGTAAAAAATGTTAAACTGAGAAAATATGATTTAATTCTAAATGCTACTTTTTCAGGTATGGCTTTGGTGAGTGGATTTGACAGATTTCTACATATTTTTATCAACTACTTTCTACCTTTTCTGAAGTCAAGCTTTCTGTGTCACTGTTTGAAGAGGTATTTTATTGGGTATTCCTGTGTTCTCTGCTTTGACACTGAAATTGTATACATTTTGAAAAAAAAAACCCAACTCAGGAGTCTATAGAACTTACTAGAAAGTGAATTTTTGTTTCTTTAACAGATTCATACTTTTGTACCATGAAATAAATGCAGAGTTCATGAAAGAAGGCATCAGATAGTTAAAAATTCCCAAAATAGAAAATCAGTAATTTCTATGTAAGTTACATTCATTATCGAATATTTCTGATTTGTGGGAGGTTCTTTCTATAATGTGGTATCCAAGCTTTGTAAAATGTCGTGAAGTTTTCTGTATCTTACGTAAATACTCTTTTTTTTTTCCATGGAAATCATATGATATTGAAAACATCTTTTTCAACAGTATCATGGCTTTGTGTATATCACAAAATGTCAATTAATCCTCGAAAGTTTTGTAAAATATATTTGGTTTTGTAGCAAAATTTTTAAGGAGTTTTCTGTTGAGGATCATGTATAATGATTTGTAGTAACAACTTATTCTATCATAGAGTTATTTACATCTCCTTAAAAATGTTATAACTTCATGTCTGTCATCATCTATTGTTTTCCACATTTCCACCTGAATTACACCATTATTTTCAAGACATTTTTTATTTTCTGCTTCGAGGTCACTGTAAAATTGTTTAAAGCAATGTAAACCCCAATCAACCATCCTGCCAACCTCATTTTCAAAGTCTAGCATGAAAATTTTTACTGTTTGTTAAAAGTTGATCTGTGGAATACATGTGTAGTGTATGTGTACTGATTATATGTTATAGCCGAGTTAGTACATGTACTGTTTATGTGTACTAATTCATAACTACACAAATGTGTACGCATTATGCGTTATTTATAAATGACGGACAGACTTAAGACGTGCCATTTATCCCTAAACTTCATTTTGTATAAAAGATAAAACACACTCATTTCTTTTCTTTTCTTTTTAGTGCAAAGTGTGACTTTTATTTATTACAGACATGATTTTTTTTCAGCTTTAAAGTTTTTTTTTATTTGGAAAATTTATTACAAAATGTGTTGATTTTGTCTGTTTTTGACCAGATTGCAAAGCAAATCTGGTCTATGAATTGGTGATGTCTGTCTGTCTGTCCGTCCATCCATCTGTCCGTCCGACGTCAACAATTTGTGGTTAGCTTGATCTCTAGCATACCGTTAATGATACCAATTTCAAACTTAGGTCAGTTTGTAAACATTGAAGAGTTTTTCCCGACCGACACAGAATTTGGTGACCTAACCTCAATTTTACACTTCAGTGAACACAGTCTGATTTTGGATTTAGCTTGATCTCTTGCATACCGTTAATGATACCAACTTCAAACCTGTTCAGTTGGTAAACATTGATGTTTTCTTCCTGACAGACACAAAAATTACTGCTGTTGACTTGGATTTTAGGCTTCAGTGAACACAGTCTAATTTTGCTTTGCAATTCGGTCATACCACTTTTCATGGTTTCTTGTTTCTAAATGTTTTCACTGTTTTTGGTTCTTCAAAATCATGTTTGTTATTATGCTATGGCTTCCCTGTGGAATTTATTGGAGTATTTCATCATTCATACCATGGTCTTTTGCTTAAGAATCTGATTTGGACACTGATCATTGTTTATTTCAGGTTGGGAATCCCAGCTTCTGGAGACAGGATTCCTTGCCATCTTTTTATGTCCTGTACTGAACGTCTCTCCAGTACCTCGGAACACTCCGACATCGCTCATCGTAATCCTCGGCTTGCGATGGATAATATTCCGCATTATGATAGGAGCGGTATGTAATTTATCGTCTATACTGTCAGAATAATATTATGTCACAGAGACACAGTATGTGTACTTAATTTATATTCATATTTTTAGTAGAGTTAGTGGAATACTACGCTGGAAGACATACAAATCTAGGGTGTACTATATGTGTATTTATACATGCGATTCCAACCTTAGGGACTATCAGTCCTTTCATTAGTAGAGTTAGCGGTGCCTTTGTGTGCTTATTTACGACTACATTAATACAAATGAGTTAAGGATACAAAGAAGAACAGTCACAGACCAGCTTAATTCATACTAGACTAGTTCTTGGGTCATGACTGAGAGGTCCCTGGTTCGACTTTCGCCTTGGGTGCACCGGTGTCCTGTCTTTCAGATGAGGCAATGATAACTGAGGTCCTGTGTCACTGTCGATATGGCACATAAAAGATCCGTTATTGCTTCAGATATGTTACAAAAGTCTGTATTTCTAAGTAATGCATCTTGCAGGTGCCCTCAACATACAGGTGCCCTCAACATACAAATGCCTTCAACATACAAATGCAGTAATCTTGATGTGATATAAAGCAAGAATCAAGCAAAATGAACATACCATGCTAATATACATGTATCACAAACTTTTACTTTCTGCATTTGGCATTGAAACTTGTTTGCACTAAACTGAAAGCACATTCAGTATTTTGATCAGTTATTACCTGTTATGGTTTTGTCATGAACTCATTGTAACCTCTGACCTCTATCAGGTCTGGGTTTGGATCCTTGTCTAAACAACTGAGAATATACCTGCCAAAAGTCACTTCTTTTTTCTGAAGACCTTTAGTTTCTCAACAAAATCCTCACAACCATGTAGATTACCTGAATGGAATGAGCTCTTTATGTCATTTTTGCTAGGCTAATAGCTAGGATAATGAACATATCTCTGCTAAAACAACAGTCCATCATACTGTATCATTTGCTGCTTTCCTTTATATCCTGTTCTAGAAGCATGGTTTTCAGCATTAATATTTCATCGTAATAAAGAGCTGAAATAATGACAGAATAAATGTTGAAAGTTAGTGAATGGATCAGATTATAATTCTGGAAATGTAGAAAAGACTTCTCGCTTACCAAAAGATTGATGCTTGAGTCTTTTTTCTGTAATTTTATGATGAAAAAATTTGTGAATGTTGCGATAATTCAAAGCATTTTACAGCTTACTGAGATGTGATCATGTGCCGTGTTTTCACGTTTATTACAGGGCCTTATCAAGATACGAGGTGACCAGTGCTGGAGAGACTTGACTTGTATGAACTACCATTACGAGGTAATGTGTTCGCATTTGAAAAACTGGACCACAGAATGCCAAGAGAAGTAGTTTGTTATAGTACAAATCTATCATTTGTTAATAGCAGTTAAAAACTTATTATTTCAATTTAATAAGAAATTGGCATTATTGTTTTGAAGTAAACAAATGTTAACTGTGCTTATTATTTATATAAGACAATTTGAGAACTTTACTACAGTAATAAATTACTGTAGATTTATTACCCCTTTAGGTGTATCCTTTGACACTTTTGCTGGTAAGGTTTACAAAAGGCTTTCTATATCTAGAAAATTTCTATATTCCATTGACACAAGTCACCTTTTCATTTTCTATTTATGCCCCGGATTGATAGATCGTGAGCATATTGTGTTTAACCTGTCTGTCAGTTTGTTTGTCGGTTTGCTTGATGTCTGTCTGTTGTCAACTTTAACATTTATCATAATCGTATGGGTTTGCTTCAAAAATTCTTTCTCATAGAAAGCATTGCAGTTTATACAAGTGTGCAGCATAACACAAAATACTCTGAAAACTTTGCAAGTTTCACATTCAAACATTTATATGATGTTATTCACATATGCCATATAAATTCATAAACAGTGCAGAGTTGCTTTTAATTGTATGTACAAAATGAACGAGTAGAAACTCTTATTCCATTAAATGTTCAAGTTCATTTTGTATATGGCAAATGACATCGTTGAAATTATATCATAATATTAGATATAAGTAAATTAAATGTAGTGAATAATGAAAGCTTTTATTAGTTGAAGGAGAAAATGTTACCAGTTGAGAACTGTCAAAGTTCCCATTACTAAATAGCAGATGGAACAATGTGAATATAAGAAATTATTTTGTTAAAAGTCTTCAGATTACATCCACTTTTTGATAACTTTAAATTTACATTGACAACGAATTGTTGTCATAAGTTTCTTTATGACTAAGTTTGCTTGGAACACCCGTTTTACTTTCAGATACATCCAGAAGTTTTTGTTGCATATGTGCTTTGTTTTGTTGTTCATTCAATGCACACTCATTTTTGCTTTGTTCATTCAATGCTCACTCATTTTTACACACAGAAAAGTTATAATTTTATTCAGTAAATGATTACACTCTGCATTTTTTCCATCGTACACAGACACAGCCAGTTCCTAACCCTATCAGCTACTTCATGCATCAGGAACCCGAATTTTTCCACAAGTTTGAGACCCTTAGCAATCATTTCGTTGAGTTGATAGCTCCAGCATTCCTTCTGATGCCTAGACCCGTCCGTATGATCGGGGGAGTTATACAAATCTTATTCCAGGTGGGTTGTATGAATAATTTATTCAAATTATTGTCACGAAAATTCCTTTTCAACTATAGTTCACTTTCATTAAGTCTTGATAAGAATTGCAAGAGACTGTCATCCATAGAAATATACGTAGTTTGTTATCTGTAGAAATCTATGTAGTTTGTCATTGGTAGAAAGATGCGTAATTTGTCATCCATAGAAAGATACGTAGTTTGTCATTGGTAGAGAGATACGTATTTTGTCATCCGTAGAAATATACATAGTTTGTCATTGTTAAAAAGATATATACTTTGTCATCCATAGAAATATACGTAGTTTGTTATTTGTCATTGGTAGAAATACAGGGTGTTTCATAATATCTGTCCCCATTCTAAACCGTAGTAGTTTTGTCAAAAGTAACCACACAACAAAAGTGAATATATATTTGCATAGCAGACAAAGCAAAATTTTGAATAATATGTAATTTGAACACAGTACCTTCAAAACTGTCAAAACTAACCGGCGTCATTCTTATAGGAGATGTTCAATATGACGTCCGCGTTGAGCAATTACGACGTCAAGTCTGTGTTTAAAATTTTCAATAACATTTTGACATGTTTCCTGGCTAATAGAGCGGATTTCTCTCCTGATTGCTGTTTTCAGTTCATCGGTATTTGCTGGCGTCGGTTTGTACACCCGGTCTTTCAAGTATCCCCACAAGAAAAAGTCAAGGGGGCTCAAATCAGGCGAGTGTGGCGGCCATTCCTGATCCGTCTTAAGGGAGATGAATTTTCGTCCAAAGGTTTTTCTCAGCCAGTCTAACACATCCCCAGCTGTGTGTGGAGCAGCTCCATCCTGTTGAAACCATACATTGTCAATGTTAATTCCCTTCCTCTTCAATGCTGGAACAAACTTCCTCTTCAGAAGACCAAGGTAGCGATCCTTATTTATAGTTTCAAACACTACCTTCGTTGTCTTCGAAAAAGAACGGACCCACGATACCGCTGACACTCAACGCTGCCCATGCAGTAACCTTTGCACTATGTAGTGGTTTCTCTATACAAAAATCAGGTTTCTCAGTCCCCCAAAATCTGCAGTTCATCTTATTAACTTGTACGTTCAGATAGAAATGAGCTTCATCCGAAAACCAAAGCGAGTCAATTATATCAAGATGAGACATCATCCAACGTGCAAACGATATGCGGCCTTCAATATCACTGGTTTTCAAATGCTGCATTATGGAAATTTTATACGGAGTTAATTTCAGATCAAATTTCAACATTCTGTAAACACTAGTTGCACTAGTAGTGTTTGATATATCACCTAGTATTCGTCGCACTGACCTTTGAGGTGTTTTTCGCAAATAGCAGTTTGCACTTCCGTGATATTTTCGGATGACCTTGCAGTTCTTGGACGCCCAGAGTTTCCATTTCTTCTATCTTCCACTGATCCCGACTCCTCGAAACGTTTGACAATTCTTTGTATCTGTTTCTTCGTGAGTCTCTCCATTCTAGGATGATTTTGCTTCATGATTTTAGCTACAGTTTTAGGTGATTTCGTCTCATAATAAAGTCTAACAACATCTTTGCATTGCAGTTTTGTAGGAGGCATCTTCAAAACAAGCCAACAGAAAATGACGTCATCAATGACGTCATTACGTCAACGCTTTCCCGTATTTTTACGTTAATACAAAATGATCATTTATGCCCTTCAATTTGGTGGGAAGATTATCATTATACATGCAAAATTGAGCATTCTACAACATTTTGTTTTGGGGACAGATATTATGAAACACCCTGTATACATAGTTTGTCATCCGTAGAAATATACATAGTTTGTCATCGGTAGAAAGATACATAGTTTGTCTTTGTTAAAAAGATATGTAATTTGTCATCCATAGAAATATACGTAGTGTGTTATCTGTAGAAATGTACATAGTATGAAGTGTCAGGAGTTTGACTTACACATTTCATGACATATGTCAGTACATTATAATCACAGTGGCTCAACAAACACAAAAGGAGTAGGAGAGGGGGAGGGCGTGGGATGGTACAAGAGGAATATTAAGAGTTTGGCCTGTGGATAACTGTTATTTATGTATTTGAATATGTATATTAATATTTTTGAAAATTGAGAAAGGAAAAACTTAGTTTAATATTCCAAGAAACCAAAGGTTAGTACATACTTAAGTTTTTGTAGATTCCCTGTGACTTTAATCATGCAGTTTAGACATCATTTATCCTTCCAGAAGTTTGAACTATCTCAGTTCAAGCGTTCGCTCTGCCTCTTACCCTCTCCTCTTCCCCTCTCCTCTTCCCCTCTTCTCTTCCATTTCACTATCAGACTGAAAAGTCTATCACATCAGCATTGTTAATTCTCACATAACTGGAAGGCTGTAAACTAGAGAAATGGACTTTGAATATCTTTCTGTTTTTGCGTTATGTCCTAAGCTTTAAATTGTTACTGTCTTCAGCCGAGCAGTTAACCTGCGATGTTCTGATTTCCAGTTCAGATGGACGCCGACTACATCCACTCAATGGCATTGAATACTAATTATTGGCTTCAGTAGTATGAGCTGCTATAAACTGGAGGATTGATTTATTATTGTTTTGTCACTTCACAATTATTTCACGTATATGATGATAGCATCTGCCTGATGCATTGCATAGAAACTTACAGGCAATGGTTCCTCCCAAAGCACTGAGGGATCTTTTATGTGCCACACCTACTGTGACATGGAACCTCGGTTTTAACTGTCTGATGCGAAAGACCGGAAATCTGTGTGCTCACGATGCAAGTCAAACCTGGCCCTTCCGGTCACAAACTGAGTATCTCATCCACTTGGCTACAGTAGCTTCATAGGTAGAAGAAGGATTGTAATGCTTGTATTAATTAATGGGTGAAAAACAAAATTTTATTACAGTTTACTATCGTACGACCTTGTATGTTTTATCATAGGTTATATTGATCATCAGTGGCAACCTTAGCTTCTTAAACTGGCTGACTATTCTACCCAGCATAGCTTGTTTTGACGACGCTAGCCTAGGATGGCTTTTCTCTGACCGGAGAAATTCTGTGAAGTATCAAGTCAGACTATTACAGCAGAAGGATAAAGCAGGACTTAGGAGACTTAATGTTGGTAAGAACAGACAGATCTGTCAATCAGATTGATGAAATGAAGTGGAAAGGACTAGTTTGTGATGTATATAATTAGGAATCTGGGAATTCCCCTGTCAAACATTGAGTTTGTCTGTAACCCTAGTCTAAGGCATTTGACCTAAATAATTAGCATAAACGTATAAATATGCAAGCTCGCTGTGAAGTTATAAACAAAACTTCCATGAAACATGATGTCATGTTAAAAACTGCCATGAAACATGAACCCCTTTGCAGTTTTTAAATTGGTTAAACAATTAGATTGAGCCAAGCATTTAAGCGCTGCGTTAAGTCAGAATTTTTTAAAGGACATAATGTCATATCACAAAGGAATGCCCTGCTCTTCTTTTTCATTGAATCTTCTGTAATCAAAATCCTGGCTACATAATTATTAACCTTGCTATTATATAATTTTGTTCAAATAAGGAGGGGACGGGGCAGACATGGTGTAGTGGTTAACCACTTGGTTTGCGATGTAGGTGATCCACGTTTGATTCCCGAATTGTGCCACTATGTATAAGAGGTTGGTATCCTTCTGCTTCCAGGTGGAGATGTAACTAAAAATTGTTGTAAAACACCAATCAACCAACCAAATCAAATAGGGAGGGTGTTTAAGAATCAGTTCGTTTGAAGATTGCGTTATTTATTATTGTACAGGTAACTACATTAGAAGGGTATTCAACATCAGCCTGGGAGTTCTTATAGCCTACCTGAGTATCCCTGTCGTACAAAATCTGTTATCGTCACGGCAACACATGAACACCTCCTTTGACCCTCTACGTTTGGTGAATACATATGGAGCATTTGGCAGGTAACGTCTTCGGCTGTCTTAATTAACACAAGTTTCTTAAAGAGAAACTTTCAAGATGTACATTCATTTTTGGTATTGGTTGATTGTAAAGTCAATGCTATTTGTTTTATATTTCTGAAACTGTTTTAATCTAGAATTTTACTAACATTAGTAATACATAAAAAGTTATAAATATTGCTTCAATGTTTCTACTTAAACATCGTTTTTAAAAATTCAATAGAAGACTTGAATCATTTATTTCATTTTACCAAATCTAGTGTCTAGATAGATATAGTAAAGAAAACATTCTAAATTTAACCACAAGATGGGCTCTTGACCACTCACTTTTCAGTGACCTCCCTTGGTCGTATGAAGGGTAGAGGGTTGGAAATTTTCAGATTAGCATCTAAAGGCAAGAAGAAGGATTCATTTTTCACGAACACACCTGGCATACTTAAATACATTTAAGTACTTCTTCTATATATATATGACTAAACCTATTTGTACCATATTTAGCATCACAAAAGACAGAACGGAGGTGATATTCCTAGGAACATATGATGATCCTTCGAACCCTAATGCAGAATGGCTGGAATATGAGTTCAAGTGCAAGCCGGGGAACACCACTCGACGACCCTGTCTCATTTCTCCCTATCATTATAGGCTAGATTGGCTTATGTGGTTTGCGGCATTTCAGGTAATTTTTCTCTTTCTCAAATTCCTATTATCTTTTTGTACTGCTGGCAAATCATAGCAACACTTGGGGATGATTTTCTTTCATGTATGCCTGGCTGTTACATCACATTTTTTTTAGACACTATTGCAGTTCATTAGTCTTTTAGTGTTGTACCTGAGTATATGATGGATTATAAGACTATAGTTGAATTCTTCACTCTTTAAGTGATTTTTAACTGCATATTCTCTCAACTTGGTAAAATGTTTTTAGAGATGAAGTAAAAACACACATTGACATAGGGGGCTTCAGTGGCAGAGTGGCACTGAAACTTGTTGTAGCTTCAGAGCTCTATCCAATATGGATTACATAATTGGTCAGAGCAGGTAGGTATGCTAATATACCTGCCAAAGTTCAATGGTTCTCGCCATATGCTGTTGACTCTCGTTTACACGAACATCCATGACGCAAAATTAATCCAAATGTCTCCTTAATGCAAGCATATTTCAAAATCTAAATTCTAATTACTAATGAATGGACTTCCCTCACTCAAACTCCACTTAATTGGAACTTTTGACATGGGTCGTTTGAGTTTGAGTTATCAAGAGTCAACTGTAGGTGAAATTTTCTCTCATATTCACAGAGATACCCTAAAAGGGGGTATGAAATGATCAGCCTGTCAACCACATGGGGGTGGATGACAAGCTCCATGACCTATTTGCGCTTGATATTATTATGATCTCATTAGCAGACACGATACACGGTCAGTGTCAGGCAACCTAATTTTTGTTCATTTTCCAACATAACCGATAATGTAGGGGACAAATGACAATTTTAAGGGACAAATTAATCAATCGGAGAAAAACAATCAACCCCTAATGCCCCATGAGGAATGAGAAATCCACAAACCCTCGTGTCAAGTTAAGTAGCCCATGCCTCTGCATCAACAAACTGGCCTTGACACCCAGGTTTGTGATTTCTCAATCATTTTTCGGACATTAGAGGTAGAATGTATTAGCCTTTGGGTGGGAGTCAATCATAATGACCAGTCACCAGCCATTCCTGTAACCCTCTTGATAGTATGTGTGTTTCTCCTACAGAACTATCAACATAATCCATGGCTGGTTCATCTAGGTGTAAAACTGTTAGCCAATGATGTCAATACATCGTCTCTAATAGAATATAATCCATTTCATGGGAAGGACCCACCTAGGTAAGATACAATAAAACCCTTTCTACTGGTCGTCTCATTCTCATTGAAAGTCATGAGGTGATACTGTTGTTTATAGCCGCTGGGTTTCATGTTCTTTATATATGAAGTGTCTATCACACTTTACCACAAAAATTCCATAAAGAACAAAATTTATAATCTGTTTGTATACATTTGGATATGTTTTCATTTCATTTTACATTCAATGAATGCATTTCATATCAGGCAGGATCTGTTTAGTCTGAAGAAAGGTTTTATATGCTTTGAAAACTTGGAAAGACTCCACTGGCTATAGCAGAGTTTAATATACTTACCACATTTTCTTCTCTGGATAACTAATTGCTGCTACTTTGTTGTTTGTTTGATGTGTGCCTATGTTATCCAGCAACACTAGCTTAAGAAAGAGGAAGGATGATAAAGTGATAAAGACGACACACAAAGTGTAACCAACTTTTGACTTGTGGGGGGAGGGGAAAACAGTTTAATACCATGACATAATTTGAATGAATCAGTGAACATTTATAAAAATCAAATTGTTTCTTCTTCCCAATGTTGGCCTATCATTCCGCGAAACCTATTCGTTTCCTTTTTACTATTGATTTTGATGAAAAATTTCAGTTCAGAGTGAAGTATACTTTAGTTTAATTACGGTATGTAGTACTGAAAGGATTTGATAAGCAATCTGCTTTTTATGAATCGCACTTGATATACCGGTAAATTTTAAATAATTGTACTTGAACCTAACAGATTAATTGTGTATTTTATTGATGTCATATGAGGAAAAACTAAATAAATATAGATGAAATCTGTACATACCTCCATGCTACCCCTAAATATATATCAGTTTGTCTGACAATGTATTACTCTTTTCCATTTCATATCCTTGGAGGAGTCTTAAATGCATTGCTTTACAACAGAATTTAGAATAAAAAATGTAGAATTTGAGTTTTATTTACAAGCTATGCAAGTGATTTTAATTTTTTTTGTGTGTTACTTGTTAGCATGTAGAAATCATATGGAAACAGAATGCTCATGCATAAATCTCGGTTTACGACATGTAATTTTTATCCCTACACTTCTATACTTCTATATCTTGTAATGTTACAGATTTATCAAAGCAGATCATTACAGATATAGATTTACAAAGATAGGAAGTAAGGAGGCAGCAAAAGGAAAATGGTGGAAACGAAAATATATTGGGAGTTACCTTCCCATTATATCCTTAGATTCCATTAAACAATTTATGAAACAAATGGATTATGAAATGCCAAGACCCAAACGGAGAAGAAAGAGTTAATTCTGACATTTTATGTATGAAAATTGTATTGAAATATGGGTGAAAAAACTGTGGTAAAGAGGGAAATATATGTATGATACTGATTTTTGTTTTAATCTTTTCTCTATTTCTGATTTTGTCTTTTTTATGCTCATGAGAAAATACAGTTATGAAATGCTAAGACCTCCATAACCAGGGCATATCAGGTGTAACAGTTCAGTGCTTGGATTACCCAATTTCATGGTTGTATACAAGGTTGGTTATGTCCTGCTTCCTGAAAACTTGTTGAAAGCAGCATGAAAAACTCAAGCCAACTATTCACTCATACATAGCTTGCGATGTTCTAAACTTACAAGACTATGGTGTCTGAGTGGATTAAAGTGCAGCACTGACCCTCACTAACAACACTTACCTCGTCCAAGTATTCGTTCAACCCTGGTTCTTGTATTCATCATTATTTTATTCATTTATATTTTACCATGTCTTTAATACTTATTGTTAAAACCCAGACTGAAAAGTCAGGTACCTACAAACGTACCAATACTCCTGGTTTTTTCTGTGTTTCCCTCCATCACCAAGACTGGCTACCAACATATTGGTGAATTTTTTTTTCACAGCATGAAACCCCTTAAATTTGCCTATTCTATATTTGCTTCATTGTTAAGATACGATTGTAATATTTGTATTGTAGAAGGTAATTTATTATGATTTTATCAGCCCTATTCTATTTAAAGCACTATTATACACATTAACCGTCCTTTGTATGATCTTTTACTATATAGTTGAACTTCGATAACTAGAAGTGTGAAAGACTCTCCGAATCCCATAGAAGTTTCCATATTGTTAATACAACATGTATAATGAATAGAAAGTTTGTTGGGACTGAGTGATTACTTCGAGTTTCTGGGGGTTTTCAACAGTTGAGGTATGAAAGTTCAAATGTATATTATAAAAGGTTGATACATAAATATTAATGCTGGAAAGATTAAATATTGTGGTTATAAGCTTTACAGCACAGTGCTTCTTTTAAATTTCTGATCGTAAAATCACTCTACATCCACAATGTTTCGGCCACCTGGCCTTTATTCATATTTCATGTGTGACCGAAAATTCATGGATAAAAGGTTATTTTATTTAGTGTTTCGTACTCACCTTCCTATTTTAGGATTATAAGAAAGATTTGTAGATATATGTACTGAAAGTTATAGTGGAAATTTATTTCTTGTACATAACCAAAAAATTAGTTCTTGTTCTATAAAAGGGATGCCAGAGTTAACCAAAGGGTTGTCTTTGCTATACTTTTTCATCTTTTTTGAAGTTGAGATCTAACCTGGGTCAGGTTAGGGGCAGATGTTAAATTACCCACTAATAGTAGGTGTTGTTCAGTAGGTATTTCCATTTGCATTTTAAGGTCATATCCTACTTATTCAGTTTTAGGATAGATTTGCTTCAAAACTGAATCAGTTTCTCCTTATGGTCTATCATAGAGAGTCATAATGACGTCTGTTTGGTTACCAAATGAAAATCTGGAGTTATTTCCAACTTCCTTGATTGACTGATTCACTCATTTTTTCATTGCCATGTATAGGCAACAACACATTACTTAATATCATCTTTTCTGGCGGACATTTTCTCTTCATATTTGAAAAAAAAATATATTGGATACATAATCCCTTGATTGAAGCAAAGAAATTGAAACCTTTCGAGTGAAAAGACAGAGGAAATCTGTATTTGCAATATTCCTGGCAACCCTAGAGCTTTATTTCTGAATTAAAGTAAATTAACTAAATTGGAGTTATCTTTCTTGTCATCTACTGCAATTGATAAGAGGAACTCTTTTATAGTAGAGAGATATAAAAGTTTTGCGAGCCGGTATGTCCTTAAGTGGGATCTATGTGTTGTTTAACCTAAATGTCACAAAGATTTTTAAAAATGTATGTGGTCAGTAACATTTTTGACTTCCCTTATAATAAAAATTGCATTGGACAGGGATGTGTTTATTTGACATATACAAGTATGTACAAGAAACAATTTGGTGCAATCACCAAAGTGTGGGCCGGAATGGGATGTTTGATAAAACTGTAGAAAATTTAAAAAAAACAGAATAAAGTTTTAAAATATTTATTGTACAGCCATGTGACTGTTAATTAGCAGACATATAAAGACCATGATGATCGACCACAGACGTATAAATCTCCAATATCACTTCCGTTGATATTTCAGGAAATATATTTGGGATCATTTAGACCGCATCAGTACTTAAAGCAATAGCGAGTTTATAGTCTTACGGATTAGCCTGCAAATAATATGGAAATGAACTTTTAAAATTACTAGCCATATCATTTACTATTTGTTTTAAACCAGTGGGCTCAGTGGATGAGATGACCGAAAGGTCCCGGGTTCGACTCCCATCGTGAGAACATCGGTGTCCCGTCTTTCAGATGAGACAGTAGAAACCGAGGTCCCGTGTCACGGTAGGCGTGGCAGGTAAAAGATCCCCCCACTTCTTCAGGAGGGTCCGCTGCAAAGGTATAAATTTCTTTGCGATGCATCAGGCAGATAACGCCACTATATACGTGAAATAATCGTGGAGTGACGTGAAACAATAATTAATCAATCAATCTACAGTAACTTTATTTTTAACAACAAGACATAACTAATCTATAAGCAACTGGCTGTTTGCTGGGGGTAAGCAATCCTTTATTGGTCAAACTTTTGGTAGTGGTATAGCCGTGCTGGTTGACAATCTTTTTATTCTCACGTTTTAATTCATAAACAATAATCAAGGTTTTTCCAAACTTTAAAAATAACCATAAGACAAGATTTTGGTTTTGGTTATACGATGTCGTAGCGATGCGTCGAGAGACTGCGATGCTGTGGTTCCTGTATGACATTAAGTATAGATTTTCCAGATTTATTTTGACGAGTCGGATATTGTCAGTCTGACGTCGACTGCAAAACTGAACGGAAATAAGTTTATCACAAAAAGTATTCAAACTAGAATATTAAAATAAAAGTGAAATGTCACATTTTTCTTTGTGATATATGTGTGGTGCTCTAATATCAAAGCAGTGTTCGCTTATTGCAAGTTATGCACATTTGTTCCTTCAGCTTCAGGGTAGCAATGATCCCTTTTAATTAAAGCTTAATTCTCGTATAATTTGAAATACGGTTGACAGCTTAACTGCTTATTCAAGATCTTCATTTCACTCCAAGGATTGCATCATGAATAGCATAGGGACCTATGTTAAGACTGTCTTTGTGGTCAGATGAGTGTCCCCGGTTTCCATGCAAAGCCGGTGTAGCTCAGTGACCGGGAGACCCGGGTTAAATTCCCGCTATTGGTGTACCGATGCTATGTCTTTCGAATGAGACAGTAAAAGCTGAGGTCCCATGTTGTGGTAGGCGTGGCACGTAAAAGACCCCTCACTGCTTCAGGCGGGTCTGTCGCATAGGTCTAAATTCCTATGCGGTGCATCAAGCAGATGCCATCACCGTATACGTGAAATAGTCATTGAATAACATAAAACAATCATCAGCCGACCTGTTTCCATGCCAACACTGAATCAGTATGGAGAAAATAGTCATTATTAGGAACCGGTATTGGTCACTATTGGTAGCTCTGCTGGTCGAAGACCAACTAAGCCCATATGATACCTTGTCATCTTGTTATCCGTCTGTCTAACCATAAACAATAGATTGCTATCCATTCTCGTCCATGACTATTCATCCCAGAAAATTGACTATTGTCTTTTTCTAACTTCAAATTTTTATGATTTAAAGTGATTAGTCATGTGCTCACTTTAAATCATAAAAATTTAAAGTTAGAAAAAGACACTATCCTCTCGTTTTCTCAAGTGCGTGGTGTAGTTGTGCATGTGCAATTTTATTTCTGGGTTTCGATTCAGAGGTGAGGAGAAGGGCATGATAAATCCAATTATATATCTTGAATGCAATCTTCCATCAGTTCACCCGAAAATTGTGGGCGATACATTGGTTGTCTGTCTAGCTCGCGTAATTCATTTCATTCGTCTGTCCAGTCATACTAGAAAGATTGTTATTGTTTCTTTTTCCAAGACTTCATGGAGAGACAACTGTCTATCCATCCATCCATCTTTATTTTAGACACAACTTTTCCTCACATTTTCACACGCATCCTTTTAAATATTGGACTGAAAATTGGTACACATCTTGCTTACTAAAAAGTGCAAAATGTGTTTGAATTTCGTCACGGTTGACATCCTTTGACTAGAAGATAGTCTCTTTGTCTGAAATTAAGTTTTCCGGACGTCCCTGCCTGTGTTTGGATTCAATACACCGAATGCTCTGGACCGCTCTCCTGAGAGCCGTTGTCGCCTCTTGTCATGTCCTGGATTCAACTGCACCTTGAACTCACTGTAGCCTTTCGCCTATTAAGTCTGGATTCAGTACACCTAGTAGGCTGTTCTATGCCCTGTCCTGAAAGTCATTGTAACCTTTCGCTTGTCGTATTCTGGATTCAGTTCACCGAGTGGGCTAAGGAGCTGCCCTTGAACTCACTCTGACCTTTTGCCTGTGAGATGAAGGTCTGTCCTGGAGGTCACTGCAACCCCTCGCCTGTCAAGTTCTCCATTCAAAATACCGAACTGGCTAAAGCACAGCCCTTGGTCTCTCTCACTGTAGTCTCTCAACTATCAAGTCTGGATGCAAATCCTCAATCAGGGAAAGTCCACCAGTTTGACATACTGTATTGTTTTGATACATCCAGGTACAACCGTATATTATTCCACCCACAATCATTGCATTGTATTGTTCAAGACTGATACACGGGGAAGCCGGCGTGGCCTAGTGGTATCGCGCTCGTCTCCTGATCGGGAGGCCGAGGTTCGAGTCCCGCCGGTGTCCTGTCTTTCGGACGAGACAGTAAAAATCGAAGCCCCGTGTCGTGGTATGCATGGCACGTTAAAGATCCCTCACTGCTTCGGGTGGGTCCGTTGCAAAGGTCAAAATTTGTATGCCCCGCATCAGGCAGATGCTGTCACCATATACATGAAATATTCGTGGTGTGACGTTAAACAAAAATCAATCAATCAATCAATCTGATACACGGGGTCTATTATATGTCTCCTTTGAAATTACAGGACATACAAAATGTACAATTTGAATTCATGTTGCTTTTAATTTATCAGCGCACACCGATGTTCCGTTTTTCGGACGAGACAGTAAAAACCGAGGTAGGCATGGCACGTAAAAGATCCCTTACTGCTTTGGAATGGTCCGTTGCAGAGGTATAAATTTCTATGCAATGCATCAGGCAGATGCCTTTACCATATACGTGAAATAATCATGGAGTGACATAAAAGAAATAATCAACCATTTATCAGTAATAACGTACAAACGGACAATCCACTCATGTGAAGATATAACATTTCAATCAATCAATCATTTATTAGTAATAACGCTTAAGCGGATAATCCACTCATGTCGAGATATAATGATATAATAAGTTTGCACACAGAGTTCGTGTATCAGAATTATCAGATTCTGATTGTCTGTTCATCTTTTGTTTCTTTGATTTCTTTGTCATTTGATATATAACAGTTTATCAATCTTGCATCTTGCGTTTAGTTTGCATTCGCAGCTATTAAGAAACGTTCCTGCTCATTAGAAACAATAATGTCTCCATAAAATTAAATTAGTACTCTAGCTCGACTGATCAGATTTTCATCAGATGTCTCGGTTCTTAAGCCTTCTTCAATATCTTATCTGTCTCCATAGATACATATTTTAAAGCATTCACAGCCACTTGAATTAAGGAGGGCTACTTTTCGTTAGTAACCCCCTCCTCCCAAATAAAAAAACCCCCCCAAAATTAATAAACACACAAAGTCCATTAACACTCCTGGTAATCTAATTTAGTTCAGTTGATCAGACTATCATTACAAATAATTCTTCTCACCCTGTTAATACTTCATCTGTCGTTTAAGGAGAGCCCGATGTGCCTTGGCATCGAATGTTGGATTTTTAGCAGGAGTTTCTCTGTTGAGGAATGACGAAGGCATGGTGTTTGCGGTTGCTTGTTGGGATCCAGATGGCTCCACTTTCCTTGTCATCAAGAACCCGTTTGAGATGGATGGCAACATATCGGGAACATGGGTAATGGAGGATGTTGTCGGTTTGGATACTCTGTTATAATCATGGTTGTCGACAATTGCGAACTGTTTCTTCTCCTTCGGAAGTGTTGTGAGAGTTTTGTTTCCAGGGCGATTCTGTATATTTCTGCCTACACAGACTGGTAATGTGGATTTATGCTGATTTGTCTGCCTTGGTAAATTTACAGAAGGTGTTCTTTGTATACGACCATCATCTCTGTTTTTTATCGGTGTGTACAGTTGTCTTTCTGGTGAATGTGGTCCTCTCTGTGGTGGATGTGGATCCCTACGTTGATAGTTTGGTGGATGCGGTTGTCTGAGGGGTGGACGAGGTACTCGGCTGACATTCTGCAGTTTTCTTTGTGGTGAAGTTGGTTCCAAGATTGGTGGATGCGGTGCTTTTCCAACATGTTGTGGATATCTTGGTGGTGGATGTGGTGTCATTCGCAACGGATAAGGCTCATTCAGGGACGGATGTGGTTCTCTGGCCTGCGGCACTTCAGTATCAGAGTTATCGGATTCTGGTCGTTTGCTCATCTTTTGTTTCTTTGATTTCTTTCTCATTTGAACATTGGCCTGTCCAGTGCAGTCAATGGTGGCACTGTTTAATACAGGGAGCACCCGGTCTTTGCCTGTAGTGCTATTTGGACGTTTCCTTTCCACCTTGTTGGAAATCTCGTTTGACATTTGTGAATACTGTTCCTTATCCCATTCCATATCATTCCGCGGCTGGTATTCCTGATTCGCCAGTTTGCAATCTGGAGATTCCATTTGTCCTGCAACATAACTCTCCTCGCCTTTTCCCTCAACTGTTCTCTCTAGCAATATAGGAGAGTGCTCTCCTGTTGGAGTCTCACAGTACGAAGAGAAAGATAGTATATCATAGGCAACTGGGGTGCCTCGTTCTGCTGAGGAATCAGACGACAGTCGCTGCCTGGAGTCTACACTTGTACCGTCTGCGATATCCAAAGACGACACGCTACGTGATGTTTCGTTATCATGCCAAAATGTCGTCTGCTCTACTGTATTATCTCCACGACGACCAGAGGCAACACAGGTATCGTCTGCCAAATCCAATGAAGAATTTCTTTGAAGTATATCACCACCATGGCTGGGTGTCGCTAGTTTCAATGAGGCGCGATGACTATCAACATTTGCAAATTCTGCTACATTCATCCTTGATCCGCTTCGTGATTTTTCCGTTTCTGCTTCGACTTCTTCCATCTCGTTCAGTTTTTCCATGATGTTAAACAACCCGTCATGGTTCATCAAGTACTGCCTCCCTCCAACCAAGATCTTGTATTCAGTATGTTTTCGTGATTTGCTTTTATCAACCTCGCACATCAGGTCAGGCAGAGGAATGTCTTTCAGCAGTTGCAGACGAGTTATTTTGTCTGCAGGAATGATTTTTCTAAGCTTCATTTCTAGAAAACGATTCAAGAAGGTTTTGAACGGATCCCCTCTGCAGTCCTTCTCGACATTTGTGGTGAACAACTGTTTGTCCTGGACATATTGTCGGTAAAGTTTCGGAATTTCTTGCTCTATTCTGAATATTTCCTCTCTCACTTCGTTCAACCTTTCTTCAATCTCATTGGTTGGGAGCAGATCGTATTCGTCATACGTTCCTGGGTTGCTCTGTTTGTTTTCCTCGATCTGTTCGTTCTTTCTCTCTATGTCCTCGTACGCCTTCTGCACGACATCTGTAAGTTCGTGGCGCTCTGAGGAGAGCTTCAGAAAGCCGTAATTTGATTGGCTGAGTTTGTCCTTGTACATTTCTTTATCCTGAATGAGCCTCTCGAGCTGAGTGATCCAGTTAGCTCTCCTGAAATACACAATACGCCTGCTTAACCTGTTTATACACCACTATCATTGAAAGAGTTGGGTTTTTTTTCTAATTTTAGAGGTATGCAACCATAAAGTACAAAGGACAAGTAAAAGATATCGCGGTAAAGAAGAAAAGGCTACTTACAATTCTTCTCTATGTATATCTTGCTCGCTCTTCTCCCCTGACGGTAACATATTGTTATCTGTAACACAGAGATTCCCTATATTTAACTTCGGGACAACACAATATCATTTGATAATTGATTTTTGTAATGTTTTCGAGCAGGAAGATCTAGGACATACAGCGTTTAGTTCACCCTCTGTCTGTCTGTCTGTAGATTTCTTTGTCTGTGTGTTCATCTAGTTTTCACGAATGTTGCCGAATGATTATAAATGTATTGCTAATCAGGAGCATTGGTGTTTTACAAACACAATGCTTTTTACCACATTTATTGTATTAGAATAACAAAAAGTCAACTACTTATTGCAGTATGTTTACCAAGTATGGAGTCAAAGGAATCGAACACTCGTACCTTGATTAGTTTTGGGAGTAGGCACAGCTTCTTCTTCCTCCTCCTCTTGTAGACTCCCCTTTCCCTCGTTGTTGACACCTGACCGGGAACTTTAATATCAAGATAGTCTATATGAATGTTTTACCATACGTATTCAATTTTTAGATAAAACAGTATTTCAATGTTTCTTCTTGTTTTACCAACATTTCTATAACATTTATTTCACATTTTTAAACATAATACACATCCTTTTTATGTATATATGTATGTAATTGTTTTTAGAAATAAGGGGGCATATATGATAATTGTGACGGTATCGAGTAACTGCTTTTTATACGAAAGCGAAAATAAGATATATTAAGAATTTGATCCTCTCAAAATCCAATTCCACGAAGAAAAATACCACAAGCAAAAATATTACTGTAACAATTTTTATAATATTAAATGTTAACTGAACTTACAAACATACCTAGGGGTTTGTGAATTATCCCTTCCTCGTCTACCCTCCTCCACTGATGGAGTCTGTGGTTTTCTACTCTGACCAACAATGTCCTTCACCTTGGCTCCTACGACCTTCGTAGGGGACATACGTTTATCTAGGTCATCTTCTTTTATTCCACTTGTTTCCTCTCCATTTGTCTTTGTCTTATGTCTTTTCTCGGTCTTTGGAGTGGAGACAGTAGGAACATCTGATGACAAATCACCCTCAACGGGGGAATCGGCCATCCTGTAAAATATCGTATAATATTGCTATTGGCCAATCAAAACACAAATTACAGAACACTGATATATCGGTTATGTGTATTTGTTATTTTCGATAAGGTATTTTTGAGAAAAGGCGAACGGACTCAAAGAGGTCTCAAATATGCTCCGGAATTCTCAGTCTCCGAGTTCGGTTTTACTTTCCGAGTGTAGGTCCACTCATATTTTTGAGTGTAAAATTACTTATTTTACATACAGTAAATAACATGATCTGTAATTTTCTCCGAATCTCAGAGTGGGACTAGAGACCCGGTCCACCCCTCACCCATGGATACGAAGCGTAATGCAAGAATAAAATGTATTTAGAAATGACAAGGAAGATTTTAGGAGCAAGTTCAGGACGATTTAATTCTTATATGTATACTCCACTGTACGTTGTGGGGTAAGGGAGTATATTAACACTCGTTATATCTATGAATTGCAGAGGTCAAGGTCAAATATATTGTGTGACCTTTAAGTGGATGTCTTCATAATTCACTACTGAACGATCTTTAACACGCCAACGTATACAGTGGTTTGTACTGTCGCACACAAAGGGACAAATAGGAAGACAGAAGATGATAATTAATGCAGAAAAATCCAGGCCGGTTGGCGGAATCGAACCTGGGTCGTCAAATCATAAATCCAGTGCAATTACGAAATAAATCACAATCATCACCCCTTGAATTAATTCTGACCCCCTCCCCCACACCCTCCGTCCTGTATCTTCCCTCCGCATATCTCGGTTTAACCATATATCATACCTCCGACCCATATTCTCATCATCCTCCCGTTCTCTCGTCTTTCCTTCCCCACTTTCATCTTTCCCTTCCTTCTTACCATGTCCTGCCCTCATATCAAACTTCATTTAGTGGACCTTTCATCAATGAGTGTATATTTACTATAGACATTAGATTTCAATATTGAATATTAAAAACTCACGGTAAATCCAACGGCTGGTTCATATCAAATCCTATTAAACAATTTGGTATATTTTGTCTTTCTATTTCCGCTGTGAGAAGGATGCCTAAAAGACGGTTTTGATGCAAAATATGCCACCAAGTCTTAGAGCGTACGAGCTAATGCTTCTACGGCTGCTAAGTTGTGAAAATCACGTGACTTGTTGTGAAGCTCAGTGTTTATGACGTCATCAAGCGTGTGTTTGACGTTATGGTCTTCTGAGTGTTTATTGTCCCGCGGAGTACGGGATGATTGTAAACGATTATGATATTTATGGTCAGTTATTGGGAGATAAAATGACCTGTTCGTTGAAATTCATATTGCAAACACAATTGTAAATGTTATAGAAGTTTTCTGATTTAAAGATAAATAGATGTACTCCGAAGGGAAGTTTAAGTTAAATATAATGAACAAGAAACGACCAATATCCACAAAGATAAATAGATAATATAGAAATATAAATAATATAAAAATAGAAAGAAAGGAAAACAGAAAAATAAAATGATCATCTACTTTAAGACATTATATGAATTATGCTATTATCAAAATTACTAGTTTAAGATGATTATCTATTTATTCGTGCATGTATTCTTTTATCTATTTATCAATAATTGTTAATTAACCTATTTTGATTCATGTTTATTGTCATCTATCATCATTGTCTCAGTAAATGAAATAGATATCTAAACACCTAAATATCACTTAAAATTGTGGATCATCTTTTATTGTACAGGTTAACACCAACAAAATTTATTTATCATATAGACCAGTAAATTGAACATAAGTAGTAGACTTGGTGAATACAAAAACTTGTTTGAGCCTCGACTCCGATGAGCTAAAAGTTTTATTCCTCGATCTACTTTGCCTTGCATGCCTGGATAGATCCAGTCGAAAAATGATGATGATGATGATGACGATAATAATAATAATAATAATAATAATAATAATAATAATAATAATAATAAATAAATAAATAAATAAATAAATAAATAAATAAATAAATAGATAAATAAATAAATAAATAAAATAAAATAAAATAAAATAAGATGAATTTAATGAATAAAGGATGGATAAATAAATAAATAAATAAATAAATAGATAAATAAATAATGATAATAATATATTAAAAAACGACGCTTGTAAAAACCTTGGGTACTCCATTAGGTTTCATCAGAATCTTTCCGTTACATTATGAGAATAGAGCCAGCGCAGCTCGTTCGGTAAAGTAATCGGCTCGTGACCGAGAGGTCTCGTGTCCGAGTCCCACTGAAGGCTTATCGATGTCCTGTCTTTTGAATGAGAAATTGAAGACTGTGACACGTTAGACGTGGTACGTAAATCACCCCTCACTACTTCGGATGATTTCTTGAGTCTGATTTTGGATGATTTCTCGGGTCTGATTCCGGATGTTGGTTCGAATTTTTCCTTCTCCCTATCTGTAAGACAGTGTAAACCGTTGTTACGGAAAACGTTGTTAAGTAAAAGATCCCGAATTGCTTTTGATGTGTCGGTTGCCTTGGTAACATTGATGAGGCGCTGCACCAGACAGGTAGTTGTGAGCGCCACATACGTGAAATAATCTTGGTGCAGCGTAAAACAAGAAATAAAAGAAAAGAAAAGGCCCAAGTGGGCCTATATTGCTCATCTGACCTTAATTTGTTTATTCAACCGACAGCTTGAAAAATTTGCAGATAAATATGTATACGTGTATATATTCCCAAATATTTATTATGGTTTGACTGCATTTTGCATATGGCAGAATGGTGCTCAATTTATTGATGTATGCAAATCTTATGCCCATCACGTTGTTTGACGATATTGTGTAGATGCAGAAAGAAATAGCATGTAGGCCTAAATAATCGTTGGAGCGAGTCATCTTGATAAAGGCCATTGGCCGAAACGTTGAATAAAGAGCTTCAACTAGCAGATATTGACTAAGTTAGTAAATATATATGTTTGATACAATCTGGAATTTCTTATCTCGAACTCTCCGAAACGGACCGGACAAATATATAGCTCGTAGTATTTCCTAATGCATTTAAGATGCAAAGTTGGCGGGTTTTTTTTTTTCGATTTTTGCAGATTCTCTACATGGACTACATGGACTTATCGTTTCAGAATTTCATGATCCTAAAAGTGACGGGACTTAAATTTGTCAAATTTCGCTCAAAATTTGATGTTATTTTCAGTGTCATAAGAAGTATTCATTTTTGCCGGACAAATTTTATCTTCAACACAAACAGTGAGTATTATGGGTTTTTGGTTGGTTCCCTGTTCAAGTCTATGGTAGATATAGTGCATATATCGCTTCCAAAATGGCCGCCATGCAAATTAGGAAAATGAGCGCTATTTTGCCATATGGTACTGAAAACTGTGTTTAAAATATGAATAATCATCAACATTAAGCAATTATTTATGTAGGTTAAATCAAAATTTATAAATTTATAATGAGTGCTTAAAAAACCTGTAAAAAGATCTGGATGAAAAAAAAAAAATCGATACTTGCAAGAGACCATGAGTGCTTCATTCCTACCAAGTTTTATAAAAATCATTCAATTGTATCTAAAGAACTTGAAAATGTGAAAGACTAAATCCCTAAAGACTAAATCTTTTTTTTTTTTTTTTTTTTTTTTTTTTTTTTGACAGTGTTAAAAAAATCATGAAAAATCTCAAACTTGACATATTGACAAAATTCTTTTCACAGAAAAACGTCAACGCTGGCGACTGTTCACAATTTAAACATGTGGTAATTGATCTTGACATACAGCTAATGAAAATAATGAGTCAGGATAAAAAACCAATCTCCAAAGCAGAATTACGGTCCATGCACTCCCTTTAATCTCTGCCAAAGTTCTACTGAAAGTAGTTCCTAGTCATAAGGCAGAAAATATAGACTTTTTTGTGTGTTTTGGGAAAAAATGTCATCGTATTCAAGTTATCTGGGCAGAAATTAGACAATGAGGTGCAAATGATAGTTTTATTGACAAACTGTATTACATAAGTTCGCTGATTTGTACGCAAAGAAAATATAGTACGGTATAAATTAGGGGTTTATTTTTTGTAGAAGCCCGATTAAAACTAAATGTAACATGGTAAATGCTTTAAATTTAACTATAAAGCAATTGAAGAACAAGTCATATCGTCTAGAGGCAAAACTCTGATTTTACAAAAATCTTGTAAAACCCGAGACGTTGGCAGAGGTGTGTGTGGATTGTAAAGAAAGGACAATGTTTAGGAAAGAAAGACAACTCTTACATTATTAGCAAATAATATTACTATTATGATTGAAAGAAACCAAATTAAAATATCATTATCACCCAAAGGCGAAAAACTGCATTGAAATCACGAAGTCTAAATACAATCACAGGCACTGCGTTACACGAAGAGGGCCTTTTAACTATTCAAACCCCCCTATATCGTTTCTTTCCCTTTTCCCCAAGGTAAGAAATAGCAGCCAGAATGCGGACGCTTGAATCAGTATTTCCTAAAAGTTCCCATGATAATCAAAGGAAAATAATTCCCCAGCATGTAAAACAATATCTAAAAGTTCCAACAAACGTAAACTCGAACGGCACAACTCGCGGACAGTTTGCTCGCCAGCAGCTCGCCATGTTGATTCAACTTTGGAAGATCAGTACAGTGACAAGATTGAGAAGATCGTGACAAAAGGGGATATTAAAGCTATGAAATGGAATAAATATTTGATGTTTTTGTCTGTAGTCATAAAATAGATTCAATCTGCATTGAACTACCGTTCGGAATCTCTCTAGCGTTATCCAAGCAAACAAGGTAAACAAGCAACCATTTGATTTTTAGAGGGCAGGAAGACTTTCACCGGCCTGAATATTTTTTTTTTTTTTGCCAAATTTCGGAGCTGGATTATTATTTTATTTATTTATTGGGGTTTTTTTTTTGCTGGCCCTTCGGACCGGATTATTTTTCCCCCTAAAATTTGAGCCGGACTTTTTTTTTTTTTTGCAAAGTCTTCTCCCCCCTAAAGTCTTATTATGTAAATAAAACTGTAACGGATTGCTGGCCAGCAAATGTCCGAGAGTTGTGTCGTTCGAATTTGCGTTTGTTAGAACTTTTAAACATGCTTGAATATAGATTTGGGGACAGATATCAAAAGGTTAGACACTATTTTATCTGCTAGTACTTTATTTTTCTCAAATAATCATCTGAACTTGTATGAAATACAGGTTCAAGCGGTCGCATTCTGGCTGTCATTTCTTACCTTAGGGGAAAGGTAACGAGACGATATAGGGGGAGTTGGATAGTTTTAAAAAATGCTCTCTTCATGTAACGCAGTGCCTGTGATACAATGTTGAAAGAAAGTCAAAGATCTGACTTTGGAATAGAGCCAAAAACAACAACACTTCTTCACACATCTCTCTAGATCATTTCTTTGCATTCTGTTTGTCTCTGTATGCAGCTGGTCTGAAGATTGTCAAAAGAGGGTACCCTCTGTGACCTGATATTGCCTGTCCTGGCATCACCTATTGATGGATTTGGACAAACAACAACAAGAACAACAACGACAACCCTTATTAGGGACCCTGGAAACTTAATACCCACCAAGTTTCATAAAAATAATTCAATCGGTTCTGAAGATCTTGAAAATGTGGAAAAAATACCCCCTCTTCTTTTTGACAGACGTAAAAAGTCATAAAAACCGAGAATTGACATATTAAGAAAATCCTTTCACAGTAACATTCTTTACCATGATAATGTTTAAAAGAATCCAAAGCATCATTATCACCTATATAAGAAAATGCAACTTTTCTGCATTGAAATCACTAAGTTGAAAAAAAAGGAAGAATATCTTGAAAAAACGTCAATACTTTGATTTCGGATTAGATCTTATACTGGACCATGAGTACAACATGCTTACCAAGTTTCATAAAAATCCTTCCAGTGCTCTAAAGAAGAAGTCGAAAATGTGAAAAGATTACGAAGACGGACGATGGACGACGGACGACAACCCATGACAATAGTTCACTTGAGTCTTTGGCTCAGGTGAGCTAAAATATTGTTTCAACTTTAGATTTGATATTGCATGTTACTGGGCAAACGGGAGGATCTACCTGGCGAAGGTGGACCGAATCTCTTCGTTTCTCCGGTGCCATCCGCCACTAAACACTGGCCGCCACCTTGACGGAATTTATAAATATCTGAGTGTGGTGTTCAACAATACAAATGTTCCATACTGTCACATAATCCGGCTTATGGTCAATGGCCTTATAACTGTACTGTATATGATTGATTCAAGTCTATTAGTACATGTGTATCTTCCGATACTCGTGTATAGTGATTAAGCGCTGGGTTTGCAGTAGAGACGATCCAAGTTCGATTCCAGGAGTTACCGAGGACCATGTCCTTATGCATCCATGTCGAGATAAAGTTGAAAGGCTATTGAAAGCAAACCAACCAATAAAACAATAAAATATCAAGTCTTGAATATGAACATAATTTATGTTTCATTTATTGTTTAAAACATACATGAATAAAGTGAAAATTCCTCCAATGTCAGGAGACAATCACGTTTCAATTTATATTTTAGTCCATACGTGATAGACACAGAAAGTACGCATGTATCTTAAAGCACCAAATCTTTAAAGGTAGTATATTTGATAGCTTCCATAACCACCTCATGAAGGACATCAACATCAAGATGGTCTCCATAAAAATAGCAGCATATTAGTGTTCTATCACAGTTTAGTTTCAGTTGGATATCATTTGATGCACTTTGTGTTTATCCAGTGCTTCATCTATATCCTGTTCCAAAACGTCTCTTTAAAAATACATTTACGAATATTCATTGCAATATGATATCGTATTTTTCTACCTATCCTGTCTCCTTCAATACTTCATCTGTCTTCGGAGGAGAGCTCGATGTCCCTTGGCATCGAAGGTTGGAGTTTTAGAGGGTGTTTCCCTGTGGGGCGATGGCGACTTGTTTGCAGGTGCTTGTTGGGATCCAGTCGGCTCTACTTTCCTTGCCATCAAGAATCCGTTTGAGATGGATGGCAACATGTCGGGAACATGGCTAATGGAGGATGTTGTCGGTTTGGATACCCTGTTATAATCATGGTTGTTGACAATTGCGAATTGTTTCTTCTCCTTCGTAAGTGTTGTGGGAGTTTTGTTTCCATGGCGATTCTGTACATTTCTGCCTACGCAGACTGGTAATGTGGGTTTATGCTGATTTGTCTGCCTTGGTAAATTTACAGACGGTATTCTTTGTACACGACCATCATCTCTGCTTTTTATTAGTGGGTACAGCTGTCTTTGTGGTGAATGTGGTCCTCTCTGTGGTGAATGTGGATCCCTACGCTGATAATTTGGTGGATGCGGTTGTCTGAGGGGTGGACGAGGTATTTTGCTATTATTCTGCAGTTTTCTTTGTGGTGAAGTTGGTTCCAAGATTGGTGGATGCGGTGCTTTTCCAACATGTTGTGGATATCTTGGTGGTGGATGTGGTGTCATTCGCAACGGATAAGGCTCATTCAGGGACGGATGTGGTTCTCTGGCCTGCGGCACTTCAGTATCAGAGTTATCAGATTCTGGTCGTTTGCTCATCTTTTGTTTCTTTGATTTCTTTCTCATTTGAACATTGGCCTGTCCAGTGCAATCAGTGGCGGCACTGTTTAATGCAACTCGGTCTTTGCCTGTAGTGCTATTTGGACGTTTCTTTTCCACCTTGTTGGAAATCTCGTTTGACATTTCTGAATAGTGTTCCTTATCACATTCCATATCATTCCGCGCCTGGTATTCCTGACTCGCCAGTTTGCAATCTGGATATTCCATTTGTCCTGCAACATAACTCTCCTCGCCTTTTCCCTCAACTGTTCTCACTAGCAATATAGGAGAGTGCTCTGCTGTTGGAGTCTCACGGTACGAAGAGACAGATCCTTTATCATAGGCAACTGGTGTGCCTCGTTCTGCTGAGGAATCAGACGACAGTCGCTGACCGGAGTCTACACTTGTACCGTCTGCGATATCCAAAGACGATACGCTACGTGGTGTTTCGTTATCATGCCAAAATGTCGTCTGCTCCACTGTATTATCTCCATGACGACTAGAGGCAACACAGGTATCGTCTGCCATATCCAATGAAGACCATCTTTGAAGTATATCACCACCATGGCTGGGTGTCGCTAGTGTCAATGAGGCGCGATGATTATCAACATTTGCAACATCTGCTACATTCATCTTTGATCCGCTTCGTGATTTTTCCGTTTCTGCTTCGACTTCTTCCATTTCGTTCAGTTTTTCCATGATGTTAAACAACCCGTCATGGTTCATCAAGTACTGCCGCCCTCCAACCAAGATCTTGTATTCAGTATGTTTTCGTGATTTGCTTTTATCAACCTCGCACATCAGGTCAGGCAGAGGAATGTCTTTCAGCAGTTGCAGACGAGTTATTTTGTCTGCAGGAATGATTTTTCTAAGCTTCATCTCTAGAAAATGATTCAAGAAGGTTTTGAACGGAACACCTCTGCAGTCCTTCTCGACATTTCTGGTGAACAGTTGTTTGTCCTGGATATATTGGCGGTAAAGTTTCGGAATTTCTTGCTCTATTCTGATTATTTCCTCTCTCACTTCGTTCAACCGTTCTTCAATCTCATTGACCGGGAGCAGATCTTCGTATTCGTCATACATTCCTGGGTTGCTCTGCTTGTTTTCCTCGATCTGTTCGTTCTTTCTCTCTATGTCCTCGTACGCCTTCTGCACGATATTTGTTAGTGCGTGGCGCTCCGAGGAGAGCTTCAGAAAGCCGTCATTTGATTGGCTGAGTTTGTCCTTGTACATTTCTTTATCCTGAATGAGGCTCTCGAGCTGACTGATCCAGTTAGATCTCCTGAAATACATAATACGCCTGCTTAACCTGTTTATACACCACTATCGTTGAAAGAGTTGTTTTTCTAATTTTAGAGGTATGCAACATTAAACTACAGAGGTAAAGTAAAAGATTTCGCGGTAAAGAAGAACAGGCTACTTACAATTCTTCTCTATGTATATCTTGTTCGCTCTTTTCGCCTGATGGTAACATATTGTTATCTGTAACACAGAGATTCCCTATATTTAACATCGGGAAAACACAATATCATTTGATAATCGAATTTTTTTTATGTTTTCGATCATACAGCGTTTAGTTCACCCTCTGTCTGTCTATAGATTTGTTTGTCTGTGTGTTCGTCTCGTTTTCACGAATATTGCCGAATGATTATAACTGAGTTGCTATTCAGGAGCATTGGTGTTTTACAACCACATCGCTTTCTACCACATTTAATGTATTAGAATAACAAAAAGTCAACTACTTATTTGAGTATGTTTACCAAGTATGGAGTCAAAGAAATAAAACACTCCTACCTTGATTACATTTCGAAGTAGACACAGCTTCTTCTTCCTCCTCCTCTTGTAGACTCCCCTTTCCCTCGTTGTTGACACCTGACCTGGAACTTTTAATATCAAGATAGTCTATATGAATGTTTTACCATACGTATTCAACTTTTAGATGAAACGGTATTTCAAAGTTTCTTCTTGTTTTACCAACATTTCTTTAACATTTTTTCACATCTTTAAACATAAGACACATCTTTTTTGTGTATATAATTTTTTTTAGAAAAAAGGGGGCATGTATGATTATTGTGACGGTTTCGAGTAACTGCTTTTTTATACGAAAGCGAAAATAAGATATATTAAGAATTTGATTCTCTCAAAATCCAATTTCGTGAAGAAAAATACCATAAGCGAAAATATTACCGTAACAAATTTTGCAATATTAAATGTTAACTGAAGTATAAACATACCTAGGGGTTCGTGAATTATCCCTTCCTAGTCTACCCTCTTCCACTGATGGAGTCTGTGGTTTTCTACTCTGACCAGCAATGTCCTTCATCTTCCCTTCTACGACCTTCGTAGGGGACATACGTTTATCTAGGTCATCTCTTATTCCACTCGTTTCCTCTCCATTTGTCATTGTCTTCTGTCTTTTCTCTGTCTTTGGAGTGGAGACAGTAGGAACATCTGATGACAAATCGCCCTCCACGGGGGAATCGGCCATCCTGTAAAATATCGTATAATATTGCTCTTGGCCAATCAAAACACACATAAGAAAACACTGGTATATCGGATATGTGTATTTGTTATTTTCGATACCTTATTTTTGAGAAAAGGTAAACGGACTTTGTCAAATATACACTAGAACACTCGATTTCCGGGTTCGGCTTTGTACATAGTACATGTATTGGAAACTATCACACATTACCAGGTAAAACTAGTAAGAAGCAGGCGCCGAGCCAAAAATTTTGTCGAGAGGAGTCCGCCCCCCCCCCCCCTCCCCCAATGAATTTTCCGAATGGAGGGTCAATCCATGTTTTTGAGTGTAAAATTATTTCTTTTACATAAAAAATAAAAAGATGTGTAATTTTCGCCGAATCTCAGGGTGGGTCCAGAGCCCCGCTACACCCCTTTGGATCCGCTCATATGCATATTGCAAGATTAAAATAAATTTTGAAATAAAAATAGATTCTATAAGACAAGTTCAGGATGATTTGATTCTTATATTTATACCCCAGTATCCGTTGTAGGGAAAGGGAATATAAAAACACTCGGTATGCCTATGAACTGCAGAGGTCAAGGTCAAATATATTGTGTGACCTTTAAAATTCAAATAAATTTGTACTCGTATTGAGGATTAAGAAGTGTATATGTAATACATGTCGTAAACAGAGTCAATATACTCGATCATTATAGAGAAATGTATTTATATAATTTGCTTCGAAAACCTATTGTTTTTGCCAGATTATTTTGCTCATATGATGGCGGCACCTGCTTGATGCTTGCCTTCATAGTTCACTACTGAGGGAGCTTTAACACGCCAACGTATACCTTGGTTTGTACTGTCACATACAGGGGACAAATAGGAAGACAGAAGATAATGATTAATGCAGAAAAATCCGGGACGTTGGCGGAAAAGAACCTGGGTAGTCAAATTATTAATCCAGTGCAATACCAACATAAATCAACTTCCCCCTCCCCCTTCTGAATTAATTTAAGATACCAAATTCAGTACATAGCAATATAATATTATCATGGTGTAAATGTGTTAATATATACATTTGTTTGTATCTGATGATATAAGAAATATTTATCAATTTCTTCGTATTCTTAATTGATGAATACATGGAAGCGGTCTGGCCAACACACAGGGGAATTTATTCATTTTCTTAGTATATATGTAAAAATATATATGCATGAAATATGTGCTATCATATGCTGCAGCGGTCAGGAGTGCGTCTGCCCCCCCCCCTTCCATTTCTGTCCTGTATTTTTCCTCCGTATCTCGCCTTTTTACCGTATATCATACCTCCGACACCTATTCTCATCTTCCTCCCCTTCGCTCTCCCCTCATTCCCGTCTTTCATCTTTCCCTTCCCTCTTACCATGTCCGTCCAACATCATATCAAACTTTATTTAGAGAACCTTTCATCAGTGAGTGTATATTTATCATAGACATTGAAATTCAATTTGAAAATTTAAAACTCACGGTAAATCCAATGACTGATTCATATCAAATCCTGTTCAACAATTTGGTATATTCTGTCTTTCTACTATAAGAAATATGCTTCAAAGACGTTTTTGATGCGAAATTTGCCACCTAGTCTTAGAGCGTACGAACGTACGAGCTAATGCTTCTACGGCTGCTAAGTTGTGAAAATCACGTGACTTGTCGTGAAGCTCTGTGTTTATGACGTCATCAAGCGTGTGTTTGACGTTAAGGTCTTTGGAGTGTTTTGTTGTCCCGTGGATTACGAGATGATCATGATTGTGGTATTTATGGTCAGTTATTGTAAGAAAATATAGCCTGTTCATTGAAATTAATATTACAAACACAATTGTAAATGTTATAGAAGTTTTCTGATTGAAAGATAAATAGATGTACCGGTACTCCGAAGGGAAGTGTAAATTAAATACAGTGAACAAGAAACGACCCATGTCCACAACGATAAATATATATCTACAGAGGTAGATATATTTTCCTGCACGTGTGATGAATCCTACTCACGATATAAGACCTTTATTACAAAAATATTGTGTACCATACTGTAACTGAAAGATCAATGTAGAGGTCAAATTGAAAGAGTGTCATTGTCTTTTATTCACATATGCATAAAATAGAAAGAAAGGAAAACAGAAGAATAAAACCAACATCTACTTTAAAACTTTTCATGAATTATGCTATTATCCAAATTAATAGTTTAAGATGATTATTTATTCATTTATGTATGTATTTTTTTATATTTATTTATCAAATTATCTTATCTTAATTCATGTTTATTGTCATCTATCATCATTGATTTAGGAAGTGAAATAGATATGTAAATACCTAAACATCACTTAAAATTGTGATTCATTTTTAGTAGTAGTTAGTAATAATATAGACCAGTGGCAGTGAACTGAACCCGAGTGGTAGTAGACCTGGTGAATACAAAACTTGCTTGAGCCTCGATTCGGATGAATTTAAAGTTTTATTCTTCGATTTACCTTGCATGCCTGAATAGATCCAGTCGAAAATAATAATAATAATAATAATAAATGGTAATAAAATGATAACAAATAAAATAAAATAAAATAGAATAAATGAAATTAATAAATAAATAATGGATTATTATATAAATAAATAAATAATAATAATGATAATAATAATAATAATGATAATAATAATAATATTAATAATAATAATAATAATAATAATAATAATAATAATAATAATAATAATAATAATAAATAAATAAATAAATAAATTAATTAATTAAAATAAAATAAAAATGGAAAATAGATAAAATGATAAATAAATAATAAATAAGTAAATAGATAATAAATAAATAAATAATGATAATAAAAAAAATAAAGAACTTGGGTACTCCATCGCCTTCTAGGTTTCATCAAAATCTTTCCAATACATTATAAGAATAGAGCCAGCGTAACTCGTTCGGTAAAGTACTCGGCTCGTGACCGAGAGGTCTCGTGTCAGAGTCCCACTGAAGGCTTATCGGTGTCATGCCTTTTGAATGAGAAAGCGAAGACAGTGACACGTTAGACGTGGTACGTAAATGATCCCTCACTACTTCGGATGTGTTCTGTTACATAGGTCTGTATTTCTGTGTGATGCACTACTTCGGATGTGTTCTGTTACATAGGTCTGTATTTATGTGTGATGCACTACTTCGGATGTATTCTGATACATAGGTCTGTATTTCTGTGTGATGCACTACTTCGGATGTGTTCTGTTACATAAGTCTGTATTTCTGTGTGACGCACTACTTCGGATGTGTTCTGTTACATATGTTTGTATTTCTGTGTGATGCACTACTTCGGATGTGTTCTGTTACATATGTATGTATTTCTGTGTGATGCACTACTTCCGATGTGTTCTGTTACAGAGGTCTGTATTTCTGTGTGATGCACTACTTCGGATGTGTTCTGTTGCATAGGTCTGTATTTCTATGTGATGCACTACTTCGGATGTGTTCTGTTACATATGTTTGTATTTCTGTGTGATGCACTACTTCGGATGTGTTCTGTTACATAAGTCTGTATTTCTGTGTGATGCACTACTTCGGATGTGTTCTGTTAAATAGGTCTGTATTTCTATTTGATGCACTACTTCGGATGTGTTCGGTTACATACACATGTATTTCTGTGTGATGTACTACTCCAGATGTGTTCTGTTACATAAGTCTGTATTTCTGTGTGATGCACTACTTCGGATGTGTTCTGATACAAAGGTCTGTATTTCTGTGTGACGCACTACTTTGGATGTGTCCTGTTACATAGGTCTGTATTTCTATGTGATGCACTACTTCGGATGTGTTCTTTTACATAGGTCTGTATTTCTGTGTGATGCACCACGCAGGTGCCACCACCATACATGTGAAATAAGCTTGGCGTCTCGTAAAACAAGAATCAACCAAACAAAAGAAATCTGAATAATGCGTCCATCTGGAACACTCAATAATGCAATTTCATCTGAAAAACAACAATCTAAAAATACTTTATTTGTAATCTATTTCCTACCAGTGGCGGATGTAGAAGGGGGGGGGGGGGCTTTGGTCACATATTTACTAGTAAAAATCCATATTTTGCACCAAAAAAGGCTGAGAATTTTGGCTTATACCCACTTGCCCCCTCTTTTTCGGAAATCCTGGATCCACCACTGCTTACAATGACATTTTCCCAGATAAGTATGGAAAGATACGCCAGTTTTTCTGGGGTTTTTTTTCACCTGACTGTGGCCGCCAACATGATGAGTGACATAGAACTTGAGTGGTATTGAAGAAAAGAAAACAGACAAGAGAAGACAAAAGACGTCTGACGAGACTGTATGACAAAAAAAAAACCACCAAGGACATACACATATAACAAGATAATAGTAAAATAAACACAGAAAAAGACATAAAAGGACGGTTAATTACGGGCGCCCACTTTCCCACTCACCGCAAACACAGCTCAATCAAAGGGCATACATTTAAATGTTTATAAATATTCCTTCACACAGAGAACAAAAAAGGGGCTCAATAGCTTACTCAAGAGAAGATGCCATAAAAAAATTTCACACAAAATATGCTAGTATCAAAAATATGTAAGGCGACATCAACATAAATAAGCCGTGCTCTACCCGTCTGTAAGCGAGCTCAGACCCTTGATCTGTTGGAGTCCCGGCTAACCGTCAAGTAAAAGTCTGTATACGACTGTAGAGGGACCCAATACATCTGGTTTTGCGATCATTTCGGGGTCATAGTATCAATGTCGAAGCCTTTTAATTATTTTAGACCTCGTCGATATGAAATGTCTAGAGGTGTCATTGAACTAATCAATAAGGTCGAAACGTTTAGAGGTTTGAATCGAATGCATGAAGTCCCACTCGTAACAATATAAATCTGCTATAAGGGAAGCGCATTTAGTGCCCATAGGAATTCCAATATTCATCTGTTGATAAATCTTGCCATTAAATTGAACATATATATCATTCATCAAAAATGTAATTTCATTGCATAACTCAGTACAGGCCAATACATATAATTATCATACGTTGCCAAGTAAAAGATCCCGAATTGCTTCTGATGTGTCGATTGCCCTGGCAATATTAATGAGGCGCTACAGCGGGCCAGGCAGGTAGGTGTACGCACCACATACGTGAGGTAATCTTGGTGCAGCACAAAACAAGGACCAGAATCAGAAAATGCAATGTTTCAAGTTTAAATTTGATATTGAAATTTAGTGCGCAAATCGAAGGATCTACTTGGTGAAGGTCGAACGAAACTGTAGTTTCTCCGGTGCCCTACATCACTATACACAGACCGCCACATTGATGGTATTTATAAATATCTGGCCTATATTCATTAGCCATACAATTGCAGTGGCGGATTTAGACGGGGATGGGACGGGGGTTTCCTCCCCCTTTTCGCCACCTATGTACAAGTAAATGAGTAGTTTAGCTAATACACATTTGCCCCCCCCCTTTTTTTCGGACATCCTGGATCCGCTACTGAATTGTACTGTTTAAACTCGTGTATAGCGCTTAAGCTCTAAGTATCCGGTGCAGGTGATCCGGGTTCGATTCCAGGAGAATGCCACTATGTTTACGAGGTCCTTCAAATTCTGCATCAATGTCCAGATAAAGTTAGAAGCGAGGTACCCATATGAACCAATCAATGAAACAATAAAATTTCAATTCTGGAATTTATTGTTGGAAACATACATAAAGTGGAAATTCCATCCGTGCCCGAAGGCAATCGCGATTTAAATTTATATTCTAGTCCATAGTTGACAGACACAGAAAGTATACATGTATCTTCTAATAATGATCAGTTTGTAAAGGTAATATATTTCATAGCTTCCATTACCACCCCATGAAGGACATCAACATCAAGATCGTCTCCATAAAAATAACAACATACTAGTGTTCTATCACAGTTTAGTTTCAGTTGGATATTATTTGCTTAACTTTGTGTTTCTTCAATGCTTCATCTATATCCCGTTCCAAAACGTCTCTTTAAAAACACATTTACGAATATTCATTGCAATATGATATTGTATTTTTCTTCCTATCCTGTCTCCTTCAATACTTCATCTGTCTTCTGAGGAGAGCTCGATGTTCCTTGGCATCGAAGGTTGGAGTTTTAGCGGGGGTTTCCCTGCGGGGCGATAGTGAGGGCAACCTCTTGTTTGCAGGTGCTTGTTGGGATCCAGTTGGCTCTACTTTCCTTGCCATCAAGAACCCATTTGAGATGGATGGCAACATATCGGGAACATGGCGAATGGAGGATGTTGTCGGTTTGGATACCCTGTTATAATCATGGTTGTCGACAATGGCGAACTCTTTCTTCTCCTTCGGAAGTGTTGTGGGAGTTTTGTTTCCAGGGCGATTCTGTATATTTCTGCCTACGCAGACTGGTAATGTGGATTTATGCTGATTTGTCTGCCTTGGTAAATGTATAGAAGATGTTCTTTGTACATGACCATCATCTCTGCTTTTTATTGGTGGGTACAGCTGTCTTTGAGGCGAATGTGGTCCTCTCTGTGGTGAATGTGGATCCCTACGTTGATAATTTGGTGGGTGCGGTTGTCTGACGGGTGGACGAGGTATTCTGCTATTATTCTGCAGTTTTCTTTGTGGTGAAGTTGGTCCCCAGAGTGATTGATGTGGTGCTTTTCCTGCCTGTTGTGGATATCTTGGTGGTGGATGTGGTGTCATTCGCAACGGATAAGGCTCATTCAGCGACGGATGTGGTTCTCTGGCCTGCGGCACTTCAGTATCAGAGTTATCAGATTCTGGTCGTTTGCTCATCTTTTGTTTCTTTGATTTCTTTCTCATTTGAACATTGGCCTGTCCAGTGCAATCAGTGGCGGCACTGTTTAATGCAACTCGGTCTTTGCCTGTAGTGCTATTTGGACGTTTCTTTTCCACCTTGTTGGAAATCTCGTTTGACATTTGTGAATACTGTTCCTTATCCCATTCCATATCATTCCGCGCCTGGTATTCCTGACTCGCCAGTTTGTAATCTGGAGATTCCATTTGTCCTGCAACATAACTCTCCTCGCCTTTTCCCTCAACTGTTCTCACTAGCAACAGAGAAGAGTGCTCTCCTGTTGGAGTCTTACGGTACGAAGAGACAGATCCTTTATCATAGGCAACTGGGGTGCCTCGTTCTGCTGAGGAATTAGACGACAGTCGCTGACCGGAGTCTACACTTGTACCGTCTGCGATATCCAAAGACGACATGCTACGTGATGTTTCGTTATCATGCCAAAATGCCGTCTGCTCTACTGTATTATCTCCATCATGACGACCAGAGGCAACACAGGTATCGTCTGCCATATCCAATGAAGACCATCTTTGAAGTATATCACCACCATGGCTGGGTGTCGCTAGTGTCAATGAGGCGCGACGATTATCAACATTTGCAACATATGCTACATTCATCCTTGATCCGCTTCGTGATTTTTCCGTTTCTGCTTCGACTTCTTCCATCTCGTTCAGTTTTTCCATGATGTTAAACAACCCGTCATGGTTCATCAAGTACTGCCGCCCACCAACCAAGATCTTGTACTCAGTATGTTTTCGTGATTTGCTTTTATCAACCTCGCACATCAGGTCAGGCAGAGGAATGTCTTTCAGCAGTTGCAGACGAGTTATTTTGTCTGCAGGAATGATTTTTCTAAGCTTCATTTCCAGAAAACGGTTCAAGAAGGTTTTGAACGGATCCCCTCTGCAGTCCTCCTCGACATTTCTGGTGAACAGCTGTTTGTCCTGGATATATTGGCGGTAAAGTTTCGGAATTTCTTGCTCTATTCTGATTATTTCCTCTCTCACTTCGTTCAACCGTGCTTCAATTTCATTAGCCGGGAGCAGATCTTCGTATTCGTCATACATTCCTGGGTTGCTCTGCTTGTTTTCCTCGATCTGTTCGTTTTTTCTTTCTATGTCCTCGTACGCCTTCTGCACGACATATGTAAGTTCGTGGCGCTCCGAGGAGAGCTTCAGAAAGCCGTCATTTGATTGGCTGAGTTTGTCCCGGTACATTTCTTTATCCTGAATAAGGCTCTCGAGCTGAGTGATCCAGTTAGCTCTCCTGAAATACACAATACGCCTGCTTAACCTGTTTATACACCACTGTCATTGAAAGAGTTGTTTTTTTTCTAATTTTAGGGGTATGCACCATTAAACTACAGAGGTCAAGTAAAAGATTTCGCGGTAAAGAAGAACAGGCTACTTACAATTCTTCTCTATGTATATCTTGTTCGCTCTTTTCGCCTGATGGTAACATATTGTTATCTGTAACACAGAGATTCCCTATATTTAACATCGGGAAAACACAATATCATTTGATAATCGAATTTTTTTTATGTTTTCGATCATACAGCGTTTAGTTCACCCTCTGTCTGTCTATAGATTTGTTTGTCTGTGTGTTCGTCTTGTTTTCACGAATATTGCCGAATGATTATAACTGAGTTGCTATTCAGGAGCATTGGTGTTTTACAAACACATCGCTTTCTACCACATTTAATGTATTAGAATGACAAAAAGTCAACTACTTATTTGAGTATGTTTACCAAGTATGGGGTCAAAGGAATAAAACACTCCTACCTTGATTAGATTTGGAAGTAGACACAGCTTCTTCTTCCTCCTCCTCTTGTAGACTCCCCTTTCCCTCGTTGTTGACACCTGACCTGGAACTTTTAATATCAAGATAGTCTATATGAATGTTTTACCATACGTATTCAACTTTTAGATGAAACGGTATTTCAAAGTTTCTTCTTGTTTTACCAACATTTCTATAACATTTTTTCACATCTTTAAACATAAGACACATCTTTTTTGTGTATATAATTTTTTTCAGAAAAAAGGGGGCATGTATGATTATTGTGACGGTTTCGAGTAACTGCTTTTTTATACGAAAGCGAAAATAAGATATATTAAGAATTTGATTCTCTCAAAATCCAATTTCGTGAAGAAAAATACCATAAGCGAAAATATTACCGTAACAAATTTTACAATATTAAATGTTAACTGAACTACAAACATACCTAGGGGTTCGTGAATTATCCCTTCCTAGTCTACCCTCTTCCACTGATGGAGTCTGTGGTTTTCTACTCTGACCAGCAATGTCCTTCATCTTCCCTTCTACGACTTTCGTAGGGGACATACGTTTATCTAGGTCATCTCTTATTCCACTCGTTTCCTCTCCATTTGTCTTTGTCTTCTGTCTTTTCTCTGTCTTTGGAGTGGAGACAGTAGGAACATCTGATGACAAATCACCCTCCACGGGGGAATCGGCCATCCTGTAAAATATCGTATAATATTGCTATTGGCCAATCAAAACACACATAAGAAAACACTGGTATATCGGATATGTGTATTTGTTATTTTCGATACCTTATTTTTGAGAAAAGGTAAACGGACTTTGTCAAATATACACTAGAACACTCGATTTCCGGGTTCGGCTTTGTACATAGTACATGTATTGGAAACTATTACACATTACCAGGTAAAACTAGTAAGAAGCAGGGGCCGAGCCAGAAATTTTGTTCCCCCCCCCCCATGAATTTTCCGAATGGAGGGTCAATCCATGTTTCTGAGTGTAAAATTATTTCTTTTACATAAAAAATAACAAGATGTGTAATTTTCGCCGAATCTCAGGGTGGGTCCAGAGCCCCGCTACACCCCTTTGGATTGGCTCATATGAAGCATATTGCAAGATTAAAATAAATTTTGAAATAAAAATCGATTCTATAAGCCAAGTTCAGGATGATTTGATTCTTATATTTATACCCCAGTATCCGTTGTACGGAAAGGGAGTATAAAAACACTCAGTAT